>CM029917.1:54846252-55446252 GCA_017639245.1 Myiopsitta monachus | reverse complement strand
CCAGTGACTGCAGAAGTTCAGGCTGGGAACGTGGCTTAGGTGGAAAGAGGCGGGGCACTGTCCCTGCAGATACAGGATTTGGTTTCTAGCAGCCCAAAGCTGCTGTTGAGAATTGGCTTTAGTTGTGTGGGGGTTTACAGAAAGCCCCAATGAGAAAGGAATAATCCAGAATTAGACATGAACTACAATTGTAGGAACCTGAATTATATTTCCCCAACTTCTCCTCCCCTCCACCGTGTATCTGAAGATCACACTGGAGCTAAGGGGATTCTCAGTTGCAGTGCTGGTGGGTGAGGTGTGAGTCCCGTTTTCACTCGAGAGGAAGCCCAAAGCAGCCAAGCAGGTGAAGAACAGAAAAGGGTCAGGCAGACTCACTGAGGCTGTTTCAGCTCCTCTTGGTAAGGCAGCTGATTTTAAGTAGTGCCTGCCATGTATTGTTAGTCAGAAGCAATATTTAAGGTAGACTTAGCGGTCACATGCCAGTATTAAAGGAAGGAAGGTGGAGAAGCCCAGAACTTTTCCTAGAGGAGAGCACTGACATCCATGTTTGGCTTGATACGGGTACTCTTCAAGCACAGGGTAATGGTCTACAGAGTCAGATTTGCAGTAGGGCACGTCAATTCTTGCCATAATCTGTGCCTCTGCAAGCTCTTCAATGCAGAGGTTCAGGCTGGGAACCTGGGTCGGGTGGAAAGAGGCTGGGCAGTGTTGGGTCCCCAGTCAGTACAGGCAGCAAAACGGCTCCTCGAGCTTTCAAGCTGGAAACAACGGTGCAGTTTTGATTCTGAGTTCAGTGCTGTTTGATGGATCTCAAGTCTCCTGTAGGAAGTGGTGTACTGAAGAATAACTGCTCCACAGGCAACCACAGGTTCAGCTGCACCAAAGTGAAACCATTCAGGCAGTATGATTTGGTTCAGGATCTCATGACCGTGGTGGCTCCTTGAGGAAAAGGCAGAGGAATGTGGAGTTGTGTGTGGGGAGATTGAAAATGAGGCAGCTGAACACATTGCACAAGGCATGTTACACTGCTCTCCCATGGAACAGGCTGGAAGCTTGTTTTGGGTTGCGCACAGGTGATGGAGAGAAAGATCTAGAATTCTTGTTAATTTCTATGACTTTTGATAAGGTATCCTTTCTGTGAAATAACAGCATTCCACTGTTCATGTGTGCAGAGCCTCCCCCCGGAGACCAGTCCCTCACCCAACAGTGCTGTAGGGGATCAGACTGCCGTGGCTGAAAGCTTTCCTCAAAGGGAACTTGACACAGGGTTCCGCCCGTCCACAGAAAATCTTCAGCCAAACATCAAAGACGACTGCGGAACTGGCAGGGAACCTCAGAAACTGAGTTGCAGGGGTCAGCTCTCACCGAACAATCACCTGGTGAGTAGTTGTCAGCGTAGGGCTGAGCAAACCCTCTTGTTCAGCAAATGAGGAATCTGTCAAACTGATGATTTGCACCCTATCAGAGATGTCTTCATGTATGGGTTTTCAGATTAACAGTGTGTATTTGACTGAGATGATTTAATACTGCACTCACAACCTAATGGGGTCACTCAGCAAGGCCTGCAGAAGCTGCAAAGGCTGCTCTGAGGTCTCCACACAGCCTTCTCTTCTACAGGCTGAACAGCCAAAACTCTCTCAGCCCATCTTCATACGTTGTGGCCCTCCTCTGCACTTGCTCCAACAGCTCCATGTCCTTATGCTGAGGACACTGGAACTGTGCACAGTGCTGCAAGTGAGGTCGCACAACCCTCATCTTTTGGTGTGTGTTGTTTTTCTTTTTTTCTGGGATTTAGTTGGACTTTTTTTGTTGTTGGTTTGGTTTGGGTTTGGGTTTTTGGGTTTTGGGGTTTGGGTTTTGGGTTTTGGTTTGGTTTTGTGTTTTGCTTTTATTCTCCCCTTACCAAAGAATTTCAGTATTAACTTTTGGACTGTGCTTCCAGACAGCTCAGCACCGACTTCTGGAAGAGTTTGGAAGTTGTAAACGCAACATCCACAAGTTCAGCTTCACCCTCTTGACCGCGTCTTTCACAGGTGGCTTCGGAAGCACCCGCAGGCTTGGGTTTGCAGCACTGCCCCTCCGCTTCCACTGCTTCCAGAACCCGGGCGCGTTCTGTAACGCCTGGGCACGTTCTGGAACCCCTGGGAGCTCTCTGGAACCCCGCTGCGTGATGTAGCTCCCATTGTTAGCTGCCGTTGATAGCTGCCGTTGATAGCTGCCGTTGTTAGCTCCCATTGATAGCTGCCATTGTTAGCAGCCGTCGATAGCTGCCGTTGATAGCTGCCGTTGTTAGCAGCCGTGGATAGCTGCCGTTGATAGCTGCCGTTGTTAGCAGCCGTCGATAGCTCCCATTGATAGCTCCCGTTGTTAGCTCCAGTTATTCATTCCCCTGGGTCAATTCGGGGCTGCTTTCTGCCTCAGGCCGGGGCGCCAAAGCCCGGGCAGCAGCGGCGGCACGGAGGTGCAAGGTAAGGCGGATGGGACCAGCTCCCCGCCGCTGGCCTGGCGCTTGCCAGCAGCTGCCGGGGACAACAGGCGGGGAAGGGAAAGGAAAAGGGAAAGGGAAAGGGAAAGGGAAAGGGAAAGGGAAAGGGAAAAGAAGGGAAAGGAAGGGAAAGGAAGGGAAAGGAAGGGAAAGGAAGGGCAGGACGAGGCGGCCGGGGCCGGCAGCCGTCGGTGCTCCCCGCGGGCGACCTCGAACCCGGGGAGCGAGGACGGGAGCAGAAGTGCCGCCTCCGCCCGGGTTAAGGGGGCGATCACGTGAAACCCGGCTCCCCGGCAGCCGAGGGCGCTGTCCGAGCCGCCGTAGCCGAGCGCCCCCGCGGGTTGCCTCGGCCGCTGCACAATTTGGCTGCCTGCTCCGCCGCCTCCCGTTGCGGGAGTTAGGAACAGAACGGTTGCTTCAGAGCAAGACAAGGCATCCTGGCTAAACTAACCAGCTAGGCCAAAAGACATCGGGGAGGAAAGCTTCTGCCTACATACACAGCCTGTCTGCAGGCGATAAAAGCAAAGGCGTGCATACCTTGTTGCGGTATGTTAGATGAGTGATGCCCATGCAACCTCAAATCGGTGCTGCATCAGTACGGTTGAAAAGCTGGCCCTGTCAAAGGCACCTGCAAAACTTGGATTGTTCAGTGAAATCTCGATTTTACTGCTGGACACTCACATGCTTCATAGCCGTGTTAAGGATAAGTTGGTGACAGGGCAGGCTTCCCCAACAGCCTGTTTAGTCAAACGCGTGCATGCGGCTCGCTGCCTATGTTATTACAATGTGACATCCGTGCAGCGGCTGAACGTTGGGAGACCAGGAATACAGAATTAAAGAAACAGAAGTTAAAAAGCAGTTGGAATTCTTTCAATGCGTGCTTCCTGCTTCTCCTACCTTTGTTTCTCTGTAAATTCAAGTGGACATCTTGTTCTTTTAAGGCTGTTGATTTACCAGCAAAAGTGACATTTTTCATGGTTCTTCAGCGGGAACAAATATTAAGGGTTTGTTTGCTTCCAGATCTGTAAACTCAGTATGCGCGTCTATTCCTTAGTCTCAGTAGCTGCAGGTTGAGGTGGGTGCCTGGCAGGCATCCCATCTTTCCCATCCGTATCTTTATATGGCTTGCAGAAGGGTTATCCGATGGTATCTTACCTGGGATTAAAACCATGACCCAGAGATCAGCTGCTTCATCTAATCATCAAAGCATCTGTGCTCCCGTTTAATATCAGTGATGAGTGTTTGTGGCTTGTTTGTGGCTCTAACAGGTCTCTCTGAAACCCAGAGAGGCGTTTACGGGAGCATTCCCAGCACTTACAAGCTTTTGCAGAAGTCAGTGTCTTGAACTGTTAAGTGTGTTTGATGCAGAGATTGTGCCTCAGCCTCTCGATATTGAGGATTGTGGAGAAATCTGTCAAACTAGTGAACCTCAGAAATGATTTGTTGTCTCGGGTAAGAAATCTGTTCTCTAGGTTACATCCAACCTTCCTGTTGGGTAGGATTTCACACCATTGTCCTGAACGTAATTGAAAGGCGATTGAGGCTGCTCAGGACAATTGAGGGATCCGCTCTGAAATACCTGCAGGGGAGTGCAGAGGGGAGAGTGTTGTGTATCTCTTAATTGTGCAGTGAAAAGAACTTTGGAGACTGTCCACAGACACACACGGACAGAGGAAATAAGCAGCGGGGGTTTATGTTTTGTTTGCTGTAACCGGCATTCTGGACATCACTGTACTGTAATGAGTCGCTGCTTTGGAAAGCCAAGACTTTTCATGGTTGCTCATTTGACTTTCTCTCTGCTGACTGAGGAAGGATGTTCCTGGGTTGGCCTTTGTGACTGTTGAAGCAAAGCTTGAGTGACATCTACTGAGCACAATGTGTTCTTCTTTTGTCAAAGAGATGTTCAGTATCTTTTTTTCCTCTTCCAGTTGAAGATACACCGTTGTTGTTGACGTGACTCACCGGAAGGCGTCACAATGGACAAGAGCAGCAGCATTAGGTATGAATAATTTGATGTATTCCTGGCTTCCCAGGTGCTGTGCCAATTGTGAGAGGTTTGAAAGCAATAATGCCCCCCATCAATGCAAGCATCACAGTGACTGAGTGGGAGAGCAGGAGTTTCGTATCTAACGTTCTGTCTTTACGAAAGGCATCGATTCTTTGGGAAACCAGAATCTGTTGCAAAACGGACAGTGCTTAACACTGGATATCACCGTGACCCTCATGTAGATGTAGCGCTTAGGGACGCCTTTTAGTGGTGGCCATGGTAGTGCTAGTTAATGGATGGGCTGCATGACCTTCGTGTCCTTTTCCAACCTAAATGATTCTGTGATTCTCACTGCTGAGAGCAGTCCCTTGTCCCATGGAAACTGCTCATCACAGGGAGTTGAGGTGTTTGCTTACAACACACCTTGCCTTGGTACCTAATGCACCAGCCCCACTGCTTCACATCCTGTCCTGTTCACAGCCTCGGCATAGCAGGGGGCAATGTTGCCATCCCAGTGATCTGTGTGAAGCAACCCAGCCTTAAAGCAAGGATTTGTGCACTCACTTGGATTTCTGCACTCATCTGGGTTGAGAAAAGCAATGCTGGTTCATATGGTTGTGGAATATTTTATGGCACTCAGAGTGGTAAGGGAATAATGGCAGGGAAGATGATGCCAATTGCTCCCGATGGCTGCCAAAAGTTAGTAGAGCGCAGGCTCTGCTGCAGTCTGGTTCCTGGGAGAAGGTGATTTCTCTTTTAAATCTATTCTCGTCAGTTTACATATTGGAGGACAAAGGGCTGTTTGAATTTCTTTTCTCAGAAGTGTTTGATTCCTAAGAGCTGTAAAGCAGTTTCTTTCATAACGGGCTGCATCCAACTTAGTCTCCTGTTGTTGTTAAAGTTGTTGGGGTTTTTTCATTCTGTCAAGTGTTTGACTCAGTTTCCTCCCTTTGCCCTGCTGCTGCTCTGGCCTCACCTCAGCTATGCTCTGTGGTGAAATCTAATTGCTTTTCATGATTTGCCCAGCGAGGACGTGCTGCTGGCAGTCAGCTTTGGCTCTGGAAAGTGCTAGGTTTAAGAAGAAGGTGCTCTAAAGCACGGCTATGTGAAAGTGCTTTGCTGAACCAGGGTCAGCAGGGAGTTCTGCTGCCTCAGCCTTCTTCAGACTTGCCATTGCTTACAGCACACCGCTTCAGTCGCTTTGTTAAGCTGTTTTTTCTGTACGCTTCCACATATGGGTTTCTGAATTTTGCTTGCCTTCCAACTGTATTTGGAGGCAGAAGTTTGGGGATCAGGTGAATCTATTTCTCCAAACACATGGAGCCCTTAAAATGCTATGGTTTATAAGCTGTGCTTTACAGTAGCAGAGCTGGCATGGCTAGTTCCTCGACTACTGATGGAGAAAGACACAGGATGTTCTACTTTACAGCAAATAGATTTTAGGAAAGCTTACTAGCCATGTATTTGATGATTTTAATTTCCCTTGGTATCGATTCCTTCTTCATTGGTACTCTGCTTGATTGTTTCGCAATACTTAAGCCTCCGGGATTTGTCCCAGAAACTGAATGGGTTATCATATCTTTATTAGTATAATGTCGTATTGCATTTTTTCTTGAGTTAAGGGATGCCGTATTCCCGTTTGAACAGTCCCTGATCCGGCTTTGTGGAATCTTGCAACAAACGCTAGGTACTGATTGCTACTCTTAAGTTTTTCTTTTTGTTGGTGTTTGTTTTACTTAATGCTTCCTGAAAACAACAATGTGCAAAGTTTAATTTATCCATATTACCCCCATGCATGCCCACCCCCCAGCCCCCTAAGTAGCATTGTAAGAGGAAAGACCCAGGAGCAAGGAAATCTGCCAGCAGGTGAAAATTCCTAACTTCCCCAGGCTCTGGGGAAACGTGGAAAACTTTCAGGTGCTTCGGGAGGAGGAAGTTGAACAGAGGAGCAAGGTAAGAGGTTTGAAAATCCATGGGTGTGTGAGGTGAGTGGGACTGAACCAACACTCATGGCAGACATGTGAAATGGAGAGCAAGGAGATGCCCACCTTCCTTCTGGGAGTTCTGGTCTGGGCAATGTATCAGCACCTGCACCTCATATGGAAACGTGGCCATTTATGCTTGGAAGCTCTTTTTTTTTCCCATGTAAATCTGTAAGTATATGGCCAGGTAAGATGGTGCCCTGTACATAAAATACATACAATGTCCCCACATTCTGTGCTTTATCACCGGTGCCTGAGGTCAGTAGTCGGGTTTTCAGGAATTCTGAATTAAGAAAGAGCGGCATCCAGGTTGCCTGCACACCTTTGCTTGTTTTTCTGTTGGATTTGAAACAGGGTACCGGATATATTCTGGCAGAAAGCTTTCCTCAGGGAAGCACTCGTTTATCAGACTTGAAATGTTCCCCAGGAACTTAGCATTTGTCATCCAATCTTGCAATGAAAATGGCATTAATTTTGCTGTTGGGGCAATGACAGCAATGAGGTAGAGGCTTGAGGAACAAGACCCAAAGAGCTTGTTAGGACCATTAACTCCCCTTCTTTTGTAAGCAGGTATTTCACTCCCAGGATAGGTTTGTCCTGAAGGCTGCCGGTGGTTCACGGTCATGCCTTGGTCACTGCCTGGGTGTCAGTGATGCTAACATTTCTGAAGTGCTTGCCTTTGCAAAAAGCAATAGCACCCTTTTCATCACAGTGTATCTGCTTAGGGGATATGTTACAAGAAAGGCCAGCAGGTGTTTCTGTGCCGCACTTTTATTGGGTCATCCTTTTGATTCTTTGCGGGTTTGCAGTCTCTTCAGAGCCGCAGCAGAGGTCTCTGCTCTGTGCTTTGAAGAACTGATGGCAGGCGGTGTGAAGCAGGGTTAGACTTCTTAACTGTCTCGTGGGGTTTCATAGGCATTAGTGAGACAAGCGCTGAAATACCGAAGTTAAAAAACGGCGTGGGGAAATGCCTGGTTGGAAGCAGGTTATTTGAGAGTCTTACCCTGCCTGACAGTGGTTGTAGCTCTAGACAGAGTCAGGGGTGAGGGAAAACAAAGCAGCCTACATATAAGAATGTACAATCTCCTCCAGAAGGTGGATGAAATGGTTACAATAGGGCATGCATCTCCTCGGTCCCTCGGTGAGGGAAGCTCAGCCCTCCTGCCTTGTGCTGAGGTCAATGCGTGTCACTCGGAGCGTGTGTCGGAGGGCAGGGGATGAGGAGCCCCAGGGAGAGGCAAACCTGATTCATTCTCTCAACCCTTCTGTCGCCACAGAGCACTGAGGGCAAGGACTCAATGAGGCCATTGGTTGTTACCTCGAACGGACTCGTAAGGGCGGAGGGTCTGACGGATTTTATCGGAGAAGGTGGTGTATCCCTGGAAGATGTCCTGAGTCGCTGCTGAGCGGACAAAATGCTGCATGTGCCTCTTCCTCCTGCAGCACTTGGGTGTAATTTTCCAGCCTTGGCCTCAAGCTTGGCGTGAAATCGCCACCATTATGGTCGGGCAGCTGTGACTTCCTTCAAGAGTGGCAGTTTCCCATGCAAAAGGACAGCCAGCTGAGAACAGTCTTGGAAAGAGACCGATCCCCTGGAAGATTAAAACTGGAAACTGAATTCCAGGGAATGTGGAAGCCAATGAACTAGAAAAGCTACAATGTAATTAACAAGTAGGTTGGCTGGTTGCCTTTTACCAGCGGGCTGTCAGGTTTTGTTCCTTGAAGAAGGAAAGAAAAGTTGCTCTGATGTGACCGTCTGTTCTCATAGCTGAGACAGGCATATTTTTAATAGGACTGAAGTAGGGCTTCCTTTCTAATTTCCATTTGCAGGAGCAATGTCAGTTCACTCCATGCCCTTCCTGCCAAGGTCTGAGGAAGAGCATCTTCCTCATTTGTCACAGTCTTTGCAAGGGCTCTGCTGGTGGTGACCATTGCCAGGGGCTGAAACTGCGCAGGTGACAAAGAGGGGCTCTTTCACCGATAACCTCTGGTTCTCACGGGCTTAAAACACACCAGAAACAGGGCAAGGGCTTGGAAAAGAGCAGCAGAGCTATAGTGCAGGAAAATAAGGAGGGGGAAGACAGACCCAAAACCAAAGAGGAAACTGTAAAATGGGGGGATGAGAGGAACCACCCACAAAAGCATCAAACATACTTCATTATCCTCCTTTTCTTGGTGGTATATGTACTGACTGAAGCCACTACCTGTCCTCTCCCTGATTTTGGGCTCCCAGATGAGAGGAGGGTATTCCTGTGGACCCATGAGCACTGCCTGCCCTTCCTGAGCTGCTTCACAGGGGTTCTGCTTGACAGGCATCCACTCGTGAGACTTGTGGTTGCATTACGTTTGTTGCTCAGTTGTTTAATGAAATGCTTTTAATGGAAATGTGAACCCAGAGGGAAATGCAGGACCTAATAGAATAATCTCTTCATTGCAGTGCTGTAAAAGATTATTGGCACATGATTCCTGTACTTGCAGGGGGGACAGCAGGGAGGAAAGAATATTGAATGAAAGGCGCTGAACCCTTCAGCTGCTAAGAGCGAGGATTTACTGCCAGTCTGATCATCAGGCTAAGCAGGGCAACTAAACTGACAATAGTAAGGGCTTTTGGAGGTAGAAATTGCCTCATTCAGGGTATTCAGTGTGAGGCACGTAAACTGTGCCAGGATAAATGCACAAAGAATGATTGACGAATAGTGGTGAGATACTCATGCGTGCGCTGTCCTTAGGCAACCCAGAAAGAGTATTAATCAGCACCCTGCCCAATTATTGGCAGGTAACTCCTGATATGTCAGAGTTTGCCATTTCAGCTGGAGAATTCATTGTCCCTCTGCCTTCCTGTAGGAATCATGGCTTTTATAGTGTGATGTGGTTCACAGAAAATACCGCGTTTTTAAGCAGCAAAGGAGAAGTGCTTTGAGGCACAGTTGCATTGTCATGTTTTGGTATTGCTGCAAGCCTTTCAAGACACAAGTCCTTGCAGAAGCTGTATCCATCTTTCAGATATCTCACCTAGGTTAGGCAGCAGCAAGTAAAAAAACGCTAGCTCTGTACTGAGCTCGCAGTCGGCTTGGTGTAGAGCCGTGTGCTTTCCAGAAGAGAGTGTGGTTATTAGGGACTATTGCCCCAGGAGCACATGCTGCTCAGGAAGGCAGGGCAGGTGTTTTGGGAGTGGCCTTACTTATTCCTACCAGCACTCAGTTTCCCAGTTTGCTGCATGGTTTCCCCAGGCTGCCTGAGAACAAGGAAGGACCCCTGACTTCATCTGCTTGCAGAAGCCCCTCTGTTGCTCAAGCCTTTCTTTACGTATGTTGGGACATCCCATGTTGGACTCTCTCTGGTGCACACGGACGCAGAGCAAGTGCCATGCCCACATCAAGCAAGTTGGAGAGATTTCCAGTGTTTGCCGTGGGTCTTTGTGCCGTCAAACCCACGCTGTTGTCCCGTGGGAAGCAGAGCTAGCTGTTGCTTTTGACCCGAGCCAGAGAGGTGTTCCCGCTGACTGCATGCAAGTGTTGCTGACAGTGGTAAAGCCAAGCAATTTGCTGTTCCTCCTCCCTCTTCCAATACAGAATGAAAGATGGGAGCTTTTCGAGCAGAGGCTCAGATGATGCAAGGAGAGTGTTTTGCTTTACTGTTTTGGGTTTTATTTTAATTGGAAAACAGATGTTGAATAAATATGTTCAGAATTGAAAGTTAAACGCATCTGCAGCTTTCTAAATTGTTATTCTCTTAAAGGAGTAGCTTCTTGTAGTCGCTACAAGTAATAGCTTGTGTAGAATGAACTGCATGTAACTATTTTGACAAAGCAGGAAAAAGGGAAGATAGGCTACTTCAGAGTGTACTTTGGAGCAGCATATGCTCTGCAGCGAGGATTAGGCTTGCATCGGTACCTGCCTAATGCCTCCTGTCATGGATTATTGCTCTTGCATGTTTGACCGCTTTCCGAGTCCTTTTGAATGACAAGGAGATGCTTTGTTATCTCGACATCAGGCTGATGATTTGAATGCAGTTTGAAACACCACATGGGGACCTACTCAGATACAGGACATGTGTGCCTCTAGTAAAATTGAACAACAGTTACAAACCGTAGGAAAATTAACAGGCGCCTGTGTGTGTAGATGGAAAAATCGGGAAATACTTCTGGAATAATTATAGTCTGGCAGAGGGTGCAGGAAAGATTTTTAAGTAGGCTTTTCGGTCTATAAACAGAGCTTTTCTGCAAGCATTGCTAAGCTCTTTCTGTTCCTACTTAGTCCTTGCTCTACAGATAAGACTTGTCCAACCTGTTACTCAGTGCATGCTGTTAAGTAAGTGGAAAACTCAAAGAACCTTTTCATTCGTGCATGATTTGTTTGCTGCTAATTCCTCTGAAAGTACAAAACAATCTTTAATATTACTTGAATTGTTCTTAATCGCAAATGAGTTACAGTACAGTTCTGTTCCTGTTTGTAGCACATTCGGTCTGATGTAGGCAGCTGTTTCGGGAAGGATTTTACACACATTATTTGCTGATGTGCTCAATAGGTTGCAGGGAGTTAAAGATTCAGAAGGCACAACTGCACATATCCGTATTTTTGAAGCAGTTTCATATGCTCCTATTTGTAGGGTTTGCTTTTGTTATGGTTCACGGCAAATGAAACCCCTGATAACATTTGAGGTGTAGTTTAAACAAGTTCAGGTTTGCAGCGATGAAAGGAAGAGACGTGAAGGCTGGTGTGTTACGTTCCTTTTTACGTTGGGCTGGATTTGCATTAAGCTGTAGGACTTCAAGAGTACACATTTGCCTGCAGATGGGATGGTAGCAGAGGGAGGAAAGGAGGGCACTTCTGGCTGTGCAGGAAATACAAGGTGAAAGGCTCTTGGGCTCTGCAGCAGTGTCGCTGCCATGCCAGCCTCTCTGACAAACTGCCTGTCAGTGTTGGGGAAGGGCTGGGTGAAATCAGGCCTTTGGAAAACCCCGGGCTTTTTTGGAAGGGTTTAAGGAAGGGGCGTACTCACTTGGCTGGAGGTACAGGGGATGTTAGCTGTGTGAGCAGGAGTATGGTGTGAGATTTAAAATGCAGGCACATGAAGCAGCTGCTCACTAAACATTTTGGTTTCTTTTTCACTAACTATGTATCTTGCTAAAATTCTTCTTTGGTGGAGCAGGGCACAATAGTGGTGGGGTTTTAACAGCATTTAGGAAGCCGGTGCCATAAAATCAGTGGACAAAAGGCACATCCGCTTGGATAGTTTTAATGTAGTCTTAAAGCAGAAAATTTACTGCATTTGACATCTGGCACCTGCAGGACGCATTTAGTCAGTATAGTCCTAGAACTCGAGTAGAAAAATAGATTGTAAGACTTGAATCCCTGTTTTAACTTGCTCGTTTTATTGAGTCCTCCTATGCTAGGCCGGGAATAAAATGTTGGGACAGTTGGTGTGAAACAGGAGGTCTAAGCAATCACAGTTTCCTTTTCTACTGTCAGTGAGACGGAAGTATGTGTGTGAATCCAGTGCGAAAGCACTAATTAAAATAGGTCTTTCTCCAGCAGCACTTGTTTGAATGGCCCTTTTAGCCAATCTCTCACATCTCCAAGATTTGCCAGTTAAAGGCATTCTTTTAGAGACCATTTTAAAGAAATAGAAAGCTGACTTGATTTCTACATTCCACTTTTTGTAGGTTGCAGCTGCGAACGCGCAGTTCTCTTGCTGCCTTTAAACCTATTAAGAGTAATTGATTTTACGGAACAAAACTAACACCAAAAAAGGCATTTCAAGACCAAAAGCAAATGCCCGTGTAGGACAGGTTTTATCGAGGGCAGAATGTAGGGTTTAGCCTACGTATTTTCCCAGGCAGACCTGGAACAGCTCATCCAAGGTGCTGGATTTCTGCCACTGAGAGGAGGAGTTCAGAGGCAGGTGGGTACAGTGGAAGATTTTGTGCAGCACTTGGCTAAGAAAGCCTTCAGGCTGATTGGGCAGCAGCTGATAACCACTTCTGTCTGTTCAAGTATGCCTTATCGGTGTTAGAAACAGTGATATTTTTCTTGTGGTTGGCGAATTGATAAGATACCACAGTCACGGCCTTTGTGTTTCTGCTGCAGACATCTCACTGCGTTGGACAGTTTTGCATGCACGTGCATGCGGCAAAAGACTAACCCTGCTCTAAAAGGCCTGCTGCTTACCGTGTAGCAGTTACCTTGTTCCTGTGCTCATAGAACTAACTTAGAGCTGTAAGAGAAAGATTTGGCATAGAGATAATAGCTGAAGCGTTGCACTGAAGTGCAGAGTGCTGGAGGATTCAGCCTGGCTTAGCCAAACCTTGAGTTTTGGCACTCTTGCACCAAATTGACTTCAGTCGCATCGTTTTCCTGAGCTGGGGTTTGTAAGCTAACACTCGAGTTAGATTTCTTTATGTGTCTCAGGCTCACTTAAACAATTGGGAGAAGTGCACGCTTGTATTTATTGTGAGTGGCATGTAGATAATCAAGAGGAAGGAACATTGTGGGAGGGGATAATGCTGCACTGCAGTCCGTTCCAGAGCGGTGAGGGTTGTGCTGGGTGCTGTAATCCTGGTGGGGAGCAGAAGGTGTCAAGCTGGGTCTCTTGATGGATGTACTCACATTGGATTTTTCTTGTTGCCTTCCTGCTGTCTGAGCACTGACTTATCCAAGCAAATTACCCCTGTGCTGCACTAACGTGGCCACATTTGGGTTCATTTGTACATTCTTAATTCACAGCAGTTGCTAAGTGCTTTACCCCTGTTCTCGTTAAGGGGAATAAGAAAAATCACCTTGCAGCAAGCTCTGGGTGCTGCAGAGGCAGGGTAAGTACCCCTGAAAGAGCTGCCCTGCTGCCAGCGTTCCTGGGCTTGCTCTGTGCCAAGTTTGGAATAATACAATAACGGGTTTTGGTGACGGGATGACATTTGGCTTTTAAATACATAAAACCGGGAAGAGGTCACTTCTGACAACGTAGAACTTGATCTTGTATTCAGGACGTTTGCATGTGAAGCAGTTGGTTTGAAAGCTGAACTGTGGTTCCAGAAGTTTCATCTTAAGTGCCGAAAATTTTTCACAAACTCACAGTGTACGCAGCCCCCTTCAGAAAAAGAGTGGTTACTTTTTTTGAAGGCTGGGTACGATGATAACAGTTCCTTTGCAACCCTGGGTTACTACAGATCACCTTTCAGTAGGTGATCATTGGTGTGGTAGTTGAGTAAACGTCACTGCTGGGAAGGCAAGGCTGTTCCCTCCCAAACTGGGACGCTTGAGAAGTTGAGTGTACTGAGAAGAATATAGGAATTGCGTGGATGCAGTAGACTGTGTGGTAGGGTAGAAAGAGGAGGGAGGAGAGAAAAATGTGCTTCCACACAGTGTGCCTGCGAGTAGAGTAGAAATAGGAGAGGAGGCCAAAACCTGCATGCACATACTGTGCCTCCATGCTGCTGCTTCACAAATGTCCATATATATTCCCAGATTTTGCAGCAGTATTGCTATATTGATGTGGGGCTGGTGGAACTGTGTGTATGCATATGTGGTTGAGGAGGAACAGGGGGATTTGCCCTGGTGCTTTCCAAATTTCTGAGACCACCACTTTAAATACACGTTCATGACTGCTTTAGATGCAACTGCATGGTCTGGCAGTGTCATGGTTTAAGCAAGCAGCTCTCTGACTGCCCATTTAAAGACTAAGTTTTCAAGCCTGTTTATAAAGCTGGCAAAGTTCAATCTCTGAAAGTGGCAACACCTTCAAAACAGTAGATTCATTTTTCATCTCAGGTGAAGAGATAGTGTCCTGGGTTCAGCAGCAGCAGTCATTTTTCTCCCTCTTGGTAGCTGGTGCAGCGCTGTGTTTTTGATTTTGGGGCTGGGAACAGCGCTGATAACACCAGTGTTTTCAGTTACTGCTTGGTAATGTTTTGGTCTGACCAAGGACTTTCTGAGTCTCATGCTATGACAGGGAGGAGGGGAAGCGGGGAGGAAGCAGCGACAGGACACCTGACCCAAACGGACCAAAGAGGTTATTCCATTCCACAGCACGTCATGTCCAGGATGTAAAACCAGGGAGAGAAGAGACCTGGAAGGGTGTGGTGGTGCACTGGGGGGTTCGCTGCTGGGGGGTGCACTGGCTGGGTCGGGCTTGGTGAGCAGTTGTATGCTCTTTCCTTGTATTTCTCCTGTATTATGACTGGTGGTAGCAGCAGTGATTTGTGTTATACCTTAGTTACTAAACTGTTCTTATCTCAGCCTGTGCGAGTTGAATTCTTTCGATTCTCCTTCCCATCCCCCCAGGACTGGGGGCAGAAAGAGGGGGAGTGAGTGAGTGAGCGAACTGGCTTAAATCACAGCAGTTACACAGAATCACAGAATCATTAGGGTTAGAAGGGACCTCTGGAGATCATCTAGTCCACCCTCCCTGGCAAGGCAGGGACACCTCCTGGGCAGCTTGTTCCAGTGCTCTGCCACCCTCAATGTAAAGAAGTTCTTCCTCCTGTTGAGGTGAAACTTCTTGTGTTCTAGTTTATGGCCATTGGTCCTCGTCCTGTCGTTGGGCACCACTGACAAGCGTCTGGAACCAGTGTTTCACAATTCAATGGATGGATAGTTTTTCACTTCCCACCTTTCTTGATGTATGGTATCAAGAGTCGAAACTACTGAGAAGGATGCTTGCTGTACCTTGTATGTATTATATTACCACACGGTAACGTGACATAACTGATTTGTCAACTATATGAACTATATGCATCCTGTTCCAAATGACTTTGATGCTGGACATACACTGTTGTCTGAAAAGCTCAGTAGCTACTTGTTGATAACAGTGGTGTAAAGTGTTAACCATCCTTTCGTTCTCTTTCCTAAAGCTTCTACAATGAGGAGAGAAACCTGCTGCGTGCTAGAGAGAGAGAGAGACGAATTAGGGAGGCTCAGCAGGAGAAAACCATTCTCCCTGAGAATCCTCCCCTCTTTGCAGCACCCTATAAGGTAATGGTGGGGGGTGTGGTGGAGGGAGTGGAGGAAAGGTGACTGGAGCAGAAGAGCAGAGCTGTGCCTTCTGCATATGGTGTAGCAGACTTGAGTGTGATACGTGCAGAACCAGCATCTTCCCATCTGCTTAACTGAAACTCATCAGAGTATGTGTTTAAAGCTCTGAAGATGGTGCAGGCGCAGTAAGGTCTTTGGGTTGGGCAGATTCATTTGGGGGCTACTTCCTGTAGCTTGGGAGTTTGAGGGAGAGCACCCAAGAGCAGCTCGGCTGCCTGTCTGTGGGCAGCCGTGGTAGAAACAAAGGGGTCTGAGGTTAGTGCTCCTGAAGACTGCAGGCACACCCACAAGGTTGGCTCAGGAGAACTAATATTGAGTAGAGCAGTCCCACTTGCTTTGGAGGGACTGCATTGCGAGGTCAAAATGAGCTTGCGTAACTTTGCTTGTGGTGATAGATGGTGATGAAATTGAGATCCTGAAGAATCTCTCTTATGGAGCTGAATCTCTTGAAGTTGAGGGTCCAAGCTTTTTCAATTTCTGCCTCTGTTCTTTTGTTGCAGACTGATAAAGCAGATGACTTGTCCAACCGAATTCGGAAGGTGCTGGGCAATTATGAGGATGTCAAGGGGCTCATCAACTCCAAAACCCAGTGGAATTTCCTAGGGCTTCACGAAGTTCTTCCTCCGGTCTCACCTGAAGCACCTGATTTCCCGCGCTTCCCTGATGAAAATACCAGCCCTACGTCATCATCTTCATTCCATGAGATGACCTGCCATCCACACACTGCAGCTCTAACTGCTCCTCCTGCTCACCACTCAACTCCCTTCAAAATGGCACAGTCAAGAACAAAGCTCGATTCAGGTTTGCATGTGCAGAGTGGCAGCTCATCCAGCGGTCAGAGCCAAAGTCACAAATGCAGTCGTGGTGACAAGGAATGCCATGAAGGTCTTCATCACAGGGGAACTGACAGGCGTGCAGCTGGTGAAGGTCGTGCTGATGACCTGGGCTACTCCATTTTCCAATTTTCTTCATTTCTGACGCCTTTGCCTCCTCCACTGGAGCCTCTGTCACCTCTACGTTCCGACCTGCACGTCACTTCCAAGTCAGAAAAGAGCAGCAAAAGCCAGGAGCTGACCTACAGTCAAACAGAATCATTTCAGGAACAAGTGACAGGATCAGAGGAAGAGCAAAGTCAGGACAGCTCAGACATTAACCTGACCAGCAGCACTCGGCCTTCCTCCCAGACTTGTCCCACAGCTTTACCATCAAAATGCAGTGTGACGCAGCAGAAGCCAGCTGCCTACGTCAGACCAATGGATGGCCACGATCAGGCACCAGAGGAATCGCCTGATCTCAAACCTCTCCTGGAGGAATACCATAGAGAGCCCTTTGAAAAGATCTCGGATTTGAAGGTGAGTGCCAGAGCCAAGCTATCGAAATTGGAAATCCCTTCTGAGCCCATAAAGGTGAGTGCCATTGTTGGGGGGCTCTGTTACCAGCAGGGTAAGCTCAGCTATGGGAGAACAGGTCACCAAAGGGCAGAGACTGCGAGAAGCGTTGATGGCTGTGCACACATTATCGTTTGTAGAAGGTGTGTTTTGAGATTGCCTTTTGCCAGTACATCGGGGGGGACACCTGGATGGTGAAACTGCAGCACCCACCGTGATTCGGTGTCTGTTTTCTCAGTGAGGCTGCAGCAGGCCTTCTGGTTAGAGAGGCTGCTTCTGTTGCTATGATTTTTGTTTTGCCTGTAAAGATTGTTGAACAGGAGAAGGGGGAAATGATACGCTGAGGAGGTCCTGGGGTGATGTACCTACAGTTAGTGCATGCAGAGCGTCAGTACTCGGTGTGAGTGCTGTGAGTAGAAGTCCCATTCTTGGCTGAGTCCTGGGACAGCTGACTGTGCAGCGAGTTCTATGGCCACCTGGTAGGTTGAAGGTTTTGGGGCTTTTTGGGGTTTTGGGTAATTGTCTGTGGACACCACAGGGTTCTCCTAAGTAAGTTTGTAAGCTGTAACTGTAGGCCCTCAGGAAAGCATCAATGTAAACAAAAGATATCCTGAAGATTTCTACCAGATGGACTTAGCCCTTGGGAAGCATGACACCGTTCTGTTTCCCGCTCCATCGAATGCTTTTTGAGCAATTCCTTGAAGCAAATTTAGTGCAGAAGTGGAATTCGAAATCATAAGCAATATCCTGAAAGCCCTGTGAAATTCTGCATTCAGGGAAAGACTGCAGGCTCGCTCTTGTCCCCCGACTATTAGCAAAAGGGGCAGAACTCGTTTGTGTTTGTTGCTGTCAGCAGAAGGCATCCTGGGCAGCCAGCTCGAGCATGTCTTAGTTGTAGTCACTACACTTGTCCTTTCTCTGTCAGGGACTGAGACCTAAGGCAGCCGGGCAAGGAGAGTGGTGGAAATAGTTTTCAGATTCTATTTTGCCTTTGTAACAGAAAGGGAGAGTGTGGGTGAGGTCTCGGTTTTGTGGAAGAGGGCATTGATCAGCTGCAAACATCTGTAGGTAATTTCTTGTGAAAAATGAGAGGAAAGGGGCAAAATGACATCGATGAGAAGTTGTGAAATTCCTTTAATGCTGAGAGAGTTTATTTGCTTCCAAGCAGGCTTGGCAGTGCACATCCTTCCTCAACAGAACATTGTTTATTTGGTGAAAGCTCTGCACCGCAGCCTCCCCTCTCATCGGCTCTGCCTGGGTGCCTACGCTGGGCCCTGCCGGGGCAGCCAGAGCGGAGCTCCCAGACCGGGCCCTGGTCACGAGCCCGGCGCTCACCATCCCGCTCCCCGCCCGCGCCGACTGCCCCACACCCCCAATGACCGCCGCGCTCCCGGGGCGGGTTTTTACCCACTCAGGGTGGTGCCGCCCCTCCTGGCACCGCCCCCTCTGAGAGCTCGGGGCGGAGGGAGCGCCTGCGCTGCCCTCCTGAGGGGAGGGTGCACCCTGGGCAGGGCCGCGCTCGCTGCCCCCTGGTGGCGGTCCTCCTGCAGCGGGGGCTGAGCTGCGGGACGCCGTTACTGGGCTGGGAGGTGTCAGGGAAGCTGAGGGGAAGCAGCAGTGCTGCTCCGGGACCAGGCTGTGCAGGGGCCTCCAGCGTCCGCTGTCGCTCTTGCAGGAAAGGAGGCCGCAAACCCGGGGAGCTGGGAAACAGTGACAGAAAAAAACAACAAAAAAAGGAGGAAGGGGACAATTAAAAGCAAGGGGCTTCCTCCTGAATCTGTTGTCCCCGCCCAGAACCGCTTTGCTGTCCTGCAGGGGGCTGGCGAGGAAACACACTCGCACCAGGAGCAACCGGCTGATGCACTGGTAAAGAAGATCACTCGTGGTGCTGCCAGGGAAAAGCGGCGCTGTAGTAATGGGGACTCTACTTTGAGAGGAACAGAGGCACCTGACCCAGGCTCAAGGGAGGTGTGTTGCCTTCCAGGGGCTTGGACCAGGGATGTTGCAAAGAGGCTGCCTGCTGTAGTGCAGTCCCACTGACTACGACCCACTTCTAGTGATCCATGTGGGTGCTAGTGATATAGATAACAGTAGCCCGGAGAACATTAAGAAGGACTCCAGAGCCCTGGGAGAGGTGGTTAGGGGCTCTGGAGCTCAGATTGTCTTCTTGTCAATTCTCGAGGACACAGGACAGGACCTTAAAAAGGCGGGGAGGATTGGTCAGGTTCATAAATGGTTAGAAGGGTGGTGCCGTAGTCAGGGGTTTGGGTACCTTGAACATGGGACTCAATTTAGTAGGCCAGGTCTACTGGTGCTGGTGGAGCTGGTCTGACAAAGAAAGGGAAGAGTGGATTTGGTCGGAGGCTTGCCAGGCTGGTCAAGGATGCTTTAAACTGGCTGTGCTGGGGGAGGGGGGCATCATTCCATCCTAACACACCCAATCAGTGGCCAGCACCTATAGTAAACGTTCAGAGCCCATGGCAGGGGGGTTGGAACTAGATGATCTTAAGGTCCTTTCCCACCCTAGCAGTTCTATGATTCTATGATTCGAGAACCAAAGTGTATCCTTAGTAGTCACTTGTATTGTTAACAGGTACCTTAATGCACAGGTTTAAAAACAAATGAGTAAAAGACACAAACTAAACCCAACCAAACAGTAGCTAAGCTCGGTTTGGATCGAAGTGACTACAATTTAGTTGCAAAATGAGTTGGAAAAGCTTTCTGTTTGCCCTCTTAAGAAAGGGTCGACATTCCCCATGCATCAAACACTATAAACACCTCTTAAAACTGTGCTTTAGGACCACCCATGCTGACAGTTTGCTTGCAGGATGGTGCCTGCCTGACTAGAAATTCTTTTAATCCCAGGTGTATTCCCACAGTCTTCGTATTTGTTCCAATGAAGGCTCTCCCGAATAGGTAACTAGGAAAGGTTGCTTCAGCTTTCCCCAAAAGCGGCTTTGTCACCACGTCCTCTAAGCACAGGTGGATGGAGTAAGCCTTGTTTCAAATCGTTGGACCTGTCTTTGTATCAGAGATGTATTTCAATCTCTTTAGTGGGAATGGCACGTTTAAAAATCCTTGGCAGAGAATCTGCTTTGGTGTCTGGTGTTCCTTAGGATAGCCTGCAAAAGCCTTTGTGGAGATTTCTGGGGTTTATGTCTTTGTTTTGATCAAGTTGATTCTAGCTTCAAATTTTGGCAGGCTTTCTCAATACACAGCAGAACATTATTGCATCCACCATCCCGTTTATTAGAGGCTTGGTTAAAATTCATACAGTCTCTTTTGTTGACGGGGTCACTTTAGAGGTGTGCTCTATGTGTGTGCATCTTGCACCTCTCTATAGTATTAGAGGGTAGATTTTGACACAGAAATGCAGGTGGAAAATCACTTTGACGAGTAAGTTAGTGTGTTATTCCTAGGGGCACTTGTGTGTGAGTAGAGAGTCCACCTGGTATGCAAGATCTCCTCCTGCTCTGAGCTAGGGAAGCGCATGCGGGTGAAGTGAGGACAGGGTGGTAGGTTTTGGTCTGATCTTGCCCTGCCTGTTCTTTTCAAACTAAGTCTTCATTCACGCATATGCAGTTTTGGGATCCCCATTGCATTCAAGCGGCAAAGGCCCATGCAGTTGACATGGAAAAATACATTTATCACCAAATATTTATCTTAAAATATGGTATTAAATTGGAAGCAGCTGTAAATGTGAAACTGTTTTAGCAGCCTGAAGAGGTGACCTTCTCTGCTGCTGGTTGATAGGTGCAGTGGCAAAGCTGTCATTAGGAAACAGAGAAAAGGGACAGCACAATGAAGGGCATGGAACTCGAAATTGCCTTTGCTTATCCTGCTCGCTTGGGTTTTCTCAGCACTAAGAATTGAGCCTGAAACCAGGCCAAGAGCTGTAGCTGGTATTCTTGAGCCACACACACACATTGCAAGTCCATTTCGATTAGGAGGAGACAGCAGGCCACATAGGGAATGTGTGTGTGCTCTAGCTGTTCTTCACCTACACTGCCTGCATATCTACAGCACCAGTTTCACCTGAGGTGAAAGGGCCTGAGAAGCAGCAGAGGGCTGATTTGTGTCAGAGGGGCAGCTCTACATGGGCTGTGCCAACAGAGGCATTCAGATAAGCAGTCAGGTGGAAATCACTGCCTGTTATAGTAAAGGCAGACTAGTTCCTCATCATGTTGCTCTAACCCGGCGGTGCATTTGGGGTTTTATTCTGGACTGCTCCAGTTAGTCGTACTGCTTTTCAACCTTTCTAATCACAGTTGGTGTTCCCGTGAGTCCAGGAACTGGCATTTAAGAGTCTGGTGGGTTATTCTTCCACTTACAGCCACCTTTGCTTTGCCTTCTCCAAGCTTAGGGCTTTATACCGGCTTCTTATTCTGCTGCGTGCACGTGGGTGCATAGAAGAACACAAGTTATGAACCAAGAGGAATCCTGTTAGCTGAACAAGCACCACTGTTTAATGAACTCTCTGTCACTTTGATTCTTTCTCATCTTTATTAGAATATATCTTCTCCTAAAGACATGAAAGCAACAGGCTTTGCAGAATAAACTGCCCTTCTGATGGGGCTTTTTAGCCTTTCATTATGAATGGACTTCCATGGCATTTGGAGAACTGTTGGTAAGCAGATGTTTGATGAGTGCATCTGTTTATCTCATGTTGGTTGGTAAACAAACAAACTCATGCTGCTTCCTTCTTTTTCTTTCCTTGTAGCGAACCTTCCACTGTGATGCCCAAGCCGTTAATGAAATTTTGAAGGTAGGAGCTCTTAAATAATAGATCTACGTGTTTGTATTTTGTACACATTAAAGTAGTGGGGGGGAGAGGAGGAGGAATGTCCCTGTGTGCGTGGCACTGCTGCTGGGCTGTGCTTCTCCGTCGCTGTAATTATAGTACATTTGTGCAAGGCTAAGCCAGCTCTAACGCAAAACTGTCTGTGTAACCTGTGTCAGAGATGGCTTTGTGGGCAGTGCACAGGCTCCCAGTACTCAGCTGGGCCTGAGCACGTGTGACCCGTTCACTGAGCAGAGAGTGAAAATCAGGTAACTGTTCCAGGAGAGGCAGGGAGGGTGGCAGGCCAAATGAATTCCTTTCTTTCTGGGAGTGGCTATTACACTCTTCAGGATTTAAGCTTACTAGGGAGACAAGAAAAGTCTGTCTTGTGTGATTTCAACCGAGTGGTTCTGAATTTCTGAGCCCCAGCTTCCCCAAAGGCTTTGTCTAGATTAACCCCCATTCAGGTGTTTTAGCGTGTGTTCAAGACAAAGATCCTTGTCTGTGCTAGGCTGTTCATGTGGTTGTTGCAGTGCAAGCCAAAGCTGTAGCACAGTCGTCTGTGTCCAGCTGGGGGGCCAGAAGAGGCAGGTTGGAGGTTGATCCCTGTCCTGTGGCTGCGGTCTGTGTGCTCTGCTCTCAGCTGGGCCGTGGTTTAGCCCAACAAGCTGGTAGCTGGGTGAGAGTTAGGGCAGGGCGACAGGGCAGAAAGACTCCTAAAGACATAGCGCATCAGGCGTTCTGTCTCTTTGGTTTGAAACCATGTCTTGGAGCTCTGCACCAAAGGCATCTTGGTCAGTCAGAGCAAAAGCCAGTGTTTCAGGTAGAATAGCATGAGGAATGGAGCAAGTCCTCATGATGGTCTGGCTTGCTGAGCTTAAAGAGGGCTTCTTGCTGTGGTATTGCCTCTCGGGTTTAAGATGGGATCAGCTTTTTTTTATACATGAATACAAATCTCTTAAAGGGAAAACTTCAGCTGCCTATATCAGCAAAAATACTGTAACCCACTTCTCTCATTCACTTTCCAGGAAATGACCCAATCATGGCCACCTCTTCTGACAGAGATTCCTACTCCTACTTATACAGAGCCTTCCAAATTTCCATTACCAACAAAGGTAAACACCCTGTTTTTGCCGAGGCTTTTGATAAGTTAGAAGAGAGCTTTCCAGCTCTCACATCTTTTCATCTGATTTTGTCCTCCCTTCATAGATAAAGGCTTTTAGGAGATACTTCTTCAAAATATTTCAATAATACTTAATTAATATTATAATATTAAATTAATAATTATCTTCGATAATATTTCTTCAAAAATGCACGTACCACTAGTGTGCTAGCAGCAGCAGCACGTATCATTTCTGTTCATGCTAAGCTGCGTCAGGCCAGCTTAGACTATTGGACAGTTCAGAGTTATTCTTGGAAAAGTTGCTCAAAGTATGTGTTACAGTAAGAAACACAAGAAAGTGGGATTGCTGGTCCACTGCTATTGAGAGATGATGTATTTTATTCTCATTTTGCACTTTGTCCTTTCTTTCCAGGAATCACAATATGTTGGATATGTAGCACAGGATCGGAGTAAGCAGAAATCCAAAGGAGAGCGCCCTGTTGCATGTATATTGACAGATAGTTTTGGGTGTCATACATTGAGGACATGGAGTGTTTACATTAATTAAGGGACATGATTTCCTGTGCTTTGTTGAGCACTGATGAATTTAGAAAATGCTGAAGAGATGTATACATTCCTTACCTAGAAATTAAGGCAGCAGTTCTGCAGAGAACAAATGGTATTTCATTAGGAAACCCCATTTGGAGTGATAAATAATCTCAATGGCAATCAGTTACGTCCTGGAAGAAAGTGACTTTCTGATCTGATGCTCAGAGACAATAGGGTAAAATACGCTGCAAGTGAGGCAAATAAACCCAACTGATTCTTTTTTGATTTCCAGCACCGGACGATGGACCTTCAGATACGTTGCTTCGTTCTCAGACAACAGTGTCGTAAGTAACCAGACTCAGTTACCATTTCTACTGTGCAGTTCCTTAGAAGCACGTGAAAGTAGTTAAAATCTGGTTCACTTGATGATTCCAAAGAGTAAGGTTTTATCAGTCTGATTTTTCCAAGAAAATTTCAATGCAGGGAATTTTTCACCAACAGAAACATTACGGTTTCATGATAGAATCATAGAATTCTTTTTGGTTGGAAAAGACCTTTCAGATCAAGTCCAGCCGTTAAGCAGACAGTGCCAAGTCCGCCACTGCGCTGTGTCATGATTGTAATGACTGTGTTAAAAACAAAACCAACCCCCCAGCTATGAAAGTACCAGATTGAAGGGGGTTTTGTTTGCTCTTTTAACCTGCAGCTCCTTAACATCTTGTCACTTACTGCTTGCTGTTGGAGCTAGAGCTCTTTTCTGTAGCCTTTTTTAACAGCATGTATATACTTCTGCTTCTCTTTATAGAGTTCTTCTTTCTCCTATCCTGTATTCCGTCAGAAGAAGGCTTCTGAAAATTTGAGTCTCAGTGTCAGATGTTTATGCAGAACGGCTACCAAAGTTTGACAAGGCTGGGAAGGAGTGCTGACTAGTGAATTAATTGCTCCAATAGAAAATTTTAAGTTGGTGGATAACGAACTTGCAGGTGGCAGTGGTTACCAGTGAATTAGGTTATTTAGAGAAACAGCTTGAAAGTAGCTTTGTGTGGGCTGCCATTAACCTGTCAGGATTAATCTGTCCAGATGGCAGCGCTGATAGGTTCTGAGCCCCGAGGAGGCAATAGAAATCCTTCCATGTCTGGAAGACTAAGGGGCCTGTGTGCAACGTGACTGCTGAACCGTTCAATGCCTATCAGTTGATGTGATTTGTAAAGATCTGATATTACTCCAGAGTATGTTGTTCCATGGAAGGCTGCAAGCTACAGGCTACAAAGCTTGGTTTCCTTATCATGAACAATGTAATTAAAACCCCAAACAAAAGTGAGCCAGTCCCAAATGAGGAAGAGCAGCTCTCCACCTTGGTTGAGATTGCAGCGTCTTGCACTCAAGCTCTGTAAGGTCTGTAACAATCAACCCTTTTCATGCTGTTGCAGCATCGTGCAGAGGAGCCTCCCCTGGCTGGTAGTGTGGGATAGTGTCTTACTGAGTAGTTAGCCGCTCCTTTAATCCATTCTTTCTTTTGCTGCTCCTCCTTCCACCCCAGCTTGCTCCTCCTGAATGACTTCTGGGAATTTTCTTTGCACTAGTAAACATACTCGTTTCAACTGCTCCAGGCTCTGCCTTCCTCCACAGACAATCTTTTTCAGCTCTTCTCAGCTGCCTGTAGAAATCCCTTTAGAGCTTCAGTCAGTTTTCCAGGCAACAGAGAGAGAAGAGACTTCTACCGTAGGCAAGAATCTGAGAATACTGCTTTCTTAGCCCAGAGGCCCAGAATTGTAACTTTGGCGTGGGACATACCTCTGTCCTTTGCCAACATCCCCTCTCTGCTCAGTGTCCTTGGGGGCTCTTCAGAGCCAGTGTACCCACAGTCAGCAAAGACAGTTGAAGCGGGAGGAACAGGGTGGCTTAGGCTAACGTCCAAAAAGGAGTCAAGAAAGATTTCTGCAGGGACTTCCTCTACACCTTTCCCTTCAACCGATGCATCCCTTCTTTTTTGTGTTTTGTTTCACTGGCACAACAGGGCTTGCTTTCTTTGCTGTTTAAAGCACACGTGACTGAAACTTCAGCTGCCTGGAGTAGCTTGCGTTAGGAGGTGTAGCTGGCTGAAAACAAGCACTGCTTGTGCTGGCTAATTCGAAGTTGAAATCCCAGCGCGTTTGTGTGCCCAAATTAAGTGTTCAGCTTTACAGAGCATGCAAGGGTTTCCCAGGTGGCTTTCGTTCTTGAATACAGCCCCAAGTTAGCACCTGGCTGTGCTGGAATGGAAGAGCCCTTCTTATGAAAGGGGAAATGCCATGCTCATTTGTGGTGATGCATCTTTAACCCAGCTGGCAGAGAAGGACCAGCCTTTGCTTTCAGTGGGGTTGTTTCGCAAGCAATGCTGATTTTAGTGCTCCTTCTCTCAGTAAGGGAGCTTTTTAAATAGCGTTAGGGAGAGATTGATGGTGTCCATCTAAGCTGCAGAAGAGCAGGTCCTGCAAATGAAAAGTTGGGGTCTGTTAAGTCATGAGCTAATTAAGGTGTTATAATTGTTGAAGCAGATTTATTGTCTTTAACGTGGCTATTTAACACTTTGTTGAAACCTTGTTTTGGGGAAACTGGCTTTGTCTGTCCTTGCAGAAATAGGACTTATTTGAAGTTTTAGTGTTCTTCCTTCATCCTAAATTGAACTGAAGTCGTTGCAATGTTCTTTCATGCCGATGCATTTTATTTACCAGCAGCTCAGGTGAAAAGGCAGACTTTTTTATTAGGATTTAAACGAAGATCTAGGTAACACTCTTTGCATTATCCTCCTGACTCTGAGGGAAATGTATCTTTTGTGCACAATTCTTAAAACAAGCCAAAATCACTTTCAGAACGGTTGAGTATCTCTGGAAGTTCATTCATTACCATGTTGAAGAACTGCTTCCCTTAATGAGTTGGAAAGGAAAGTAACTCATAGAGATGCCAGTAGACATTTGGCCAAACTGCCCAGAAGTGGCTGTGCTGTTGCTGCTCTTGCTTTTTCCTTTCTGTGTCTCAGTGGGCTGGCAGCGAGTTTCGGCTCTAGCCCGTCTGTGAAGTTGGAGTGTGCAGAGCTGCTGCAGACTGTGCGCCATTTGCCTTCTGTAGGAAGCTCAGCGCCTCGTTTTCCAAGGTGGTGTCTCATGGCGCTTCCCTTCAGTGTTTACTGTAAAAGAAGAGGCAAGAGGTAAATGCCACTGAAAAGGTGTGTGAGGAAATGAGGCAGAGGAGACTGGGGGATGGAGGAGGACAGCCACAGGGCAACGGCACAGGCCAAGTGCAAAGAGAGCACGGTAGGTGTTTGGGTGTAATCAAAGTCCGTATGCACAGAGAACCTCTTGTGCATCAGTGTAAGGTACTCAGGGACTGTGGGGTTGGTACCTTTCCAAGAGGCATCGTCTGTGTGGGAAGGGTTGGCTCTGTACCGGTAGACACAAGAGACCTTTGGGGTTTCCTGGTGCCATCCTGCTCCCTGGACAAGAGTGGATTTGTCACATCTGATTGGTGGCATTGTTTGTTGTGAGTCCGTGGTCAGCTTTGGCAGTGAATGTGGTCCTGTTTCAAGGAGAGGATCTCCATGCAAGGCAACCGCTTTGGTGTGACTGTAAAATAGTGTCTCTCTTGTGGGAACTGTGCTGAAATAAGGGAATCGCTTTTTTGGCGCAAGGTTTTCACTCCTCCGATGTTGCAGAATCAGGAAAGCAAAGGTCACCTCGGGGTCATCAGAGGTGACTCCAGAGCTGTAATAAGTGGTTTTGCTTTGTTCGTAATTGGACATGAAGGCTTGAAAGAGCGTGAAGTTTTGTGTAGGTTTCCTTTTCCCAACAAGTGTCAGGAACACCAACTCTCCCCCCCTTTTCCAGGGTGGATGTGGTTTCCTGGGAATCTTTCTTTCTTGTTCTCCTGCTGTAAAATGTGTTGTCATGAGGGGTTGGAGGCTTACTTTTTTTATTTGGGCATGAGAGAAATTTCTCACAGGAAGGCCTTAGTTGGAAATGAGGTTGAAATGAAGAGAGCTTTGATCTGAGTGATCGAAATGCCTGTGTCAGTCGCCAAGCTTTTATCCCATTTTGAAAGGACACTTGTGTAATTCTCTGGGTTGAGGAGTTGGTCTCCAGCTAGTTTCAGGATTGGAATCCCTGTACTTTCGAATAGCAGGAGGTTTGCCTTTTTTCCAGCTCCTTTTGGAATGCCTGTGTGATTTCCAGAGGAGGATAACACCTGGGAGAACCTTGGGTCCCTTCCCACCAATCCTTCCCTTGCAGCCTTTTGAGGACTTCAGTAATACTCTGAAATAGCAAGCAGTAGTTACCAGCTGCAGGCAGAGGGCTAAATTATGCTTCTCGAAGCATTTGCGGGCAGCCCGCTCTCTAGCAATAGTAAAAGAGAGTTTGTGGCTCCCCACTTGTAAACTGCTTGGAGTGCCTGAACTGCTTCATGTCAGGGTTATTGCTGAGATGTGCAGGAGCATCAAGTCCATTGTGTAGAGAAGAAATAGGAGGGAGGCTTTTACTTACGTACGTATGGTAGAACACTTGAGCAGCAAAAAGAGAAGGGCTGTGACAGAAGAAATATTTGCAGCCCCTGAGAGCAGAGAGCATGAGCGTGCACAGCTTCTGGTGCTCAGATGATGCTTTCTGCCCCTTGGGGACTCAGTGCAGGCCAATAGCATGCCAGTCTCTTAATGTACAAGGATCAGACTTCCTCCACCCTGTGGTGCTGTGGTAGTGTGTTAGATAAATGTAAGCGAGGAGCGTCTGCTGAAGATTTGTCTTTAAATGCTGGAACCAACCATGTGGCTGTGGGAATGTAATTTATTCACCTTTTTATTTGTTGCAGGTGTGAAGTGACACTTGGGTGTCACCTGTTTCCTATCCCTTCTTAATGCTGAGGATTATGGTTCTAATCATTCAAGAATAAGCTGAGGTTTCAGTGGCTGGTCGTCCTCCCGTTCTTGGTGTACAGTGCAGCACAAGTGTTGAACGTGGTGGCATTTGTCCAGATTTCTAACCACTGAGACAGGCATGATTTTAAACACTTGTCCATCCTGCAGCTTCCATTGCCGCATGCTCTGATCCATATATTACGCGTAGCTCAGGAAATCTGTTCACACTGCAGGAAATCTAATGGCCAGCTGTGCCCATATTGCTTGTCCTTTTAAGCTGGTATGCAGCCATTTGCCCTGCTGTCTTTTGGACCAGATGCAGGAAACAAATTTGTGCAAAACGAATTTGTTGGTCGAGTTGCATACAGTGGGGTAGAGTGCGTACCTGCAGGCATGCAGGAGTCATTGCCTTCTCCAAACCTCAGTGGAGGCAATCGGTCAGCAGGTGATTGCTCTGGATGATCTGGGGGGTGGCAGCTGTTGTACGGGGAGTAGCGTGCGCTTGTTCTGCATGATAGCTGAGGTGTTTGAGGGGATGGCAAGGGAACTTGGAGTGGAAGAGGAGTAGGAGTTGAAGGGGAGTTGGACTAGACAGCCATTAAAGGTCCCTTCCAAAGCAAGCTATGATTCTATTCTGCGATATTTGTACCCTCAGAGAGTTCATTATTTCTGCTTTCATGAGAAATGGAAGTAGCCTCAAACTGCTTTTTAGGCAGGTAGAGAGCATTTCCCTTCTCCACTAAAATCATTTTGTTGTTTTTGTCTTTGTGTGCCTGTGACTTAATGGACGTGCAAGTGTGTGTTTTGAATCATGACCCTGCCTGGAATTTCGGGTGGCCTTTATGGACAGGAATTTCTCCTTCATTCCAGCATAGCATTTGCAATGCTTCTAATGGATGTGCTGCAGTTCCCCTATACAATATGCATAATTTGTACTGGCAGCATTTTGGCTGGATCTTTGCTAGAGCAAATGCTTGCAGGAGCATGTCTTCGAATGGGAGGCTTGTGCATCAGTCATGGGCTACTGCCTTCAGTTCTTGCTTGTGGCTTGCATTTGAGGCATTGACTTGGATTGGTATATGATGTTGAGGTTTGTGGCCTGAAAATAGGAGTCAACTGCTTTTCTGCAGAGAAAATAGAGACATACTCTTAAAGCACTGGAACGCTGAGCTAAGATTTAGTTGGGTGATCTTTCAGCTGGTGTAATAATGGAGGGGCTTGGAGGCTGGGGTTCATTCCTCCCTTTTTCTCAGTAAAAGCAAACCCCACTCTTTTGGAGTGAAAGGAGAGATGTGTTCTGGGGGAGAGAGGGTGCTGGATCAGGTCAGAGGCTGCTGCTGTGCTGTGTGTCAAGTAATCCTCTCTGGAGCCATAACAAGGAAGTGAAGCTAGGGAGCATGTGTGCAGGGAGTAGGGACTGTGCCATGGGAAAAGTGGGTTGTGGAACAGGGGAGAGGACTGTCCCATGCACAGCAGAATGAAGCCAGATGTGCACATTACACTTGAGTCTTTTCACTGGGTTTAGCTTAATTTCCGCCTCCTGGTGTTGCAGTCCATGAGTTGGAATGCGCTGCTCAGTATTTTTGTGGAATCTTTGAGAAGCTGAATAAAAGTGATGTAAAGGAGCAGTTGTGACACAAGGTTTAGAGTTACTTGGTGTTGCTTAAAGCTGCCGGAGTTGCCTTGTATTCCCAACTTCAGATGATCAGAAACCTGATATGCTACCTTACTGTTAAATGCGATAGTCCCTGCCATTCAAAAAGTGCAACAGTTGAAGTCTCCAACTTGAACCCTCTCAATCTTGTAAGTGTTGTCTAGTTGAGCAGGAAAGTCTTAAAGGAACAACTCAGTTTAATTATGTCAAAGTCTGTGCAGGGTCAAGTGTCAGGGTGAGTACCTATAAGCACAGAAGACACCTTCTACCATAATGAAGAAAGAGAGGCAGTGCTGCAGTTTATTTGCTTTGTTGGGTGATGTGTCCCAGGGAATTGCCCGTCTCCGTCTTTAAGTGAAAAGGGGCTGTGTTGGAGGGATGCCTTTTTTGCAATATGCTGATATCCTGGTTGCAAGTTTTTATTCCAAGGGCAACTCCTGGGGCTTAATTCTACTTGCAAAGCAACTTGCTTGTATGTTGTTAGCAGCTGAAGATGTGGTATCTAACGCACAATGAAGTTTCATATGCTTTTTTTGGATTCTTAATGTCATCTTCCCTTCCAGAGAAATTGAAACATAATTGGTCCATGATGCAACTAAGTTTGTAAAAAATCACTACATTGTCGGTACACCGTATTGATCCTAAGTGCTGAATTCTCTTTCCATCTCCAGAGCATCAAACTGGAAAGCTTCATATGAATACCAGACGGAAGATTTTCTACCTCCACCTCTGCCGCCAATGCCTCCTGCGCCAAAGTCAACCAGGGTGGCCCAAAAGAGACCCAGAAGCGAGAGTGATGAGCTGACTGCTATCGATAACACCGCCAAGAGTAAGAGCGATGACAAGGATCCTTTGATCTGCAAGCACCGCAAGGTGGAGAGCAATGAAGCTGACCTCTCAAAGGATATCAAAGTAGGCATCTATTATAACTAACAGGAAATTTCCTGCAGCCCGTGGATGCTGTGTAATTCTCTGAGGCTATAGAAAAGGGAGGAAGATAAACCAGCCACCAGAGAAAGCTCTTTGACGCATTTTGCCCCTTTCATGGCTATCTGTAACCATCTGGCACTAGCCCAGAAGCCTGCACTGTAACTTCTCTGCTGACTTGCCATCATTTCTTTTCATCGCATTAGTGAAGCATAGTGAGAAGAGGTGCCCATGTAAAAACCAAAGGCATCCTGTTGATGGTATTAACTGTTCCTGACTGTAGGCAACTACATGTCCGAGACTGGGGTAAGATAAGGGTGTTTACAAAAGGGAAAAGTGGGCTGCTTGAAAATAAGAAACATACAACCTGGGTTTGAGGGTTTCATAGTATCATATGATTTGGAGAGAACTCCAGGAGCAAACTCGCCAACAAAGTTTTCAAGTTGACAAGCAGGTATTCCTTATTGCAGCACCGGGAGACACGGGGATAGTGCTGCTGTTGTCCCTCCGTGCCTCTTGTGTGAAACCAACCAAATGTTTCCTCTCTTTTTTTCCAGTGTTTTCTGGGGATCTCGACGCAGCATCGGATGAGCTGTGACTGACCAGCAGCTTGATCAGACTGGTCCACTATGTTAGATAAAGTTTACACTGGCTGCAACTTGAAAACAAAACGCCTTAGCTGGTGCTCAAGTTAATGAAGTTGGTTCTTCTTACGTAGCCGCGACAAAGTTCTTCTTCTTCTTAATTAGCTGGAACAAGTTCTTCTTCTTCTTAAGTAGCTGGAACAACTTCTTCTTAAGTAGCTGGAACTACTTCTTCTTCTTCCTCTTAAGCACCTAAACCAACTTCATGTTAGGTACCTGCAACAACTTCTTAGGTACATTGAACGACTTCTTCGGTAGCTGCAACAACTTCTTAGGTACCTCGAACAACTTCTTAGGTACGTTGAATAACTTCTTGACTACCTGGAACAACTTTTTAGGTACCTTCAGCAATGTCTTAGGTACGTGGAAACCCTTCTTAGGTGCCTGCAACGACTCCTTCGGTACCTGCAACAACTTCTTCGGTAGCTGCAACAACTTCTTAGGTACTTTGAACAACTTCTGAAGTACATTCAACAATATCTTAGGTACCTGGAACAACATCTTAGGTACCTCGAACAACTTCTTAGGTGCCTGGAACAACATCTTAGCTACCTGGAACAACTTCTTAGGTACCTGCAACAACTTCTTAGGTACCCGGAACACCTTCTTAGGTACCTCGAACAACTTTTTGGGTGCCTGGAACAGCTTTTTAGGTGCCTGGAAGAACTTAAGTACCTGAAACAACTTCTTGGGTACCTGGAAGAACATCTTAGATACCTGGTACAACTTGCTAGGTGCCTGGAATAGCATAAGTACCTGGAAGAACTTGTTAGGTTCCTAGAAGAACTTCTTAAGTACCTGCGACAACTTCTTAAGTACCTGGAACAACGTCTTAGGTGCCTGGAACAGTGTTTTCGGTAACTGAACAACTTCGTAGGTACCTGCAACAACTTCTTACGTACTTGGAAGAACTTCTTAGGTGCCTGGAAGAACTTAAGTACCTGGAAGAACATAAGTACCTGGAAGAACTTCTTAAGAACCTGGAAGAACATCTTAGGTACCTGGTACAACTTCTTAGATGCCTGGAAGAACATAACTACCTAGAAGAACTTGTTAGTTACCTGGAAGAACTTTAGTACCTGGAACGACTTCTTGGGTACCCAGAAGAACATCTTAGATACCTGGTACAACTTGCTAGGTGCCTGGAAGAACATAAGTACGCGGAAGAACTTTTTCTTCTCACGTACCTCGAACTTATTTTTCCTCAGAGCATTCGTAGTGTTACTTTTTTTTTTTTCTCCCCTTGGTGGGTTTTTTTTTTTTTTGCACTTTGAAAGTCTCAGCCTCTCTATTGAGTTATTGGATCGTTCACCTGTTGAGCTGTTGAACTGTCCACCACAAAGCACCAGCAAAGGAAAAGGAATCATCGTGGGATAGATTTGGGTACCCTGGAAAGACTTGAAACTGGTTTTAGGAGGGAAGCCACAGCGCTGATGGCACCTTCCTTTAAAACGACGAAGTGCAATGAATTGCCTGAATGGCTCAATGTATTGATGGTCTACGAGCATTTCTATGATGAATAACCAGCAGAACAATCATTGTTCGTGAAGAAGTGCTGCCAAGAAGGAAATCTTCCTCCCGAGGTTGTTCTGCAACATCCCAGAGTTTGCAACAGCTGTTTGCCCAGAAGACATCTGAGAGAAGTGTTATTGCAAGCCCAGGGGCAGTCTTTGGTGTCTTTACCTCTGCATTGGCAAGGGACAACCTCAGCAGTGCCAGGCAGCGTTATGTTATAAGAAAAGCCACAGAAATTGCTGCCTTGCTGTTTCCAACCTCACCCTTTTGCATTTATCAGCCACCCGCTGTCCTGAGAACTGGGGGAAAGCCACTGCCTTCGGTGCTGCACGTTTACTCAAGTCATCGCTGCTTTGTTCCGCCTTGCCACGCACACATGCTCTTAGCACTTGAACTGTGTTACTTAGGGTCTTGTTTGGTTTCAACCTTGTGAGCAAAACACAGCTGGGGTGGCAAAATGACCAAGTGTGGTTGGAAACAGCTCTGCCCCTGCTGTGGTGAAGGGACATCCCTGACGCTGAGGACTTCTTGTCCTGTTGCTTTTTGCCATTTTGACGGGTGGGGGAACTTGGCTTGTACTGGGTCACTGTGACTGTTTGGACACTGTTGCGGGTCTGAGAGCTTACATGGGGAGGAATCACTTCTCTCTAAGGAGGGACTAAGTGGTTGAATGTGGACCATAAGACCAATTTTGTGTTTGGGTATTTGCCTGTAACCGTTGTTGGTGTCAGTGAATATCTAAAAGCAGGATTTGGTACCAAAGTAGGACATCCTTCACGTGGGAGGTAACTCATGTGCTCTTTCTCACCCAAACTATAGGATGGGCCCAGCAACCTAGGGATTTGTCAAGGGAACACCAGAGGGAATAACTAGCTCTTTGCAAGCGTTTTCTCCTTGTTGGGAGCTGCATTTTGCAAATGTGGTTTTGCAGGTGACAAGAACTGTGAGGGCAGCATCTGCGGCACTTGTGTGTTCAGCAGGGGGACACCATTCTCTGCCCAAAGATTTCCTGTTGCGTGACAGCAGCATCCTGCTCTCCTCATATCTCACAGTGTGCCTTAGGCCTCTGGTCCCCTCTCGCATCCCTTGCCCTGTCTCTGACAGACCTGTGGGAGTGGTGAAGAGAAGGGTGCCCTAAACCAGCTGTACTCACAGGAAGGGATTAGCTCCCTTTTCCACATGATTTCAGGATGGAGGAACAGATCTGCGTGTGTGCAGCAGTATTTTGTGAATGACCTGCTGGTAGTTTGGATGGTCACAAAAGTGGAGAGCAAAAGGTCTGCGTTTCCAAAAGCAGTTTCTGTAGGAATGGCCTCTGCCACCGGGCAGCCTGGAGTCCTCTCGCCTACCCTGGCAGGTACCTTTTTCTTAAAAGCCATCGTGTTTCAGCCTCAAGCCAGGCCAGAGGCCTGTGCAGGGTTAGGCAAGATGCTCATCATTTTCACCTGGGCCTGGTCAGGACTTAGCAAGTGTGAATGACTGAGTGAATAAAACCAGAACACGTAATAGTGGAGGAAATCACATTTGCCATTGAGGGACAAAATCCTGACTCCTAGGGAAACAGGTGATGCTGAAGTCCCGTAAGGAAAGGAGGCAGCTATGGTAGCAAAGTGAAATCATTTCCATGCCGTATTTATGTAGAAGAAATAATACAGTCTTTAAATTGTCAAATGTTCTATTTTTAAGATGCCATTTATTTAATAGTTGAAAACCCCACAGAGATCTCTTCTGTAAATTAAGGTCAAAGTCTGACTGCGATGTCCTTGGTTTGGTTTTGTCCTCTCCCTTCCCTCTCGGTTCCCGTTATAAATCTGTACATCCTAAACTTATTTTGGGGACGTATGTCCCTCTTGTGAATGATGTTTTCTGCCCTGTGTGTGATGGAGTTTCTGAGATGGTCGATTCACTCATGTGGGGAAATAAACAGTAAATGAAGCAGCCCATTTGTTATGAGTTGTTGCAAGCGTCTTCATGCTTCTTGTAGAGAAGCTGCAGTTTGCCTCTCTTCTCTGAATGGTCTCAGTGTTTCCCTTCTGAATGAGGTGTAAGTATGAATGTATGTACGAGAAGTCTCTGTTTCAGTTGCTCCCCCCTTTGTCACCCCTTGCCCTTACTTCAGGAACAAGAATGTGTGCGAATCTAGGTGCTGAGGGTGGCAGGAGGGTCATGATATGAGGCGTCAGCCCCTTATCCTCCTGAAATGGATTCAGGGAAGACTGCCTGCAGTCAGCCACTGACAGCCACCAGAGCCTGGCTCTGAGCACTGGCTGATAGGGAAATCCCATTCCCTCAGGGAATCCCACAGGGTTCCGTGCCCCATGGTAGCTCTGCTTCTCGTCGGTTGTGTGAGGTGAGCTCTTTGCAATGGCCTTAATAGTTCTTGTTTGGGGCTTTTCCCATGATCTTGCTTTATGTTGGGCAATGTAACTGTTCCTTGGAAGAGTGATTTCTGCATGGCTCTGTGCAGTACTGTGATACAATTCGTGCATTATTCAGGTCCTTTCTGCATCCGACACTGCGCCCAAGATGTTTGCTGACAATGGTTGTGGTTTGCTAATGTAGCGTGTAAACTGTAGAGGATACTGAAGCCTGTTGTAATACCCACCAGATACGCTGCTGTTACAGGTGTTGCATAGAAAATGTACATGTTGGGGGGGGGGATGGTGTCCGTGCACTTTGTTGCTGTACACATAAAGCCCCAATGGCAAAACTGTACTGGCGGAAGAGTAAAGGAAAGAAATATCTCCTTAGTGAAAAAACCCAGATGTGAAACATCCCCATGTGAGCATCTGGTGGGAGTTTTAGTTACAGACTCAGACAGGAGGAGCTTGGTGGTGCATTTGCTCAGGCAAGGTGGGACTGGGACTCAGTTCCCTGCCATCGATCGGTGTTTCAAGTGGTGTGACAGCAGGGCACCCCCAGGCCGGTTGCAAGGTGCATGGAAGGTAAGAAGAGGAGCGTGGGAAGGTAGCCGCTGGTTGTGGCCACGCATGTGTGGCTTTTGTTCTGGTTCTGGTGGGGAGCGAGGGTTAGTTGAACACAAGCTGCCCTCTCTGCTGGCCAGGGTGCAGCTGTCCCTGTGTCACTCAGGTCCTCTGTTCCATCGGCTCCCTGCCCCTCACGGCCCAAAAGGTTTGTTCCCTACGATCCTTGCTTGGGGCTAAAGCAAGGAGGGTTCATGCTGGAGGTGGGATGGAGATGGGGAGCAGGAAGGAGGGATGCAGCAGGAGGAGGAGGTGTGACGTGCCCGCAGGGAGGTCATCTAAAAGCCAGGGAGGGCAAAGGGGGAGCAGGAGGCCGTGGGGCTGCAGCATCCGTGGCCCTACTCAGCTCTCTGCCCAAGGCAGTGGCCCCATCCCCAGCTGAAACAGCCAAAAATACTTTGGGGTTGTTTTGCAATCAGATTTTGTTTGTTTCTTTATTTATTGAGCCTTTCTTGACTAACTCTGATTTTGCAAGCGTGTTTAATCTCTTTTGAGATTTGTTACATGCCGTAAACTATCTGGCCTTGTCGCTTTGGCTTGGCTTATCCTTTTCAAAGCCAAATGTGACATTTGGCAAAGGGGCTGCATTAAAGTTGACTGCAGTTTCTCTGCCCTGTGCTGCTCTCCAAACACTAAAATAGCCTGGGCATGTTGAAGGGACATTGAGGTGCTCAATGACATCTTTTAGCTTTGGTCTTCACCAGCAGGAGCTCCAGCCAAGTGCCCAAGTCACAGAAGGCAAAGCCGGGGCCTGGGAGAAATGTGCCCGTGGGATGCTGTGGTAGATGCCCCATCCTTGGAGAGCATCCAAGGCCAGGGTGGATGTGGGTCTGTGCAGCCTGATCTAGTCGATGTCCCTGTTCATTGCAGGGGTTGGACTGGACGGGCTTTGAGGGTCCCTCCCAACCCAACCCACCCCAATCTGTGACTCAGAAGCCAGGCAGGCAGCCGCAGGCACACGTGTGTTCCCTTCGGCACAGCCCAGTGCACGTGTGTCTGATCTCTGGGAGGACACTGCTGCCCCACCTGCCATAGGTTGTGTGCACTCCCTGGAAGCCTGAGTCACCGTTCTGGGGGCAAGCTGAGGGCAGGTATGGATTGGCATGGCCTTTTTGCCTGGAGCGATGGAGCACCACAACCCCTGCACACCAGGCAAGTCAGGCGGCAGGAATCACATAACTTCCCATTGGCTTTCCTTGTGCTGGAACAGCTTTGAAATGCAGCAGTCTGGGATCCAAGGAATTGTGTTGGAATGCCACGAAGCGGCAGCAACGCCACCAACCTGGCTGCCAGAGCCAGAAAAGAATTGCAAATCTAAGTGTCATCTCTGGGCTGGAAGCGCTTTATTTGCTGCCAGCTCCAGGCGAGAGAACGCGCAAGGGTTCAGAAAACAAACACAGACGTGGTAACAGCAGCCAGCAAAACGTTTAAGTGGAGCATCTGGAATGAAGCGCTTGGGTTTGCAGAGCTCTGCACTGCAGCAGTGCTGAGAGTAGTTCTGAAAGCAGGTTCAGCCTAATTTAAGACAGAAAGCCCCATTTAATGGTGGGAGCCATCTGGAGTCCCCAGCCACACACACAAGCCTGCGCTCTTTCTGACAGAGCTGACAGTGCATGCCTATGTTTGGTGTCCATTTTAAACTGTGCAGGTGGCTCGTGCATCACCTTCTGGACTCTTCTGTCCACATCTGAACGCTGCAGCAGGGTGTCTGATCCTAATAGAGCCGCGCTTGCTTTGCTTTTGGCTGGGTGCCACAGCAGATGATGCACTGCCCTTGGCAGCGGTGTGGTTTGAGAGGAACTGGGGAGCCACAGTTGGAGTCCCGAGGTGAGGAGCAGTGTGCGCATGAGGGCTGCTGTGGGGCAGCAGGAAAGGGAGGTGCCATGTCCCAGAAGCTTGGGCAGCAGTGGGACTCTGCAGGTGGAGATACATGGCTCAATGTCCAGCTGGAGCCCAGTAATGAGTTGTATCCCTCAGGGATCGGTGTTGGGACCGGTCTTGTTCAACGTCTTTGTCAGTGACATGGACAGTGGGATTGAGTGCGCCCTCAGCAAGTTTGCCGATGACACCAAGCTGTGTGGTTCCCTTGATACGCTGGAGGGAAGGAATGGCATCCAGAGGGACCTTGACACGCTTGTGAGGTGGGCTGATGCCAACCTGATGAAGTTGAACCATGCCAAGTGCAAGGTCCTACACCTGGGTGGGAGCAATCCCAGGCACAGCTCCAGGTTGGGCAGGGAAGAGATTCAGAACAGCCCTGCAGAGAAGGACTTGGGGTGTTGGTCGATGAGAAAATGAACATGAGCCGGCTTCAGTGTGCGCTTGCAGCCCAGAAAGCCAACCGTATCCTGGGCTGCATCAAAAGGAGCGTGACCAGCAGGTCGAGGGAGGTGATCCTGCCCCTCTACTCTGCTCTCGTGAGACCTCACTTGGAGTACTGTGTGCTGTTCTGGTGTCCTCAACATCAAAAGGACATGGAACTGTTGGAACAAGTGCAGAGGAGATCGGGAGGATGATCAGGGGTCTGGAGCACCTCCCATATGAAGAAAGGCTGAGAAAGTTGGGGCTGTTCATCCTGGAGAAGAGAAGGCTGCGTGGAGACCTCCTAGCAGCCTTCCAGTGTCTGAAGGGGGACTATAGGGATGCTGGGGAGGGACCCTTCATTAGGGACTGTAGTGATAGGACAAGGGGTAATGGGTTCAAGCCTTAACAGGGGAAGTTTAGATTGGACATAAGGAGGAAGTTCTTTACTGTGAGGGTGTTGAGGCACTGGAATGGGTTGCTAAGTTGTGACTGCTCCATCGCTGTTGGTGTTCAAGGCCGGGTTGGACATAGGCTTGGGTGGTATGGTTTAGTGCAAGGTGTCTCTCCCCCTGGCAGGGTGATTGGAACTTGATGATCTGAAGGTCCTTGCCAACTCTAACTATTCTATGACTATATATATATATATTTATGTATGTGCTTTATATTTCTTTGTGGGCAAGTACGTGTTCAGCTGAGTTCTCCTCCACAAACTGTAAACTATTTTTATTGTTCTTCATAAAGTTCAGGTGAATGCTTTGCTGTGAAAAATACAGCACTATGCCAATTTTTCAGCCTTTCTTCCCTAAACAAGTTGCTGTATAAATCCCATGTGTTACCTCTTGTGTCTCTAACATCAGTAGTGGTTTTGGTATTGGCTTTAGGGTGACTGTCAACCTGAGTTTCAAGCTCTTTTAACCTTCCCCAGGCAGCAATGCTGCCTGTTAGGCGTAAACGCTATTGTTCTTTCGAAGCCCTTGACAAAGCCGAGTAGTTTCACTTTACTTTTCACATCCCATGTATTTTAATTGCTGAGAAACTGTGCGTAAAAGAGTCATGAGATACTCCGTGCTTGACTTGTCTATGCAGTAATGCTGAAGGTGGCAAATATGTTTTCCTGGCTTCAGCTCTAACAGTTATTTTCCAGTGACGTAGTAGCTGGCACAGTGCTGTGGTTTTGCTTTAGTCTGGAAATAATGCTGATAACCACCGATGGTTTTAGTTGCTGGTAAGTAGTGCTTGCTTTGGTCAAGGACTTCTCAGTCTCTCAAGCTCTGCCAGTGAGGAGGGGCACAAGAAGACAGGAGGGAGCAGAGACAGAACACCCGACCCAAGTAAGCCAAAGGGGGAATCCTTGCCACAGCACATCATGCCAGTGTATAAACTGGAGGGTATTACTCAGAAGGGACCGATCGCTGCTCGGGTCAGGCTGGGTATCAGTCAGCAGGTACTGAACAACTGTAGTGTGTCACTTGTGTTTTCTGAGCTTTCATTTCTTCTTGTTTCCTGTCATTATCAGTATTGTCATTGCTGGTGTTCTATTATCACTGTATGTTACTATTAGTTCTTCAACTGTCCTTATCTCAACCCGGGGTTTTACGTTCTTCTGATTCTCCTCCCCATCCCGCCCAGGGTAGGGCAAAGGGGGATCAGCGAGCAGCTGTGTGGTGCTGAGTTACTGGCTGGCTCTAAACCACAACGTATGCTTTGGGTATCATCTCTCTGTACCATGTGGCAAACTGAGAACCGGTTGAAGAAAATCTGCTGGAGTGCTGGCCCTGGGAAATGGAGTCTCTTGGCCCTTGTGGTTACAGGTACAGTGTCTGTGCCACCACCACATGGATTACTCAGTCTGTCAGGAGTGTTGTCTTGCTGGGATCACTTCTCACAGTAGAATATCCCTGCATGTAGTGCAGGTGTGCTGCGATGTGAACATCTATCACCTCAGCACCACACAGAGAACTGGCAGACTCTAAGTGCATGCTTCTAAATGTACTCCGTGTCTCTGACTAATACTGCAATCCCAAATGCAGACGTTACTCATGTACCCAGAAGACGTTCCCGTTCCTCTTCCTCCTCGTCTATTTCTTTCCTTATGTCCTTTTGCTACAACTCTCCATTCCACCTCCTGGACTGCTGCATGCACCTTCGACAACGGGCTCCAGCCACTGCTTTTTCCACAAGTGGAAGGGTGGTTTGCAAACAGCACAACCGGGCCTGAATGTACGGTTAGTAACCTGCCTTAGGATATAGATATAGTTAAAGAAGGTGTGCCCAGTTGTGCAGGAGGTATACGCGGGATTTGTTCTGGGGGTTTGCTTTCCCATTTCCCTGGTCCTGCATCTGTCTGTAATCACAGCTGCAGCTCTGCCTTCAGCTGTGCCTGCTGCAGTTGTCATTGTAAGGAGCGGATCATTCAGGAAAAGCAGTCAGCGCCTGAAGTTAGTATTCTTGCCTTGGAGTCTTGACAGAGCTGGAATCCAAAGCTTCAGTAAAGGAGCCCGATTTTGGTTCCACCTCGTAACAGTGTTGAGCATTCATGCCAAGCACACTGAAATTGGAGCCAAGTGCATTCAGCATTTTGCGTATAAGGATTCTTTGTCTCCTTGAGGCAGGTAAGCCAACTTCAGTGTGGACAGGGATAGAGGATAAAGCAAAGGAGGGCTTGCGTGTGCAATCACTTTCTCCACAGCTTTCTCCACAGCTACTTTGACACTTGCCAAGCACATGAATTTCTCATGTCAAACAGTTGTGGGTTTAAGAATCTCCTTGTCTGGAGGGGTCAAGAGCTGGGAATGCAGCAAAACTGCGGTGCCTTTATCGTCCTGTATCTCCTGTGTGTGGCCTTACCCGGGATAGAGAAGCAGGACTTGCCCCTAAGGTATGGCCACCACAGGACCGCCTGAAGCTGCACCTTTCAAGCCTCTTGGAGCTGGCCCCAGACAGTGCAGGCAGCTGATTGCTTGACACCTTGTTTGTCTCATAGATTGCCCTTGCTCTGATGCCACACAGGCTGCTGCTGGTATGCTCAAAACAGGGACTGTCAGCCTGGCGCATATGGCCTGTTTGGTTTCCTGTGCTGCTGGTCTCTCTGCTGTCATTCTGTTGCTTCTTAATATATAAGTTGGGAGTTTCTTGAGCTCAAATCTGTCTTTAGGTTCTGGGATTGTTCAGCATAGCCTTAGTATGTGACAAGGGTTTTATTAGGAGTTAGTTCTCTAACAATAATAGCGGCTCAAGGAGCAGTGACCTGACTTGACAATTGAAATAAGTGGTCTGGGTCTCCTTCATGCATCCTTGAGAAAAATCTTCATGTACAATAAATGAAATTCTAAAGTAAGCTCAAGTCTATGTATCTCAGTACCCTTTAACCAGTGCTGGATGCTCTGAAGCAGCTGTTCCACCACCTGGTAGCTCCTCAACCTGGCTGTTGGTATAATGACACAAAGGCATCATTCCCAGTTCTACTATGGAGTAAGTTCTCATGCTGATTCTACAGACAATAGGGCCATGAGTGTATGGTTATGAGGAGGCATTTCCTCAATGGTAGTGTGCCCAGAGCGCTGCCAGTCTTCCCATCAGGACAGTCAGATCGTATAACCCGCTGCCCTGGTGGAAATGATTCCTGAAGCGCAAATACCTGCTCTTCTTGGCTTTCCTCAGTGAATCATAAAGCACTAGCAAGCAAGGTTAGATTTATGCAGGAGCCGTGTGGGCCAAGATACACTTAAATAAGCAAGGTTGTCCATTCATACGATAATTATCCTGCATTCATCCCCTTTCTGTAACCAGCTTCTTTAGGCACCGCTGCTTTTTCTTCCCAGCAGAGCCCAGAGTTGTTTGTTTCAAACCCCCGGATCACTATAAGCATTCAGCAATCCTTATGCATTGCCACAAGGCCTTACCATGACTGGCTTATGCTCACAGCAGCTCAGGCTACTTGCCCTGGCCTTCTGGTGCACAGACTCTGTATATAAACTGCTTGTCTAGTGATTTATAGCACCGGCATGGTTATGGCTGCTTTAGAAATGACCATTATCTTACAGCCAGATTCAATAGAAACATTCCCCAGCATGAGACCTGTGTGTCCAGCCACATCCATGTACTAGAAGGAAAGGTGGCCTTGTTTTACCTTAACATTTACCACCTTAGCTCCCAAATCACCTTCTTTCTCTTTCATTATGAAGGTTCTCTTGTGAGAAAGACATTATTTACGTGCCAGTTGTGTGACCAGTGGCTTGATGGGTTTTAGCACATAGGGACAGTGTAAATTTGATGAGAGTTTTCTTGTCGGGATGAGACCACTGCAACAGGACCCTGAGAACAAAAAGCACAACAGCTCTCACAAGGCCACCAACAAACCCGTCTTGGATCCCAAGCTCAGCAAAGACGTTTTGCCTGGCAGTGCCGAGGCGCGTGCCGCTTTCAACCCCTCTCCTCAAAGCCAGGGCACAACCCACACCAGCACTGGGAGCAGCAAACCTGCCATCGCGGCCGAAAAGAATTCTCACAAGGAGAAACTTCCCCGGCCCATCAAGGAGAAGAGTTCGCTCTCACCAGTGAAGGACTCCCCTGACCCTGAGCCCCTCCTAGTGAAAATAAAGCTCCCGTTCCTGGCAAGAGTCCCCCAGCGCCCTGGGGAAGGCAGTCAGCACAAGACAGCAGAGGCTGAGGAAGTCCCTGGTGCAAGGAAGCAGGACTCGGAGAGGAAAATCACAGGCATTCACAACAAGTCCCTTGAAAAGAGGCAGCGCTGCAGCCTGGTCCACCAATTTCTGGTAAGTGGCAGCTTGACAACTGGCTAACCAAGGTGAACCCACAGCAGTGCCAACAGAGAGGCTCCATGAAATTGCCCATGGGGATAGATGTGCGCATCAAACTCCAAAGCTTCACATGAATCCCAGAAAAAAGATTTTCTACCCCACCACTACCACCAATGTCTCCCGCACATCCTGCACCAAAGCCAAACCAAAAGAGACCCAGAAAAGACAGTGATGAGCTGACTGCCATCGATAACACCAGCAAGAATAAGAGCGACGACAAGGATCCTTTGATCTGCAAGCACCGCAAGGTGGAGGTTAACCAAGCTGACCTCTCAAAGGATATCAAAGTAGGTATCTATTATAACTAACAGGAAGTTTCCTGCAACCCGTGGATGCTGTGTAATTCTCTGAGGCTATAGAAAAGGGAGGAAGATAAACCAGCCACCAGAGAAAGCTCTTTGACGCATTTTGCCCCTTTCATGGCTATCTGTAACCATCTGGCACTAGCCCAGAAGCCTGCACTGTAACTTCTCTGCTGACTTGCCATCATTTCTTTTCATCGCATTAGTGAAGCATAGTGAGAAGAGGTGCCCATGTAAAAACCAAAGGCATCCTGTTGATGATAGTAACTGTTCCTGACTGTAGGCAACTACATGTCCGAGATTGGGGTAAGATAAGGGTGTTTACAAAAGGGAAAAGTGGGCTGCTTGAAAATAAGAAGCATACAACCTGGGTATAAGGTTTTCGTAGTATCATAGAAAGGTTTGGGATGGGATGGAGCATTTACCACTTCTTTGGGCAATCTATTTCAGTGCCTCACCACTCTCACAGTAAAGAAATTCTTCCATCTCTCTAACCTAAATCTCCCCTCTTTAAGTTTGGTTTTCAGTTTGCTTATAAAATTGTCAGTGATCCTTGCAGCTGGACCTTTGCATTTTGTGGTTGTAAAACTCAATTATCTTCCTATGTACTAGTGGCTGCACGTGTGTGGTCTGGTATGTTGTGTGAGTCGAGCTTGATGGTGCTCGCTCCATCAGCTGGCTTCTAACTGCTTGCTTTTTCCCTATAATGTAGTTGGTAATGGAGAACCGTTAATTGTGGGGTTAAGCTGGAAATAAGTGGGAATGGACATTACCTATTGCTGCCTTGGTTAGTGAAAGGTTTCATGAAACACCGTGAAAAATGGGCTGCTCGCAGCCTTACTGCTATCTTAGCCATTGTGCAAGGAATGCTGCTACTTAATTTCTCCGTGCTTGGGAAAAGTATCAATGAAATGAATGGTATTAAGCCTTACTAGCAGTCAGGTGCGAAGCCAGGTTTCAGTTTCCATTATTGGCGGAGGTGCTGGGAAACAGGCAAGAAGACAGGGAGAGCCTGGAAGATAGACTGTGCCTGGGACAAAAGAATATTTTCTGTTGAAATTCGGGAAAGGCAAGCTTTGGAATCGTCTTCGACATATCTCTAACGAGATTTATCTCTATTCTGTGACTTGTCAGGGATCTGCCGGACACGTCACAAAACTTTTCCCAGCGCCTTCTTTGCCAAATGGTACCTCCAAGCCAAAGAGACCGGAACTCAAGTTTAAAAGGTAAGGTTTTGTTTTATACCCCTCTTCTGTACTTTCTGAAGACACCAGGCCAGGCTGGCCCTGCAGCCACCCTCCCTTCTGCTTTAATAAGCACTTCCTTGGGGAAGAAAGAGAGAAGGAGAGGTGTCACTGACTTGCCCTGTACGGTCTTCTCCTGTCTGGGACTTACCCCTCCTACCGCAAACCAAAGGTCTAATTACAGCATTTCTTGTATTAGAACCGCAACTCCAGAAATCAGTCCCTTTCTCACTCTGAGAGGAGGTACCTCTTGTGCCTGCCTACAAAGGATGGGTTTTGATTTGCCTGATTCTTGGCAAGTGGTAAACTACTCTGTGACAAGGTGCTGGGCAGGCAAGGAACCTTTTCTGAGAGGGCATGACTCTGTACTTGCTCATTTTGTCAGTGCACAACTGGTGGTGTGCCATTTGCACGGTGAACAGATTATCCCACTGCACAGAAATGTGTGTGTGTTCCTGCTTTATCATTGTTTATGTGTTAATTGAGACCAAGGCCGGTAGAAGCCTCGGTGGCAATATCTGCTGTAAGCAGATAACTTGAATGCAGGGTCTTCTGGTCTGAGGTAAGCGTGTGGTGCTGCGAAGATTACTGTAGGTTTCAGTCAGAACGTATTTGTGGGACTGTACTTGAGCAATGATAGAAGACTGCTGTTAGTTATATTAAATACAGGCAGCACAGCCTGAGGAACCATGTATTGGATAGGAGAGAGACAGGTATCAGTTTATTGGTAGTGAAATTAGGGGATGCATGAGTGTGTTTGAGAGTTGATTTGATGCCTTGCCTCAGAGCTGAAACAGCTGTTGGTTCTTCTGTCGTAGACTACAAACTTTTAAAATGAACTGTTTGCTTTCTGGTCTTGATGGACTGTATTTCCCAGCTGCTGCTGTTGCTTTGCTTTCAGAAAGGAGGTTTGCTTGGTTGGTTTTTGCCAAACAAAACGTTTCCTCTGAGATGTCTGTCTTGTCCAGAAACACTTGAAGTAGTATTTCACTTTCAGTGCTTCTGGGGCATGTCTTATGGGTCCCGGGCCTGTAGGTGGCCCATGGGGAACATCTACTTGAAGGGGTGCTGCCTGTTAATCCTGTAAGAGGAGAGCGAGTCACCTAAGAGGCCATACCTATTCCTGCTGCTTGGAAACCAAGGCATTCTGAGACAGCCCTCTCTCTGCTCAAGGTCATACAGGGCACTTGGAGCCAGGACTAAGGTCTTCCTCAGGGCAGGTTTCCTGACTTCTGGACCAGCGTTTGAAATCATGGCATGCACTGTTTTTTCGTATAAGGAGTGGGCCACTGGTGGCTGACAAGGTTCTCCTTATTTTGTTTCCTTAGATTCATCATGACACTAAAACCCTGTACGAGCCCCTCAGCATCTTCACATGAAGAAATCTTTGCCGTGTTATGGTGCGTAACTCTTTTTCTGTGCCTTCATACTTTTTAGACTTGGGCAAGTGAAAGACTCATTCCTTTCAGGGAAAAGGAATGAGTGAAATGGGAATCAGGGCTCTGCAAGGAAGAAAACCTCACAATATCAAACCCAGACTGAACCGGAACATCTCTAGTGTGAGCCGTTCTGTCACAAGGGACCACACGTGGAAGGCACAGGCTCTAAAATTTGATCTGCTGGCAACTTGAGAGCACCTAAGGGCTTTCACCTAAGGTGAAAGAATGCAATTTGGCTGCTCATGTTGGAGCCATCTGACTGGAGCTGTAGCTTGACCGTAGCTGAGGCACACAGCTGGATAGGGGCTTACTCAGCCTGTGGCACCTGTAAGAGCCTGGGCACCTGTTTATACGAAAGACCAGACCCACCCTCGTTTGGTTTTTTTCCCCTTGTGATTATTTCACAGGAGAAATCCTGAGCGTTCTTGACTGTGGAGTAGAGCTGAGGCATGCCTGCCTGCGTCCTACAGGGCTGGTGGCCGCTGAGCGGGCAGCAGCAAGCGTGACTATTGACCAAGCTTGGGTGTCTTTCTGTTCACAGCATGCGCTGCCTGTCCCTTCTGAAGATGGCAATGTTCCGGGACAAAAAAGAGACTGCAGTAAAGTATTGCAGCATTCTGAACGACCACTTCAAGGTAGGACACGCGTAACTGAGCTGCCGGATGGGTGGCATCACCCAGCCATCAGTGACCGATGTCAGCTGAACAGCCCAAATCTAACAAGAGTTCTTTTCCTTGCTGCAGAGACTTCCCACAAAAGCACCTTCTCCGTTTGGTGCAAGGTGAGATTTGAAAATACGTGTGTAGTAATGTGCCTCTAAGGGTGTGAGTGAAAACAGCAGCTGGAGTGCTTGAGCTGCAAGCTGCATGTGAGAGTGCCTTTGCATTTGCTCTTTCTTGCCGCCTGAACTCATACTGTTAGGGGGCATGAGTCTCTTTCTGCTCTCTCTTTCCCATCTCTTCTTGTTGGGAAGAGGTTTTTTTTGGTTATGAGGTCCAGAGTTACCGTGTATCAAGCAGAGCAGTTCTTTACCGAAGAAGTTTGTGAAAGAGTGCCTTTTCCTCTCATATGCCCTGCCCTGCGTGCTTGTTAACACTTCCCAGCCTTCTAATACCGCTGAGCTCTGTGTATTCACAATGTGTTTAATGGGACTTCCCAAGTGACAGTGCTGCGGTTGTCCCTCTGTGCCTCTTCTGTGAAACAAACCAAACGTTTTCTCTCTTTTTTCCCAGAGTGTTTTGGGGATCTCGACGCAGCATCGGACGAGCTGTGACTGACCAGCAGCTTGATCAGACTGGTCCGCTGTGTTAGACAGGGTTTACATTGGCTGAGACTGGAAACCAAAATGCCTTCACTGGTGCTCAAGTTAGCTAGTTAAGTTGGTTCTTCTTCTACTTAAGTATCTGGAACAAATTCTTCTTCTTCTAAAAGCACCTGAAACCACTTCTTCTTAAGTAACTGGAACAACTTCTCAGGTACCTGGAAGAACTGCTTAGGTGCCTGCAAAGACATCTTAGGTACCTGGAAGAACTTGTTAGGTACCTGGAACAACTTTTTAAGTACCTGGAACTTCTTACTATCATTCTTATTCCTATTATTATTATTTTTTCATCCCTTGGGTTTTTCGTTTGTTTGATTTTTGCACTTTCAGAGCCTGAAGCAACCTCTCCCCACTAATGAAAGCTTGGATTTTCTTGCCAGTGACTGCAGAAGTTCAGGCTGGGAACGTGGCTTAGGTGGAAAGAGGCGGGGCACTGTCTCCTGCAGATACAGGATTTGGTTTCTAGCAGCCCAAAGCTGCTGTTGAGAATTGGCTTTAGTTGTGTGGGGGTTTACAGAAAGCCCCAATGAGAAAGGAATAATCCAGAATTAGACATGAACTACAATTGTAGGAACCTGAATTATATTTCCCCAACTTCTCCTCCCCTCCACCGTGTATCTGAAGATCACACAGGAGCTAAGGGGATTCTCAGTTGCAGTGGCTGGTGGGTGAGGTGTGAGTCCCGTTTTCACTCGAGAGGAAGCCCAAAGCAGCCAAGCAGGTGAAGAACAGAAAAGGGTCAGGCAGACTCACTGAGGCTGTTTCAGCTCCTCTTGGTAAGGCAGCTGATTTTAAGTAGTGCCTGCCACGTATTGTTAGTCAGAAGCAATATTTAAGGTAGACTTAGCGGTCACATGCCAGTATTAAAGGAAGGAAGGTGGAGAAGCCCAGAACTTTTCCTAGAGGAGAGCACTGACATCCATGTTTGGCTTGATACGGGTACTCTTCAAGCACAGGGTAATGGTCTACAGAGTCAGATTTGCAGTAGGGGCACGTCAATTCTTGCCATAATCTGTGCCTCTGCAAGCTCTTCAATGCAGAGGTTCAGGCTGGGAACCTGGGTCGGGTGGAAAGAGGCTGGGCAGTGTTGGGTCCCCAGTCAGTACAGGCAGCAAAACGGCTCCTCGGGCTTTCAAGCTGGAAACAACGGTGCAGTTTTGATTCTGAGTTCAGTGCTGTTTGATGGATCTCAAGTCTCCTGTAGGAAGTGGTGTACTGAAGAATAACTGCTCCACAGGCAACCACAGGTTCAGCTGCACCAAAGTGAAACCATTCAGGCAGTATGATTTGGTTCAGGATCTCATGACCGTGGTGGCTCCTTGAGGAAAAGGCAGAGGAATGTGGAGTTGTGTGTGGGGAGATTGAAAATGAGGCAGCTGAACACATTGCACAAGGCATGTTACACTGCTCTCCCATGGAACAGGCTGGAAGCTTGTTTTGGGTTGCGCACAGGTGATGGAGAGAAAGATCTAGAATTCTTGTTAATTTCTATGACTTTTGATAAGGTATCCTTTCTGTGAAATAACAGCATTCCACTGTTCATGTGTGCAGAGCCTCCCCCCGGAGACCAGTCCCTCACCCAACAGTGCTGTAGGGGATCAGACTGCCGTGGCTGAAGCTTTCCTCAAAGGGAACTTGACACAGGGTTCCGCCCGTCCACAGAAAATCTTCAGCCAAACATCAAAGACGACTGCGGAACTGGCAGGGAACCTCAGAAACTGAGTTGCAGGGGTCAGCTCTCACCGAGCAATCACCTGGTGAGTAGTTGTCAGCGTAGGGCTGAGCAAACCCTCTTGTTCAGCAAATGAGGAATCTGTCAAACTGATGATTTGCACCCTATCAGAGATGTCTTCATGTATGGGTTTTCAGATTAACAGTGTGTATTTGACTGAGATGATTTAATACTGCACTCACAACCTAATGGGGTCACTCAGCAAGGCCTGCAGAAGCTGCAAAGGCTGCTCTGAGGTCTCCACACAGCCTTCTCTTCTACAGGCTGAACAGCCAAAACTCTCTCAGCCCATCTTCATACGTTGTGGCCCTCCTCTGCACTTGCTCCAACAGCTCCATGTCCTTATGCTGAGGACACTGGAACTGTGCACAGTGCTGCAAGTGAGGTCGCACAACCCTCATCATTTGGTGTGTGTTGTTTTTCTTTTTTTCTGGGGTTTAGTTGGACTTTTTTTGTTGTTGGTTTGGTTTGGGTTTGGGTTTTTGGGTTTTGGGTTTTGGTTGGTTTGGTTTTGTGTTTTGCTTTTATTCTCCCCTTACCAAAGAATTTCAGTATTAACTTTTGGACTGTGCTTCCAGACAGCTCAGCACCGACTTCTGGAAGAGTTTGGAAGTTGTAAACGCAACATCCACAAGTTCAGCTTCACCCTCTTGACCGCGTCTTTCACAGGTGGCTTCGGAAGCACCCGCAGGCTTGGGTTTGCAGCACTGCCCCTCCACTTCCACTGCTTCCAGAACCCGGGCGCGTTCTGTAACGCCTGGGCACGTTCTGGAACCCCTGGGAGCGCTCTGGAACCCCGCTGCGTGATGTAGCTCCCATTGTTAGCTGCCGTTGATAGCTGCCGTTGATAGCTGCCGTTGTTAGCAGCCGTCGATAGCTGCCGTTGATAGCTGCCGTTGTTAGCTCCCGTTATTCGTTCCCCTGGTCAATTCGGGGCTGCTTTCTGCCTCAGGCCGGGCCAAAGCCCGGGCAGCAGCGGCGGCACGGGGTGCAAGGTAAGGCGGACGGGACCAGCTCCCCGCCGCTGGCCTGGTGCTTGCCGACAGCTGCCGGGGACAACCGGCGGGGAAGGGAAGGGAAAGGGAAAGGGAAAGGGAAAGGGAAAGGGAAAGGGAAAGGGAAAGGGAAAGGGAAAGAAGGGAAAGGAAGGGAAAGGAAGGGAAAGGATGGGAAAGGAAGGGAAAGGAAGGGCAGGACGAGGCGGCCGGGGCCGGCAGCCGTCGGTGCTCCCCGCGGGCGACCTAGAACCGGGTTAAGGGGGCGATCATGTGAAACCCGGCTCCCCGGCAGCCAGGGCGCTGTCCGAGCCGCCGTAGCCGAGCGCCCCCGCGGGTTGCCTCAGCCGCTGCACTATTTGGCTGCCTGCTCCGCCGCCTCCCGTTGCGGGAGTTAGGAACAGAACGGTTGCTTCAGAGCAAGACAAGGCATCCTGGCTAAACTAACCAGCTAGGCAAAGACATCGGGAGGAAAGCTTCTGCCTACATACACAGCCTGTCTGCAGGCGATAAAAGCAAAGGCGTGCATACCTTGTTGCGGTATGTTAGATGAGTGATGCCCATGCAACCTCAAATCGGTGCTGCATCAGTACGGTTGAAAAGCTGGCCCTGTCAAAGGCACCTGCAAAACTTGGATTGTTCAGTGAAATCTCGATTTTACTGCTGGACACTCACATGCTTCATAGCCATGTTAAGGATAAGTTGGTGACAGGGCAGGCTTCCCCAACAGCCTGTTTAGTCAAACGTGTGCATGCGGCTCGCTGCCTATGTTATTACAATGTGACATCCGTGCAGCGGCTGAACGCGGGAGACCAGGAATGCAGAATTAAAGAAACAGAAGATAAAAAGCAGTTGGAATTCTTTCAATGCGTGCTTCCTGCTTCTCCTACCTTTGTTTCTCTGTAAATTCAAGTGGACATCTTGTCCTTTTAAGGCTGTTGATTTACCAGCAAAAGTGACATTTTTCATGGTTCTTCAGCGGGAACAAATATTAAGGGTTTGCTTGCTTCCAGATCTGTAAACTCAGTATGGCGTCTCTTCCTTAGTCTCAGTAGCTGCAGGTTGAGGTGGGTGCCTGGCAGGCATCCCATCTTTCCCATCCGTATCTTTGTATGGCTTGCAGAAGGGTTATCCGATGGTATCTTACCTGGGATTAAAACCATGACCCAGAGATCAGCTGCTTCATCTAATCATCAAAGCATCTGTGCTCCCGTTTAATATCAGTGATGAGTGTTTGTGGCTTGTTTGTGGCTCTAACAGGTCTCTCTGAAACCCAGAGAGGCGTTTACGGGAGCATTCCCAGCACTTACAAGCTTTTGCAGAAGTCAGTGTCTTGAACTGTTAAGTGTGTTTGATGCAGAGATTGTGCCTCAGCCTCTCGATATTGAGGATTGTGGAGAAATCTGTCAAACTAGTGAACCTCAGAAATGATTTGTTGTCTCGGGTAAGAAATCTGTTCTCTAGGTTACATCCAACCTTCCTGTTGGGTAGGATTTCACACCATCGTCCTGAACGTAATTGAAAGGCGATTGAGGCTGCTCAGGACAATTGAGGGATCCGCTCTGAAATACCTGCAGGAGAGTGCAGAGGGGAGAGTGTTGTGTATCTCTTAATTGTGCAGTGAAAAGAACTTTGGAGACTGTCCACAGACACACACGGACAGAGGAAATAAGCAGCGGGGGTTTATGTTTTGTTTGCTGTAACCGGCATTCTGGACATCACTGTACTGTAATGAGTCGCTGCTTTGGAAAGCCAAGACTTTTCATGGTTGCTCATTTGACTTTCTCTCTGCTGACTGAGGAAGGATGTTCCTGGGTTGGCCTTTGTGACTGTTGAAGCAAAGCTTGAGTGACACCTACTGAGCACAATGTGTTCTTCTTTTGTCAAAGAGATGTTCAGTATCTTTTTTCCTCTTCCAGTTGAAGATACGCCGTTGTTGTTGACGTGACTCACCGGAAGGCGTCACAATGGACAAGAGCAGCAGCATTAGGTATGAATAATTTGATGTATTCCTGGCTTCCCAGTGCTGTGCCAATTGTGAGAGGTTTGAAAACAATAATGCCCCCATCAATGCAAGCATCACAGTGACTGAGTGGGAGAGCAGGAGTTTTGTATCTAACGTTCTGTCTTTACGAAAGGCATCGATTCTTTGGGAAACCAGAATCTGTTGCAAAACGGGCAGTGTTTAACACTGGATATCACCGTGACCCTCATGTAGATGTAGCGCTTAGGGACGCCTTTTAGTGGTGGCCATGGTAGTGCTAGTTAATGGATGGCTGCATGACCTTTTCCAACCTAAATGATTCTGTGATTCTCACTGCTGAGAGCAGTCCCTTGTCCCATGGAAACTGCTCATCACAGGGAGTTGAGGTGTTTGCTTACAACACACCTTGCCTTGGTACCTAATGCACCAGCCCCACTGCTTCACATCCTGTCCTGTTCACAGCCTCGGCATAGCAGGGGGCAATGTTGCCATCCCAGTGATCTGTGTGAAGCAACCCAGCCTTAAAGCAAGGATTTGTGCACTCACTTGGATTTCTGCACGCATTTGGGTTGAGAAAAGCAATGCTGGTTCATATGGTTGTGGAATATTTTATGGCACTCAGAGTGGTAAGGGAATAATGGCAGGGAAGATGATGCCAATTGCTCCCGATGGCTGCCAAAAGTTAGTAGAGCGCAGGCTCTGCTGCAGTCTGGTTCCTGGGAGAAGGTGATTTCTTTTTAAATCTATTCTCGTCAGTTTACATATTGGAGGACAAAGGGCTGTTTGAATTTCTTTTCTCAGAAGTGTTTGATTCCTAAGAGCTGTAAAGCAGTTTCTTTCATAACGGGCTGCATCCAACTTAGTCTCCTGTTGTTGTTAAAGTTGTTGGGGTTTTTTCATTCTGTCAAGTGTTTGACTCAGTTTCCTCCCTTTGCCCTGCTGCTGCTCTGGCCTCACCTCAGCTATGCTCTGTGGTGAAATCTAATTGCTTTTCATGATTTGCCCAGCGAGGACGTGCTGCTGGCAGTCAGCTTTGGCTCTGGAAAGTGCTAGGTTTAAGAAGAAGGTGCTCTAAAGCACGGCTATGTGAAAGTGCTTTGCTGAACCAGGGTCAGCAGGGAGTTCTGCTGCCTCAGCCTTCTTCAGACTTGCCATTGCTTACAGCACACCGCTTCAGTCGCTTTGTTAAGCTGTTTTTTGTACGCTTCCACATATGGGTTTCTGAATTTTGCTTGCCTTCCAACTGTATTTGGAGGCAGAAGTTTGGGGATCAGGTGAATCTATTTCTCCAAACACATGGAGCCCTTAAAATGCTATGGTTTATAAGCTGTGCTTTACAGTAGCAGAGCTGGCATGGCTAGTTCCTCGACTACTGATGGAGAAAGACACAGGATGTTCTACTTTACAGCAAATAGATTTTAGGTACACTTACTAGCCATGTATTTGATGATTTTAATTTCCCTTGGTATCGATTCCTTCTTCATTGGTACTCTGCTTGATTGTTTCGCAATACTTAAGCCTCCGGATTTGTCCCAGAAACTGAATGGGTTATCATATCTTTATTAGTATAATGTCGTATTGCATTTTTTCTTGAGTTAAGGGATGCCGTATTCCCGTTTGAACAGTCCCTGATCCGGCTTTGTGGAATCTTGCAACAAACGCTAGGTACTGATTGCTACTCTTAAGTTTTTCTTTTTGTTGGTGTTTGTTTTACTTAATGCTTCCTGAAAACAACAATGTGCAAAGTTTAATTTATCCATATTACCCCCATGCATGCCCACCCCCCAGCCCCCTAAGTAGCATTGTAAGAGGAAGGACCCAGGAGCAAGGAAATCTGCCAGCAGGTGAAAATTCCTAACTTCCCCAGGCTCTGGGGAAACGTGGAAAACTTTCAGGTGCTTCGGGAGGAGGAAGTTGAACAGAGGAGCAAGGTAAGAGGTTTGAAAATCCATGGGTGTGTGAGGTGAGTGGGACTGAACCAACACTCATGGCAGACATGTGAAATGGAGAGCAAGGAGATGCCCACCTTCCTTCTGGGAGTTCTGGTCTGGGCAATGTATCAGCACCTGCACCTCATATGGAAACGTGGCCATTTATGCTTGGAAGCTCTTTTTTTTTCCCATGTAAATCTGTAAGTATATGGCCAGGTAAGATGGTGCCCTGTACATAAAATACATACAATGTCCCCACATTCTGTGCTTTATCACCGGTGCCTGAGGTCAGTAGTCGGTTTTCAGGAATTCTGAATTAAGAAAGAGCGGCATCCAGGTTGCCTGCACACCTTTGCTTGTTTTTCTGTTGGATTTGAAACAGGGTACCGGATATATTCTGGCAGAAAGCTTTCTCAGGGAAGCACTCATTTATCAGACTTGAAATGTTCCCCAGGAACTTAGCATTTGTCATCCAATCTTGCAATGAAAATGGCATTAATTTTGCTGTTGGGGCAATGACAGCAATGAGGTAGAGGCTTGAGGAACAAGACCCAAAGAGCTTGTTAGGACCATTAACTCCCCTTCTTTTGTAAGCAGGTATTTCACTCCCAGGATAGGTTTGTCCTGAAGGCTGCCGGTGGTTCACGGTCATGCCTTGGTCACTGCCTGGGTGTCAGTGATGCTAACATTTCTGAAGTGCTTGCCTTTGCAAAAAGCAATAGCACCCTTTTCATCACAGTGTATCTGCTTAGGGGATATGTTACAAGAAAGGCCAGCAGGTGTTTCTGTGCCGCACTTTTATTGGGTCATCCTTTTGATTCTTTGCGGGTTTGCAATCTCTTCAGAGCCGCAGCAGAGGTCTCTGCTCTGTGCTTTGAAGAACTGATGGCAGGCGGTGTGAAGCAGGGTTAGACTTCTTAACTGTCTCGTGGGGTTTCATAGGCATTAGTGAGACAAGCGCTGAAATACCGAAGTTAAAAAACGGCGTGGGGAAATGCCTGGTTGGAAGCAGGTTATTTGAGAGTCTTACCCTGCCTGACAGTGGTTGTAGCTCTAGACAGAGTCAGGGGTGAGGGAAAACAAAGCAGCCTACATATAAGAATGTACAATCTCCTCCAGAAGGTGGATGCAATGGTTACAATAGGGCATGCATCTCCTCGGTCCCTCGGTGAGGGAAGCTCAGCCCTCCTGCCTTGTGCTGAGGTCAATGCGTGTCACTCGGAGCGTGTGTCGGAGGGCAGGGGATGAGGAGCCCCAGGGAGAGGCAAACCTGATTCATTCTCTCAACCCTTCTGTCGCCACAGAGCACTGAGGGCAAGGACTCAATGAGGCCATTGGTTGTTACCTCGAACGGACTCGTAAGGGCGGAGGGTCTGACGGATTTTATCGGAGAAGGTGGTGTATCCCTGGAAGATGTCCTGAGTCGCTGCTGAGCGGACAAAATGCTGCATGTGCCTGTTCCTCCTGCAGCACTTGGGTGTAATTTTCCAGCCTTGGCCTCAAGCTTGGCGTGAAATCGCCACCATTATGGTCGGGCAGCTGTGACTTCCTTCAAGAGTGGCAGTTTCCCATACAAAAGGACAGCCAGCTGAGAACAGTCTTGGAAAGAGACCGATCCCCTGGAAGATTAAAACTGGAAACTGAGTTCCAGGGAATGTGGAAGCCAATGAACTAGAAAAGCTACAATGTAATTAACAAGTAGGTTGGCTGGTGCCTTTTACCAGCGGGCTGTCAGGTTTTGCTCCTTGAAGAAGGAAAGAAAAGTTGCTCTGATGTGACCGTCTGTTCTCATAGCTGAGACAGGCATATTTTTAATAGGACTGAAGTGGGCTTCCTTTCTAATTTCCATTTGCAGGAGCAATGTCAGTTCACTCCATGCCCTTCCTGCCAAGGTCTGAGGAAGAGCATCTTCCTCATTTGTCACAGTCTTTGCAAGGGCTCTGCTGGTGGTGACCATTGCCAGGGGCTGAAACTGCGCAGGTGACAAAGAGGGGCTCTTTCACCGATAACCTCTGGTTCTCACGGGCTTAAAACACACCAGAAACAGGGCAAGGACTTGGAAAAGAGCAGCAGAGCTATAGTGCAGGAAAATAAGGAGGGGGAAGACAGACCCAAAACCAAAGAGGAAACTGTAAAATGGGGGGATGAGAGGAACCACCCACAAAAGCATCAAACATACTTCATTATCCTCCTTTTCTTGGTGGTATATGTACTGACTGAAGCCACTACCTGTCCTCTCCCTGATTTTGGGCTCCCAGATGAGAGGAGGGTATTCCTGTTGACCCATGAGCACTGCCTGCCCTTCCTGAGCTGCTTCACAGGGGTTCTGCCTGACAGGCATCCACTCGTGAGACTTGTGGTTGCATTACGTTTGTTGCTCAGTTGTTTAATGAAATGCTTTTAATGGAAATGTGAACCCAGAGGAAATGCAGGACCTAATAGAATAATCTCTTCATTGCAGTGCTGTAAAAGATTATTGGCACATGATTCCTGTACTTGCAGGGGGGACAGCAGGGAGGAAAGAATATTGAATGAAAGGCACTGAACCCTTCAGCTGCTAAGAGCGAGGATTTACTGCCAGTCTGATCATCAGGCTAAGCAGGGCAACTAAACTGACAATAGTAAGGGCTTTTGGAGGTAGAAATTGCCTCATTCAGGGTATTCAGTGTGAGGCACGTAAACTGTGCCAGGATAAATGCACAAAGAATGATTGACGAATAGTGGTGAGATACTCATGCGTGCGCTGTCCTTAGGCAACCCAGAAAGAGTATTAATCAGCACCCTGCCCAATTATTGGCAGGTAACTCCTGGTATGTCGGAGTTTGCCATTTCAGCTAGAGAATTCATTGTCCCTCTGCCTTCCTGTAGGAATCATGGCTTTTATAGTGTGATGTGGTTCACAGAAAATACCGCGTTTTTAAGCAGCAAAGGAGAAGTGCTTTGAGGCACAGTTGCGTTGTCATGTTTTGGTATTGCTGCAAGCCTTTCAAGACACAAGTCCTTGCAGAAGCTGTATCCATCTTTCAGATATCTCACCTAGGTTAGGCAGCAGCAAGTAAAAAAACGCTAGCTCTGTACTGAGCTCGCAGTCGGCTTGGTGTAGAGCCGTGTGCTTTCCAGAAGAGAGTGTGGTATTAGGGACTATTGCCCCAGGAGCACATGCTGCTCAGGAAGGCAGGGCAGGTGTTTTGGGAGTGGCCTTACTGGTTCCCACCAGCACTCAGTTTCCCAGTTTGCTGCATGGTTTCCCCAGGCTGCCTGAGAACAAGGAAGGACCCCTGACTTCATCTGCTTGCAGAAGCCCCTCTGTTGCTCAAGCCTTTCTTTACGTATGCTGGGACATCCCATGTTGGACTCTCTCTGGTGCACACGGACGCAGAGCAAGTGCCATGCCCACATCAAGCAAGTTGGAGAGATTTCCAGTGTTTGCCGTGGGTCTTTGTGCCGTCAAACCCACGCTGTTGTCCCGTGGGAAGCAGAGCTAGCTGTTGCTTTTGACCCGAGCCAGAGAGGTGTTCCCGCTGACTGCATGCAAGTGTTGCTGACAGTGGTAAAGCCAAGCAATTTGCTGTTCCTCCCCTCTTCCAATACAGAATGAAAGATGGGAGCTTTTCGAGCAGAGGCTCAGATGATGCAAGGAGAGTGTTTTGCTTTACTGTTTTGGGTTTTATTTTAATTGGAAAACAGATGTTGAATAAATATGTTCAGAATTGAAAGTTAAACGCATCTGCAGCTTTCTAAATTGTTATTCTCTTAAAGGAGTAGCTCCTTGTAGTCGCTACAAGTAATAGCTTGTGTAGAATGAACTGCATGTAACTATTTTGACAAAGCAGGAAAAAGGGCAGATAGGCTACTTCAGAGTGTACTTTGGAGCAGCATATGCTCTGCAGCGAGGATTAGGCTTGCATCGGTACCTGCCTAATGCCTCCTGTCATGGATTATTGCTCTTGCATGTTTGACCGCTTTCCGAGTCCTTTTGAATGACAAGGAGATGCTTTGTTATCTCGACATCAGGCTGATGATTTGAATGCAGTTTGAAACACCACATGGGGACCTACTCAGATACAGGACATGTGTGCCTCTAGTAAAATTGAACAACAGTTACAAACCGTAGGAAAATTAACAGGCGCCTGTGTGTGTAGATGGAAAAATTGGGAAATACTTCTGGAATAATTATAGTCTGGCAGAGGGTGCAGGAAAGATTTTTAAGTAGGCTTTTCGGTCTATAAACAGAGCTTTTCTGCAAGCATTGCTAAGCTCTTTCTGTTCCTACTTAGTCCTTGCTCTACAGATAAGACTTGTCCAACCTGTTACTCAGTGCATGCTGTTAAGTAAGTGGAAAACTCAAAAGAACCTTTTCATTCGTGCATGATTTGTTTGCTGCTAATTCCTCTGAAAGTACAAAACAATCTTTAATATTACTTGAATTGTTCTTAATCGCAAATGAGTTACAGTACAGTTCTGTTCCTGTTTGTAGCACATTCGGTCTGATGTAGGCAGCTGTTTTGGGAAGGATTTTACACACATTATTTGCTGATGTGCTCAATAGGTTGCAGGGAGTTAAAGATTCAGAAGGCACAACTGCACATATCCGTATTTTTGAAGCAGTTTCATATGCTCCTATTTGTAGGGTTTGCTTTTGTTATGGTTCACGGCAAATGAAACCCTGATAACATTTGAGGTGTAGTTTAAACAAGTTCAGGTTTGCAGCGATGAAAGGAAGAGACGTGAAGGCTGGTGTGTTACGTTCCTTTTTACGTTGGGCTGGATTTGCATTAAGCTGTAGGACTTCAAGAGTACACATTTGCCTGCAGATGGGATGGTAGCAGAGGGAGGAAAGGAGGGCACTTCTGGCTGTGCAGGAAATACAAGGTGAAAGGCTCTTGGGCTCTGCAGCAGTGTCGCTGCCATGCCAGCCTCTCTGACAAACTGCCTGTCAGTGTTGGGGAAGGGCTGGGTGAAATCAGGCCTTTGGAAAACCCCGGGCTTTTTTGGAAGGGTTTAAGGAAGGGGCGTATTCACTTGGCTGGAGGTACAGGGGATGTTAGCTGTGTGAGCAGGAGTATGGTGTGAGATTTAAAATGCAGGCACATGAAGCAGCTGCTCACTAAACATTTTGGTTTCTTTTTCACTAACTATGTATCTTGCTAAAATTCTTCTTTGGTGGAGCAGGGCACAATAGTGGTGGGGTTTTAACAGCATTTAGGAAGCCGGTGCCATAAAATCAGTGGACAAAAGGCACATCCGCTTGGATAGTTTTAATGTAGTCTTAAAGCAGAAAATTTACTGCATTTGACATCTGGCACCTGCAGGACGCATTTAGTCAGTATAGTCCTAGAACTCGAGTTGAAAAATAGATTGTAAGACCTGAATCCGTGTTTTAACTTGCTCGTTTTATTGAGTCCTTCTATGCTAGGCCAGGAATAAAATGTTGGGACAGTTGGTGTGAAACAGGAGGTCTAAGCAATCACAGTTTCATTTTCTACTGTCAGTGAGACGGAAGTATGTGTGTGAATCCAGTGTGAAAGCACTAATTAAAATAGGTCTTTCTCCAGCAGCACTTGTTTGAATGGCCCTTTTAGCCAATCTCTCACATCTCCAAGATTTGCCAGTTAAAGGCATTCTTTTAGAGACCATTTTAAAGAAATAGAAAGCTGACTTGATTTCTACATTCCACTTTTTGTGGTTGCAGCTGCGAACGCGCAGTTCTCTTGCTGCCTTTAAACCTATTAACAGTAATTGATTTTACGGAACAAAACTAACACCAAAAAAGGCATTTCAAGACCAAAAGCAAATGCCCGTGTAGGACAGGTTTTATCGAGGGCAGAATGTAGGGTTTAGCCTACGTATTTTCCCAGGCAGACCTGGAACAGCTCATCCAAGGTGCTGGATTTCTGCCACTGAGAGGAGGAGTTCAGAGGCAGGTGGGTACAGTGGAAGATTTTGTGCAGCACTTGGCTAAGAAAGCCTTCAGGCTGATTGGGCAGCAGCTGATAACCACTTCTGTCTGTTCAAGTATGCCTTATCGGTGTTAGAAACAGTGATATTTTTCTTGTGGTTGGCGAATTGATAAGATACCACAGTCACGGCCTTTGTGTTTCTGCTGCAGACGTCTCACTGCGTTGGACAGCTTTGCATGCACGTGCATGCGGCGAAAGACTAACCCTGCTCTAAAAGGCTTGCTGCTTACCGTGTAGCAGTTACCTTGTTCCTGTGCTCATAGAACTAACTTAGAGCTGTAAGAGAAAGATTTGGCATAGAGATAATAGCTGAAGCGTTGCACTGAAGTGCAGAGTGCTGGAGGATTCAGCCTGGCTTAGCCAAACCTTGAGTTCTGGCACTCTTGCACCAAATTGACTTCAGTCGCATCGTTTTCCAGAGCTGGGGTTTGTAAGCTAACACTTGAGTTAGATTTCTTTATGTGTCTCAGGCTCACTTAAACAATTGGGAGAAGTGCACGCTTGTATTTATTGTGAGTGGCATGTAGATAATCAAGAGGAAGGAACATTATGGGAGGGGATAATGCTGCACTGCAGTCCGTTCCAGAGCGGTGAGGGTTGTGCTGGGTGCTGTAATCCTGGTGGGGAGCAGAAGGTGTCAAGCTGGGTCTCTTGATGGATGTACTCACATTGGATTTTTCTTGTTGCCTTCCTGCTGTCTGAGCACTGACTTATCCAAGCAAATTACCCCTGTGCTGCACTAACGTGGCCACATTTGGGTTCATTTGTAGATTCTTAATTCACAGCAGTTGCTAAGTGCTTTACCCCTGTTCTCATCCAGGGGAATAAGAAAAATCACCTTGCAGCAAGCTCTGGGTGCTGCAGAGGCAGGGTAAGTACCCCTGAAAGAGCTGCCCTGCTGCCAGCGTTCCTGGGCTTGCTCTGTGCCAAGTTTGGAATAATACAATAACGGGTTTTGGTGACGGGATGACATTTGGCTTTTAAATACATAAAACCGGGAAGAGGTCACTTCTGACAACACAGAACTTGATCTTGTATTCAGGACGTTTGCATGTGAAGCAGTTGGTTTGAAAGCTGAACTGTGGTTCCAGAAGTTTCATCTTAAGTGCCGAAAATTTTTCACAAACTCACAGTGTACGCAGCCCCCTTCAGAAAAAGAGTGGTTACTTTTTTTGAAGGCTGGGTACGATGATAACAGTTCCTTTGCAACCCTGGGTTACTACAGATCACCTTTCAGTAGGTGATCATTGGTGTGGTAGTTGAGAAAACGTCACTGGTGGGAAGGCAAGGCTGTTCCCTCCCAGACTGGGACGCTCGAGAAGTTGAGTGTACTGAGAAGAATATAGGAATTGCGTGGATGCAGTAGACTGTGTGGTAGGGTAGAAAGAGGAGGGAGGAGAGAAAAATGTGCTTCCACACAGTGTGCCTGCGAGTAGAGTAGAAATAGGAGAGGAGGCCAAAACCTGCATGCACATACTGTGCCTCCATGCTGCTGCTTCACAAATGTCCATATATATTCCCAGATTTTGCAGCAGTATTGCACAGAGCTGGTGTAGTTTAAAGGATTTGGTTTTCCATGAAGTTATTCTGCTGTGCATGTGGCACAGCTTTATTGCTATATTGATGTGGGGCTAGTGGAACTGTGTGTATGTATATGTGGTTGAGGAGGAACAGTTGGATTTGCCCTGGTGCTTTCCAAATTTCTGAGACCACCACTTTAAATACATGTTCATGACTGCTTTAGATGCAACTGCATGGTCTGGCAGTGTCATGGTTTAAGCAAGCAGCTCTCTGACTGCCCATTTAAAGACTAAGTTTTCAAGCCTGTTTATAAAGCTGGCAAAGTTCAATCTCTGAAAGTGGCAACACCTTCAAAACAGTAGATTCATTTTTCATCTCAGGTGAAGAGATACTGTCCTGGGTTCAGCAGCAGCAGTCATTTTTCTCCCTCTTGGTAGCTGGTGCAGCGCTGTGTTTTTGATTTTGGGGCTGGGAACAGCGCTGATAACACCAGTGTTTTCAGTTACTGCTTGGTAATGTTTTGGTCTGACCAAGGACTTTCTGAGTCTCATGCTATGACAGGGAGGAGGGGAAGCGGGGAGGAAGCAGCGACAGGACACCTGACCCAAACGGACCAAAGAGGTTATTCCATTCCACAGCACGTCATGTCCAGGATGTAAAACCAGGGAGAGAAGAGACCTGGAAGGGTGTGGTGGTGCACTGGGGGGTTCGCTGCTGGGGGGTGCACTGGCTGGGTCGGGCTTGGTGAGCAGTTGTATGCTCTTTCCTTGTATTTCTCCTGTATTATGACTGGTGGTAGCAGCAGTGATTTGTGTTATACCTTAGTTACTAAACTGTTCTTATCTCAGCCTGTGCGAGTTGAATTCTTTCGATTCTCCTTCCCATCCCCCCAGGACTGGGGGCAGAAAGAGGGGGAGTGAGTGAGTGAGCGAACTGGCTTAAATCACAGCAGTTACACAGAATCACAGAATCATTAGGGTTAGAAGGGACCTCTGGAGATCATCTAGTCCACCCTCCCTGGCAAGGCAGGGACACCTCCTGGGCAGCTTGTTCCAGTGCTCTGCCACCCTCAATGTAAAGAAGTTCTTCCTCCTGTTGGGGTGAAACTTCCTGTGTTCTAGTTTATGGCCATTGGTCCTCGTCCTGTCGTTGGGCACCACTGACAAGCGTCTGGAACCAGTGTTTCACAATTCAATGGATGGATAGTTTTTCACTTCCCACCTTTCTTGATGTATGGTATCAAGAGTCGAAACTACTGAGAAGGATGCTTGCTGTACCTTGTATGTATTATATTACCACACGGTAACGTGACATAACTGATTTGTCAACTATATGAACTATATGCATCCTGTTCCAAATGACTTTGATGCTGGACATACACTGTTGTCTGAAAAGCTCAGTAGGTACTTGTTGATAACAGTGGTGTAAAGTGTTAACCATCCTTTCGTTCTCTTTCCTAAAGCTTCTACAATGAGGAGAGAAACCTGCTGCGTGCTAGAGAGAGAGAGAGACGAATTAGGGAGGCTCAGCAGGAGAAAACCATTCTCCCTGAGAATCCTCCCCTCTTTGCAGCACCCTATAAGGTAATGGTGGGGGGGTGTGGTGGAGGGAGTGGAGGAAAGGTGACTGGAGCAGAAGAGCCGAGCTGTGCCTTCTGCATATGGTGTAGCAGACTTGAGTGTGATACGTGCAGAACCAGCATCTTCCCATCTGCTTAACTGAAACTCATCAGAGTATGTGTTTAAAGCTCTGAAGATGGTGCAAGCGCAGTAAGGTCTTTGGGTTGGGCAGATTCATTTGGGGGCTACTTCCTGTAGCTTGGGGGTTTGAAGGAGAGCACCCAAGAGCAGCTCGGCTGCCTGTCTGTGGGCAGCCGTGGTAGAAACAAAGGGGTCTGAGGTTAGTGCTCCTGAAGACTGCAGGCACGCCCACAAGGTTGGCTCAGGAGAACTAATACTGAGTAGAGCAGTCCCACTTGCTTTGGAGGGACTGCATTGCGGGGTCAAAATGAGCTTGCGTAACTTTGCTTGTGGTGATAGATGGTGATGAAATTGAGATCCTGAAGAATCTCTCTTATGGAGCTGAATCTCTTGAAGTTGAGGGTCCAAGCTTTTTCAATTTCTGCCTCTGTTCTTTTGTTGCAGACTGATAAAGCAGATGACTTGTCAAACCAAATTCGGAAGGTGCTGGGCAATTATGAGGATGTCAAGGGGCTCATCAACTCCAAAACCCAGTGGAATTTCCTAGGGCTTCACGAAGTTCTTCCTCCGGTCTCACCTGAAGCACCTGATTTCCCGCGCTTCCCTGATGAAAATACCAGCCCGACGTCATCATCTTCATTCCATGAGATGACCTGCCATCCACACACTGCAGCTCTAACTGCTCCTCCTGCTCACCACTCAACTCCCTTCAAAATGGCACAGTCAAGAACAAAGCCCGATTCAGGTTTGCATGTGCAGAGTGGCAGCTCATCCAGCGGTCAGAGCCAAAGTCACAAATGCAATCGTGGTGACAAGGAATGCCATGAAGGTCTTCATCACAGGGGAACTGACAGGCGTGCAGCTGGTGAAGGTCGTGCTGATGACCTGGGCTACTCCATTTTCCAATTTTCTTCATTTCTGACGCCTTTGCCTCCTCCACTGGAGCCTCTGTCACCTCTACGTTCCGACCTGCACGTCACTTCCAAGTCAGAAAAGAGCAGCAAAAGCCAGGAGCTGACCTACAGTCAAACAGAATCATTTCAGGAACAAGTGACAGGATCAGAGGAAGAGCAAAGTCAGGACAGCTCAGACATTAACCTGACCAGCAGCACTCGGCCTTCCTCCCAGACTTGTCCCACAGCTTTACCATCAAAATGCAGTGCGACGCAGCAGAAACCAACTGCCTACGTCAGACCAATGGATGGCCACGATCAGGCACCAGAGGAATCGCCTGATCTCAAGCCTCTCCTGGAGGAATACCATAGAGAGCCCTTTGAAAAGATCTCGGATTTGAAGGTGAGTGCCAGAGCCAAGCTATCGAAATTGGAAATCCCTTCTGAGCCCATAAAGGTGAGTGCCATTGTTGGGGGCTCTGTTACCAGCAGGGTAAGCTCAGCTATGGGAGAACAGGTCACCAAAGGGCAGAGACTGCGAGAAGCGTTGATGGCTGTGCACACATTATCGTTTTTAGAAGGTGTGTTTTGAGATTGCCTTTCTGCCAGTACATCGGGGGGGACACCTGGATGGTGAAACTGCAGCACCCACCGTGATTCTGTGTCTGTTTTCTCAGTGAGGCTGCAGCAGGCCTTCTGGTTAGAGAGGCTGCTTCTGTTGCTATGATTTTTGTTTTGCCTGTAAAGATTGTTGAACAGGAGAAGGGGGAAATGATACGCTGAGGAGGTCCTGGGGTGATGTACCTACAGTTAGTGCATGCAGAGCGTCAGTACTCGGTGTGAGTGCTGTGAGTAGAAGTCCCATTCTTGGCTGAGTCCTGGGACAGCTGACTGTGCAGCGAGTTCTATGGCCACCTGGTAGGTTGAAGGTTTTGGGGCTTTTTGGGGTTTTGGGTAATTGTCTGTGGACACCACAGGGTTCTCCTAAGTAAGTTTGTAAGCTGTAACTGTAGGCCCTCAGGAAAGCATCAATGTAAACAAAAGATATCCTGAAGATTTCTACCAGATGGACTTAGCCCTTGGGAAGCATGACACCGTTCTGTTTCCCGCTCCATCGAATGCTTTTTGAGCAATTCCTTGAAGCAAATTTAGTGCAGAAGTGGAATTCGAAATCATAAGCAATATCCTGAAAGCCCTGTGAAATTCTGCATTCAGGGAAAGACTGCAGGCTCGCTCTTGTCCCCCGACTATTAGCAAAAGGGGCAGAACTCGTTTGTGTTTGTTGCTGTCAGCAGAAGGCATCCTGGGCAGCCAGCTCGAGCATGTCTTAGTTGTAGTCACTACACTTGTCCTTTCTCTGTCAGGGACTGAGACCTAAGGCAGCTGGGCAAGGAGAGTGGTGGAAATAGTTTTCAGATTCTATTTTGCCTCTGTAACAGAAAGGGAGAGTGTGGGTGAGGTCTCGGTTTTGTGGAAGAGGGCATTGATCAGCTGCAAACATCTGTAGGTAATTTCTTGTGAAAAATGAGAGGAAAGGGGCAAAATGACATCGATGAGAAGTTGTGAAATTCCTTTAATGCTGAGAGAGTTTATTTGCTTCCAAGCAGGCTTGGCAGTGCACATCCTACCTCAACAGAACATTGTTTATTTGGTGAAAGCTCTGCACCGCAGCCTCCCCTCTCATCGGCTCTGCCTGGGTGCCTACGCTGGGCCCTGCCGGGGCAGCCAGAGCGGAGCTCCCAGACCGGGCCCTGGTCACGAGCCCGGCGCTCACCATCCCGCTCCCCGCCCGCGCCGACTGCCCCACACCCCCAATGACCGCCGCGCTCCCGGGGCGGGTTTTTACCCACTCAGGGTGGTGCCGCCCCTCCTGGCACCGCCCCCTCTGAGAGCTCGGGGCGGAGGGAGCGCCTGCGCTGCCCTCCTGAGGGGAGGGTGCACCCTGGGCAGGGCCGCGCTCGCTGCTCCCTGGTGGCGGTCCTCCTGCAGCGGGGGCTGAGCTGCGGGACGCCGTTACTGGGCTGGGAGGTGTCAGGGAAGCTGAGGGGAAGCAGCAGTGCTGCTCCGGGACCAGGCTGTGCAGGGGCCTCCAGCGTCCGCTGTCGCTCTTGCAGGAAAGGAGGCCGCAAACCCGGGGAGCTGGGAAACAGTGACAGAAAAAAACAACAAAAAAAGGAGGAAGGGGACAATTAAAAGCAAGGGGCTTCCTCCTGAATCTGTTGTCCCCGCCCAGAACCGCTTTGCTGTCCTGCAGGGGGCTGGCGAGGAAACACACTCACACCAGGAGCAACCGGCTGATGCACTGGTAAAGAACATCACTAGTGGTGCTGCCAGGGAAAAGCGGCGCTGTAGTAATGGGGACTCTACTTTGAGAGGAACAGAGGCACCCATCTGTCAGCCTGACCCAGGCTCAAGGGAGGTGTGTTGCCTTCCAGGGGCTTGGACCAGGGATGTTGCAAGGAGGCTGCCTGCTCTAGTGCGTCCCACTGACTACGACCCACTTCTAGTGATCCATGTGGGTGCTAGTGATATAGATAACAGTAGCCCGGAGAACATTAAGAAGGACTCCAGAGCCCTGGGAGAGGTGGTTAGGGGCTCTGGAGCTCAGATTGTCTTCTTGTCAATTCTCGAGGACACAGGACAGGACCTTAAAAAGGCGGGGAGGATTGGTCAGGTTCATAAATGGTTAGAAGGGTGGTGCCGTAGTCAGGGGTTTGGGTACCTTGAACATGGGACTCAATTTAGTAGGCCAGGTCTACTGGTGCTGGTGGAGCTGGTCTGACAAAGAAAGGGAAGAGTGGATTTGGTCGGAGGCTTGCCAGGCTGGTCAAGGATGCTTTAAACTAGCTGTGCTGGGGGAGGGGGGCATCATTCCATCCTAACACACCCAATCAGTGGCCAGCACCTATAGTAAACGTTCAGAGCCCATGGCAGGGGGGTTGGAACTAGATGATCTTAAGGTCCTTTCCCACCCTAGCAGTTCTATGATTCTATGATTCGAGAACCAAAGTGTATCCTTAGTAGTCACTTGTATTGTTAACAGGTACCTTAATGCACAGGTTTAAAAACAAATGAGTAAAAGACACAAACTAAACCCAACCAAACAGTAGCTAAGCTCGGTTTGGATCGAAGTGACTACAATTTAGTTGCAAAATGAGTTGGAAAAGCTTTCTGTTTGCCCTCTTAAGAAAGGGTCGACATTCCCCATGCATCAAACACTATAAACACCTCTTAAAACTGTGCTTTAGGACCACCCATGCTGACAGTTTGCTTGCAGGATGGTGCCTGCCTGACTAGAAATTCTTTTTATTCCAGGTGTATTCCCACAGTCTTCATATTTGTTCCAATGAAGGCTCTCCTGAATAGGTAACTAGGAAAGGTTGCTTCAGCTTTCCCCAAAAGCGGCTTTGTCACCACCTCCTCTAAGCACAGGTGGATGGAGTAAGCCTTGTTTCAGATCGTTGGACCTGTCTTTGTATCAGAGATGTATTTCAATCTCTTTAGTGGGAATGGCACGTTTAAAAATCCTTGGCAGAGAATCTGCTTTGGTGTCTGGTGTTCCTTAGGATAGCCTGCAAAAGCCTTTGTGGAGATTTCTGGGGTTTATGTCTTTGTTTTGATCAAGTTGATTCTAGCTTCAAATTTTGGCAGGCTTTCTCAATACACAGCAGAACATTATTGCATCCACCATCCCGTTTATTAGAGGCTTGGTTAAAATTCATACAGTCTCTTTTGTTGACGGGGTCACTTTAGAGGTGTGCTCTATGTGTGTGCATCTTGCACCTCTCTATAGTATTAGAGGGTAGATTTTGACACAGAAATGCAGGTGGAAAATCACTTTGACGAGTAAGTTAGTGTGTTATTCCTAGGGGCACTTGTGTGTGAGTAGAGAGTCCACCTGGTATGCAAGATCTCCTCCTGCTCTGAGCTAGGGAAGCGCATGCGGGTGAAGTGAGGACAGGGTGGTAGGTTTTGGTCTGATCTTGCCCTGCCTGTTCTTTTCAAACTAAGTCTTCATTCACGCATAGGCAGTTTTGGGATCCCCATTGCATTCAAGCGGCAAAGGCCCATGCAGTTGACATGGAAAAATACATTTATCACCAAATATTTATCTTAAAATATGGTATTAAATTGGAAGCAGCTGGAAATGTGAAACTGTTTTAGCAGCCTGAAGAGGTGACCTTCTCTGCTGCTGGTTGATAGGTGCAGTGGCAAAGCTGTCATTAGGAAACAGAGAAAAGGGACAGCACAATGAAGGGCATGGAACTCGAAATTGCCTTTGCTTATCCTGCTCGCTTGGGTTTTCTCAGCACTAAGAATTGAGCCTGAAACCAGGCCAAGAGCTGTAGCTGGTATTCTTGAGCCACACACACACATTGCAAGTCCATTGCGATTAGGAGGAGACAGCAGGCCACATAGGGAATGTGTGTGTGCTCTAGCTGTTCTTCACCTACACTGCCTGCATATCTACAGCACCAGTTTCACCTGAGGTGAAAGGGCCTGAGAAGCAGCAGAGGGCTGATTTGTGTCAGAGGGGCAGCTCTACATGGGCTGTGCCAACAGAGGCATTCAGATAAGCAGTCAGGTGGAAATCACTGCCTGTTATAGTAAAGGCAGACTAGTTCCTCATCATGTTGCTCTAACCCGGCGGTGCATTCGGGGTTTTATTCTGGACTGCTCCAGTTAGTCGTACTGCTTTTCAACCTTTCTAATCACAGTTGGTGTTCCCGTGAGTCCAGGAACTGGCATTTAAGAGTCTGGTGGGTTATTCTTCCACTTACAGCCACCTTTGCTTTGCCTTCTCCAAGCTTAGGGCTTTATACCGGCTTCTTATTCTGCTGCGTGCACGTGGGTGCATAGAAGAACACAAGTTATGAACCAAGAGGAATCCTGTTAGCTGAACAAGCACCACTGTTTAATGAACTCTCTGTCACTTTGATTCTTTCTCATCTTTATTAGAATATATCTTCTCCTAAAGACATGAAAGCAACAGGCTTTGCAGAATAAACTGCCCTTCTGATGGGGCTTTTTAGCCTTTCATTATTAATGGACTTCCATGGCATTTGGAGAACTGTTGGTAAGCAGATGTTTGATGAGTGCATCTGTTTATCTCATGTTGGTTGGTAAACAAACAAACTCATGCTGCTTCCTTCTTTTTCTTTCCTTGTAGCGAACCTTCCACTGTGATGCCCAAGCCGTTAATGAAATTTTGAAGGTAGGAGCTCTTAAATAATAGATCTACGTGTTTGTATTTTGTACACATTAAAGTAGTGGGGGGGAGAGGAGGAGGAATGTCCCTGTGTGCGTGGCACTGCTGCTGGGCTGTGCTTCTCCGTCGCTGTAATTATAGTACATTTGTGCAAGGCTAAGCCAGCTCTAACGCAAAACTGTCTGTGTAACCTGTGTCAGAGATGGCTTTGTGGGCAGTGCACAGGCTCCCAGTACTCAGCTGGGCCTGAGCACGTGTGACCCGTTCACTGAGCAGAGAGTGAAAATCAGGTAACTGTTCCAGGAGAGGCAGGGAGGGTGGCAGGCCAAATGAATTCCTTTCTTTCTGGGAGTGGCTGTTACACTCTTCAGGATTTAAGCTTACTAGGGAGACAAGAAAAGTCTGTCTTGTGTGATTTCAACCGAGTGGTTCTGAATTTCTGAGCCCCAGCTTCCCCAAAGGCTTTGTCTAGATTAACCCCCATTCAGGTGTTTTAGCGTGTGTTCAAGACAAAGATCCTTGTCTGTGCTAGGCTGTTCATGGGGTTGTTGCAGTGCAAGCCAAAGCTGTAGCACAGTCGTCTGTGTCCAGCTGGGGGGCCAGAAGAGGCAGGTTGGAGGTTGATCCCTGTCCTGTGGCTGCGGTCTGTGTGCTCTGCTCTCAGCTGGGCCGTGGTTTAGCCCAACAAGCTGGTAGCTGGGTGAGAGTTAGGGCAGGGCGACAGGGCAGAAAGACTCCTAAAGACATAGCGCATCAGGCGTTCTGTCTCTTTGGTTTGAAACCATGTCTTGGAGCTCTGCACCAAAGGCATCTTGGTCAGTCAGAGCAAAAGCCAGTGTTTCAGGTAGAATAGCATGAGGAATGGAGCAAGTCCTCATGATGGTCTGGCTTGCTGAGCTTAAAGAGGGCTTCTTGCTGTGGTATTGCCTCTCGGGTTTAAGATGGGATCAGCTTTTTTTTATACATGAATACAAATCTCTTAAAGGGAAAACTTCAGCTGCCTATATCAGCAAAAATACTGTAACCCACTTCTCTCATTCACTTTCCAGGAAATGACCCAATCATGGCCACCTCTTCTGACAGAGATTCCTACTCCTACTTATGCAGAGCCTTCCAAATTTCCATTACCAACAAAGGTAAACACCCTCTTTTTGCCGAGGCTTTTGATAAGTTAGAAGAGAGCTTTCCAGCTCTCACATCTTTTCATCTGATTTTGTCCTCCCTTCATAGATAAAGGCTTTTAGGAGATACTTCTTCAAAATATTTCAATAATACTTAATTAATATTATAATATTAAATTAATAATTATCTTCGATAATGTTTCTTCAAAAATGCACGTACCACTAGTGTGCTAGCAGCAGCAGCATGTATCATTTCTGTTCATGCTAAGCTGCGTCAGGCCAGCTTAGGCTATTGGACTATCCAGAGTTATTCTTGGAAAAGTTGCTCAAAGTATGTGTTACAGTAAGAAACACAAGAAAGTGGGATTGCTGGTCCACTGCTATTGAGAGATGATGTATTTTATTCTCATTTTGCACTTTGTCCTTTCTTTCCAGGAATCACAATATGTTGGATATGTAGCACAGGATCGGAGTAAGCAGAAATCCAAAGGAGAGCGCCCTGTTGCATGTATATTGACAGATAGTTTTGGGTGTCATACATTGAGGACATGGAGTGTTTACATTAATTAAGGGACATGATTTCCTGTGCTTTGTTGAGCACTGATGAATTTAGAAAATGCTGAAGAGATGTATACATTCCTTACCTAGAAATTAAGGCAGCAGTTCTGCAGAGAACAAATGGTATTTCATTAGGAAACCCCATTTGGAGTGATAAATAATCTCAATGGCAATCAGTTACGTCCTGGAAGAAAGTGACTTTCTGATCTGATGCTCAGAGACAATAGGGTAAAATACGCTACAAGTGAGGCAAATAAACCCAACTGATTTTTTTTTGATTTCCAGCACCGGACGATGGACCTTCAGATACGTTGCTTCGTTCTCAGACAACAGTGTCGTAAGTAACCAGACTCAGTTACCATCTCTACTGAGCAGTTCCTTAGAAGCACGTGAAAGTAGTTAAAATCTGGTTCACTTGATGATTCCAAAGAGTAAGGTTTTATCAGTCTGATTTTTCCAAGAAAATTTCAATGCAGGGAATTTTTCACCAACAGAAACATTACGGTTTCATGATAGAATCATAGATTTCTTTTTGGTTGGAAAAGACCTTTCAGATCAAGTCCAGCCATTAAGCAGACAGTGCCAAGTCCGCCACTGCGCTGTGTCATGATTGTAATGACTGTGTTAAAAACAAAACCAACCCCCCAGCTATGAAAGTACCAGATTGAAGGGGGTTTTGTTTGCTCTTTTAACCTGCAGCTCCTTAACATCTTGTCACTTACTGCTTGCTGTTGGAGCTAGAGCTCTTTTCTGTAGCCTTTTTTAACAGCATGTATATACTTCTGCTTCTCTTTATAGAGTTCTTCTTTCTCCTATCCTGTATTCCGTCAGAAGAAGGCTTCTGAAAATTTGAGTCTCAGTGTCAGATGTTTATGCAGAACGGCTACCAAAGTTTGACAAGGCTGGGAAGGAGTGCTGACTAGTGAATTAATTGCTCCAATAGAAAATTTTAAGTTGGTGGATAACGAACTTGCAGGTGGCAGTGGTTACCAGTGAATTAGGTTATTTAGAGAAACAGCTTGAAAGTAGCTTTGTGTGGGCTGCCATTAGCCTGTCAGGATTAATCTGTCCAGATGGCAGCGCTGATAGGTTCTGAGCCCCGAGGAGGCAATAGAAATCCTTCCATGTCTGGAAGACTAAGGGGCCTGTGTGCAACGTGACTGCTGAACCGTTCAATGCCTATCAGTTGATGTGATTTGTAAAGATCTGATATTACTCCAGAGTATGTTGTTCCATGGAAGGCTGCAAGCTACAGGCTACAAAGCTTGGTTTCCTTATCATGAACAATGTAATTAAAACCCCAAACAAAAGTGAGCCAGTCCCAAATGAGGAAGAGCAGCTCTCCACCTTGGTTGAGATTGCAGCGTCTTGCACTCAAGCTCTGTCAGGTCTGTAACAATCAACCCTTTTCATGCTGTTGCAGCATCGTGCAGAGGAGCCTCCCCTGGCTGGTAGTGTGGGATAGTGTCTTACTGAGTAGTTAGCCGCTCCTTTAATCCATTCTTTCTTTTGCTGCTCCTCCTTCCACCCCAGCTTGCTCCTCCTGAATGACTTCTGGGAATTTTCTTTGCACTAGTAAACATACTCGTTTCAACTGCTCCAGGCTCTGCCTTCCTCCACAGACAATCTTTTTCAGCTCTTCTCAGCTGCCTGTAGAAATCCCTTTAGAGCTTCAGTCAGTTTTCCAGGCAACAGAGAGAGAAGAGACTTCTACCGTAGGCAAGAATCTGAGAATACTGCTTTCTTAGCCCAGAGGCCCAGAATTGTAACTTTGGCGTGGGACATACCTCTGTCCTTTGCCAACATCCCCTCTCTGCTCAGTGTCCTTGGGGGCTCTTCAGAGCCAGTGTACCCACAGTCAGCAAAGACAGTTGAAGCGGGAGGAACAGGGTGGCTTAGGCTAACGTCCAGAAAGGAGTCAAGAAAGATTTCTGCAGGGACTTCCTCTACACCTTTGCCTTGAACCGATTCATCCCTTCTTTTTTGTGTTTTGTTTCACTGGCACAACAGGGCTTGCTTTCTTTGCTGCTTAAAGCACACGTGACTGAAACTTCAGCTGCCTGGAGTAGCTTGCGTTAGGAAGTGTAGCTGGCTGAAAACAAGCGCTGCTTGTGCTGGCTAATTCGAAGTTGAAATCCCAGCGCGTTTGTGTGCCCAAATTAAGCGTTCAGCTTTACAGAGCATGCAAGGGTTTCCCAGGTGGCTTTCGTTCTTGAATACAGCCCCAAGTTAGCACCTGGCTGTGCTGGAATGGAAGAGCCCTTCTTGTGAAAGGGGAAATGCCATGCTCATTTGTGGTGATGCATCTTTAACCCAGCTGACAGAGAAGGACCAGCCTTTGCTTTCAGTGGGGTTGTTTCGCAAGCAATGCTGATTTTAGTGCTCCTTCTCTCAGTAAGGGAGCTTTTTAAATAGCGTTAGGGAGAGATTGATGGTGTCCATCTAAGCTGCAAAAGAGCAGGTCCTGCAAATGAAAAGTTGGGGTCTGTTAAGTCATGAGCTAATTAAGGCGTTATAATTGTTGAAGCAGATTTATTGTCTTTAACGTGGCTATTTAACACTTTGTTGAAACCTTGTTTTGGGGAAACTGGCTTTGTCTGTCCTTGCAGAAATAGGACTTATTTGAAGTTTTAGTGTTCTTCCTTCATCCTAAATTGAACTGAAGTCGTTGCAATGTTCTTTCATGCCGATGCATTTTATTTACCAGCAGCTCAGGTGAAAAGGCAGACTTTTTTATTAGGAACCGTTAAATCAGATTTAAACGAAGATCTAGGTAACACTCTTTGCATTATCCTCCTGACTCTGAGGGAAATGTATCCAACTCTTAACGAGTTGGAAAGGAAAGAACTCATAGAGATGCCAGTAGACATTTGGCCAAACTGCCCAGAAGTGGCTGTGTTGTTGCTGCTCTTGCTTTTTCCTTTCTGTGTCTCAGTGGGCTGGCAGCGAGTTTCGGCTCTAGCCCGTCTGTGAAGTTGGAGTGTGCAGAGCTGCTGCAGACTGTGCGCCATTTGCCTTCTGTAGGAAGCTCAGCGCCTCGTTTTCCAAGGTGGTGTCTCATGACGCTTCCCTTCCGTGTTTACTGTAAAAGAAGAGGCAAGAGGTAAATGCCCCTGAAAAGGTGTGTGAGGAAATGAGGCAGAGGAGACTGGGGGATGGAGGAGGACAGCCACAGGGCAACGGCACAGGCCAAGTGCAAAGAGAGCACGGTAGGTGTTTGGGTGTAATCAAAGTCCGTGTGCACAGAGAACCTCTTGTGCATCAGTGTAAGGTACTCAGGGACTGTGGGGTTGGTACCTTCCCAAGAGGCATAGTCTGTGTGGGAAGGGTTGGCTCTGTACCAGTAGACACAAGAGACCTTTGGGGTTTCCTGGTGCCATCCTGCTCCCTGGACAAGAGTGGATTTGTCACATCTGATTGGTGGCATTGTTTGTTGTGAGTCCGTGGTCAGCTTTGGCAGTGAATGTGGTCCTGTTTCAAGGAGAGGATCTCCATGCAAGGCAACCGCTTTGGTGTGACTGTAAAATAGTGTCTCTCTTGTGGGAACTGTGCTGAAATAAGGGAATCGCTTTTTTGGCGCAAGGTTTTCACTCCTCCGATGTTGCAGAATCAGGAAAGCAAAGGTCACCTCGGGGTCATCAGAGGTGACTCCAGAGCTGTAATAAGTGGTTTTGCTTTGTTCGTAATTGGACATGAAGGCTTGAAAGAGCGTGAAGTTTTGTGTAGGTTTCCTTTTCCCAACAAGTGTCAGGAACACCAACTCTCCCCCCCTTTTCCAGGGTGGATGTGGTTTCCTGGGAATCTTTCTTTCTTGTTCTCCTGCTGTAAAATGTGTTGTCATGAGGGGTTGGAGGCTTACTTTTTTTATTTGGGCATGAGAGAAATTTCTCACAGGAAGGCCTTAGTTGGAAATGAGGTTGAAATGAAGAGAGCTTTGATCTGAGTGATCGAAATGCCTGTGTCAGTCGCCAAGCTTTTATCCCATTTTGAAAGGACACTTGTGTAATTCTCTGGGTTGAGGAGTTGGTCTCCAGCTAGTTTCAGGATTGGAATCCCTGTACTTTCGAATAGCAGGAGGTTTGCCTTTTTTCCAGCTCCTTTTGGAATGCCTGTGTGATTTCCAGAGGAGGATAACACCTGGGAGAACCTTGGGTCCCTTCCCACCAATCCTTCCCTTGCAGCCTTTTGAGGACTTCAGTAATACTCTGAAATAGCAAGCAGTAGTTACCAGCTGCAGGCAGAGGGCTAAATTATGCTTCTCGAAGCATTTGCGGGCAGCCTGCTCTCTAGCAATAGTAAAAGAGAGTTTGTGGCTCCCCACTTGTAAACTGCTTGGAGTGCCTGAACTGCTTCATGTCAGGGTTATTGCTGAGATGTGCAGGAGCATCAAGTCCATTGTGTAGAGAAGAAATAGGAGGGAGGCTTTTACTTACGTACGTATGGTAGAACACTTGAGCAGCAAAAAGAGAAGGGCTGTGACAGAAGAAATATTTGCAGCCCCTGAGATCAGAGAGCATGAGCGTGCACAGCTTCTGGTACTCAGATGATGCTTTCTGCCCCTTGGGGACTCAGTGCAGGCCAATAGCATGCCAGTCTCTTAATGTACAAGGATCAGACTTCCTCCACCCTGTGGTGCTGTGGTAGTGTGCTAGATAAATGTAAGCGAGGAGCATCTGCTGAAGATTTGTCTTTAAATGCTGGAACCGACCATGTGGCTGTGGGAATGTAATTTATTCACCTTTTTATTTGTTGCAGGTGTGAAGTGACACTTGGGTGTCACCTGTTTCCGATCCCTTCTTAATGCTGAGGATTATGGTTCTAATCATTCAAGAATAAGCTGAGGTTTCAGTGGCTGGTCGTCCTCCCGTTCTTGGTGTACAGTGCAGCACAAGTGTTGAACGTGGTGGCATTTGTCCAGATTTCTAACCACTGAGATAGGCCTGATTTTAAACACTTGTCCATCCTGCAGCTTCCATTGCCGCATGCTCTGATCCATATATTACGCGTAGCTCAGGAAATCTGTTCACACTGCAGGAAATCTAATGGCCAGCTGTGCCCATATTGCTTGTCCTTATAAGCTGGTATGCAGCCATTTGCCCTGCTGTCTTTTGGACCAGATGCAGGAAACAAATTTGTGCAAAACGAATTTGTTGGTCGAGTCGCATACAGTGGGGTAGAGTGCGTACCTGCAGGCATGCAGGAGTCATTGCCTTCTCCAAACCTCAGTGGAGGCAATCTGTCAGCAGGTGATTGCTCTGGATGATCTGGGGGGTGGCAGCTGTTGTACGGGGAGTAGCGTGCGCTTGTTCTGCATGATAGCTGAGGTGTTTGAGGGGATGGCAAGGGAACTTGGAGTGGAAGAGGAGTTGGAGTTGAAGGGGAGTTGGACTAGACAGCCATTAAAGGTCCCTTCCAAAGCAAGCTATGATTCTATTCTGCGATATTTGTACCCTCAGAGAGTTCATTATTTCTGCTTTCATGAGAAACGGAAGTAGCCTCAAACTGCTTTTTAGGCAGGTAGAGAGCATTTCCCTTCTCCACTAAAATCATTTTGTTGTTTTTGTCTTTGTGTGCCTGTGACTTAATGGACGTGCAAGTGTGTGTTTTGAATCATGACCCTGCCTGGAATTTCGGGTGGCCTTTATGGACAGGAATTTCTCCTTCATTCCAGCATAGCATTTGCAATGCTTCTAATGGATGTGCTGCAGTTCCCCTATACAATATGCATAATTTGTACTGGCAGCATTTTGGCTGGATCTTTGCTAGAGCAAATGCTTGCAGGAGCATGTCTTCGAATGGGAGGCTTGTGCATCAGTCATGGGCTACTGCCTTCAGTTCTTGCTTGTGGCTTGCATTTGAGGCATTGACTTGGACTGGTATATGATGTTGAGGTTTGTGGCCTGAAAATAGGAGTCAACTGCTTTTCTGCAGAGAAAATAGAGACATACTCTTAAAGCACTGGAACGCTGAGCTAAGATTTAGTTGGGTGATCTTTCAGCTGGTGTAATAATGGAGGGGCTTGGAGGCTGGGGTTCATTCCTCCCTTTTCTCAGTAAAAGCAAACCCCACTCTTTTGGAGTGAAAGGAGAGATGTGTTCTGGGGGAGAGAGGGTGCTGGATCAGGTCAGAGGCTGCTGCTGTGCTGTGTGTCAAGTAATCCTCTCTGGAGCCGTAACAAGGAATTGAAGCTAGGGAACATGTGTGCAGGGAGTAGGGACTGTGCCATGGGAAAAGTGGGTTGTGGAACAGGGGAGAGGACTGTCCCATGCACAGCAGAATGAAGCCAGATGTGCAACATTACACTTGAGTCTTTTCACTGGGTTTAGCTTAATTTCCGCCTTCTGGTGTTGCAGTCCATGAGTTGGAATGCGCTGCTCAGTATTTTTGTGGAATCTTTGAGAAGCTGAATAAAAGTGATGTAAAGGAGCAGTTGTGACACAAGGTTTAGAGTTACTTGGTGTTGCTTAAAGCTGCCGGAGTTGCCTTGTATTCCCAACTTCAGATGATCAGAAACCTGATATGCTACCTTACTGTTAAATGCGATAGTCCCTGCCATTCAAAAAGTGCAACAGTTGAAGTCTCCAACTTGAACCCTCTCAATCTTGTAAGTGTTGTCTAGTTGAGCAGGCAAGTCTTAAAGGAACAGCTCAGTTTAATTATGTCAAAGTCTGTGCAGGATCAAGTGTCAGGGTGAGTACCTATAAGCACAGAAGACACCTTCTACCATAATGAAGAAAGAGAGGCAGTGCTGCAGTTTATTTGCTTTGTTGGGTGATGTGTCCCAGCGAATTGCCCGTCTCCGTCTTTAAGTGAAAAGGGGCTGTGTTGGAGGGATGCCTTTTTTGCAATATGCTGATATCCTGGTTGCAAGTTTTTATTCCAAGGGCAACTCCTGGGGCTTAATTCTACTTGCAAAGCAACTTGCTTGTATGTTGTTAGCAGCTGAAGATGTGGTATCTAACGCACAATGAAGTTTCATATGCTTTTTTTGGATTCTTAATGTCATCTTCCCTGCCAGAGAAATTGAAACATAATTGGTCCATGATGCAACTAAGTTTGTAAAAAATCACTACATTGTCGGTACACCGTATTGATCCTAAGTGCTGAATTCTCTTTCCATCTCCAGAGCATCAAACTGGAAAGCTTCATATGAATACCAGACGGAAGATTTTCTACCTCCACCTCTGCCGCCAATGCCTCCTGCGCCAAAGTCAACCAGGGTGGCCCAAAAGAGACCCAGAAGCGAGAGTGATGAGCTGACTGCTATCGATAACACCGCCAAGAGTAAGAGCGATGACAAGGATCCTTTGATCTGCAAGCACCGCAAGGTGGAGAGCAATGAAGCTGACCTCTCAAAGGATATCAAAGTAGGCATCTATTATAACTAACAGGAAATTTCCTGCAGCCCGTGGATGCTGTGTAATTCTCTGAGGCTATAGAAAAGGAAGGAAGATAAACCAGCCACCAGAGAAAGCTCTTTGACGCATTTTGCCCCTTTCATGGCTATCTGTAACCATCTGGCACTAGCCCAGAAGCCTGCACTGTAACTTCTCTGCTGACTTGCCATCATTTCTTTTCATCGCATTAGTGAAGCATAGTGAGAAGAGGTGCCCATGTAAAAACCAAAGGCATCCTGTTGATGGTATTAACTGTTCCTGACTGTAGGCAACTACATGGGGTAAGATAAGGGTGTTTACAAAAGGGAAAAGTGGGCTGCTTGAAAATAAGAAACATACAACCTGGGTTTGAGGGTTTCATAGTACCATATGATTTGGAGAGAACTCCAGGAGCAAACTCGCCAACAAAGTTTTCAAGTTGACAAGCAGGTATTCCTTATTGCGGCACCGGGAGACACGGGGATAGTGCTGCTGTTGTCCCTCCGTGCCTCTTGTGTGAAACCAACCAAATGTTTCCTCTCTTTTTTTCCAGTGTTTTCTGGGGATCTCGACGCAGCATCGGATGAGCTGTGACTGACCAGCAGCTTGATCAGACTGGTCCACTATGTTAGATAAAGTTTACACTGGCTGCAACTTGAAAACAAAACGCCTTAGCTGGTGCTCAAGTTAATGAAGTTGGTTCTTCTTACGTAGCCGCGACAAAGTTCTTCTTCTTCTTCATTAGCTGGAACAAGTTCTTCTTCTTCTTAAGTAGCTGGAACAACTTCTTCTTAAGTAGCTGGAACTACTTCTTCTTCTTCCTCTTAAGCACCTAAACCAACTTCATGTTAGGTACCTGCAACAACTTCTTAGGTGCATTGAACAACTTCTTCGGTACCTGCAACAACTTCTTCGGTAGCTGCAACAACTTCTTAGGTACTTTGAACAACTTCTGAAGTACATTCAACAATACCTTAGGTACCTGCAACAACATCTTAGGTACCTCGAACAACTTCTTAGGTGCCTGGAACAACATCTTAGCTACCTGGAACAACTTCTTAGGTACCTGCAACAACTTCTTAGGTACCCGGAACACCTTCTTAGGTACCTCGAACAACTTTTTGGGTGCCTGGAACAGCTTTTTAGGTGCCTGGAAGAACTTAAGTACCTGAAACAACTTCTTGGGTACCTGGAAGAACATCTTAGATACCTGGTACAACTTGCTAGGTGCCTGGAATAGCATAAGTACCTGGAAGAACTTGTTAGGTTCCTAGAAGAACTTCTTAAGTACCTGCGACAACTTCTTAAGTACCTGGAACAACGTCTTAGGTGCCTGGAACAGTGTTTTCGGTAACTGAACAACTTCGTAGGTACCTGCAACAACTTCTTACGTACTTGGAAGAACTTCTTAGGTGCCTGGAAGAACTTAAGTACCTGGAAGAACATAAGTACCTGGAAGAACTTCTTAAGAACCTGGAAGAACATCTTAGGTACCTGGTACAACTTCTTAGATGCCTGGAAGAACATAACTACCTAGAAGAACTTGTTAGTTACCTGGAAGAACTTTAGTACCTGGAACGACTTCTTGGGTACCCAGAAGAACATCTTAGATACCTGGTACAACTTGCTAGGTGCCTGGAAGAACATAAGTACCTGGAAGAACTTTTTTTTCTCATGTACCTCGAACTTATTTTTCCTCAGAGCATGCGTAGTGTTACTTTTTTTTTTTTCTCCCCTTGGTGGGTTTTTTTTTTTTTTGCACTTTGAAAGTCTCAGCCTCTCTATTGAGTTATTGGACCGTTCACCTGTTGAGCTGTTGAACTGTCCACCACAAAGCACCAGCAAAGGAAAAGGAATCATCGTGGGATAGATTTGGGTACCCTGGAAAGACTTGAAACTGGTTTTAGGAGGGAAGCCACAGCGCTGATGGCACCTTCCTTTAAAACGACGAAGTGCAATGAATTGCCTGAATGGCTCAATGTATTGATGGTCTACGAGCATTTCTATGATGAATAACCAGCAGAACAATCATTGTTCGTGAAGAAGTGCTGCCAAGAAGGAAATCTTCCTCCCGAGGTTGTTCTGCAACATCCCAGAGTTTGCAACAGCTGTTTGCCCAGAAGACATCTGAGAGAAGTGTTATTGCAAGCCCAGGGGCAGTCTTTGGTGTCTTTACCTCTGCATTGGCAAGGGACAACCTCAGCAGTGCCAGGCAGCGTTATGTTATAAGAAAAGCCACAGAAATTGCTGCCTTGCTGTTTCCAACCTCACCCTTTTGCATTTATCAGCCACCCGCTGTCCTGAGAACTGGGGGAAAGCCACTGCCTTCGGTGCTGCACGTTTACTCAAGTCGTCGCTGCTTTGTTCCGCCTTGCCACGCACACATGCTCTTAGCACTTGAACTGTGTTACTTAGGGTCTTGTTTGGTTTCAACCTGTGAGCAAAACACAGCTGGGGTGGCAAAATGACCAAGTGTGGTTGGAAACAGCTCTGCCCCTGCTGTGGTGAAGGGACATCCCTGACGCTGAGGACTTCTTGTCCTGTTGCTTTTTGCCATTTTGACGGGTGGGGGAACTTGGCTTGTACTGGGTCACTGTGACTGTTTGGACACTGTTGCGGGTCTGAGAGCTTACATGGGGAGGAATCACTTCTCTCTAAGGAGGGACTAAGTGGTTGAATGTGGACCATAAGACCAATTTTGTGTTTGGGTATTTGCCTGTAACCGTTGTTGGTGTCAGTGAATATCTAAAAGCAGGATTTGGTACCAAAGTAGGACATCCTTCACGTGGGAGGTAACTCATGTGCTCTTTCTCACCCAAACTATAGGATGGGCCCAGCAACCTAGGGATTTGTCAAGGGAACACCAGAGGGAATAACTAGCTCTTTGCAAGCGTTTTCTCCTTGTTGGGAGCTGCATTTTGCAAATGTGGTTTTGCAGGTGACAAGAACTGTGAGGGCAGCATCTGCGGCACTTGTGTGTTCAGCAGGGGGACACCATTCTCTGCCCAAAGATTTCCTGTTGCGTGACAGCAGCATCCTGCTCTCCTCATATCTCACAGTGTGCCTTAGGCCTCTGGTCCCCTCTCGCATCCCTTGCCCTGTCTCTGACAGACCTGTGGGAGTGGTGAAGAGAAGGGTGCCCTAAACCAGCTGTACTCACAGGAAGGGATTAGCTCCCTTTTCCACATGATTTCAGGATGGAGGAACAGGTCTGCGTGTGTGCAGCAGTATTTTGTGAATGACCTGCTGGTAGTTTGGATGGTCACAAAAGTGGAGAGCAAAAGGTCTGCGTTTCCAAAAGCAGTTTCTGTAGGAATGGCCTCTGCCACCGGGCAGCCTGGAGTCCTCTCGCCTACCCCGGCAGTGCGGGACTGCCAGGATCCTGGCTGGGCCTTCCTGTACCTTCAAGGGACTGTCCTTCTATGTTCACTTGATTAAAAGCCTTAGTGCATTTCGGGGATAAGCTGCCCTAACCAGTGGAAGGAAGGTCTGTGTCCCCCCCTCCCCCCCCCCTCGCTCTTTTGCCTATCCCTGCACTGCTCTGGGTGAGCCAGGGACAGAGCGGGGCTCAGCATTAACTGTTTTGTTCTCCGGAAGCATTGGGATGGCCAGCCAGCCTGAAAGTCTTGGCATGCACTTTGGAGCTCGATTCCATCCTAGTGAATCGATGCCGCCTTCTGACTTTGTCTTCAAAGCAATTTAGCTGTTTTTAGGATCACCAGCTGTGGAGGAGGAATTAAGGAAGAAAGCTTTCTTGAATCTGAAAGCCACTGTGGGAGTCTGCAAGAACCTTAGCAGAGCGTTAGTTACAGGTAGGCTTAAGGTGAAGCAGGGACACAGGTCCCCTTGGGACTAATTCCGCACACACCCCTCTCACTCCTTACTACCAGACCGTGTTCCCATTGGAGAGCCACATGCCCACCCCAGGGGAACTGCCTGCTGCAACCTGTGGGTGCACCAGGTCCTGTCTTTGCTGGCCCTTTAGGCACCTTGCTGCCTAGATGGTGATCATCTGTTGCCCTGGAAACCTCATGCAAGTGCATTGTGTGAGCAGAGTTGGTGGAGCAGACACCTGATGAAGGCAGATGGACCCGCATTTGCCTCTTTACAGCGGGGAAAGGGCAGCATGTACTCTGCTACTCTGTGGCAGTGATCATGCAAGGACTGCTCCCACTCCCAGGGCAAATTGCCCTGTCACTTGAGGAAATGGGATGTGGCAGTTCATGTCACAGGGATGCAGGGTGGTATTTGAGGGCTTTCATTTACAAAGCAATCTGAGGAAGCATCAGTAGCAAGCTACATAGGAATATGCGCTTTGTCGCAGGTCATGGAGAAGACGCTTTAAATAACAATTCATTTTTTAAAAAGCCATCATGTTTCAGCCTCAAGCCAGGCCAGAGGCCTGTGCAGGGTTAGGCAAGATGCTCATCATTTTCACCTGGGCCTGGTCAGGACTTAGCAAGTGTGAATGACTGAGTGAATAAAACCAGAACACGTAATAGTGGAGGAAATCACATTTGCCATTGAGGAACAAAATCCTGACTCCTAGGGAAACAGGTGATGCTGAAGTCCCGTAAGGAAAGGAGGCAGCTATGGTAGCAAAGCGAAATCATTTCCATGCCGTATTTATGTAGAAGAAATAATACAGTCTTGAAATTGTCAAACGTTCTATTTTTAAGATGCCATTTATTTAATAGTTGAAAACCCCACAGAGATCTCTTCTGTAAATTCTGACTTCTGCGATGTCCTTGGTTTGGTTTTGTCCTCTCCCTTCCCTCTTGGTTCCTGTTATAAATCTGTACGTCCTAAGCTTATTTTGGGGACATATGTCCCTCTTGTGAATGATGTTTTCTGCCCTGTGTGTGATGGAGTTTCTGAGATGGTCGATTCACTCATGTGGGGAAATAAACAATAAATGAAGTAGCCCATTTGTTATGAGTTGTTGCAAGCGTCTTCATGCTTCTTGTAGAGAAGCTGCAGTTTGCCTCTCCTCTCTGAATGGTCTCAGTGTTTCCCTTCTGAATGAGGTGTAAGTATGAATGTATGTACGAGAAGTCTCTGTTTCAGTTGCTCCCCTGTTTGTCACCCCTTGCCCTTACTTCAGGAACAAGAATGTGTGCGAATCTAGGTGCTGAGGGTGGCAGGAGGGTCATGATATGAGGCGTCAGCCCCTTATCCTCCTGAAATGGATTCAGGGAAGACTGTGCTGGAGTCAGCCACTGACAGCCACCAGAGCCTGGCTCTGAGCACTGGCTGATAGGGAAATCCCATTCCCTCAGGGAATCCCACAGGGTTCCATGCCCCATGGTAGCTCTGCTTCTCGTCGGTTGTGTGAGGTGAGCTCTTTGCAATGGCCTTAATAGTTCTTGTTTGGGGCTTTTCCCATGATCTTGCTTTATGTTGGGCAATGTAACTGTTCCTTGGAAGAGTGATTTCTGCATGGCTCTGTGCAGTACTGTGATACAATTCGTGCATTATTCAGGTCCTTTCTGCATCTGACACTGCGCCCAAGATGTTTGCTGACAATGGTTGTGGTTTGCTAATGTAGCGTGTAAACTGTAGAGGATACTGAAGCCTGTTGTAATACCCACCAGATACGCTGCTGTTACAGGTGTTGCATAGAAAATGTACATGTTGGGGGGGGGGGGTGTCCGTGCACTTTGTTGCTGTACACATAAAGCCCCAATGGCAAAACTGTACTGGCGGAAGAGTAAAGGAAAGAAATATCTCCTTAGTGAAAAAACCCAGATGTGAAACATCCCCATGTGAGCATCTGGTGGGAGTTTTAGTTACAGACTCAGACAGGAGGAGCTTGGTGGTGCATTTGCTCAGGCAAGGTGGGACTGGGACTCAGTTCCCTGCCATCGATCGGTGTTTCAAGTGGTGTGACAGCAGGGCACCCCCAGGCCGGTTGCAAGGTGCATGGAAGGTAAGAAGAGGAGCGTGGGAAGGTAGCCGCTGGTTGTGGCCACGCATGTGTGGCTTTTGTTCTGGTTCTGGTGGGGAGCGAGGGTTAGTTGAACACAAGCTGCCCTCTCTGCTGGCCAGGGTGCAGCTGTCCCTGTGTCACTCAGGTCCTCTGTTCCATCGGCTCCCTACCCCTCACGGCCCAAAAGGTTTGTTCCCTATGATCCTTGCTTGGGGCTAAAGCAAGGAGGGTTCATGCTGGAGGTGGGATGGAGATGGGGAGCGGAAGGAGGGATGCAGCAGGAGGAGGAGGTGTGACGTGCCCGCAGGGAGGTCATCTAAAAGCCAGGGAGGGCAAAGGGGGAGCAGGAGGCCGTGGGGCTGCAGCATCCGTGGCCCTACTCAGCTCTCTGCCCAAGGCAGTGGCCCCATCCCCAGCTGAAACAGCCAAAAATACTTTGGGGTTGTTTTGCAATCAGATTTTGTTTGTTTCTTTATTTATTGAGCCTTTCTTGACTAACTCTGATTTTGCAAGCGTGTTTAATCTCTTTTGAGATTTGTTACATGCCGTAAACTATCTGGCCTTGTCGCTTTGGCTTGGCTTATCCTTTTCAAAGCCAAATGTGACATTTGGCAAAGGGGCTGCATTAAAGTTGACTGCAGTTTCTCTGCCCTGTGCTGCTCTCCAAACACTAAAATAGCCTGGGCATGTTGAAGGGACATTGAGGCGCTCAATGACATCTTTTAGCTTTGGTCTTCACCAGCAGGAGCTCCAGCCAAGTGCCCAAGTCACAGAAGGCAAAGCCGGGGCCTGGGAGAAATGTGCCCGTGGGATGCTGTGGTAGATGCCCCATCCTTGGAGAGATCCAAGGCCAGGGTGGATGTGGGTCTGTGCAGCCTGATCTAGTCGATGTCCCTGTTCATTGCAGGGGTTGGACTGGACGGGCTTTGAGGGTCCCTCCCAACCCAACCCACCCCAATCTGTGACTCAGAAGCCAGGCAGGCAGCCGCAGGCACACGTGTGTTCCCTTCGGCACAGCCCAGTGCACGTGTGTCTGATCTCTGGGAGGACACTGCTGCCCCACCTGCCATAGGTTGTGTGCACTCCCTGGAAGCCGGAGTCACCGTTCTGGGGGCAAGCTGAGGGCAGGTATGGATTGGCATGGCCTTTTTGCCTGGAGCGATGGAGCACCACAACCCCTGCACACCAGGCAAGTCAGGCGGCAGGAATCACATAACTTCCCATTGGCTTTCCTTGTGCTGGAACAGCTTTGAAATGCAGCAGTCTGGGATCCAAGGAATTGTGTTGGAATGCCACGAAGCGGCAGCAACGCCACCAACCTGGCTGCCAGAGCCAGAAAAGAATTGCAAATCTAAGTGTCATCTCTGGGCTGGAAGCGCTTTATTTGCTGCCAGCTCCAGGCGAGAGAACGCGCAAGGGTTCAGAAAACAAACACAGACGTGGTAACAGCAGCCAGCAAAACGTTTAAGTGGAGCATCTGGAATGAAGCGCTTGGGTTTGCAGAGCTCTGCACTGCAGCAGTGCTGAGAGTAGTTCTGAAAGCAGGTTCAGCCTAATTTAAGACAGAAAGCCCCATTTAATGGTGGGAGCCATCTGGAGTCCCCAGCCACACACACAAGCCTGCGCTCTTTCTGACAGAGCTGACAGTGCATGCCTATGTTTGGTGTCCATTTTAAACTGTGCAGGTGGCTCGTGCATCACCTTCTGGACTCTTCTGTCCACATCTGAACGCTGCAGCAGGGTGTCTGATCCTAATAGAGCCGCGCTTGCTTTGCTTTTGGCTGGGTGCCACAGCAGATGATGCACTGCCCTTGGCAGCGGTGTGGTTTGAGAGGAACTGGGGAGCCACAGTTGGAGTCCCGAGGTGAGGAGCAGTGTGCGCATGAGGGCTGCTGTGGGGCAGCAGGAAAGGGAGGTGCCATGTCCCAGAAGCTTGGGCAGCAGTGGGACTCTGCAGGTGGAGATACATGGCTCAATGTCCAGCTGGAGCCCAGTAATGAGTTGTATCCCTCAGGGATCGGTGTTGGGACCGGTCTTGTTCAACGTCTTTGTCAGTGACATGGACAGTGGGATTGAGTGCGCCCTCAGCAAGTTTGCCAATGACACCAAGCTGAGTGGTTCCCTTGATACACTGGAGGGAAGGAATGGCATCCAGAGGGACCTTGACACGCTTGTGAGGTGGGCTGATGCCAACCTGATGAAGTTTAACCATGCCAAGTGCAAGGTCCTACACCTGGGTGGGAGCAATCCCAGGCACAGCTCCAGGTTGGGCAGGGAAGAGATTCAGAACAGCCCTGCAGAGAAGGACTTGGGGTGTTGGTCGATGAGAAAATGAACATGAGCCGGCTTCAGTGTGCGCTTGCAGCCCAGAAAGCCATCCGTATCCTGTGCTGCATCAAAAGGAGTGTGACCAGCAGGTCGAGGGAGGTGATCCTGCCCCTCTACTCTGCTCTCGTGAGACCTCACTTGGAGTACTGTGTGCTGTTCTGGTGTCCTCAACATCAAAAGGACATGGAACTGTTGGAACAAGTGCAGAGGAGATCGGGAGGATGATCAGGGGTCTGGAGCACCTCCCATATGAAGAAAGGCTGAGAAAGTTGGGGCTGTTCATCCTGGAGAAGAGAAGGCTGCGTGGAGACCTCATAGCAGCCTTCCAGTGTCTGAAGGGGGACTATAGGGATGCTGGGGAGGGACCCTTCATTAGGGACTGTAGTGATAGGACAAGGGGTAATGGGTTCAAGCTTAAACAGGGGAAGTTTAGATTGGACATAAGGAGGAAGTTCTTTACTGTGAGGGTGTTGAGGCACTGGAATGGGTTGCTAAGTTGTGACTGCTCCATCGCTGTTGGTGGTCAAGGCCGGGTTGGACATAGGCTTGGGTGACATGGTTTAGTGCAAGGTGTCTCTCCCCCTGGCAGGGTGATTGGAACTTGATGATCTGAAGGTCCTTGCCAACCCTAACTATTCTATGACTCTATATATATATATTTATGTATGTGCTTTATATTTCTTTGTGGGCAAGTACGTGTTCAGCTGAGTTCTCCTCCACAAACTGTAAACTATTTTTATTGTTCTTCATAAAGTTCAGGTGAATGCTCTGCTGTGAAAAATACAGCACTATGCCAATTTTTCAGCCTTTCTTCCCTAAACAAGTTGCTGTATAAATCCCATGTGTTACCTCTTGTGTCTCTAACATCAGTAGTGGTTTTGGTATTGGCTTTAGGGTGACTGTCAACCTGAGTTTCAAGCTCTTTTAACCTTCCCCAGGCAGCAATGCTGCCTGTTAGGCGTAAACGCTATTGTTCTTTCGAAGCCCTTGACAAAGCCGAGTAGTTTCACTTTACTTTTCACATCCCATGTATTTTAATTGCTGAGAAACTGTGCGTAAAAGAGTCATGAGATACTCCGTGCTTGACTTGTCTATGCAGTAATGCTGAAGGTGGCAAATATGTTTTCCTGGCTTCAGCTCTAACAGTTATTTTCCAGTGACGTAGTAGCTGGCACAGTGCTGTGGTTTTGCTTTAGTCTGGAAATAATGCTGATAACCACCGATGGTTTTAGTTGCTGGTAAGTAGTGCTTGCTTTGGTCAAGGACTTCTCAGTCTCTCAAGCTCTGCCAGTGAGGAGGGGCACAAGAAGACAGGAGGGAGCAGAGACAGAACACCCGACCCAAGTAAGCCAAAGGGGGAATCCTTGCCACAGCACATCATGCCAGTGTATAAACTGGAGGGTATTACTCAGAAGGGACCGATCGCTGCTCGGGTCAGGCTGGGTATCAGTCAGCAGGTACTGAACAACTGTAGTGTGTCACTTGTGTTTTCTGAGCTTTCATTTCTTCTTGTTTCCTGTCATTATCAGTATTGTCATTGCTGGTGTTCTATTATCACTGTATGTTACTATTAGTTCTTCAACTGTCCTTATCTCAACCCGGGGTTTTACGTTCTTCTGATTCTCCTCCCCATCCCGCCCAGGGTAGGGCAAAGGGGGATCAGCGAGCAGCTGTGTGGTGCTGAGTTACTGGCTGGCTCTAAACCACAACGTATGCTTTGGGTATCATCTCTCTGTACCATGTGGCAAACTGAGAACCGGTTGAAGAAAATCTGCTGGAGTGCTGGCCCTGGGAAATGGAGTCTCTTGGCCCTTGTGGTTACAGGTGCAGTGTCTGTGCCACCACCACATGGATTACTCAGTCTGTCAGGAGTGTTGTCTTGCTGGGATCACTTCTCACAGTAGAATATCCCTGCATGTAGTGCAGGTGTGCTGCGATGTGAACATCTATCACCTCAGCACCACACAGAGAACTGGCAGACTCTAAGTGCATGCTTCTAAATGTACTCCGTGTCTCTGACTAATACTGCAATCCCAAATGCAGACGTTACTCATGTACCCAGAAGACGTTCCCGTTCCTCTTCATCCTCGTCTATTTCTTTCCTTATGTCCTTTTGCTACAACTCTCCATTCCACCTCCTGGACTGCTGCATGCACCTTCGACAACGGGCTCCAGCCACTGCTTTTTCCACAAGTGGAAGGGTGGTTTGCAAGCAGCACAACCGGGCCTGAATGTACGGTTAGTAACCTGCCTTAGGATATAGATATAGTTAAAGAAGGTGTGCCCAGTTGTGCAGGAGGTATACGCGGGATTTGTTCTGGGGGTTTGCTTTCCCATTTCCCTGGTCCTGCATCTGTCTGTAATCACAGCTGCAGCTCTGCCTTCAGCTGTGCCTGCTGCAGTTGTCATTGTAAGGAGCGGATCATTCAGGAAAAGCAGTCAGCGCCTGAAGTTAGTATTCTTGCCTTGGAGTCTTGACAGAGCTGGAATCCAAAGCTTCAGTAAAGGAGCCCGATTTTGGTTCCACCTCGTAACAGTGTTGAGCATTCATGCCAAGCACACTGAAATTGGAGCCAAGTGCATTCAGCATTTTGCGTATAAGGATTCTTTGTCTCCTTGAGGCAGGTAAGCCAACTTCAGTGTGGACAGGGATAGAGGATAAAGCAAAGGAGGGCTTGCGTGTGCAATCACTTTCTCCACAGCTTTCTCCACAGCTACTTTGACACTTGCCAAGCACATGAATTTCTCATGTCAAACAGTTGTGGGTTTAAGAATCTCCTTGTCTCGAGGGGTCAAGAGCTGGGAATGCAGCAAAACTGCGGTGCCTTTATCGTCCTGTATCTCCTGTGTGTGGCCTTACCCGGGATAGAGAAGCAGGACTTGCCCCTAAGGTATGGCCACCACAGGACCACCTGAAGCTGCACCTTTCAAGCCTCTTGGAGCTGGCCCCAGACAGTGCAGGCAGCTGATTGCTTGACACCTTGTTTGTCTCATAGATTGCCCTTGCTCTGATGCCACACAGGCTGCTGCTGGTATGCTCAAAACAGGGACTGTCAGCCTGGCGCATATGGCCTGTTTGGTTTCCTGTGCTGCTGGTCTCTCTGCTGTCATTCTGTTGCTTCTTAATATATAAGTTGTGAGTTTCTTGAGTTCAAATCTGTCTTTAGGTTCTGGGATTGTTCAGCATAGTCTTAGTATGTGACAAGGCTTTTATTAGGAGTTAGTTCTCTAACAATAATACTGGCTCAAGGAGCAGTGACCTGACTTGACAATTGAAATAAGTGGTCTGGGTCTCCTTCATGTATCCTTGAGAAAAATCTTCATGTACAATAAATGAAATTCTAAAGTAAGCTCAAGTCTATGTATCTCAGTACCCTTTAACCAGTGCTGGATGCTCTGAAGCAGCTGTTCCACCACCTGGTGGCTCCTCAACCTGGCTGTTGGTATAATGACACAAAGGAATGGTTCCCAGTTCTACTATGGAGTAAGTTCTCATGCTTGATTCTACAGACAATAGGGCCGTGAGTCTATGGTTATGAGGAGGCATTTCCTCAATGGTAGTGTGCCCAGAGCGCTGCCAGTCTTCCCATCAGGACAGTCAGATTGTATAACCCGCTGCCCTGGTGGAAATGATTCCTGAAGCCCAAATACCTGCTCTTCTTGGCTTTCCTCAGTGAATCATAAAGCACTAGCAAGCAAGGTTAGATTCATGCAGGAGCCGTGTGGGCCAAGATACACTTAAATAAGCAAGGTTGTCCATTCATACGATAATTATCCTGCATTCACCCCCTTTCTGTAACCAGCTTCTTTATGCACCACTGCTTTTTCTTCCCAGCAGAGCCCAGAGTTGTTTGTTTCAAACCCCCGGATCACTGTAAGCATTCAGCAATCCTTATGCGTTGCCACAAGGCCTTACCATGACTGGCTTATGCTCACAGCAGCTCAGGCTACTTGCCCTGGCCTTCTGGTCCACAGACTCTGTATATAAACTGCTTATCTAGTGATTTATAGCACCGGCATGGTTATGGCTGCTTTAGAAATGACCATTATCTTACAGCAAGATTCAATAGAAACATTCCCCAGCATGAGACCTGTGTGTCCAGCCACATCCATGTACTAGAAGGAAAGTTGGCCTTGTTTTACCTTAACATTTACCACCTTAGCTCCCAAATCACCTTCTTTCTCTTTCATTATGAAGGTTCTCTTGTGAGAAAGACATTATTTACGTGCCAGTTGTGTGACCAGTGGCTTGATGGGTTTTAGCACATAGGGACAGTGTAAATTTGATGAGAGTTTTCTTGTCGGGATGAGACCACTACAACAGGACCCTGAGAACAAAAAGCACAACAGCTCTCACACGGCCACAAACAAACCCGTCTCGGATCCCAAGCTCAGCAAAGACGTTTTGCCTGGCAGTGCCGAGGCGCGTGCCGCTTTCAACCCCTCTCCTCAAAGCCAGGGCACAACCCACACCAGCACTGGGAGCAGCAAACCTGCCATCGCGGCCGAAAAGAATTCTCACAAGGAGAAACTTCCCCTGCCCATCAAGGAGAAGAGTTTGCTCTCACCAGTGAAGGACTCCCCTGACCCTGAGCCCCTCCTAGTGAAAATAAAGCTCCCGTTCCTGGCAAGAGTCCCCCAGCGCCCTGGGGAAGGCAGTCAGCACAAGACAGCAGAGGCTGAGGAAGTCCCTGGTGCAAGGAAGCAGGACTCGGAGAGGAAAATCACAGGCATTCACAACAAGTCCCTTGAAAAGAGGCAGCGCTGCAGCCTGGTCCACCAATTTCTGGTAAGTGGCAGCTTGACAACTGGCTAACCAAGGTGAACCCACAGCAGTGCCAACAGAGAGGCTCCATGAAATTGCCCATGGGGATAGATGTGCGCATCAAACTCCAAAGCTTCACATGAATCCCAGAAAAAAGATTTTCTACCCCACCACTACCACCAATGTCTCCCGCACATCCTGCACCAAAGCCAAACCAAAAGAGACCCAGAAAAGACAGTGATGAGCTGACTGCCATCGATAACACCAGCAAGAATAAGAGCGACGACAAGGATCCTTTGATCTGCAAGCACCGCAAGGTGGAGATTAACCAAGCTGACCTCTCAAAGGATATCAAAGTAGGTATCTATTATAACTAACAGGAAGTTTCCTGCAACCCGTGGGTGCTGAGTGATTCCCTTTAGAAACATGCTCTGAGGCTACAGAAAAGGAGGAAGATAAACCAGCCACCAGAGAAAGCTCTTTGACGCATTTTGCCCCTTTCATGGCTACCTGTAACCATCTGGCACTAGCCCAGAAGCCTGCACTGTAACTGCTCTGCTGACTTGCCATCATTTCTTTTCATCGCATTAGTGAAGCATAGTGAGAAGAGGTGCCCATGTAAAAACCAAAGGCATCCTGTTGATGGTAGTAACTGTTCCTGAGTGTAGGCAACTACATGTCCGAGATTGGGGTAAGATAAGAGTGTTTACAAAAGGGAAAAGTGGGCTGCTTGAAAATAAGAAGCATACAGCCTGGGTATACGGTTTTCGTAGTATCATAGAACGGTTTGGGATGGGATGGAGCATTTACCGCTTCTTTGGGCAATCTATTTCAGTGCCTCACCACTCTCACAGTAAAATTCTTCCATCTCTCTAACCTAAATCTCCCCTCTTTAAGTTTGGTTTTCAGTTTGCTTATAAAATTGTCAGTGATCCTTGCAGCTGGACCTTTGCATTTTGTGGTTGTAAAACTCAATTATCTTCCTATGTACTAGTGGCTGCACGTGTGTGGTCTGGTATGTTGTGTGAGTCGAGCCTGATGGTGCTCGCTCCATCAGCTGGCTTCTAACTGCTTGCTTTTTCCCTATAATGTAGTTGGTAATGGAGAACCGTTAATTGTGGGGTTAAGCTGGAAATAAGTGGGAATGGACATTACCTATTGCTGCCTTGGTTAGTGAAAGGTTTCATGAAACACCGTGAAAAATGGGCTGCTCGCAGCCTTACTGCTATCTTAGCCATTGTGCAAGGAATGCTGCTACTTAATTTCTCCGTGCTTGGGAAAAGTATCAATGAAATGAATGGTATTAAGCCTTACTAGCAGTCAGGTGCGAAGCCAGGTTTCAGTTTCCATTATTGGCGGAGGTGCTGGGAAACAGGCAAGAAGACAGGGAGAGCCTGGAAGATAGACTGTGCCTGGGACAAAAGAATATTTTCTATTGAAATTCGGGAAAGGCAAGCTTTGGAATCGTCTTCGACATATCTCTAACGAGATTTATCTCTATTCTGTGACTTGTCAGGGATCTGCCGGACACGTCACAAAACTTTTCCCAGCGCCTTCTTTGCCAAATGGTACCTCCAAGCCAAAGAGATCGGAACTCAAGTTTAAAAGGTAAGGTTTTGTTTTATACCCCTCTTCTGTACTTTCTGAAGACACCAGGCCAGGCTGGCCCTGCAGCCACCCTCCCTTCTGCTTTAATAAGCACTTCCTTGGGGAAGAAAGAGAGAAGGAGAGGTGTCACTGACTTGCCCTGTACGGTCTTCTCCTGTCTGGGACTTACCCCTCCTACCGCAAAGCAAAGGTCTAATTACAGCATTTCTTGTATTAGAACCACAACTCCAGAAATCAGTCCCTTTCTCACTCTGAGAGGAGGTACCTCTTGTGCCTGCCTACAAAGGATGGGTTTTGATTTGCCTGATTCTTGGCAAGTGGTAAACTACTCTGTGACAAGGTGCTGGGCAGGCAAGGAACCTTTTCTGAGAGGGCATGACTCTGTACTTGCTCATTTTGTCAGTGCACAACTGGTTGTGTGCCATTTGCACGGTGAACAGATTATCCCACTGCACAGAAATGTGTGTGTGTTCCTGCTTTATCATTGTTTATGTGTTGATTGAGACCAAGGCCGGTAGAAGCCTCGGTGGCAATATCTGCTGTAAGCAGATAACTTGAATGCAGGGTCTTCTGGTCTGAGGTAAGCGTGTGGTGCTGCGAAGATTACTGTAGGTTTCAGTCAGAACGTATTTGTGGGACTGTACTTGAGCAATGATAGAAGGCTGCTGTTAGTTATATTAAATACAGGCAGCACAGCCTGAGGAACCATGTATTGGATAGGAGAGAGACAGGTATCAGTTTATTGGTAGTGAAATTAGGGGATGCATGAGTGTGTTTGAGAGTTGATTTGATGCCTTGCCTCAGAGCTGAAACAGCTGTTGGTTCTTCTGTCGTAGACTACAAACTTTTAAAATGAACTGTTTGCTTTCTGGTCTTGATGGACTGTATTTCCCAGCTGCTGCTGTTGCTTTGCTTTCAGAAAGGAGGTTTGCTTGGTTGGTTTTTGCCAAACAAAACGTTTCCTCTGAGATGTCTGTCTTGTCCAGAAACACTTGAAGTAGTATTTCACTTTCAGTGCTTCTGGGGCATGTCTTATGGGTCCCGGGCCTGTAGGTGGCCCATGGGGAACATCTACTTGAAGGGGTGCTGCCTGTTAATCCTGTAAGAGGAGAGCGAGTCACCTAAGAGGCCATACCTATTCCTGCTGCTTGGAAACCAAGGCATTCTGAGACAGCCCTCTCTCTGCTCAAGGTCATACAGGGCACTTGGAGCCAGGACTAAGGTCTTCCTCAGGGCAGGTTTCCTGACTTCTGGACCAGCGTTTGAAATCATGGCATGCACTGTTTTTTCGTATAAGGAGTGGGCCACTGGTGGCTGACAAGGTTCTCCTTATTTTGTTTCCTTAGATTCATCATGACACTAAAACCCTGTATGAGCCCCTCAGCATCTTCACATGAAGAAATCTTTGCCGTGTTATGGTGCGTAACTCTTTTTCTGTGCCTTCATACTTTTTAGACTTGGGCAAGTGAAAGACTCATTCCTTTCAGGGAAAAGGAATGAGTGAAATGGGAATCAGGGCTCTGCAAGGAAGAAAACCTCACAATATCAAACCCAGACTGAACCGGAACATCTCTAGTGTGAGCCGTTCTGTCACAAGGGACCACACGTGGAAGGCACAGGCTCTAAAATTTGATCTGCTGGCAACTTGAGAGCACCTAAGGGCTTTCACCTAAGGTGAAAGAATGCAATTTGGCTGCTCATGTTGGAGCCATCTGACTGGAGCTGTAGCTTGACCGTAGCTGAGGCACACAGCTGGATGGGGGCTTACTCAGCCTGTGGCACCTGTAAGAGCCTGGGCACCTGTTTATACGAAAGACCAGACCCACCCTCGTTTGGTTTTTTTCCCCTTGTGATTATTTCACAGGAGAAATCCTGAGCGTTCTTGACTGTGGAGTAGAGCTGAGGCATGCCTGCCTGCGTCCTACAGGGCTGGTGGCCGCTGAGCGGGCAGCAGCAAGCGTGACTATTGACCAAGCTTGGGTGTCTTTCTGTTCACAGCATGCGCTGCCTGTCCCTTCTGAAGATGGCAATGTTCCGGGACAAAAAAGAGACTGCAGTAAAGTATTGCAGCATTCTGAACGACCACTTCAAGGTAGGACACGCGTAACTGAGCTGCCGGATGGGTGGCATCACCCAGCCATCAGTGACCGATGTCAGCTGAACAGCCCAAATCTAACAAGAGTTCTTTTCCTTGCTGCAGAGACTTCCCACAAAAGCACCTTCTCCGTTTGGTGCAAGGTGAGATTTGAAAATACGTGTGTAGTAATGTGCCTCTAAGGGTGTGAGTGAAAACAGCAGCTGGAGTGCTTGAGCTGCAAGCTGCATGTGAGAGTGCCTTTGCATTTGCTCTTTCTTGCCGCCTGAACTCATACTGTTAGGGGGCATGAGTCTCTTTCTGCTCTCTCTTTCCCATCTCTTCTTGTTGGGAAGAGGTTTTTTTTTGGTTATGAGGTCCAGAGTTACCGTGTATCAAGCAGAGCAGTTCTTTACCGAAGAAGTTTGTGAAAGAGTGCCTTTTCCTCTCATATGCCCTGCCCTGCGTGCTTGTTAACACTTCCCAGCCTTCTAATACCGCTGAGCTCTGTGTATTCACAATGTGTTAATGGGACTTCCCAAGTGACAGTGCTGCTGTTGTCCCTCTGTGCCTCTTCTTTGAAACCAACCAAACGTTTTCTCTCTTTTTTCCCAGAGTGTTTTGGGGATCTCGACGCAGCATCGGACGAGCTGTGACTGACCAGCAGCTTGATCAGACTGGTCCGCTATGTTAGACAGGGTTTACATTGGCTGAGACTGGAAACCAAAATGCCTTAACTGGTGCTCAAGTTAGCTAGTTAAGTTGGTTCTTCTTCTACTTAAGTATCTGGAACAAATTCTTCTTCTTCTAAAAGCACCTGAAGCCACTTCTTCTTCTTCTTAAGTAACTGGAACAACTTCTCAGGTACCTGGAAGAACTGCTTAGGTGCCTGCAAAGACATCTTAGGTACCCGGAAGAACTTGTTAGGTACCTGGAACAACTTTTTAAGTACCTGGAACTTCTTACTATCATTCTTATTCCTATTATTATTATTTTTTCATCCCTTGGGTTTTTCGTTTGTTTGATTTTTGCACTTTCAGAGCCTGAAGCAACCTCTCCCCACTAATGAAAGCTTGGATTTTCTTGCCAGTGACTGCAGAAGTTCAGGCTGGGAACGTGGCTTAGGTGGAAAGAGGCGGGGCACTGTCTCCTGCAGATACAGGATTTGGTTTCTAGCAGCCCAAAGCTGCTGTTGAGAATTGGCTTTAGTTGTGTGGGGGTTTACAGAAAGCCCCAATGAGAAAGGAATAATCCAGAATCAGACATGAACTACAATTGTAGGAACCTGAATTATATTTCCCCAACTTCTCCTCCCCTCCACCGTGTATCTGAAGATCACACAGGAGCTAAGGGGATTCTCAGTTGCAGTGCTGGTGGGTGAGGTGTGAGTCCCGTTTTCACTCGAGAGGAAGCCCAAAGCAGCCAAGCAGGTGAAGAACAGAAAAGGGTCAGGCAGACTCACTGAGGCTGTTTCAGCTCCTCTTGGTAAGGCAGCTGATTTTAAGTAGTGCCTGCCACGTATTGTTAGTCAGAAGCAATATTTAAGGTAGACTTAGCGGTCACATGCCAGTATTAAAGGAAGGAAGGTGGAGAAGCCCAGAACTTTTCCTAGAGGAGAGCACTGACATCCATGTTTGGCTTGATACGGGTACTCTTCAGGCACAGGGTAATGGTCTACAGAGTCAGATTTGCAGTAGGGCACGTCAATTCTTGCCATAATCTGTGCCTCTGCAATCTCTTCAATGCAGAGGTTCAGGCTGGGAACCTGGGTCGGGTGGAAAGAGGCTGGGCAGTGTTGGGTCCCCAGTCAGTACAGGCAGCAAAACGGCTCCTCGGGCTTTCAAGCTGGAAACAACGGTGCAGTTTTGATTCTGAGTTCAGTGCTGTTTGATGGATCTCAAGTCTCCTGTAGGAAGTGGTGTACTGAAGAATAACTGCTCCACAGGCAACCACAGGTTCAGCTGCACCAAAGTGAAACCATTCAGGCAGTATGATTTGGTTCAGGATCTCATGACCGTGGTGGCTCCTTGAGGAAAAGGCAGAGGAATGTGGAGTTGTGTGTGGGGAGATTGAAAATGAGGCAGCTGAACACATTGCACAAGGCATGTTACACTGCTCTCCCATGGAACAGGCTGGAAGCTTGTTTTGGGTTGCGCACAGGTGATGGAGAGAAAGATCTAGAATTCTTGTTAATTTCTATGACTTTTGATAAGGTATCCTTTCTGTGAAATAACAGCATTCCACTGTTCATGTGTGCAGAGCCTCCCCCCGGAGACCAGTCCCTCACCCAACAGTGCTGTAGGGGATCAGACTGCCGTGGCTGACAGCTTTCCTCAAAGGGAACTTGACACAGGGTTCCGCCCGTCCACAGAAAATCTTCAGCCAAACATCAAAGACGACTGCGGAACTGGCAGGGAACCTCAGAAACTGAGTTGCAGGGGTCAGCTCTCACCGAGCAATCACCTGGTGAGTAGTTGTCAGCGTAGGGCTGAGCAAACCCTCTTGTTCAGCAAATGAGGAATCTGTCAAACTGATGATTTGCACCCTATCAGAGATGTCTTCATGTATGGGTTTTCAGATTAACAGTGTGTATTTGACTGAGATGATTTAATACTGCACTCACAACCTAATGGGGTCACTCAGCAAGGCCTGCAGAAGCTGCAAAGGCTGCTCTGAGGTCTCCACACAGCCTTCTCTTCTACAGGCTGAACAGCCAAAACTCTCTCAGCCCATCTTCATACGTTGTGGCCCTCCTCTGCACTTGCTCCAACAGCTCCATGTCCTTATGCTGAGGACACTGGAACTGTGCACAGTGCTGCAAGTGAGGTCGCACAACCCTCATCATTTGGTGTGTGTTGTTTTTCTTTTTTTCTGGGATTTAGTTGGACTTTTTTTGTTGTTGGTTTGGTTTGGGTTTGGGTTTTGGGTTTTGGGTTTTGGGTTTTGGGTTTGGTTTGGTTTTGTGTTTTGCTTTTATTCTCCCCTTACCAAAGAATTTCAGTATTAACTTTTGGACTGTGCTTCCAGACAGCTCAGCACCGACTTCTGGAAGAGTTTGGAAGTTGTAAACGCAACATCCACAAGTTCAGCTTCACCCTCTTGACCGCGTCTTTCACAGGTGGCTTCGGAAGCACCCGCAGGCTTGGGTTTGCAGCACTGCCCCTCCGCTTCCACTGCTTCCAGAACCCGGGTGCGTTCTGTAACGCCTGGGCACGTTCTGGAACCCCTGGGAGCGCTCTGGAACCCCGCTGCGTGATGTAGCTCCCATTGTTAGCTGCCGTTGATAGCTGCCGTTGATAGCTGCCGTTGATAGCTGCCGTTGATAGCTGCCGTTGTTAGCAGCCGTCGATAGCTGCCGTTGATAGCTGCCGTTGTTAGCAGCCGTGGATAGCTGCCGTTGATAGCTGCCGTTGTTAGCAGCCGTCGATAGCTCCCGTTGATAGCTCCCGTTGTTAGCTCCCGTTATTCATTCCCCTGGGTCAATTCGGGGCTGCTTTCTGCCTCAGGCCGGGGCGCCAAAGCCCGGGCAGCAGCGGCGGCACGGAGGTGCAAGGTAAGGCGGATGGGACCAGCTCCCCGCCGCTGGCCTGGCGCTTGCCAGCAGCTGCCGGGGACAACAGGCGGGGAAGGGAAAGGGAAAGGGAAAGGGAAAGGGAAAGGGAAAGGGAAAGGGAAAGGGAAGGGAAAGGGAAAGGGAAAGGGAAAGGGAAAGGGAAAGGGAAAGGGAAAGGGAAAGGGAAAGGAAGGGAAAAGGGAAAGGGAAAGGAAGGGAAAGGAAGGGAAGGAAGGGAAGGAAGGGCAGGACGAGGCGGCCGGGGCCGGCAGCCGTCGGTGCTCCCCGCGGGCGACCTCGAACCGGGTTAAGGGGGCGATCATGTGAAACCCGGCTCCCCGGCAGCCAGGGCGCTGTCCGAGCCGCCGTAGCCGAGCGCCCCCGCGGGTTGCCTCGGCCGCTGCACTATTTGGCTGCCTGCTCCGCCGCCTCCCGTTGCGGGAGTTAGGAACAGAACGGTTGCTTCAGAGCAAGACAAGGCATCCTGGCTAAACTAACCAGCTAGGCCAAAAGACATCGGGGAGGAAAGCTTCTGCCTACATACACAGCCTGTCTGCAGGCGATAAAAGCAAAGGCGTGCATACCTTGTTGCGGTATGTTAGATGAGTGATGCCCATGCAACCTCAAATCGGTGCTGCATCAGTACGGTTGAAAAGCTGGCCCTGTCAAAGGCACCTGCAAAACTTGGATTGTTCAGTGAAATCTCGATTTTACTGCTGGACACTCACATGCTTCATAGCCATGTTAAGGATAAGTTGGTGACAGGGCAGGCTTCCCCAACAGCCTGTTTAGTCAAACGTGTGCATGCGGCTCGCTGCCTATGTTATTACAATGTGACATCCGTGCAGCGGCTGAACGCTGGGAGACCAGGAATGCAGAATTAAAGAAACAGAAGATAAAAAGCAGTTGGAATTCTTTCAATGCGTGCTTCCTGCTTCTCCTACCTTTGTTTCTCTGTAAATTCAAGTGGACATCTTGTCCTTTTAAGGCTGTTGATTTACCAGCAAAAGTGACATTTTTCATGGTTCTTCAGCGGGAACAAATATTAAGGGTTTGCTTGCTTCCAGATCTGTAAACTCAGTATGCGCGTCTATTCCTTAGTCTCAGTAGCTGCAGGTTGAGGTGGGTGCCTGGCAGGCATCCCATCTTTCCCATCCGTATCTTTGTATGGCTTGCAGAAGGGTTATCCGATGGTATCTTACCTGGGATTAAAACCATGACCCAGAGATCAGCTGCTTCATCTAATCATCAAAGCATCTGTGCTCCCGTTTAATATCAGTGATGAGTGTTTGTGGCTTGTTTGTGGCTCTAACAGGTCTCTCTGAAACCCAGAGAGGCGTTTACGGGAGCATTCCCAGCACTTACAAGCTTTTGCAGAAGTCAGTGTCTTGAACTGTTAAGTGTGTTTGATGCAGAGATTGTGCCTCAGCCTCTCGATATTGAGGATTGTGGAGAAATCTGTCAAACTAGTGAACCTCAGAAATGATTTGTTGTCTCGGGTAAGAAATCTGTTCTCTAGGTTACATCCAACCTTCCTGTTGGGTAGGATTTCACACCATCGTCCTGAACGTAATTGAAAGGCGATTGAGGCTGCTCAGGACAATTGAGGGATCCGCTCTGAAATACCTGCAGGAGAGTGCAGAGGGGAGAGTGTTGTGTATCTCTTAATTGTGCAGTGAAAAGAACTTTGGAGACTGTCCACAGACACACACGGACAGAGGAAATAAGCAGCGGGGGTTTATGTTTTGTTTGCTGTAACCGGCATTCTGGACATCACTGTACTGTAATGAGTCGCTGCTTTGGAAAGCCAAGACTTTTCATGGTTGCTCATTTGACTTTCTCTCTGCTGACTGAGGAAGGATGTTCCTGGGTTGGCCTTTGTGACTGTTGAAGCAAAGCTTGAGTGACATCTACTGAGCACAATGTGTTCTTCTTTTGTCAAAGAGATGTTCAGTATCTTTTTTTCCTCTTCCAGTTGAAGATACACCGTTGTTGTTGACGTGACTCACCGGAAGGCGTCACAATGGACAAGAGCAGCAGCATTAGGTATGAATAATTTGATGTATTCCTGGCTTCCCAGGTGCTGTGCCAATTGTGAGAGGTTTGAAAACAATAATGCCCCCCATCAATGCAAGCATCACAGTGACTGAGTGGGAGAGCAGGAGTTTCGTATCTAACGTTCTGTCTTTACGAAAGGCATCGATTCTTTGGGAAACCAGAATCTGTTGCAAAACGGGCAGTGTTTAACACTGGATATCACCGTGACCCTCATGTAGATGTAGCGCTTAGGGACGCCTTTTAGTGGTGGCCATGGTAGTGCTAGTTAATGGATGGGCTGCATGACCTTGTCTTCCAACCTAAATGATTCTGTGATTCTCACTGCTGAGAGCAGTCCCTTGTCCCATGGAAACTGCTCATCACAGGGAGTTGAGGTGTTTGCTTACAACACACCTTGCCTTGGTACCTAATGCACCAGCCCCACTGCTTCACATCCTGTCCTGTTCACAGCCTCGGCATAGCAGGGGGCAATGTTGCCATCCCAGTGATCTGTGTGAAGCAACCCAGCCTTAAAGCAAGGATTTGTGCACTCACTTGGATTTCTGCACTCATCTGGGTTGAGAAAAGCAATGCTGGTTCATATGGTTGTGGAATATTTTATGGCACTCAGAGTGGTAAGGGAATAATGGCAGGGAAGATGATGCCAATTGCTCCCGATGGCTGCCAAAAGTTAGTAGAGCGCAGGCTCTGCTGCAGTCTGGTTCCTGGGAGAAGGTGATTTCTCTTTTAAATCTATTCTCGTCAGTTTAAATATTGGAGGACAAAGGGCTGTTTGAATTTCTTTTCTCAGAAGTGTTTGATTCCTAAGAGCTGTACAGCAGTTTCTTTCATAACGGGCTGCATCCAACTTAGTCTCCTGTTGTTGTTAAAGTTGTTGGGGTTTTTTCATTCTGTCAAGTGTTTGACTCAGTTTCCTCCCTTTGCCCTGCTGCTGCTCTGGCCTCACCTCAGCTATGCTCTGTGGTGAAATCTAATTGCTTTTCATGATTTGCCCAGCGAGGACGTGCTGCTGGCAGTCAGCTTTGGCTCTGGAAAGTGCTAGGTTTAAGAAGAAGGTGCTCTAAAGCACGGCTATGTGAAAGTGCTTTGCTGAACCAGGGTCAGCAGGGAGTTCTGCTGCCTCAGCCTTCTTCAGACTTGCCATTGCTTACAGCACACCGCTTCAGTCGCTTTGTTAAGCTGTTTTTTCTGTACGCTTCCACATATGGGTTTCTGAATTTTGCTTGCCTTCCAACTGTATTTGGAGGCAGAAGTTTGGGGATCAGGTGAATCTATTTCTCCAAACACATGGAGCCCTTAAAATGCTATGGTTTATAAGCTGTGCTTTACAGTAGCAGAGCTGGCATGGCTAGTTCCTCGACTACTGATGGAGAAAGACACAGGATGTTCTACTTTACAGCAAATAGATTTTAGGTACACTTACTAGCCATGTATTTGATGATTTTAATTTCCCTTGGTATCTATTCCTTCTTCATTGGTACTCTGCTTGATTGTTTCGCTATACTTAAGCCTCCGGGATTTGTCCCAGAAACTGAATGGGTTATCATATCTTTATTAGTATAATGTCGTATTGCATTTTTTCTTGAGTTAAGGGATGCCGTATTCCCGTTTGAACAGTCCCTGATCCGGCTTTGTGGAATCTTGCAACAAACGCTAGGTACTGATTGCTACTCTTAAGTTTTTCTTTTTGTTGGTGTTTGTTTTACTTAATGCTTCCTGAAAACAACAATGTGCAAAGTTTAATTTATCCATATTACCCCCATGCATGCCCACCCCCCAGCCCCCTAAGTAGCATTGTAAGAGGAAGGACCCAGGAGCAAGGAAATCTGCCAGCAGGTGAAAATTCCTAACTTCCCCAGGCTCTGGGGAAACGTGGAAAACTTTCAGGTGCTTCGGGAGGAGGAAGTTGAACAGAGGAGCAAGGTAAGAGGTTTGAAAATCCATGGGTGTGTGAGGTGAGTGGGACTGAACCAACACTCATGGCAGACATGTGAAATGGAGAGCAAGGAGATGCCCACCTTCCTTCTGGGAGTTCTGGTCTGGGCAATGTATCAGCACCTGCACCTCATATGGAAACGTGGCCATTTATGCTTGGAAGCTCTTTTTTTTTCCCATGTAAATCTGTAAGTATATGGCCAGGTAAGATGGTGCCCTGTACATAAAATACATACAATGTCCCCACATTCTGTGCTTTATCACCGGTGCCTGAGGTCAGTAGTCCGGTTTTCAGGAATTCTGAATTAAGAAAGAGCGGCATCCAGGTTGCCTGCACACCTTTGCTTGTTTTTCTGTTGGATTTGAAACAGGGTACCGGATATATTCTGGCAGAAAGCTTTCCTCAGGGAAGCACTCATTTATCAGACTTGAAATGTTCCCCAGGAACTTAGCATTTGTCATCCAATCTTGCAATGAAAATGGCATTAATTTTGCTGTTGGGGCAATGACAGCAATGAGGTAGAGGCTTGAGGAACAAGACCCAAAGAGCTTGTTAGGACCATTAACTCCCCTTCTTTTGTAAGCAGGTATTTCACTCCCAGGATAGGTTTGTCCTGAAGGCTGCCGGTGGTTCACGGTCATGCCTTGGTCACTGCCTGGGTGTCAGTGATGCTAACATTTCTGAAGTGCTTGCCTTTGCAAAAAGCAATAGCACCCTTTTCATCACAGTGTATCTGCTTAGGGGATATGTTACAAGAAAGGCCAGCAGGTGTTTCTGTGCCGCACTTTTATTGGGTCATCCTTTTGATTCTTTGCGGGTTTGCAATCTCTTCAGAGCCGCAGCAGAGGTCTCTGCTCTGTGCTTTGAAGAACTGATGGCAGGCGGTGTGAAGCAGGGTTAGACTTCTTAACTGTCTCGTGGGGTTTCATAGGCATTAGTGAGACAAGCGCTGAAATACCGAAGTTAAAAAACGGCGTGGGGAAATGCCTGGTTGGAAGCAGGTTATTTGAGAGTCTTACCCTGCCTGACAGTGGTTGTAGCTCTAGACAGAGTCAGGGGTGAGGGAAAACAAAGCAGCCTACATATAAGAATGTACAATCTCCTCCAGAAGGTGGATGCAATGGTTACAATAGGGCATGCATCTCCTCGGTCCCTCGGTGAGGGAAGCTCAGCCCTCCTGCCTTGTGCTGAGGTCAATGCGTGTCACTCGGAGCGTGTGTCGGAGGGCAGGGGATGAGGAGCCCCAGGGAGAGGCAAACCTGATTCATTCTCTCAACCCTTCTGTCGCCACAGAGCACTGAGGGCAAGGACTCAATGAGGCCATTGGTTGTTACCTCGAACGGACTCGTAAGGGCGGAGGGTCTGACGGATTTTATCGGAGAAGGTGGTGTATCCCTGGAAGATGTCCTGAGTCGCTGCTGAGCGGACAAAATGCTGCATGTGCCTGTTCCTCCTGCAGCACTTGGGTGTAATTTTCCAGCCTTGGCCTCAAGCTTGGCGTGAAATCGCCACCATTATGGTCGGGCAGCTGTGACTTCCTTCAAGAGTGGCAGTTTCCCATACAAAAGGACAGCCAGCTGAGAACAGTCTTGGAAAGAGACCGATCCCCTGGAAGATTAAAACTGGAAACTGAATTCCAGGGAATGTGGAAGCCAATGAACTAGAAAAGCTACAATGTAATTAACAAGTAGGTTGGCTGGTTGCCTTTTACCAGCGGGCTGTCAGGTTTTGCTCCTTGAAGAAGGAAAGAAAAGTTGCTCTGATGTGACCGTCTGTTCTCATAGCTGAGACAGGCATATTTTTAATAGGACTGAAGTGGAGCTTCCTTTCTAATTTCCATTTGCAGGAGCAATGTCAGTTCACTCCATGCCCTTCCTGCCAAGGTCTGAGGAAGAGCATCTTCCTCATTTGTCACAGTCTTTGCAAGGGCTCTGCTGGTGGTGACCATTGCCAGGGGCTGAAACTGCGCAGGTGACAAAGAGGGGCTCTTTCACCGATAACCTCTGGTTCTCACGGGCTTAAAACACACCAGAAACAGGGCAAGGGCTTGGAAAAGAGCAGCAGAGCTATAGTGCAGGAAAATAAGGAGGGGGAAGACAGACCCAAAACCAAAGAGGAAACTGTAAAATGGGGGGATGAGAGGAACCACCCACAAAAGCATCAAACATACTTCATTATCCTCCTTTTCTTGGTGGTATATGTACTGACTGAAGCCACTACCTGTCCTCTCCCTGATTTTGGGCTCCCAGATGAGAGGAGGGTATTCCTGTTGACCCATGAGCGCTGCCTGCCCTTCCTGAGCTGCTTCACAGGGGTTCTGCCTGACAGGCATCCACTCGTGAGACTTGTGGTTGCATTACGTTTGTTGCTCAGTTGTTTAATGAAATGCTTTTAATGGAAATGTGAACCCAGAGGGAAATGCAGGACCTAATAGAATAATCTCTTCATTGCAGTGCTGTAAAAGATTATTGGCACATGATTCCTGTACTTGCAGGGGGGACAGCAGGGAGGAAAGAATATTGAATGAAAGGCTCTGAACCCTTCAGCTGCTAAGAGCGCGGATTTACTGCCAGTCTGATCATCAGGCTAAGCAGGGCAACTAAACTGACAATAGTAAGGGCTTTTGGAGGTAGAAATTGCCTCATTCAGGGTATTCAGTGTGAGGCACGTAAACTGTGCCAGGATAAATGCACAAAGAATGATTGACGAATAGTGGTGAGATACTCATGCGTGCGCTGTCCTTAGGCAACCCAGAAAGAGTATTAATCAGCACCCTGCCCAATTATTGGCAGGTAACTCCTGGTATGTCGGAGTTTGCCATTTCAGCTAGAGAATTCATTGTCCCTCTGCCTTCCTGTAGGAATCATGGCTTTTATAGTGTGATGTGGTTCACAGAAAATACCGCGTTTTTAAGCAGCAAAGGAGAAGTGCTTTGAGGCAAACTTGCATTGTCATGTTTTGGTATTGCTGCAAGCCTTTCAAGACACAAGTCCTTGCAGAAGCTGTATCCATCTTTCAGATATCTCACCTAGGTTAGGCAGCAGCAAGTAAAAAAACGCTAGCTCTGTACTGAGCTCGTAGTCGACTTGGTGTAGAGCCGTGTGCTTTCCAGAAGCACAAGAAAGATGTAAGAGAAAGATTTGGCATAGAGATAATAGCTGAAGCGTTGCACTGAAGTGCAGAGTGCTGGAGGATTCAGCCTGGCTTAGCCAAACCTTGAGTTTTGGCACTCTTGCACCAAATTGACTTCAGTCACATCGTTTTCCAGAGCTGGGGTTTGTAAGCTAACACTCGAGTTAGATTTCTTTATGTGTCTCAGGCTCACTTAAACAATTGGGAGAAGTGCACGCTTGTATTTATTGTGAGTGGCATGTAGATAATCAAGAGGAAGGAACATTGTGGGAGGGGATAATGCTGCACTGCAGTCCGTTCCAGAGCGGTGAGGGTTGTGCTGGGTGCTGTAATCCTGGTGGGGAGCAGAAGGTGTCAAGCTGGGTCTCTTGATGGATGTACTCACATTGGATTTTTCTTGTTGCCTTCCTGCTGTCTGAGCACTGACTTATCCAAGCAAATTACCCCTGTGCTGCACTAACGTGGCCACATTTGGGTTCATTTGTACATTCTTAATTCACAGCAGTTGCTAAGTGCTTTACCCCTGTTCTCGTTAAGGGGAATAAGAAAAATCACCTTGCAGCAAGCTCTGGGTGCTGCAGAGGCAGGGTAAGTACCCCTGAAAGAGCTGCCCTGCTGCCAGCGTTCCTGGGCTTGCTCTGTGCCAAGTTTGGAATAATACAATAATGGGTTTTGGTGACGGGATGACATTTGGCTTTTAAATACATAAAACCGGGAAGAGGTCACTTCTGACAACGTAGAACTTGATCTTGTATTCAGGACGTTTGCATGTGAAGCAGTTGGTTTGAAAGCTGAACTGTGGTTCCAGAAGTTTCATCTTAAGTGCCGAAAATTTTTCACAAACTCACAGTGTACGCAGCCCTCTTCAGAAAAAGAGTGGTTACTTTTTTTGAAGGCTGGGTACGATGATAACAGTTCCTTTGCAACCCTGGGTTACTACAGTACGTGTGTGATCACTTAAAGACACATTTTCCCTCGCAAGGTTTGATCCTAGCTCATTTCCTTTTAAAGTTACTTTGCGTTTTTGTTGTATTGTAATGTTTAGACTGAGTGGAGCAAGACCAGCCCTGGAAAGTGTATGTTTTTCAGCTGCCTCTATCTTTCTGCTCCTTATCTGAGGCAATCAGAATGAGTGTATATCATTAGAGATGATTTCCCCCTTGCCCATTGACATGTGTTTTTTTCGGCAGATTTCTGAACTTTCTCTTCCTTTGGGGGAAGAAACTCTGGGGAAATAGTCACTTATCCCATCTTTTTCCTCTGTTGTTTCATTATTGTTTCCTTGCATCATTTTTCCATTAATTCTATAGAGATGTGCATGACAGTCAGTGAGGGCTTTGTGACAATTTGTGTGTTTGTGTGCGTATATAATACTTGGTAGAAATCTGGAAGTCTTTGATCTGGAAATGTGTCACAGTTCCTATGTGGGAGCTCAGCTGGCTTTAGGAAGGCAGGTAAAAATATGTTCGTCTTCCTGGGTGTAAGTGCTAGTAAGATTGCTATCCTAGTGTGCGTGGCACTTGGTACGTACAACCATAAAGAAGGAATAGTCGCTTATTGTAATAAAGGCGACTCAGTCTTTTTAGGGGTATTTTCTCATAGCAATTAATACGTTGCTCATCACTGGGGAAAGCTTGCTATTGGGGTGTAACTTTATATGAGATGTCATTGTATAGGCGTGCGTATGTATATTGAACCTTCTGTATTAAAGTCCTTTTTCTGCACTTATTTTTTATAGAGCTCTCTTGAAGGAAAATTAAAAGTAAGTAGAATTCTTGTGTTGATCGTCAGTCTATACTGAAAAAAATCCTGCCTTGTTTTCAGTTTGTTACCTTAGAATAATGACCACAGGTTGGAGTTTCTGAAAAGAAATATACTCACAATGTGGGGTGAATTTAGATGCTCTATACATGTTACGCAGCATGGCTGTTCTCATGGGAAAATAAGCTAACGTGAAAGGAGTTCATCTCAGCACAGACAAACCATCAGGAAGACAACATTCAAGGCTTGTCAGAATGGGGCCTAAACTAATATAAAATAACCCTAAAACAAATTCACTGTAGGAGCTGTAGGAGCACCTCTGGAGGCATTTTGGTCTTTGTGAAAATGCCTAACTGTGCTACAGAGAGTGTAACTATGTTAGTGGCGAACACAAGACTCCCATTTTGATAGTGCAAAGTTTCAAATAATTAATTCTTCACTGTTTCCTCTGCAAAGTTACCCCACTCGTTTGGGCATGTGTCTGCCTGCATCCTGACTAAGCTAACTTTTCAGTCCTGGTTGATGAAGCTAGAAGAGAAATTGATAGGCTTCTCTTGCCTGCAAAAGCTGCTCACATGTAAGCTCAGTCTTGTCACAGTTGGGTCACCACAATCAAAGATGCTTGTCGTGCAGCTGCAAGGGGGGCTCTCAAACCTAGGACATAGTCCTGCACTCAGGTCCCATCCCAGACCACACATCTAGAGCTGCTCCATCAGTGTTGCAGCTGAGGCCCCATCAGCTTTATCTGAATCTTTCTGTGCATACTCAATTACTGCAATAGCGCTTCTGTTGCAGATCTTTACTCACCTACCCAAAAAGACATGGTTGCCTTCAGGGCTGAAAGGCAGTTGGACCACTTACTTGGTTTGGGGAAATCCCAAGCTATGTGCTGATGCATTAGGCTGCTGTATGCAGCACGCCTCGCTTCTCAGAGGTGAAACGCTTGGAATTTTTCGTTGCATGTACCTAGTGATTTAAATTTTTCACATTTCCTCCTTTGCCTGCCACATCCAGATCAAACAAAGCCTTAAATTCATCATTGTTCCAGCACCTCGTCTACTGTCTTTGTAATTACGCTTCATGTACGCACACCTTCTCAGAAGCCCTCCTAGTATATCTGCATTTAGATGGAGAATGACAGCTTTTGTATTCCCTGTCTAACTTATAATTAACACCTTTTCTGACAGCGTTCTATTAACATCAGCCTATGTGGGGTGTGGTTGAAAGCCTGGGCTTCTGCAGAGACTTGATTTCTGCAGTATCACAAGCGAAGAGACTGCCTCTTGGTTTGTTCAGGTGCTTCCGCTATGGCAACAGAGTTAGGTGCTGTTACTGAAGACGATTAAGTGAAGATTGTGTAAACTGAAGTAATTGTTACATTTCTCCAAATTTTCTGAGTTGCTGTTGTGTGCAGTTAAGAAGTGAGGCTGGCCTTCAGCGTGAGCTCCTGCTTTTTGTTGGGAGCATCTTTCTACTGACAGGCTCTGTTTGCAGGCTGTATTCTGACCTCTCAAGGGTTCACCGTTTTGGGAGCAGGTCCTTTGTGTTATAAAGTTATCATGAGGCTTTTTTCCCTCTTGCAATCAAAAGCTTTCTGCTTGTAGGGTCAATGTGTATGTCTGTGGAGACTGAGAATTGGTAGACGCAAGCATGAAAGCTCCTGTCACTGTGGAGGGGAGGAGAAATAGGATGCCCTGCTGCTTAGGAGAGCACTGCAGCTTGGAGCACTCCTAGTGGAAGCATTTCAGATGGAGAGTGTCTCACCTTCTTTGAAAGTATCCAAGGCTTGTCTAGTGCCATATTGCTAGAATGGATTTCATTTACAACGAAATAAAGGTTAGATTTTAAACATTTCGGTGCCTAAGGGAAAATCCAAGTCATAAACCTTTTGTTTGCCTTTTTTGAGCAGGCAGAGGTTGTCACCATCAATTATTTGCATATTTTCACAAATCTGTTTCCTCTCCTGAGCCTTCAGTGGATTGTGGACCGTAGGCTGAGGAATACTGTTCTGAATCCCAGGGTGCGTTTTTAAGTGCATAGCCATTTGAGGATTTGTAGGGTGTAGGCTAAATTCTGTGAAGGGTTTATCATGTTTGAAGAACATCTGAGAGTTCCCAGTTGATGCCAGTCACTGGGCACTGCAGGGCAAAGCTCTTCTCAGGAGATGTTCAGGCTGACTCCTGGGAACTGCTTGATGAAGAAAACCTATTGGTGCTGTAAGGAAGCAAAAACCTTTCAGTGGCTGAGTAATGAATATTTTTTTGAACTTGGCAACAGGAAACAGGTGAGAATTTGGATCCAGAGATTACCACAGAAAAGGCAGAGTGAGAAAATGCTCAATGTTACATCGGTAGAACTGATCTTTTATTCTGGCAAAAGCCAACTTAGCTTCTGCTTAAGCAAACTGGCAGTTTCTTGCTGCCTGTTGTAACATTACTTCCATTCTCCACTTCCGTATCAAAGCTGCTGATGTGGAGAGGAGCAGGGCTGACCCTGCAGCCTTGGCAGCAGTGGGGATGTGTGAGGGACAGCTCACTGGAGCCGGGCAGGCAGCTCCACTGCACGGGTCTCCCCTGCCGGCGCCTGGCCGCCCGTGCAGGCCTCCTGTCATCCTGGCACAGGCCCGTGCAGGCCTGAGCCAGCTGTGGTTCTTCAGGGCTTTCTGCCCGTCTTCCTAACATTGACCGGGGGAAACAGGGCAGTGTTATGAGTTACAGCATAGCCCAGGTTTTCAAAAGCTTTGAAGAGCATATTAACACGTACCCTAAATGATCACATTACTGGTGGACAGAAACGGTGCCTCCACAGATGTTGGGGCTAAGATAACTACAAGCTTATACTTAAGAAGTGCACATTGCAGTAGGCAGCAGCTGCTTCTGCTCTGAATTAGGAATGCCATATAGTGCAATGCAGCTAGTTTTTAAATGAAAGCCCTCTCAGTACGAGATGAGACTGCATGCATAGAAGCTGGACACCTGCATGATAAAATACACAAACTGAAATGAGCTTTAGCTGTTGTCTTCAGGTAGTTTGTCTGTAACTGTAACTTAGAGGTAGGAGGGCTGGTGCTCTCAACTGCACGATCAAATAAGCAGCTACTTGGTGTTTATTCCCTTATCCTTCTGCTTTTAAAACTGTATCTCCTTCTGCACACTGAAGTTGGATGGAAACTAGGAGTGAAAGTTGGTTTTATCCTTTTCAGAAAGGAAGGCAGAGGAACAGTGATCCTGAACAGCAGCACATGGGGGGCAATGTCAGCTGTGCATGGCCAGCAGCCTGGGCCTTTAGTTGCCATGGCTGCTCAGAGAGGCCTGCAGTAGCACCAGTCAATGACTGACCTTGCTGAGCAATGGCCCAAAGACCCATTTGTGTGAGAGCACCCGTGTCTGCCAGGCTGTCCCCAAGCAGGCACGTTCGTCCTCTTTTCAGCTTGCAGGAACTGGCATTATGGCAAACAAGCAGTGTCCCTTCCCCTCCACTCCATCTCTTCTCCCTTTCTCTTCACACACTCTTTAGAAGGAATTTATTGCTGGGAAGGGGGCAATAAGGAAGGAAACAATCTGTTTTAAAAAGAGATGGATTGGCTGTGGCTTTTCTCCTTACGTATCGTTTAGATGAGCATTTTAAAGTGCTTTCATTTCTTATCACCTTGAGCTTCAGCAGAGAGCTGCGCCAGCGGAACAGCTTGTCTGCAGGAGGCCTGGATCTGAGGGTGCTGCAACAGTCTGCAAACTGCAGTTACAAAATCTATTTGAGGGAAAACTAGCATAGGATATCTGTGTGTGCTGTGTACTCCAGCCAATGCCATGAGTAATTTAATAAGTGCTGGGGAGAAAACAAACAAGTATGTGTATGTGATGTTGCAGTTGGATTGAAAAGTACTGGGTAGGTCTGAGGTTTTGGCATTCATGCTGTGGATCAATACAGAAATAGTAACAGGGCAGGCTGTGATGTCAGCAGCGTTGTGCTGACCAAAACATGTCCATGTTTCAGAAGACATCAAGTGGGAGAAAGAGCTTTGGGGTGATGTTAAAGTGAAGGGGTCACACAAGTAGATCCCCATCATGTCTTTTAATTTCCTGTATGTTCCTCTGTCTATCAAATGATGAAAATGATGGCTGAAGAACTGATGGAAAAAATGACAGGGAAAACAGCTGATGCTCAAGGAGGAGGAATTAAAATAAACTTAAAATTGTCCTTTTGTGCCATCACTATTGCACTGAATACTATCATTGGGCTCAAAAGCATACTTGGTGGTAGCTTCAAAAGAACGGGGGGGGGGGGGGGAGAGCTGGAGATGAGCACCTTGTTGCAGTAAGTTTTGATTAGTCTGAACACATCAGAAGAGCTCCTTGCAAGAGAGTTGTATAATTTGTTAAGGTACCGACCACAGGACAAAGAGGCTGACAAGAAGCAAGGGCTGCCACTTGCCCTCCCCAGTGTGTTGGCTAGAGTGCTTGTGCAGCCACCAGGGAAATGGGCTGGGGACCGGTGAGGGAAGAGGAGCTGACTGATCCTGGGTAGATCAGAGTCATAGAATAGAATCACAGAGTCAATGAGGTTGGAAAAGACCTTTAAGATCATCAAGTCCAACTGTCGTTTACACAATAATTTTTTACTTCCTGGAATGTCTGGAGAATGGTATTTCATTCAGTAAAAATTTTCCAGGTAACTCGAACAGATAGGTTAAAAAATGTGGTCAACTTGAAATGCATTCACTTAAAAAATCATTCTTGCATGTACAATTTCAAGTAGTAGGTGTAGCCAAGATTCCTTCTAGATTGCCTTATAATTCCTCCTAGGTTTTTGTCTTGTGCAGTTGGTATCTTCCATATCTGGCAGCACAAAGCTATCCTGGTATGCAGGGCAAGCGATCAACTAACTGATTCTGTATATGAGGTTGCTCACATGCAAAATGATATTAGATGCACGGAGGAAACGCTTCTCTTATATATCGTTTGTAATAGAAGGATTTATATTTATTAGTGTACATTTCCTGAATCAGGGATCTGTGATTCCTTCTTTTTTACAACTTGTTTGCACAAGTGAGGTACATAAGAGCTTACTGGACTCTTCTGTTTTGCTATGTTTGGAAACAGCTCAGCAGTAACAAAGTTAGAAACTTTTAAATGTGCACAGTCTAACCCGAATATGTTTTGCAGCCTTAGTGGCACAGTACATCCTTGCTACAGAAGTTGCATAAACGGAAGTTTGCCATCAGACAGCATAGTTTTCCATAGCTCACACTGTGTCAGGAAACCACTTTTGCAGTAACTGGACCTCTTGATTAACTGTTTCAGGAAAGCTAGTCCTCTAGCTTGACTTCCAGTAGGTGATCATTGGTGTGGTAGTTGAGAAAACGTCACTGGTGGGAAGGCAAGGCTCTTCCCTCCCAAACTGGGACGCTCGAGAAGTTGAGTGTACTGAGAAGAATATAGGAATTGCAGTGGATGCAGTAGACTGTGCGGTAGGGTTGAAAGAGGAGGGAGGAGAGAAAAATGTGTGTCCACATAGTGTGCTTGTGAGTAGAGAAGAAATAGGAGAGGAGGCTAAAACCTGCATGCACATACTGTGCCTCCATGCTGTTGCTTCACAAATGTCCATAAATATTCCCAGATTTTGCAGCAGTATTGCACAGAGCTGGTGTAGTTTAAAGGATTTGGTTTTCCATGAAGTTATTCTGCTGTGCATGTGGCACAGCTTTATTGCTGTATTGATGTGGGGCTGGTAGAACTGAGTGTATGCATATGTGGTTGAGGAGGAACAGGGGGATTTGCCCTGGTGCTTTCCAAATTTCTGAGACCACCACTTTAAATACATGTTCATGATTGCTTTAGATGCAACTGCATGGTTTGGCAGGTAAGCAGCTCTCTGACTGCCCATTTAAAGTAAAGACTAAGTTTTCAAGCCTGTTTATAAAGCTGGCAAAGTTCAATCTCTGAAAGTGGCAACACCTTCAAAACAGTAGATTATTTTTTACACTCAGGTGAAGAGTTACACAGAATCATTAGGGTTGGAAGGGACCTCTGGAGATCATCTAGTTTACCCTCCCTGGCAAGGCAGGGACACCTAGAGCAGATGCACAGGAAAGTGCCCAGGCAGGTTTTGAATAGCTCCAGAGAGGGGGACACCACTACTCTCCTGGGCAGCTTGTTCCAGTGCTCTGCCACCCTCAATGTAAAGAAGTTCTTCCTCCTGTTGAGGTGAAACTTCTTGTGTTCTAGTTTATGGCCATTGGTCCTCGTCCTGTCGTTGGGCACCACTGACAAGCGTCTGGAACCAGTGTTTCACAATTCAATGGATGGATAGTTTTTCACTTCCCACCTTTCTTGATGTATGGTATCAAGAGTCAAAACTACTGAGAAGGATGCTTGCTGTACCTTGTATGTATTATATTACCACACGGTAACGTGACATAACTGATTTGTCAACTATATGAACTATATGCATCCTGTTCCAAATGACTTTGATGCTGGACATACACTGTTGTCTGAAAAGCTCAGTAGGTACTTGTTGATAACAGTGGTGTAAAGTGTTAACCATCCTTTCGTTCTCTTTCCTAAAGCTTCTACAATGAGGAGAGAAACCTGCTGCGTGCTAGAGAGAGAGAGAGACGAATTAGGGAGGCTCAGCAGGAGAAAACCATTCTCCCTGAGAATCCTCCCCTCTTTGCAGCACCCTATAAGGTAATGGTGGGGGGGTGTGGTGGAGGGAGAGGAGGAAAGGTGACTGGAGCAGAAGAGCAGAGCTGTGCCTTCTGCATATGGTGTAGCAGACTTGAGTGTGATACGTGCAGAACCAGCATCTTCCCATCTGCTTAACTGAAACTCATCAGAGTATGTGTTTAAAGCTCCGAAGATGGTGCAAGCGCAGTAAGGTCTTTGGGTTGGGCAGATTCATTTGGGGGCTACTTCCTGTAGCTTGGGAGTTTGAGGGAGAGCACCCAAGAGCAGCTCGGCTGCCTGTCTGTGGGCAGCCGTGGTAGAAACAAAGGGGTCTGAGGTTAGTGCTCCTGAAGACTGCAGGCACACCCACAAGGTTGGCTCAGGAGAACTAATACTGAGTAGAGCAGTCCCACTTGCTTTGGAGGGACTGCACTGCGAGGTCAAAATGAGCTTGCGTAACTTTGCTTGTGGTGATAGGTGGTGATGAAATTGAGATCCTGAAGAATCTCTCTTATGGAGCTGAATCTCTTGAAGTTGAGGGTCCAAGCTTTTTCAATTTCTGCCTCTGTTCTTTTGTTGCAGACTGATAAAGCAGATGACTTGTCAAACCAAATTCGGAAGGTGCTGGGCAATTATGAGGATGTCAAGGGGCTCATCAACTCCAAAACCCAGTGGAATTTCCTAGGGCTTCACGAAGTTCTTCCTCCGGTCTCACCTGAAGCACCTGATTTCCCGCGCTTCCCTGATGAAAATACCAGCCCTACTTCATCATCTTCATTCCATGAGATGACCTGCCATCCACACACTGCAGCTCTAACTGCTCCTCCTGCTCACCACTCAACTCCCTTCAAAATGGCACAGTCAAGAACAAAGCCCGATTCAGGTTTGCATGTGCAGAGTGGCAGCTCATCCAGCGGTCAGAGCCAAAGTCACAAATGCAGTCGTGGTGACAAGGAATGCCATGAAGGTCTTCATCACAGGGGAACTGACAGGCGTGCAGCTGGTGAAGGTCGTGCTGATGACCTGGGCTACTCCATTTTCCAATTTTCTTCATTTCTGACGCCTTTGCCTCCTCCACTGGAGCCTCTGTCACCTCTACGTTCCGACCTGCACGTCACTTCCAAGTCAGAAAAGAGCAGCAAAAGCCAGGAGCTGACCTACAGTCAAACAGAATCATTTCAGGAACAAGTGACAGGATCAGAGGAAGAGCAAAGTCAGGACAGCTCAGACATTAACCTGACCAGCAGCACTCGGCCTTCCTCCCAGACTTGTCCCACAGCTTTACCATCAAAATGCAGTGCGACGCAGCAGAAAGCCAACTGCCTACGTCAGACCAATGGATGGCCACGATCAGGCACCAGAGGAATCGCCTGATCTCAAGCCTCTCCTGGAGGAATACCATAGAGAGCCCTTTGAAAAGATCTCGGATTTGAAGGTGAGTGCCAGAGCCAAGCTATCGAAATTGGAAATCCCTTCTGAGCCCATAAAGGTGAGTGCCATTGTTGGGGGGCTCTGTTACCAGCAGGGTAAGCTCAGCTATGGGAGAACAGGTCACCAAAGGGCAGAGACTGCGAGAAGCGTTGATGGCTGTGCACACATTATCGTTTTTAGAAGGTGTGTTTTGAGATTGCCTTTTGCCAGTACATCGGGGGGGACACCTGGATGGTGAAACTGCAGCACCCACCGTGATTCTGTGTCTGTTTTCTCAGTGAGGCTGCAGCAGGCCTTCTGGTTAGAGAGGCTGCTTCTGTTGCTATGATTTTTGTTTTGCCTGTAAAGATTGTTGAACAGGAGAAGGGGGAAATGATACGCTGAGGAGGTCCTGGGGTGATGTACCTACAGTTAGTGCATGCAGAGCGTCAGTACTCGGTGTGAGTGCTGTGAGTAGAAGTCCCATTCTTGGCTGAGTCCTGGGACAGCTGACTGTGCAGCGAGTTCTATGGCCACCTGGTAGGTTGAAGGTTTTGGGGCTTTTTGGGGTTTTGGGTAATTGTCTGTGGACACCACAGGGTTCTCCTAAGTAAGTTTGTAAGCTGTAACTGTAGGCCCTCAGGAAAGCATCAATGTAAACAAAAGATATCCTGAAGATTTCTACCAGATGGACTTAGCCCTTGGGAAGCATGACACCGTTCTGTTTCCCGCTCCATCGAATGCTTTTTGAGCAATTCCTTGAAGCAAATTTAGTGCAGAAGTGGAATTCGAAATCATAAGCAATATCCTGAAAGCCCTGTGAAATTCTGCATTCAGGGAAAGACTGCAGGCTCGCTCTTGTCCCCCGACTATTAGCAAAAGGGGCAGAACTCGTTTGTGTTTGTTGCTGTCAGCAGAAGGCATCCTGGGCAGCCAGCTCGAGCATGTCTTAGTTGTAGTCACTACACTTGTCCTTTCTCTGTCAGGGACTGAGACCTAAGGCAGCCGGGCAAGGAGAGTGGTGGAAATAGTTTTCAGATTCTATTTTGCCTTTGTAACAGAAAGGGAGAGTGTGGGTGAGGTCTCGGTTTTGTGGAAGAGGGCATTGATCAGCTGCAAACATCTGTAGGTAATTTCTTGTGAAAAATGAGAGGAAAGGGGCAAAATGACATCGATGAGAAGTTGTGAAATTCCTTTAATGCTGAGAGAGTTTATTTGCTTCCAAGCAGGCTTGGCAGTGCACATCCTACCTCAACAGAACATTGTTTATTTGGTGAAAGCTCTGCACCGCAGCCTCCCCTCTCATCGGCTCTGCCTGGGTGCCTACGCTGGGCCCTGCCGGGGCAGCCAGAGCGGAGCTCCCAGACCGGGCCCTGGTCACGAGCCCGGCGCTCACCATCCCGCTCCCCGCCCGCGCCGACTGCCCCACACCCCCAATGACCGCCGCGCTCCCGGGGCGGGTTTTTACCCACTCAGGGTGGTGCCGCCCCTCCTGGCACCGCCCCCTCTGAGAGCTCGGGGCGGAGGGAGCGCCTGCGCTGCCCTCCTGAGGGGAGGGTGCACCCTGGGCAGGGCCGCGCTCGCTGCTCCCTGGTGGCGGTCCTCCTGCAGCGGGGGCTGAGCTGCGGGACGCCGTTACTGGGCTGGGAGGTGTCAGGGAAGCTGAGGGGAAGCAGCAGTGCTGCTCCGGGACCAGGCTGTGCAGGGGCCTCCAGCGTCCGCTGTCGCTCTTGCAGGAAAGGAGGCCGCAAACCCGGGGAGCTGGGAAACAGTGACAGAAAAAAACAACAAAAAAAGGAGGAAGGGGACAATTAAAAGCAAGGGGCTTCCTCCTGAATCTGTTGTCCCCGCCCAGAACCGCTTTGCTGTCCTGCAGGGGGCTGGCGAGGAAACACACTCGCACCAGGAGCAACCGGCTGATGCACTGGTAAAGAAGATCACTAGTGGTGCTGCCAGGGAAAAGCGGCGCTGTAGTAATGGGGACTCTACTTTGAGAGGAGCAGAGGCACCCATCTGTCAGCCTGACCCAGGCTCAAGGGAGGTGTGTTGCCTTCCAGGGGCTTGGACCAGGGATGTTGCAGAGAGACTGCCTGCTGTAGTGCGTCCCACTGACTACGACCCACTTCTAGTGATCCATGTGGGTGCTAGTGATATAGATAACAGTAGCCCGGAGAACATTCAGAAGGACTCCAGAGCCCTGGGAGAGGTGGTTAGGGGCTCTGGAGCTCAGATTGTCTTCTTGTCAATTCTCGAGGACACAGGACAGGACCTTAAAAAGGCGGGGAGGATTGGTCAGGTTCATAAATGGTTAGAAGGGTGGTGCCGTAGTCAGGGGTTTGGGTACCTTGAACATGGGACTCAATTTAGTAGGCCAGGTCTACTGGTGCTGGTGGAGCTGGTCTGACAAAGAAAGGGAAGAGTGGATTTGGTCGGAGGCTTGCCAGGCTGGTCAAGGATGCTTTAAACTGGCTGTGCTGGGGGAGGGGGGCATCATTCCATCCTAACACACCCAATCAGTGGCCAGCACCTATAGTAAACGTTCAGAGCCCATGGCAGGGGGGTTGGAACTAGATGATCTTAAGGTCCTTTCCCACCCTAGCAGTTCTATGATTCTATGATTCGAGAACCAAAGTGTATCCTTAGTAGTCACTTGTATTGTTAACAGGTACCTTAATGCACAGGTTTAAAAACAAATGAGTAAAAGACACAAACTAAACCCAACCAAACAGTAGCTAAGCTCGGTTTGGATCGAAGTGACTACAATTTAGTTGCAAAATGAGTTGGAAAAGCTTTCTGTTTGCCCTCTTAAGAAAGGGTCGACATTCCCCATGCATCAAACACTATAAACACCTCTTAAAACTGTGCTTTAGGACCACCCATGCTGACAGTTTGCTTGCAGGATGGTGCCTGCCTGACTAGAAATTCTTTTTAATCCCAGGTGTATTCCCACAGTCTTCGTATTTGTTCCAATGAAGGCTCTCCCGAATAGGTAACTAGGAAAGGTTGCTTCAGCTTTCCCCAAAAGCGGCTTTGTCACCACGTCCTCTAAGCACAGGTGGATGGAGTAAGCCTTGTTTCAGATCGTTGGACCTGTCTTTGTATCAGAGATGTATTTCAATCTCTTTAGTGGGAATGGCACGTTTAAAAATCCTTGGCAGAGAATCTGCTTTGGTGTCTGGTGTTCCTTAGGATAGCCTGCAAAAGCCTTTGTGGAGATTTCTGGGGTTTATGTCTTTGTTTTGATCAAGTTGATTCTAGCTTCAAATTTTGGCAGGCTTTCTCAATACACAGCAGAACATTATTGCATCCACCATCCCGTTTATTAGAGGCTTGGTTAAAATTCATACAGTCTCTTTTGTTGACGGGGTCACTTTAGAGGTGTGCTCTATGTGTGTGCATCTTGCACCTCTCTATAGTATTAGAGGGTAGATTTTGACACAGAAATGCAGGTGGAAAATCACTTTGACGAGTAAGTTAGTGTGTTATTCCTAGGGGCACTTGTGTGTGAGTAGAGAGTCCACCTGGTATGCAAGATCTCCTCCTGCTCTGAGCTAGGGAAGCGCATGCGGGTGAAGTGAGGACAGGGTGGTAGGTTTTGGTCTGATCTTGCCCTGCCTGTTCTTTTCAAACTAAGTCTTCATTCACGCATATGCAGTTTTGGGATCCCCATTGCATTCAAGCGGCAAAGGCCCATGCAGTTGACATGGAAAAATACATTTATCACCAAATATTTATCTTAAAATATGGTATTAAATTGGAAGCAGCTGTAAATGTGAAACTGTTTTAGCAGCCTGAAGAGGTGACCTTCTCTGCTGCTGGTTGATAGGTGCAGTGGCAAAGGCTGTCATTAGGAAACAGAGAAAAGGGACAGCACAATGAAGGGCATGGAACTCGAAATTGCCTTTGCTTATCCTGCTCGCTTGGGTTTTCTCAGCACTAAGAATTGAGCCTGAAACCAGGCCAAGAGCTGTAGCTGGTATTCTTGAGCCACACACACACATTGCAAGTCCATTTCGATTAGGAGGAGACAGCAGGCCACATAGGGAATGTGTGCGTGCTCTAGCTGTTCTTCACCTACACTGCCTGCATATCTACAGCACCAGTTTCACCTGAGGTGAAAGGGCCTGAGAAGCAGCAGAGGGCTGATTTGTGTCAGAGGGGCAGCTCTACATGGACTGTGCCAACAGAGGCATTCAGATAAGCAGTCAGGTGGAAATCACTGCCTGTTATAGTAAAGGCAGACTAGTTCCTCATCATGTTGCTCTAACCCGGCGGTGCATTCAGGGTTTTATTCTGGACTGCTCCAGTTAGTCGTACTGCTTTTCAACCTTTCTAATCACAGTTGGTGTTCCCGTGAGTCCAGGAACTGGCATTTAAGAGTCTGGTGGGTTATTCTTCCACTTACAGCCACCTTTGCTTTGCCTTCTCCAAGCTTAGGGCTTTATACCGGCTTCTTATTCTGCTGCGTGCACGTGGGTGCATAGAAGAACACAAGTTATGAACCAAGAGGAATCCTGTTAGCTGAACAAGCACCACTGTTTAATGAACTCTCTGTCACTTTGATTCTTTCTCATCTTTATTAGAATATATCTTCTCCTAAAGACATGAAAGCAACAGGCTTTGCAGAATAAACTGCCCTTCTGATGGGGCTTTTTAGCCTTTCATTATTAATGGACTTCCATGGCATTTGGAGAACTGTTGGTAAGCAGATGTTTGATGAGTGCATCTGTTTATCTCATGTTGGTTGGTAAACAAACAAACTCATGCTGCTTCCTTCTTTTTCTTTCCTTGTAGCGAACCTTCCACTGTGATGCCCAAGCCGTTAATGAAATTTTGAAGGTAGGAGCTCTTAAATAATAGATCTACGTGTTTGTATTTTGTACACATTAAGAGTAGTGGGGGGGAGAGGAGGAGGAATGTCCCTGTGTGCGTGGCACTGCTGCTGGGCTGTGCTTCTCCGTCGCTGTTAATTATAGTACATTTGTGCAAGGCTAAGCCAGCTCTAACGCAAAACTGTCTGTGTAACCTGTGTCAGAGATGGCTTTGTGGGCAGTGCACAGGCTCCCAGTACTCAGCTGGGCCTGAGCACGTGTGACCCGTTCACTGAGCAGAGAGTGAAAATCAGGTAACTGTTCCAGGAGAGGCAGGGAGGGTGGCAGGCCAAATGAATTCCTTTCTTTCTGGGAGTGGCTAGTTACACTCTTCAGGATTTAAGCTTACTAGGGAGACAAGAAAAGTCTGTCTTGTGTGATTTCAACCGAGTGGTTCTGAATTTCTGAGCCCCAGCTTCCCCAAAGGCTTTGTCTAGATTAACCCCCATTCAGGTGTTTTAGCGTGTGTTCAAGACAAAGATCCTTGTCTGTGCTAGGCTGTTCATGTGGTTGTTGCAGTGCAAGCCAAAGCTGTAGCACAGTCGTCTGTGTCCAGCTGGGGGGCCAGAAGAGGCAGGTTGGAGGTTGATCCCTGTCCTGTGGCTGCGGTCTGTGTGCTCTGCTCTCAGCTGGGCCGTGGTTTAGCCCAACAAGCTGGTAGCTGGGTGAGAGTTAGGGCAGGGCGACAGGGCAGAAAGACTCCTAAAGACATAGCGCATCAGGCGTTCTGTCTCTTTGGTTTGAAACCATGTCTTGGAGCTCTGCACCAAAGGCATCTTGGTCAGTCAGAGCAAAAGCCAGTGTTTCAGGTAGAATAGCATGAGGAATGGAGCAAGTCCTCATGATGGTCTGGCTTGCTGAGCTCAAAGAGGGCTTCTTGCTGTGGTATTGCCTCTCGGGTTTAAGATGGGATCAGCTTTTTTTTATACATGAATACAAATCTCTTAAATTGAAAACTTCAGCTGCCTATATCAGCAAAAATACTGTAACCCACTTCTCTCATTCACTTTCCAGGAAATGACCCAATCATGGCCACCTCTTCTGACAGAGATTCCTACTCCTACTTATACAGAGCCTTCCAAATTTCCATTACCAACAAAGGTAAACACCCTCTTTTTGCCGAGGCTTTTGATAAGTTAGAAGAGAGCTTTCCAGCTCTCACATCTTTTCATCTGATTTTGTCCTCCCTTCATAGATAAAGGCTTTTAGGAGATACTTCTTCAAAATATTTCAATAATACTTAATTAATATTATAATATTAAATTAATAATTTCTTCAAAAATGCACGTACCACTAGTGTGCTAGCAGCAGCAGCACGTATCATTTCTGTTCATGCTAAGCTGCGTCAGGCCAGCTTAGGCTATTGGACAGTTCAGAGTTATTCTTGGAAAAGTTGCTCAAAGTATGTGTTACAGTAAGAAACACAAGAAAATGGGATTGCTGGTCCACTGCTATTGAGAGATGATGTATTTTATTCTCATTTTGCACTTTGTCCTTTCTTTCCAGGAATCACAATATGTTGGATATGTAGCACAGGATCGGAGTAAGCAGAAATCCAAAGGAGAGCGCCCTGTTGCATGTATATTGACAGATAGTTTTGGGTGTCATACATTGAGGACATGGAGTGTTTACATTAATTAAGGGACATGATTTCCTGTGCTTTGTTGAGCACTGATGAATTTAGAAAATGCTGAAGAGATGTATACATTCCTTACCTAGAAATTAAGGCAGCAGTTCTGCAGAGAACAAATGGTATTTCATTAGGAAACCCCATTTGGAGTGATAAATAATCTCAATGGCAATCAGTTACGTCCTGGAAGAAAGTGACTTTCTGATCTGATGCTCAGAGACAATAGGGTAAAATACGCTACAAGTGAGGCAAATAAACCCAACTGATTTTTTTTTGATTTCCAGCACCGGACGATGGACCTTCAGATAGGTTGCTTCGTTCTCAGACAACAGTGTCGTAAGTAACCAGACTCAGTTACCATTTCTACTGTGCAGTTCCTTAGAAGAACGTGAAAGTAGTTAAAATCTGGTTCACTTGATGATTCCAAAGAGTAAGGTTTTATCAGTCTGATTTTTCCAAGAAAATTTCAATGCAGGGAATTTTTCACCAACAGAAACATTATGGTTTCATGATAGAATCATAGATTTCTTTTTGGTTGGAAAAGACCTTTCAGATCAAGTCCAGCCGTTAAGCAGACAGTGCCAAGTCCGCCACTGCGCTGTGTCATGATTGTAATGACTGTGTTAAAAACAAAACCAACCCCCCAGCTATGAAAGTACCAGATTGAAGGGGGTTTTGTTTGCTCTTTTAACCTGCAGCTCCTTAACATCTTGTCACTTACTGCTTGCTGTTGGAGCTAGAGCTCTTTTCTGTAGCCTTTTTTAACAGCATGTATATACTTCTGCTTCTCTTTATAGAGTTCTTCTTTCTCCTATCCTGTATTCCGTCAGAAGAAGGCTTCTGAAAATTTGAGTCTCAGTGTCAGATGTTTATGCAGAACGGCTACCAAAGTTTGACAAGGCTGGGAAGGAGTGCTGACTAGTGAATTAATTGCTCCAATAGAAAATTTTAAGTTGGTGGATAACGAACTTGCAGGTGGCAGTGGTTACCAGTTAATTAGGTTATTTAGAGAAACAGCTTGAAAGTAGCTTTGTGTGGGCTGCCATTAACCTGTCAGGATTAATCTGTCCAGATGGCAGCGCTGATAGGTTCTGAGCCCCGAGGAGGCAATAGAAATCCTTCCATGTCTGGAAGACTAAGGGGCCTGTGTGCAACGTGACTGCTGAACCGTTCAATGCCTATCAGTTGATGTGATTTGTAAAGATCTGATATTACTCCAGAGTATGTTGTTCCATGGAAGGCTGCAAGCTACAGGCTACAAAGCTTGGTTTCCTTATCATGAACAATGTAATTAAAACCCCAAACAAAAGTGAGCCAGTCCCAAATGAGGAAGAGCAGCTCTCCACCTTGGTTGAGATTGCAGCGTCTTGCACTCAAGCTCTGTAAGGTCTGTAACAATCAACCCTTTTCATGCTGTTGCAGCATCGTGCAGAGGAGCCTCCCCTGGCTGGTAGTGTGGGATAGTGTCTTACTGAGTAGTTAGCTGCTCCTTTAATCCATTCTTTCTTTTGCTGCTCCTCCTTCCACCCCAGCTTGCTCCTCCTGAATGACTTCTGGGAATTTTCTTTGCACTAGTAAACATACTCGTTTCAACTGCTCCAGGCTCTGCCTTCCTCCACAGACAATCTTTTTCAGCTCTTCTCAGCTGCCTGTAGAAATCCCTTTAGAGCTTCAGTCAGTTTTCCAGGCAACAGAGAGAGAAGAGACTTCTACCGTAGACAAGAATCTGAGAATACTGCTTTCTTAGCCCAGAGGCCCAGAATTGTAACTTTGGCGTGGGACATACCTCTGTCCTTTGCCAACATCCCCTCTCTGCTCAGTGTCCTTGGGGGCTCTTCAGAGCCAGGGTACCCACAGTCAGCAAAGACAGTTGAAGCGGGAGGAACAGGGTGGCTTAGGCTAACGTCCAGAAAGGAGTCAAGAAAGATTTCTGCAGGGACTTCCTCTACACCTTTCCCTTGAACCGATGCATCCCTTCTTTTTTGTGTTTTGTTTCACTGGCACAACAGGGCTTGCTTTCTTTGCTGCTTAAAGCACACGTGACTGAAACTTCAGCTGCCTGGAGTAGCTTGCGTTAGGAAGTGTAGCTGGCTGAAAACAAGCACTGCTTGTGCTGGTTAATTCGAAGTTGAAATCCCAGCGCGTTTGTGTGCCCAAATTAAGTGTTCAGCTTTACAGAGCATGCAAGGGTTTCCCAGGTGGCTTTCGTTCTTGAATACAGCCCCAAGTTAGCACCTGGCTGTGCTGGAATGGAAGAGCCCTTCTTGTGAAAGGGGAAATGCCATGCTCATTTGTGGTGATGCATCTTTAACCCAGCTGACAGAGAAGGACCAGCCTTTGCTTTCAGTGGGGTTGTTTCGCAAGCAATGCTGATTTTAGTGCTCCTTCTCTCAGTAAGGGAGCTTTTTAAATAGCGTTAGGGAGAGATTGATGGTGTCCATCTAAGCTGCAAAAGAGCAGGTCCTGCAAATGAAAAGTTGGGGTCTGTTAAGTCATGAGCTAATTAAGGCGTTATAATTGTTGAAGCAGATTTATTGTCTTTAACGTGGCTATTTAACACTTTGTTGAAACCTTGTTTTGGGGAAACTGGCTTTGTCTGTCCTTGCAGAAATAGGACTTATTTGAAGTTTTAGTGTTCTTCCTTCATCCTAAATTGAACTGAAGTCATTGCAATGTTCTTTCATGCCGATGCATTTTATTTACCAGCAGCTCAGGTGAAAAGGCAGACTTTTTTATTAGGAACCGTTAAATCAGATTTAAACGAAGATCTAGGTAACACTCTTTGCATTATCCTCCTGACTCTGAGGGAAATGTATCCAACTCTTAACGAGTTGGAAAGGAAAGAACTCATAGAGATGCCAGTAGACATTTGGCCAAACTGCCCAGAAGTGGCTGTGTTGTTGCTGCTCTTGCTTTTTCCTTTCTGTGTCTCAGTGGGCTGGCAGCGAGTTTCGGCTCTAGCCCGTCTGTGAAGTTGGAGTGTGCAGAGCTGCTGCAGACTGTGCGCCATTTGCCTTCCGTAGGAAGCTCAGCGCCTCGTTTTCCAAGGTGGTGTCTCATGGCGCTTCCCTTCAGTGTTTACTGTAAAAGAAGAGGCAAGAGGTAAATGCCACTGAAAAAAGTGTGTGAGGAAATGAGGCAGAGGAGACTGGGGGATGGAGGAGGACAGCCACAGGGCAACGGCACAGGCCAAGTGCAAAGAGAGCACGGTAGGTGTTTGGGTGTAATCAAAGTCCGTGTGCGCAGAGAGCCTCTTGTGCATCAGTGTAAGGTACTCAGGGACTGTGGGGTTGGTACCTTTCCAAGAGGCATCGTCTGTGTGGGAAGGGTTGGCTCTGTACCGGTAGACACAAGAGACCTTTGGGGTTTCCTGGTGCCATCCTGCTCCCTGGACAAGAGTGGATTTGTCACATCTGATTGGTGGCATTGTTTGTTGTGAGTCCGTGGTCAGCTTTGGCAGAGAATGTGGTCCTGTTTCAAGGAGAGGATCTCCATGCAAGGCAACCGCTTTGGTGTGACTGTAAAATAGTGTCTCTCTTGTGGGAACTGTGCTGAAATAAGGGAATCGCTTTTTTGGCGCAAGGTTTTCACTCCTCCGATGTTGCAGAATCAGGAAAGCAAAGGTCACCTCGGGGTCATCAGAGGTGACTCCAGAGCTGTAATAAGTGGTTTTGCTTTGTTCGTAATTGGACATGAAGGCTTGAAAGAGCGTGAAGTTTTGTGTAGGTTTCCTTTTCCCAACAAGTGTCAGGAACACCAACTCTCCCCCCCTTTTCCAGGGTGGATGTGGTTTCCTGGGAATCTTTCTTTCTTGTTCTCCTGCTGTAAAATGTGTTGTCATGAGGGGTTGGAGGCTTACTTTTTTTATTTGGGCATGAGAGAAATTTCTCACAGGAAGGCCTTAGTTGGAAATGAGGTTGAAATGAAGAGAGCTTTGATCTGAGTGATCGAAATGCCTGTGTCAGTCGCCAAGCTTTTATCCCATTTTGAAAGGACACTTGTGTAATTCTCTGTGTTGAGGAGTTGGTCTCCAGCTAGTTTCAGGATTGGAATCCCTGTACTTTCGAATAGCAGGAGGTTTGCCTTTTTTCCAGCTCCTTTTGGAATGCCTGTGTGATTTCCAGAGGAGGATAACACCTGGGAGAACCTTGGGTCCCTTCCCACCAATCCTTCCCTTGCAGCCTTTTGAGGACTTCAGTAATACTCTGAAATAGCAAGCAGTAGTTACCAGCTGCAGGCAGAGGGCTAAATTATGCTTCTCGAAGCATTTGCGGGCAGCCCGCTCTCTAGCAATAGTAAAAGAGAGTTTGTGGCTCCCCACTTGTAAACGGCTTGGAGTGCCTGAACTGCTTCATGTCAGGGTTATTGCTGAGATGTGCAGGAGCATCAAGTCCATTGTGTAGAGAAGAAATAGGAGGGAGGCTTTTACTTACGTACGTATGGTAGAACACTTGAGCAGCAAAAAGAGAAGGGCTGTGACAGAAGAAATATTTGCAGCCCCTGAGAGCAGAGAGCATGAGCGTGCACAGCTTCTGGTGCTCAGATGATGCTTTCTGCCCCTTGGGGACTCAGTGCAGGCCAATAGCATGCCAGTCTCTTAATGTACAAGGATCAGACTTCCTCCACCCTGTGGTGCTGTGGTAGTGTGCTAGATAAATGTAAGCGAGGAGCATCTGCTGAAGATTTGTCTTTAAATGCTGGAACTGACCATGTGGCTGTGGGAATGTAATTTATTCACCTTTTTATTTGTTGCAGGTGTGAAGTGACACTTGGGTGTCACCTGTTTCCGATCCCTTCTTAATGCTGAGGATTATGGTTCTAATCATTCAAGAATAAGCTGAGGTTTCAGCGGCTGGTCGTCCTCCCGTTCTTGGTGTACAGTGCAGCACAAGTGTTGAACGTGGTGGCATTTGTCCAGATTTCTAACCACTGAGATAGGCCTGATTTTAAACACTTGTCCATCCTGCAGCTTCCATTGCCGCATGCTCTGATCCATATATTACGCGTAGCTCAGGAAATCTGTTCACACTGCAGGAAATCTAATGGCCAGCTGTGCCCATATTGCTTGTCCTTTCAAGCTGGTATGCAGCCATTTGCCCTGCTGTCTTTTGGACCAGATGCAGGAAACAAATTTGTGCAAAACGAATTTGTTGGTCGAGTTGCATACAGTGGGGTAGAGTGCGTACCTGCAGGCATGCAGGAGTCATTGCCTTCTCCAAACCTCAGTGGAGGCAATCGGTCAGCAGGTGATTGCTCTGGATGATCTGGGGGGTGGCAGCTGTTGTACGGGGAGTAGCGTGCGCTTGTTCTGCATGATAGCTGAGGTGTTTGAGGGGATGGCAAGGGAACTTGGAGTGGAAGAGGAGTTGGAGTTGAAGGGGAGTTGGACTAGACAGCCATTAAAGGTCCCTTCCAAAGCAAGCTATGATTCTATTCTGCGATATTTGTACCCTCAGAGAGTTCATTATTTCTGCTTTCATGAGAAACGGAAGTAGCCTCAAACTGCTTTTTAGGCAGGTAGAGAGCATTTCCCTTCTCCACTAAAATCATTTTGTTGTTTTTGTCTTTGTGTGCCTGTGACTTAATGGACGCGCAGGTGTGTGTTTTGAATCATGACCCTGCCTGGAATTTCGGGTGGCCTTTATGGACAGGAATTTCTCCTTCATTCCAGCATAGCATTTGCAATGCTTCTAATGGATGTGCTGCAGTTCCCCTATACAATATGCATAATTTGTACTGGCAGCATTTTGGCTGGATCTTTGCTAGAGCAAATGCTTGCAGGAGCATGTCTTCGAATGGGAGGCTTGTGCATCAGTCATGGGCTACTGCCTTCAGTTCTTGCTTGTGGCTTGCATTTGAGGCATTGACTTGGATTGGTATATGATGTTGAGGTTTGTGGCCTGAAAATAGGAGTCAACTGCTTTTCTGCAGAGAAAATAGAGACATACTCTTAAAGCACTGGAACGCTGAGCTAAGATTTAGTTGGGTGATCTTTCAGCTGGTGTAATAATGGAGGGGCTTGGAGGCTGGGGTTCATTCCTCCCTTTTCTAAGTAAAAGCAAACCCCATGTTCTGGCTTTTGGAGTGAAAGGAGAGATGTGTTCTGGGGGAGAGAGGGTGCTGGATCAGGTCAGAGGCTGCTGCTGTGCTGTGTGTCAAGTAATCCTCTCTGGAGCCATAACAAGGAAGTGAAGCTAGGGAGCATGTGTGCAGGGAGTAGGGACTGTGCCATGGGAAAAGTGGGTTGTGGAACAGGGGAGAGGACTGTCCCATGCACAGCAGAATGAAGCCAGATGTGCGACATTACACTTGAGTCTTTTCACTGGGTTTAGCTTAATTTCCGCCTCCTGGTGTTGCAGTCCATGAGTTGGAATGCGCTGCTCAGTATTTTTGTGGAATCTTTGAGAAGCTGAATAAAAGTGATGTAAAGGAGCAGTTGTGACACAAGGTTTAGAGTTACTTGGTGTTGCTTAAAGCTGCCGGAGTTGCCTTGTATTCCCAACTTCAGATGATCAGAAACCTGATATGCTACCTTACTGTTAAATGCGATAGTCCCTGCCATTCAAAAAGTGCAACAGTTGAAGTCTCCAACTTGAACCCTCTCAATCTTGTAAGTGTTGTCTAGTTGAGCAGGCAAGTCTTAAAGGAACAACTCAGTTTAATTATGTCAAAGTCTGTGCAGGGTCAAGTGTCAGGGTGAGTACCTATAAGCACAGAAGACACCTTCTACCATAATGAAGAAAGAGAGGCAGTGCTGCAGTTTATTTGCTTTGTTGGGTGATATGTCCCAGCGAATTGCCCGTCTCCGTCTTTAAGTGAAAAGGGGCTGTGTTGGAGGGATGCCTTTTTTGCAATATGCTGATATCCTGGTTGCAAGTTTTTATTCCAAGGGCAACTCCTGGGGCTTAATTCTACTTGCAAAGCAACTTGCTTGTATGTTGTTAGCAGCTGAAGATGTGGTATCTAACGCACAATGAAGTTTCATATGCTTTTTTTGGATTCTTAATGTCATCTTCCCTTCCAGAGAAATTGAAACATAATTGGTCCATGATGCAACTAAGTTTGTAAAAAATCACTACATTGTCGGTACACCGTATTGATCCTAAGTGCTGAATTCTCTTTCCATCTCCAGAGCATCAAACTGGAAAGCTTCATATGAATACCAGACGGAAGATTTTCTACCTCCACCTCTGCCGCCAATGCCTCCTGCGCCAAAGTCAACCAGGGTGGCCCAAAAGAGACCCAGAAGCGAGAGTGATGAGCTGACTGCTATCGATAACACCGCCAAGAGTAAGAGCGATGACAAGGATCCTTTGATCTGCAAGCACCGCAAGGTGGAGAGCAATGAAGCTGACCTCTCAAAGGATATCAAAGTAGGCATCTATTATAACTAACAGGAAATTTCCTGCAGCCCGTGGATGCTGTGTAATTCTCTGAGGCTATAGAAAAGGGAGGAAGATAAACCAGCCACCAGAGAAAGCTCTTTGACGCATTTTGCCCCTTTCATGGCTATCTGTAACCATCTGGCACTAGCCCAGAAGCCTGCACTGTAACTTCTCTGCTGACTTGCCATCATTTCTTTTCATCGCATTAGTGAAGCATAGTGAGAAGAGGTGCCCATGTAAAAACCAAAGGCATCCTGTTGATGGTATTAACTGTTCCTGACTGTAGGCAACTACATGTCCGAGATTGGGGTAAGATAAGGGTGTTTACAAAAGGGAAAAGTGGGCTGCTTGAAAATAAGAAACATACAACCTGGGTTTGAGGGTTTCATAGTATCATATGATTTGGAGAGAACTCCAGGAGCAAACTCGCCAACAAAGTTTTCAAGTTGACAAGCAGGTATTCCTTATTGCGGCACCGGGAGACACGGGGATAGTGCTGCTGTTGTCCCTCCGTGCCTCTTGTGTGAAACCAACCAAATGTTTCCTCTCTTTTTTTCCAGTGTTTTCTGGGGATCTCGACGCAGCATCGGATGAGCTGTGACTGACCAGCAGCTTGATCAGACTGGTCCACTATGTTAGATAAAGTTTACACTGGCTGCAACTTGAAAACAAAACGCCTTAGCTGGTGCTCAAGTTAATGAAGTTGGTTCTTCTTACGTAGCCGCGACAAAGTTCTTCTTCTTCTTAATTAGCTGGAACAAGTTCTTCTTCTTCTTAAGTAGCTGGAACAACTTCTTCTTAAGTAGCTGGAACTACTTCTTCTTCTTAAGCACCTAAACCAACTTCATGTTAGGTACCTGCAACAACTTCTTAGGTACATTGAACGACTTCTTCGGTAGCTGCAACAACTTCTTAGGTACCTCGAACAACTTCTTAGGTACGTTGAATAACTTCTTGACTACCTGGAACAACTTTTTAGGTACCTTCAGCAATGTCTTAGGTACGTGGAAACCCTTCTTAGGTACCTGCAACGACTCCTTCGGTACCTGCAACAACTTCTTCGGTAGCTGCAACAACTTCTTAGGTACTTTGAACAACTTCTGAAGTACATTCAACAATATCTTAGGTACCTGGAACAACATCTTAGGTACCTCGAACAACTTCTTAGGTGCCTGGAACAACATCTTAGCTACCTGGAACAACTTCTTAGGTACCTGCAACAACTTCTTAGGTACCCGGAACACCTTCTTAGGTACCTCGAACAACTTTTTGGGTGTCTGGAACAGCTTTTTAGGTGCCTGGAAGAACTTAAGTACCTGAAACAACTTCTTGGGTACCTGGAAGAACATCTTAGATACCTGGTACAACTTGCTAGGTGCCTGGAATAGCATAAGTACCTGGAAGAACTTGTTAGGTTCCTAGAAGAACTTCTTAAGTACCTGCGACAACTTCTTAAGTACCTGGAACAACGTCTTAGGTGCCTGGAACTGTGTTTTCGGTAACTGAACAACTTCGTAGGTACCTGCAACAACTTCTTACGTACTTGGAAGAACTTCTTAGGTGCCTGGAAGAACTTAAGTACCTGGAAGAACATAAGTACCTGGAAGAACTTCTTAAGAACCTGGAAGAACATCTTAGGTACCTGGTACAACTTCTTAGATGCCTGGAAGAACATAACTACCTAGAAGAACTTGTTAGTTACCTGGAAGAACTTTAGTACCTGGAACGACTTCTTGGGTACCCAGAAGAACATCTTAGATACCTGGTACAACTTGCTAGGTGCCTGGAAGAACATAAGTACCTGGAAGAACTTTTTTTTCTCATGTACCTCGAACTTATTTTTCCTCAGAGCATTCGTAGTGTTACTTTTTTTTTTTTCTCCCCTTGGTGGGTTTTTTTTTTTTTTGCACTTTGAAAGTCTCAGCCTCTCTATTGAGTTATTGGACCGTTCACCTGTTGAGCTGTTGAACTGTCCACCACAAAGCACCAGCAAAGGAAAAGGAATCATCGTGGGATAGATTTGGGTACCCTGGAAAGACTTGAAACTGGTTTTAGGAGGGAAGCCACAGCGCTGATGGCACCTTCCTTTAAAACGACGAAGTGCAATGAATTGCCTGAATGGCTCAATGTATTGATGGTCTACGAGCATTTCTATGATGAATAACCAGCAGAACAATCATTGTTCGTGAAGAAGTGCTGCCAAGAAGGAAATCTTCCTCCCGAGGTTGTTCTGCAACATCCCAGAGTTTGCAACAGCTGTTTGCCCAGAAGACATCTGAGAGAAGTGTTATTGCAAGCCCAGGGGCAGTCTTTGGTGTCTTTACCTCTGCATTGGCAAGGGACAACCTCAGCAGTGCCAGGCAGCGTTATGTTATAAGAAAAGCCACAGAAATTGCTGCCTTGCTGTTTCCAACCTCACCCTTTTGCATTTATCAGCCACCCGCTGTCCTGAGAACTGGGGGAAAGCCACTGCCTTCGGTGCTGCACGTTTACTCAAGTCGTCGCTGCTTTGTTCCGCCTTGCCACGCACACATGCTCTTAGCACTTGAACTGTGTTACTTAGGGTCTTGTTTGGTTTCAACCTGTGAGCAAAACACAGCTGGGGTGGCAAAATGACCAAGTGTGGTTGGAAACAGCTCTGCCCCTGCTGTGGTGAAGGGACATCCCTGACGCTGAGGACTTCTTGTCCTGTTGCTTTTTGCCATTTTGACGGGTGGGGGAACTTGGCTTGTACTGGGTCACTGTGACTGTTTGGACACTGTTGCGGGTCTGAGAGCTTACATGGGGAGGAATCACTTCTCTCTAAGGAGGGACTAAGTGGTTGAATGTGGACCATAAGACCAATTTTGTGTTTGGGTATTTGCCTGTAACCGTTGTTGGTGTCAGTGAATATCTAAAAGCAGGATTTGGTACCAAAGTAGGACATCCTTCACGTGGGAGGTAACTCATGTGCTCTTTCTCACCCAAACTATAGGATGGGCCCAGCAACCTAGGGATTTGTCAAGGGAACACCAGAGGGAATAACTAGCTCTTTGCAAGCGTTTTCTCCTTGTTGGGAGCTGCATTTTGCAAATGTGGTTTTGCAGGTGACAAGAACTGTGAGGGCAGCATCTGCGGCACTTGTGTGTTCAGCAGGGGGACACCATTCTCTGCCCAAAGATTTCCTGTTGCGTGACAGCAGCATCCTGCTCTCCTCATATCTCACAGTGTGCCTTAGGCCTCTGGTCCCCTCTCGCATCCCTTGCCCTGTCTCTGACAGACCTGTGGGAGTGGTGAAGAGAAGGGTGCCCTAAACCAGCTGTACTCACAGGAAGGGATTAGCTCCCTTTTCCACATGATTTCAGGATGGAGGAACAGGTCTGCGTGTGTGCAGCAGTATTTTGTGAATGACCTGCTGGTAGTTTGGATGGTCACAAAAGTGGAGAGCAAAAGGTCTGCGTTTCCAAAAGCAGTTTCTGTAGGAATGGCCTCTGCCACCGGGCAGCCTGGAGTCCTCTCGCCTACCCCGGCAGTGCGGGACTGCCAGGATCCTGGCTGGGCCTTCCTGTACCTTCAAGGGACTGTCCTTCTATGTTCACTTGATTAAAAGCCTTAGTGCATTTCGGGGATAAGCTGCCCTAACCAGTGGAAGGAAGGTCTGTGTCCCCCCCTCCCCCCCCCCTCGCTCTTTTGCCTATCCCTGCACTGCTCTGGGTGAGCCAGGGACAGAGCGGGGCTCAGCATTAACTGTTTTGTTCTCCGGAAGCATTGGGATGGCCAGCCAGCCTGAAAGTCTTGGCATGCACTTTGGAGCTCGATTCCATCCTAGTGAATCGATGCCGCCTTCTGACTTTGTCTTCAAAGCAATTTAGCTGTTTTTAGGATCACCAGCTGAGGAGGAGGAATTAAGGAAGAAAGCTTTCTTGAATCTGAAAGCCACTGTGGGAGTCTGCAAGAACCTTAGCAGAGCGTTAGTTACAGGTAGGCTTAAGGTGAAGCAGGGACACAGGTCCCCTTGGGACTAATTCCGCACACACCCCTCTCACTCCTTGCTACCAGACCGTGTTGCCATTGGAGAGCCACATGCCCACCCCAGGGGAACTGCCTGCTGCAACCTGTGGGTGCACCAGGTCCTGTCCTTGCTGGCCCTTTAGGCACCTTGCTGCCTAGATGGTGATCATCTGTTGCCCTGGAAACCTCATGCAAGTGCATTGTGTGAGCAGAGTTGGTGGAGCAGTCACCTGATGAAGGCAGATGGACCCGCATTTGCCTCTTTACAGCGGGGAAAGGGCAGCATGTGCTCTGCTACTCTGTGGCAGTGATCATGCAAGGACTGCTCCCACTCCCAGGGCAAATTGCCCTGGCACTTGAGGAAATGGGATCATGGGCAGTTCATGTCACAGGGATGCAGGGTGGTATTTGAGGGCTTTCGTTTACAAAGCAATCTGAGGAAGCATCAGTAGCAAGCTACATAGGAAGATGCGCTTTGTCGCAGGTCATGGAGAAGACGCTTTAAATAACAGTTCATTTTTTTAAAAACCATCATGTTTCAGCCTCAAGCCAGGCCAGAGGCCTGTGCAGGGTTAGGCAAGATGCTCATCATTTTCACCTGGGCCTGGTCAGGACTTAGCAAGTGTGAATGACTGAGTGAATAAAACCAGAAAACGTAATAGTGGAGGAAATCACATTTGCCATTGAGGGACAAAATCCTGACTCCTAGGGAAACAGGTGATGCTGAAGTCCCGTAAGGAAAGGAGGCAGCTATGGTAGCAAAGTGAAATCATTTCCATGCCGTATTTATGTAGAAGAAATAATACAGTCTTGAAATTGTCAAATGTTCTATTTTTAAGATGCCATTTATTTAATAGTTGAAAACCCCACAGAGATCTCTTCTGTAAATTCTGACTTCTGCGATGTCCTTGGTTTGGTTTTGTCCTCTCCCTTCCCTCTCGGTTCCCGTTATAAATCTGTACATCCTAAACTTATTTTGGGGACGTATGTCCCTCTTGTGAATGATGTTTTCTGCCCTGTGTGTGATGGAGTTTCTGAGATGGTCGATTCACTCATGTGGGGAAATAAACAGTAAATGAAGTAGCCCATTTGTTATGAGTTGTTGCAAGCGTCTTCATGCTTCTTGTAGAGAAGCTGCAGTTTGCCTCTCTTCTCTGAATGGTCTCAGTGTTTCCCTTCTGAATGAGGTGTAAGTATGAATGTATGTACGAGAAGTCTCTGTTTCAGTTGCTCCCCCCTTTGTCACCCCTTGCCCTTACTTCAGGAACAAGAATGTGTGCGAATCTAGGTGCTGAGGGTGGCAGGAGGGTCATGATATGAGGCGTCAGCCCCTTATCCTCCTGAAATGGATTCAGGGAAGACTGCCCTGCAGTCAGCCACTGACAGCCACCAGAGCCTGGCTCTGAGCGCTGGCTGATAGGGAAATCCCATTCCCTCAGGGAATCCCACAGGGTTCCATGCCCCATGGTAGCTCTGCTTCTCGTCGGTTGTGTGAGGTGAGCTCTTTGCAATGGCCTTAATAGTTCTTGTTTGGGGCTTTTCCCATGATCTTGCTTTATGTTGGGCAATGTAACTGTTCCTTGGAAGAGTGATTTCTGCGTGGCTCTGTGCACTACTGTGATACAATTCGTGCATTATTCAGGTCCTTTCTGCATCCGACACTGCGCCCAAGATGTTTGCTGACAATGGTTGTGGTTTGCTAATGTAGCGTGTAAACTGTAGAGGATACTGAAGCCTGTTGTAATACCCACCAGATACGCTGCTGTTACAGGTGTTGCATAGAAAATGTACATGTTGGGGGGGGGGGATGGTGTCCGTGCACTTTGTTGCTGTACACATAAAGCCCCAATGGCAAAACTGTACTGGCGGAAGAGTAAAGGAAAGAAATATCTCCTTAGTGAAAAAACCCAGATGTGAAACATCCCCATGTGAGCATCTGGTGGGAGTTTTAGTTACAGACTCAGACAGGAGGAGCTTGGTGGTGCATTTGCTCAGGCAAGGTGGGACTGGGACTCAGTTCCCTGCCATCGATCGGTGTTTCAAGTGGTGTGACAGCAGGGCACCCCCAGGCCGGTTGCAAGGTGCATGGAAGGTAAGAAGAGGAGCGTGGGAAGGTAGCCGCGGGTTGTGGCCACGCATGTGTGGCTTTTGTTCTGGTTCTGGTGGGGAGCGAGGGTTAGTTGAACACAAGCTGCCCTCTCTGCTGGCCAGGGTGCAGCTGTCCCTGTGTCACTCAGGTCCTCTGTTCCATCGGCTCCCTGCCCCTCACGGCCCAAAAGGTTTGTTCCCTACGATCCTTGCTTGGGGCTAAAGCAAGGAGGGTTCATGCTGGAGGTGGGATGGAGATGGGGAGCGGAAGGAGGGATGCAGCAGGAGGAGGAGGTGTGACGTGCCCGCAGGGAGGTCATCTAAAAGCCAGGGAGGGCAAAGGGGGAGCAGGAGGCCGTGGGGCTGCAGCATCCGTGGCCCTACTCAGCTCTCTGCCCAAGGCAGTGGCCCCATCCCCAGCTGAAACAGCCAAAAATACTTTGGGGTTGTTTTGCAATCAGATTTTGTTTGTTTCTTTATTTATTGAGCCTTTCTTGACTAACTCTGATTTTGCAAGCGTGTTTAATCTCTTTTGAGATTTGTTACATGCCGTAAACTATCTGGCCTTGTCGCTTTGGCTTGGCTTATCCTTTTCAAAGCCAAATGTGACATTTGGCAAAGGGGCTGCATTAAAGTTGACTGCAGTTTCTCTGCCCTGTGCTGCTCTCCAAACACTAAAATAGCCTGGGCATGTTGAAGGGACATTGAGGTGCTCAATGACATCTTTTAGCTTTGGTCTTCACCAGCAGGAGCTCCAGCCAAGTGCCCAAGTCACAGAAGGCAAAGCCGGGGCCTGGGAGAAATGTGCCCGTGGGATGCTGTGGTAGATGCCCCATCCTTGGAGACATCCAAGGCCAGGGTGGATGTGGGTCTGTGCAGCCTGATCTAGTCGATGTCCCTGTTCATTGCAGGGGTTGGACTGGACGGGCTTTGAGGGTCCCTCCCAACCCAACCCACCCCAATCTGTGACTCAGAAGCCAGGCAGGCAGCCGCAGGCACACGTGTGTTCCCTTCGGCACAGCCCAGTGCACGTGTGTCTGATCTCTGGGAGGACACTGCTGCCCCACCTGCCATAGGTTGTGTGCACTCCCTGGAAGCCTGAGTCACCGTTCTGGGGGCAAGCTGAGGGCAGGTATGGATTGGCATGGCCTTTTTGCCTGGAGCGATGGAGCACCACAACCCCTGCACACCAGGCAAGTCAGGCGGCAGGAATCACATAACTTCCCATTGGCTTTCCTTGTGCTGGAACAGCTTTGAAATGCAGCAGTCTGGGATCCAAGGAATTGTGTTGGAATGCCACGAAGCGGCAGCAACGCCACCAACCTGGCTGCCAGAGCCAGAAAAGAATTGCAAATCTAAGTGTCATCTCTGGGCTGGAAGCGCTTTATTTGCTGCCAGCTCCAGGCGAGAGAACGCGCAAGGGTTCAGAAAACAAACACAGACGTGGTAACAGCAGCCAGCAAAACGTTTAAGTGGAGCATCTGGAATGAAGCGCTTGGGTTTGCAGAGCTCTGCACTGCAGCAGTGCTGAGAGTAGTTCTGAAAGCAGGTTCAGCCTAATTTAAGACAGAAAGCCCCATTTAATGGTGGGAGCCATCTGGAGTCCCCAGCCACACACACAAGCCTGCGCTCTTTCTGACAGAGCTGACAGTGCATGCCTATGTTTGGTGTCCATTTTAAACTGTGCAGGTGGCTCGTGCATCACCTTCTGGACTCTTCTGTCCACATCTGAACGCTGCAGCAGGGTGTCTGATCCTAATAGAGCCGCGCTTGCTTTGCTTTTGGCTGGGTGCCACAGCAGATGATGCACTGCCCTTGGCAGCGGTGTGGTTTGAGAGGAACTGGGGAGCCACAGTTGGAGTCCCGAGGTGAGGAGCAGTGTGCGCATGAGGGCTGCTGTGGGGCAGCAGGAAAGGGAGGTGCCATGTCCCAGAAGCTTGGGCAGCAGTGGGACTCTGCAGGTGGAGATACATGGCTCAATGTCCAGCTGGAGCCCAGTAATGAGTTGTATCCCTCAGGGATCGGTGTTGGGACCGGTCTTGTTCAACGTCTTTGTCAGTGACATGGACAGTGGGATTGAGTGCGCCCTCAGCAAGTTTGCCAATGACACCAAGCTGAGTGGTTCCCTTGATACACTGGAGGGAAGGAATGGCATCCAGAGGGACCTTGACACGCTTGTGAGGTGGGCTGATGCCAACCTGATGAAGTTTAACCATGCCAAGTGCAAGGTCCTACACCTGGGTGGGAGCAATCCCAGGCACAGCTCCAGGTTGGGCAGGGAAGAGATTCAGAACAGCCCTGCAGAGAAGGACTTGGGGTGTTGGTCGATGAGAAAATGAACATGAGCCGGCTTCAGTGTGCGCTTGCAGCCCAGAAAGCCATCCGTATCCTGGGCTGCATCAAAAGGAGCGTGACCAGCAGGTCGAGGGAGGTGATCCTGCCCCTCTACTCTGCTCTCGTGAGACCTCACTTGGAGTACTGTGTGCTGTTCTGGTGTCCTCAACATCAAAAGGACATGGAACTGTTGGAACAAGTGCAGAGGAGATCGGGAGGATGATCAGGGGTCTGGAGCACCTCCCATATGAAGAAAGGCTGAGAAAGTTGGGGCTGTTCATCCTGGAGAAGAGAAGGCTGCGTGGAGACCTCCTAGCAGCCTTCCAGTGTCTGAAGGGGGACTATAGGGATGCTGGGGAGGGACCCTTCATTAGGGACTGTAGTGATAGGACAAGGGGTAATGGGTTCAAGCTTAAACAGGGGAAGTTTAGATTGGACATAAGGAGGAAGTTCTTTACTGTGAGGGTGTTGAGGCACTGGAATGGGTTGCTAAGTTGTGACTGCTCCATCGCTGTTGGTGTTCAAGGCCGGGTTGGACATAGGCTTGGGTGACATGGTTTAGTGCAAGGTGTCTCTCCCCCTGGCAGGGTGATTGGAACTTGATGATCTGAAGGTCCTTGCCAACCCTAACTATTCTATGACTCTATATATATATATTTATGTATGTGCTTTATATTTCTTTGTGGGCAAGTACGTGTTCAGCTGAGTTCTCCTCCACAAACTGTAAACTATTTTTATTGTTCTTCATAAAGTTCAGGTGAATGCTTTGCTGTGAAAAATACGGCACTATGCCAATTTTTCAGCCTTTCTTCCCTAAACAAGTTGCTGTATAAATCCCATGTGTTACCTCTTGTGTCTCTAACATCAGTAGTGGTTTTGGTATTGGCTTTAGGGTGACTGTCAACCTGAGTTTCAAGCTCTTTTAACCTTCCCCAGGCAGCAATGCTGCCTGTTAGGCATAAACGCTATTGTTCTTTCGAAGCCCTTGACAAAGCCGAGTAGTTTCACTTTACTTTTCACATCCCATGTATTTTAATTGCTGAGAAACCGTGCGTAAAAGAGTCATGAGATACTCCGTGCTTGACTTGTCTATGCAGTAATGCTGAAGGTGGCAAATATGTTTTCCTGGCTTCAGCTCTAACAGTTATTTTCCAGTGACGTAGTAGCTGGCACAGTGCTGTGGTTTTGCTTTAGTCTGGAAATAATGCTGATAACCACCGATGGTTTTAGTTGCTGGTAAGTAGTGCTTGCTTTGGTCAAGGACTTCTCAGTCTCTCAAGCTCTGCCAGTGAGGAGGGGCACAAGAAGACAGGAGGGAGCAGAGACAGAACACCCGACCCAAGTAAGCCAAAGGGGGAATCCTTGCCACAGCACATCATGCCAGTGTATAAACTGGAGGGTATTACTCAGAAGGGACCGATCACTGCTCGGGTCAGGCTGGGTATCAGTCAGCAGGTACTGAACAACTGTAGTGTGTCACTTGTGTTTTCTGAGCTTTCATTTCTTCTTGTTTCCTGTCATTATCAGTATTGTCATTGCTGGTGTTCTATTATCACTGTATGTTACTATTAGTTCTTCAACTGTCCTTATCTCAACCCGGGTTCTTCTGATTCTCCTCCCCATCCCGCCCAGGGTAGGGCAAAGGGGGATCAGCGAGCAGCTGTGTGGTGCTGAGTTACTGGCTGGCTCTAAACCACAACGTATGCTTTGGGTATCATCTCTCTGTACCATGTGGCAAACTGAGAACCGGTTGAAGAAAATCTGCTGGAGTGCTGGCCCTGGGAAATGGAGTCTCTTGGCCCTTGTGGTTACAGGTGCAGTGTCTGTGCCACCACCACATGGATTACTCAGTCTGTCAGGAGTGTTGTCTTGCTGGGATCACTTCTCACAGTAGAATATCCCTGCATGTAGTGCAGGTGTGCTGCGATGTGAACATCTATCACCTCAGCACCACACAGAGAACTGGCAGACTCTAAGTGCATGCTTCTAAATGTACTCCGTGTCTCTGACTAATACTGCAATCCCAAATGCAGACGTTACTCATGTACCCAGAAGACGTTCCCGTTCCTCTTCATCCTCGTCTATTTCTTTCCTTATGTCCTTTTGCTACAACTCTCCATTCCACCTCCTGGACTGCTGCATGCACCTTCGACAACGGGCTCCAGCCACTGCTTTTTCCACAAGTGGAAGGGTGGTTTGCGAACAGCACAACCGGGCCTGAATGTACGGTTAGTAACCTGCCTTAGGATATAGATATAGTTAAAGAAGGTGTGCCCAGTTGTGCAGGAGGTATACGCGGGATTTGTTCTGGGGGTTTGCTTTCCCATTTCCCTGGTCCTGCATCTGTCTGTAATCACAGCTGCAGCTCTGCCTTCAGCTGTGCCTGCTGCAGTTGTCATTGTAAGGAGCGGATCATTCGGGAAAAGCAGTCAGCGCCTGAAGTTAGTATTCTTGCCTTGGAGTCTTGACAGAGCTGGAATCCAAAGCTTCAGTAAAGGAGCCCGATTTTGGTTCCACCTCGTAACAGTGTTGAGCATTCATGCCAAGCACACTGAAATTGGAGCCAAGTGCATTCAGCATTTTGCGTATAAGGATTCTTTGTCTCCTTGAGGCAGGTAAGCCAACTTCAGTGTGGACAGGGATAGAGGATAAAGCAAAGGAGGGCTTGCGTGTGCAATCACTTTCTCCACAGCTTTCTCCACAGCTTTCTCCACAGCTACTTTGACACTTGCCAAGCACATGAATTTCTCATGTCAAACAGTTGTGGGTTTAAGAATCTCCTTGTCTCGAGGGGTCAAGAGCTGGGAATGCAGCAAAACTGCAGTGCCTTTATCGTCCTGTATCTCCTGTGTGTGGCCTTACCCGGGATAGAGAAGCAGGACTTGCCCCTAAGGTATGGCCACCACAGGACCACCTGAAGCTGCACCTTTCAAGCCTCTTGGAGCTGGCCCCAGACAGTGCAGGCAGCTGATTGCTTGACACCTTGTTTGTCTCATAGATTGCCCTTGCTCTGATGCCACACAGGCTGCTGCTGGTATGCTCAAAACAGGGACTGTCAGCCTGGCGCATATGGCCTGTTTGGTTTCCTGTGCTGCTGGTCTCTCTGCTGTCATTCTGTTGCTTCTTAATATATAAGTTGGGAGTTTCTTGAGCTCAAATCTGTCTTTAGGTTCTGGGATTGTTCAGCATAGCCTTAGTATGTGACAAGGCTTTTATTAGGAGTTAGTTCTCTAACAATAATAACGGCTCAAGGAGCAGTGACCTGACTTGACAATTGAAATAAGTGGTCTGGGTCTCCTTCATGTATCCTTGAGAAAAATCTTCATGTACAATAAATGAAATTCTAAAGTAAGCTCAAGTCTATGTATCTCAGTACCCTTTAACCAGTGCTGGATGCTCTGAAGCAGCTGTTCCACCACCTGGTGGCTCCTCAACCTGGCTGTTGGTGTAATGACACAAACGCATCATTCCCAGTTCTACTATGGAGTAAGTTCTCATGCTTGATTCTACAGCCAATAGGGCCATGAGTCTATGGTTATGAGGAGGCATTTCCTCAGTGGTAGTGTGCCCAGAGCGCTGCCAGTCTTCCCATCAGGACAGTCAGATTGTATAACCCGCTGCCCTGGTGGAAATGATTCCTGAAGCGCAAATACCTGCTCTTCTTGGCTTTCCTCAGTGAATCATAAAGCACTAGCAAGCAAGGTTAGATTTATGCAGGAGCCGTGTGGGCCAAGATACACTTAAATAAGCAAGGTTGTCCATTCATACGATAATTATCCTGCATTCATCCCCTTTCTGTAACCAGCTTCTTTATGCACCGCTGCTTTTTCTTCCCAGCAGAGCCCAGAGTTGTTTGTTTCAAACCCCCGGATCACTGTAAGCATTCAGCAATCCTTATGCGTTGCCACAAGGCCTTACCATGACTGGCTTATGCTCACAGCAGCTCAGGCTACTTGCCCTGGCCTTCTGGTCCACAGACTCTGTATATAAACTGCTTGTCTAGTGATTTATAGCACCGGCATGGTTATGGCTGCTTTAGAAATGACCATTATCTTACAGCAAGATTCAATAGAAACATTCCCCAGCATGAGACCTGTGTGTCCAGCCACATCCATGTACTAGAAGGAAAGTTGGCCTTGTTTTACCTTAACATTTACCACCTTAGCTCCCAAATCACCTTCTTTCTCTTTCATTATGAAGGTTCTCTTGTGAGAAAGACATTATTTACGTGCCAGTTGTGTGACCAGTGGCTTGATGGGTTTTAGCACATAGGGACAGTGTAAATTTGATGAGAGTTTTCTTGTCGGGATGAGACCACTGCAACAGGACCCTGAGAACAAAAAGCACAACAGCTCTCACAAGGCCACCAACAAACCCGTCTTGGATCCCAAGCTCAGCAAAGACGTTTTGCCTGGCAGTGCCGAGGCGCGTGCCACTTTCAACCCCTCTCCTCAAAGCCAGGGCACAACCCACACCAGCACTGGGAGCAGCAAACCTGCCATCGCGGCCGAAAAGAATTCTCACAAGGAGAAACTTCCCCTGCCCATCAAGGAGAAGAGTTTGCTCTCACCAGTGAAGGACTCCCCTGACCCTGAGCCCCTCCTAGTGAAAATAAAGCTCCCGTTCCTGGCAAGAGTCCCCCAGCGCCCTGGGGAAGGCAGTCAGCACAAGACAGCAGAGGCTGAGGAAGTCCCTGGTGCAAGGAAGCAGGACTCGGAGAGGAAAATCACAGGCATTCACAACAAGTCCCTTGAAAAGAGGCAGCGCTGCAGCCTGGTCCACCAATTTCTGGTAAGTGGCAGCTTGACAACTGGCTAACCAAGGTGAACCCACAGCAGTGCCAACAGAGAGGCTCCATGAAATTGCCCATGGGGATAGATGTGCGCATCAAACTCCAAAGCTTCACATGAATCCCAGAAAAAAGATTTTCTACCCCACCACTACCACCAATGTCTCCCGCACATCCTGCACCAAAGCCAAACCAAAAGAGACCCAGAAAAGACAGTGATGAGCTGACTGCCATCGATAACACCAGCAAGAATAAGAGCGACGACAAGGATCCTTTGATCTGCAAGCACCGCAAGGTGGAGGTTAACCAAGCTGACCTCTCAAAGGATATCAAAGTAGGTATCTATTATAACTAACAGGAAGTTTCCTGCAACCCGTGGGTGCTGCGTGATTCCCTTTAGAAACATGCTCTGAGGCTACAGAAAAGGGAGGAAGATAAACCAGCCACCAGAGAAAGCTCTTTGACGCATTTTGCCCCTTTCATGGCTATCTGTAACCATCTGGCACTAGCCCAGAAGCCTGCACTGTAACTGCTCTGCTGACTTGCCATCATTTCTTTTCATCGCATTAGTGAAGCATAGTGAGAAGAGGTGCCCATGTAAAAACCAAAGGCATCCTGTTGATGGTAGTAACTGTTCCTGACTGTAGGCAACTACATGTCCGAGATTGGGGTAAGATAAGGGTGTTTACAAAAGGGAAAAGTGGGCTGCTTGAAAATAAGAAGCATACAACCTGGGTATAAGGTTTTCGTAGTATCATAGAATGGTTTGGGATGGGATGGAGCATTTACCGCTTCTTTGGGCAATCTATTTCAGTGCCTCACCACTCTCACAGTAAAGAAATTCTTCCATCTCTCTAACCTAAATCTCCCCTCTTTAAGTTTGGTTTTCAGTTTGCTTATAAAATTGTCAGTGATCCTTGCAGCTGGACCTTTGCATTTTGTGGTTGTAAAACTCAATTATCTTCCTATGTACTAGTGGCTGCACGTGTGTGGTCTGGTATGTTGTGTGAGTCGAGCCTGATGGTGCTCGCTCCATCAGCTGGCTTCTAACTGCTTGCTTTTTCCCTATAATGTAGTTGGTAATGGAGAACCGTTAATTGTGGGGTTAAGCTGGAAATAAGTGGGAATGGACATTACCTATTGCTGCCTTGGTTAGTGAAAGGTTTCATGAAGCACCGTGAAAAATGGGCTGCTCGCAGCCTTACTGCTATCTTAGCCATTGTGCAAGGAATGCTGCTACTTAATTTCTCCGTGCTTGGGAAAAGTATCAATGAAATGAATGGTATTAAGCCTTACTAGCAGTCAGGTGCGAAGCCAGGTTTCAGTTTCCATTATTGGCGGAGGTGCTGGGAAACAGGCAAGAAGACAGGGAGAGCCTGGAAGATAGACTGTGCCTGGGACAAAAGAATATTTTCTATTGAAATTCGGGAAAGGCAAGCTTTGGAATCGTCTTCGACATATCTCTAACGAGATTTATCTCTATTCTGTGACTTGTCAGGGATCTGCCGGACACGTCACAAAACTTTTCCCAGCGCCTTCTTTGCCAAATGGTACCTCCAAGCCAAAGAGATCGGAACTCAAGTTTAAAAGGTAAGGTTTTGTTTTATACCCCTCTTCTGTACTTTCTGAAGACACCAGGCCAGGCTGGCCCTGCAGCCACCCTCCCTTCTGCTTTAATAAGCACTTCCTTGGGGAAGAAAGAGAGAAGGAGAGGTGTCACTGACTTGCCCTGTACGGTCTTCTCCTGTCTGGGACTTACCCCTCCTACCGCAAAGCAAAGGTCTAATTACAGCATTTCTTGTATTAGAACCACAACTCCAGAAATCAGTCCCTTTCTCACTCTGAGAGGAGGTACCTCTTGTGCCTGCCTACAAAGGATGGGTTTTGATTTGCCTGATTCTTGGCAAGTGGTAAACTACTCTGTGACAAGGTGCTGGGCAGGCAAGGAACCTTTTCTGAGAGGGCATGACTCTGTACTTGCTCATTTTGTCAGTGCACAACTGGTTGTGTGCCATTTGCACGGTGAACAGATTATCCCACTGCACAGAAATGTGTGTGTGTTCCTGCTTTATCATTGTTTATGTGTTGATTGAGACCAAGGCCGGTAGAAGCCTCGGTGGCAATATCTGCTGTAAGCAGATAACTTGAATGCAGGGTCTTCTGGTCTGAGGTAAGCGTGTGGTGCTGCGAAGATTACTGTAGGTTTCAGTCAGAACGTATTTGTGGGACTGTACTTGAGCAATGATAGAAGGCTGCTGTTAGTTATATTAAATACAGGCAGCACAGCCTGAGGAACCATGTATTGGATAGGAGAGAGACAGGTATCAGTTTATTGGTAGTGAAATTAGGGGATGCATGAGTGTGTTTGAGAGTTGATTTGATGCCTTGCCTCAGAGCTGAAACAGCTGTTGGTTCTTCTGTCGTAGACTACAAACTTTTAAAATGAACTGTTTGCTTTCTGGTCTTGATGGACTGTATTTCCCAGCTGCTGCTGTTGCTTTGCTTTCAGAAAGGAGGTTTGCTTGGTTGGTTTTTGCCAAACAAAACATTTCCTCTGAGATGTCTGTCTTGTCCAGAAACACTTGAAGTAGTATTTCACTTTCAGTGCTTCTGGGGCATGTCTTATGGGTCCCGGGCCTGTAGGTGGCCCATGGGGAACATCTACTTGAAGGGGTGCTGCCTGTTAATCCTGTAAGAGGAGAGCGAGTCACCTAAGAGGCCATACCTATTCCTGCTGCTTGGAAACCAAGGCATTCTGAGACAGCCCTCTCTCTGCTCAAGGTCATACAGGGCACTTGGAGCCAGGACTAAGGTCTTCCTCAGGGCAGGTTTCCTGACTTCTGGACCAGCGTTTGAAATCATGGCATGCACTGTTTTTTCGTATAAGGAGTGGGCCACTGGTGGCTGACAAGGTTCTCCTTATTTTGTTTCCTTAGATTCATCATGACACTAAAACCCTGTATGAGCCCCTCAGCATCTTCACATGAAGAAATCTTTGCCGTGTTATGGTGCGTAACTCTTTTTCTGTGCCTTCATACTTTTTAGACTTGGGCAAGTGAAAGACTCATTCCTTTCAGGGAAAAGGAATGAGTGAAATGGGAATCAGGGCTCTGCAAGGAAGAAAACCTCACAATATCAAACCCAGACTGAACCGGAACATCTCTAGTGTGAGCCGTTCTGTCACAAGGGACCACACGTGGAAGGCACAGGCTCTAAAATTTGATCTGCTGGCAACTTGAGAGCACCTAAGGGCTTTCACCTAAGGTGAAAGAATGCAATTTGGCTGCTCATGTTGGAGCCATCTGACTGGAGCTGTAGCTTGACCGTAGCTGAGGCACACAGCTGGATGGGGGCTTACTCAGCCTGTGGCACCTGTAAGAGCCTGGGCACCTGTTTATACGAAAGACCAGACCCACCCTCGTTTGGTTTTTTTCCCCTTGTGATTATTTCACAGGAGAAATCCTGAGCGTTCTTGACTGTGGAGTAGAGCTGAGGCATGCCTGCCTGCGTCCTACAGGGCTGGTGGCCGCTGAGCGGGCAGCAGCAAGCGTGACTATTGACCAAGCTTGGGTGTCTTTCTGTTCACAGCATGCGCTGCCTGTCCCTTCTGAAGATGGCAATGTTCCGGGACAAAAAAGAGACTGCAGTAAAGTATTGCAGCATTCTGAACGACCACTTCAAGGTAGGACACGCGTAACTGAGCTGCCGGATGGGTGGCATCACCCAGCCATCAGTGACCGATGTCAGCTGAACAGCCCAAATCTAACAAGAGTTCTTTTCCTTGCTGCAGAGACTTCCCACAAAAGCACCTTCTCCGTTTGGTGCAAGGTGAGATTTGAAAATACGTGTGTAGTAATGTGCCTCTAAGGGTGTGAGTGAAAACAGCAGCTGGAGTGCTTGAGCTGCAAGCTGCATGTGAGAGTGCCTTTGCATTTGCTCTTTCTTGCCGCCTGAAGTCATACTGTTAGGGGGCATGAGTCTCTTTCTGCTCTCTCTTTCCCATCTCTTCTTGTTGGGAAGAGGTTTTTTTTTGGTTATGAGGTCCAGAGTTACCGTGTATCAAGCAGAGCAGTTCTTTACCGAAGAAGTTTGTGAAAGAGTGCCTTTTCCTCTCATATGCCCTGCCCTGCGTGCTTGTTAACACTTCCCAGCCTTCTAATACCGCTGAGCTCTGTGTATTCACAATGTGTTAATGGGACTTCCCAAGTGACAGTGCTGCGGTTGTCCCTCTGTGCCTCTTCTGTGAAACAAACCAAACGTTTTCTCTCTTTTTTCCCAGAGTGTTTTGGGGATCTCGACGCAGCATCGGACGAGCTGTGACTGACCAGCAGCTTGATCAGACTGGTCCGCTGTGTTAGACAGGGTTTACATTGGCTGAGACTGGAAACCAAAATGCCTTAACTGGTGCTCAAGTTAGCTAGTTAAGTTGGTTCTTCTTCTACTTAAGTATCTGGAACAAATTCTTCTTCTTCTAAAAGCACCTGAAACCACTTCTTCTTCTTCTTAAGTAACTGGAACAACTTCTCAGGTACCTGGAAGAACTGCTTAGGTGCCTGCAAAGACATCTTAGGTACCCGGAAGAACTTGTTAGGTACCTGGAACAACTTTTTAAGTACCTGGAACTTCTTACTATCATTCTTATTCCTATTATTATTATTTTTTCATCCCTTGGGTTTTTCGTTTGTTTGATTTTTGCACTTTCAGAGCCTGAAGCAACCTCTCCCCACTAATGAAAGCTTGGATTTTCTTGCCAGTGACTGCAGAAGTTCAGGCTGGGAACGTGGCTTAGGTGGAAAGAGGCGGGGCACTGTCTCCTGCAGATACAGGATTTGGTTTCTAGCAGCCCAAAGCTGCTGTTGAGAATTGGCTTTAGTTGTGTGGGGGTTTACAGAAAGCCCCAATGAGAAAGGAATAATCCAGAATTAGACATGAACTACAATTGTAGGAACCTGAATTATATTTCCCCAACTTCTCCTCCCCTCCACCGTGTATCTGAAGATCACACAGGAGCTAAGGGGATTCTCAGTTGCAGTGCTGGTGGGTGAGGTGTGAGTCCCGTTTTCACTCGAGAGGAAGCCCAAAGCAGCCAAGCAGGTGAAGAACAGAAAAGGGTCAGGCAGACTCACTGAGGCTGTTTCAGCTCCTCTTGGTAAGGCAGCTGATTTTAAGTAGTGCCTGCCACGTATTGTTAGTCAGAAGCAATATTTAAGGTAGACTTAGCGGTCACATGCCAGTATTAAAGGAAGGAAGGTGGAGAAGCCCAGAACTTTTCCTAGAGGAGAGCACTGACATCCATGTTTGGCTTGATACGGGTACTCTTCAGGCACAGGGTAATGGTCTACAGAGTCAGATTTGCAGTAGGGCACGTCAATTCTTGCCATAATCTGTGCCTCTGCAAGCTCTTCAATGCAGAGGTTCAGGCTGGGAACCTGGGTCGGGTGGAAAGAGGCTGGGCAGTGTTGGGTCCCCAGTCAGTACAGGCAGCAAAACGGCTCCTCGGGCTTTCAAGCTGGAAACAACGGTGCAGTTTTGATTCTGAGTTCAGTGCTGTTTGATGGATCTCAAGTCTCCTGTAGGAAGTGGTGTACTGAAGAATAACTGCTCCACAGGCAACCACAGGTTCAGCTGCACCAAAGTGAAACCATTCAGGCAGTATGATTTGGTTCAGGATCTCATGACCGTGGTGGCTCCTTGAGGAAAAGGCAGAGGAATGTGGAGTTGTGTGTGGGGAGATTGAAAATGAGGCAGCTGAACACATTGCACAAGGCATGTTACACTGCTCTCCCATGGAACAGGCTGGAAGCTTGTTTTGGGTTGCGCACAGGTGATGGAGAGAAAGATCTAGAATTCTTGTTAATTTCTATGACTTTTGATAAGGTATCCTTTCTGTGAAATAACAGCATTCCACTGTTCATGTGTGCAGAGCCTCCCCCCGGAGACCAGTCCCTCACCCAACAGTGCTGTAGGGGATCAGACTGCCGTGGCTGACAGCTTTCCTCAAAGGGAACTTGACACAGGGTTCCGCCCGTCCACAGAAAATCTTCAGCCAAACATCAAAGACGACTGCGGAACTGGCAGGGAACCTCAGAAACTGAGTTGCAGGGGTCAGCTCTCACCGAGCAATCACCTGGTGAGTAGTTGTCAGCGTAGGGCTGAGCAAACCCTCTTGTTCAGCAAATGAGGAATCTGTCAAACTGATGATTTGCACCCTATCAGAGATGTCTTCATGTATGGGTTTTCAGATTAACAGTGTGTATTTGACTGAGATGATTTAATACTGCACTCACAACCTAATGGGGTCACTCAGCAAGGCCTGCAGAAGCTGCAAAGGCTGCTCTGAGGTCTCCACACAGCCTTCTCTTCTACAGGCTGAACAGCCAAAACTCTCTCAGCCCATCTTCATACGTTGTGGCCCTCCTCTGCACTTGCTCCAACAGCTCCATGTCCTTATGCTGAGGACACTGGAACTGTGCACAGTGCTGCAAGTGAGGTCGCACAACCCTCATCATTTGGTGTGTGTTGTTTTTCTTTTTTTCTGGGGTTTAGTTGGACTTTTTTTGTTGTTGGTTTGGTTTGGGTTTGGGTTTTTGGGTTTTGGGTTTTGGGTTGGTTTGGTTTTGTGTTTTGCTTTTATTCTCCCCTTACCAAAGAATTTCAGTATTAACTTTTGGACTGTGCTTCCAGACAGCTCAGCACCGACTTCTGGAAGAGTTTGGAAGTTGTAAACGCAACATCCACAAGTTCAGCTTCACCCTCTTGACCGCGTCTTTCACAGGTGGCTTCGGAAGCACCCGCAGGCTTGGGTTTGCAGCACTGCCCCTCCACTTCCACTGCTTCCAGAACCCGGGCGCGTTCTGTAACGCCTGGGCACGTTCTGGAACCCCTGGGAGCGCTCTGGAACCCCGCTGCGTGATGTAGCTCCCATTGTTAGCTGCCGTTGATAGCTGCCGTTGATAGCTGCCGTTGTTAGCAGCCGTCGATAGCTGCCATTGATAGCTCCCGTTGTTAGCTCCCGTTATTCATTCCCCTGCGTCGATTCGGGGCTGCTTTCTGCCTCAGGCCGGGGCGCCGAAGCCCGGGCAGCAGCGGCGGCACGGAGGTGCAAGGTAAGGCGGACAGGACCAGCTCCCCGCCGCTGGCCTGGTGCTTGCCGACAGCTGCCGGGGACAACCGGCGGGGAAGGGAAGGGAAAGGGAAAGGGAAAGGGAAAGGGAAAGGGAAAGGGAAAGGGAAAGGAAGGGAAAAGAAGGGAAAGGAAGGGAAAGGAAGGGAAAGGAAGGGAAAGGAAGGGAAAGGAAGGGAAAGGAAGGGCAGGACGAGGCGGCCGGGGCCGGCAGCCGTCGGTGCTCCCCGCGGGCGACCTAGAACCGGGTTAAGGGGGCGATCACGTGAAACCCGGCTCCCCGGCAGCCAGGGCGCTGTCCAAGCCGCCGTAGCCGAGCGCCCCCGCGGGTTGCCTCAGCCGCTGCACTATTTGGCTGCCTGCTCCGCCGCCTCCCGTTGCGGGAGTTAGGAACAGAACGGTTGCTTCAGAGCAAGACAAGGCATCCTGGCTAAACTAACCAGCTAGGCCAAAAGACATCGGGAGGAAAGCTTCTGCCTACATACACAGCCTGTCTGCAGGCGATAAAAGCAAAGGCGTGCATACCTTGTTGCGGTATGTTAGATGAGTGATGCCCATGCAACCTCAAATCGGTGCTGCATCAGTACGGTTGAAAAGCTGGCCCTGTCAAAGGCACCTGCAAAACTTGGATTGTTCAGTGAAATCTCGATTTTACTGCTGGACACTCACATGCTTCATAGCCATGTTAAGGATAAGTTGGTGACAGGGCAGGCTTCCCCAACAGCCTGTTTAGTCAAACGTGTGCATGCGGCTCGCTGCCTATGTTATTACAATGTGACATCCGTGCAGCGGCTGAACGCTGGGAGACCAGGAATGCAGAATTAAAGAAACAGAAGATAAAAAGCAGTTGGAATTCTTTCAATGCGTGCTTCCTGCTTCTCCTACCTTTGTTTCTCTGTAAATTCAAGTGGACATCTTGTCCTTTTAAGGCTGTTGATTTACCAGCAAAAGTGACATTTTTCATGGTTCTTCAGCGGGAACAAATATTAAGGGTTTGCTTGCTTCCAGATCTGTAAACTCAGTATGCGCGTCTCTTCCTTAGTCTCAGTAGCTGCAGGTTGAGGTGGGTGCCTGGCAGGCATCCCATCTTTCCCATCCGTATCTTTGTATGGCTTGCAGAAGGGTTATCCGATGGTATCTTACCTGGGATTAAAACCATGACCCAGAGATCAGCTGCTTCATCTAATCATCAAAGCATCTGTGCTCCCGTTTAATATCAGTGATGAGTGTTTGTGGCTTGTTTGTGGCTCTAACAGGTCTCTCTGAAACCCAGAGAGGCGTTTACGGGAGCATTCCCAGCACTTACAAGCTTTTGCAGAAGTCAGTGTCTTGAACTGTTAAGTGTGTTTGATGCAGAGATTGTGCCTCAGCCTCTCGATATTGAGGATTGTGGAGAAATCTGTCAAACTAGCGAACCTCAGAAATGATTTGTTGTCTCGGGTAAGAAATCTGTTCTCTAGGTTACATCCAACCTTCCTGTTGGGTAGGATTTCACACCATCGTCCTGAACGTAATTGAAAGGCGATTGAGGCTGCTCAGGACAATTGAGGGATCCGCTCTGAAATACCTGCAGGAGAGTGCAGAGGGGAGAGTGTTGTGTATCTCTTAATTGTGCAGTGAAAAGAACTTTGGAGACTGTCCACAGACACACACGGACAGAGGAAATAAGCAGCGGGGGTTTATGTTTTGTTTGCTGTAACCGGCATTCTGGACATCACTGTACTGTAATGAGTCGCTGCTTTGGAAAGCCAAGACTTTTCATGGTTGCTCATTTGACTTTCTCTCTGCTGACTGAGGAAGGATGTTCCTGGGTTGGCCTTTGTGACTGTTGAAGCAAAGCTTGAGTGACACCTACTGAGCACAATGTGTTCTTCTTTTGTCAAAGAGATGTTCAGTATCTTTTTTTCCTCTTCCAGTTGAAGATACGCCGTTGTTGTTGACGTGACTCACCGGAAGGCGTCACAATGGACAAGAGCAGCAGCATTAGGTATGAATAATTTGATGTATTCCTGGCTTCCCAGATGCTGTGCCAATTGTGAGAGGTTTGAAAACAATAATGCCCCCCATCAATGCAAGCATCACAGTGACTGAGTGGGAGAGCAGGAGTTTTGTATCTAACGTTCTGTCTTTACGAAAGGCATCGATTCTTTGGGAAACCAGAATCTGTTGCAAAACGGGCAGTGTTTAACACTGGATATCACCGTGACCCTCATGTAGATGTAGCGCTTAGGGACGCCTTTTAGTGGTGGCCATGGTAGTGCTAGTTAATGGATGGGCTGCATGACCTTTTCCAACCTAAATGATTCTGTGATTCTCACTGCTGAGAGCAGTCCCTTGTCCCATGGAAACTGCTCATCACAGGGAGTTGAGGTGTTTGCTTACAACACACCTTGCCTTGGTACCTAATGCACCAGCCCCACTGCTTCACATCCTGTCCTGTTCACAGCCTCGGCATAGCAGGGGGCAATGTTGCCATCCCAGTGATCTGTGTGAAGCAACCCAGCCTTAAAGCAAGGATTTGTGCACTCACTTGGATTTCTGCACGCATTTGGGTTGAGAAAAGCAATGCTGGTTCATATGGTTGTGGAATATTTTATGGCACTCAGAGTGGTAAGGGAATAATGGCAGGGAAGATGATGCCAATTGCTCCCGATGGCTGCCAAAAGTTAGTAGAGCGCAGGCTCTGCTGCAGTCTGGTTCCTGGGAGAAGGTGATTTCTCTTTTAAATCTATTCTCGTCAGTTTACATATTGGAGGACAAAGGGCTGTTTGAATTTCTTTTCTCAGAAGTGTTTGATTCCTAAGAGCTGTAAAGCAGTTTCTTTCATAACGGGCTGCATCCAACTTAGTCTCCTGTTGTTGTTAAAGTTGTTGGGGTTTTTTCATTCTGTCAAGTGTTTGACTCAGTTTCCTCCCTTTGCCCTGCTGCTGCTCTGGCCTCACCTCAGCTATGCTCTGTGGTGAAATCTAATTGCTTTTCATGATTTGCCCAGCGAGGACGTGCTGCTGGCAGTCAGCTTTGGCTCTGGAAAGTGCTAGGTTTAAGAAGAAGGTGCTCTAAAGCACGGCTATGTGAAAGTGCTTTGCTGAACCAGGGTCAGCAGGGAGTTCTGCTGCCTCAGCCTTCTTCAGACTTGCCATTGCTTACAGCACACCGCTTCAGTCGCTTTGTTAAGCTGTTTTTTCTGTACGCTTCCACATATGGGTTTCTGAATTTTGCTTGCCTTCCAACTGTATTTGGAGGCAGAAGTTTGGGGATCAGGTGAATCTATTTCTCCAAACACATGGAGCCCGTAAAATGCTATGGTTTATAAGCTGTGCTTTACAGTAGCAGAGCTGGCATGGCTAGTTCCTCGACTACTGATGGAGAAAGACACAGGATGTTCTACTTTACAGCAAATAGATTTTAGGTACACTTACTAGCCATGTATTTGATGATTTTAATTTCCCTTGGTATCTATTCCTTCTTCATTGGTACTCTGCTTGATTGTTTCGCAATACTTAAGCCTCCAGGATTTGTCCCAGAAACTGAATGGGTTATCATATCTTTATTAGTATAATGTCGTATTGCATTTTTTCTTGAGTTAAGGGATGCCGTATTCCCGTTTGAACAGTCCCTGATCCGGCTTTGTGGAATCTTGCAACAAACGCTAGGTACTGATTGCTACTCTTAAGTTTTTCTTTTTGTTGGTGTTTGTTTTACTTAATGCTTCCTGAAAACAACAATGTGCAAAGTTTAATTTATCCATATTACCCCCATGCATGCCCACCCCCCAGCCCCCTAAGTAGCATTGTAAGAGGAAGGACCCAGGAGCAAGGAAATCTGCCAGCAGGTGAAAATTCCTAACTTCCCCAGGCTCTGGGGAAACGTGGAAAACTTTCAGGTGCTTTGGGAGGAGGAAGTTGAACAGAGGAGCAAGGTAAGAGGTTTGAAAATCCATGGGTGTGTGAGGTGAGTGGGACTGAACCAACACTCATGGCAGACATGTGAAATGGAGAGCAAGGAGATGCCCACCTTCCTTCTGGGAGTTCTGGTCTGGGCAATGTATCAGCACCTGCACCTCATATGGAAACGTGGCCATTTATGCTTGGAACCTCTTTTTTTTTCCCATGTAAATCTGTAAGTATATGGCCAGGTAAGATGGCGCCCTGTACATAAAATACATACAATGTCCCCACATTCTGTGCTTTATCACCGGTGCCTGAGGTCAGTAGTCCGGTTTTCAGGAATTCTGAATTAAGAAAGAGCGGCATCCAGGTTGCCTGCACACCTTAGCTTGTTTTTCTGTTGGATTTGAAACAGGGTACCGGATATATTCTGGCAGAAAGCTTTCCTCAGGGAAGCACTCATTTATCAGACTTGAAATGTTCCCCAGGAACTTAGCATTTGTCATCCAATCTTGCAATGAAAATGGCATTAATTTTGCTGTTGGGGCAATGACAGCAATGAGGTAGAGGCTTGAGGAACAAGACCCAAAGAGCTTGTTAGGACCATTAACTCCCCTTCTTTTGTAAGCAGGTATTTCACTCCCAGGATAGGTTTGTCCTGAAGGCTGCCGGTGGTTCACGGTCATGCCTTGGTCACTGCCTGGGTGTCAGTGATGCTAACATTTCTGAAGTGCTTGCCTTTGCAAAAAGCAATAGCACCCTTTTCATCACAGTGTATCTGCTTAGGGGATATGTTACAAGAAAGGCCAGCAGGTGTTTCTGTGCCGCACTTTTATTGGGTTATCCTTTTGATTCTTTGCGGGTTTGCAATCTCTTCAGAGCCGCAGCAGAGGTCTCTGCTCTGTGCTTTGAAGAACTGATGGCAGGCGGTGTGAAGCAGGGTTAGACTTCTTAACTGTCTCGTGGGGTTTCATAGGCATTAGTGAGACAAGCGCTGAAATACCAAAGTTAAAAAACGGCGTGGGGAAATGCCTGGTTGGAAGCAGGTTATTTGAGAGTCTTACCCTGCCTGACAGTGGTTGTAGCTCTAGACAGAGTCAGGGGTGAGGGAAAACAAAGCAGCCTACATATAAGAATGTACAATCTCCTCCAGAAGGTGGATGCAATGGTTACAATAGGGCATGCATCTCCTCGGTCCCTCGGTGAGGGAAGCTCAGCCCTCCTGCCTTGTGCTGAGGTCAATGCGTGTCACTCGGAGCGTGTGTCGGAGGGCAGGGGATGAGGAGCCCCAGGGAGAGGCAAACCTGATTCGTTCTCTCAACCCTTCTGTCGCCACAGAGCACTGAGGGCAAGGACTCAATGAGGCCATTGGTTGTTACCTCGAACGGACTCGTAAGGGCGGAGGGTCTGACGGATTTTATCGGAGAAGGTGGTGTATCCCTGGAAGATGTCCTGAGTCGCTGCTGAGCGGACAAAATGCTGCATGTGCCTGTTCCTCCTGCAGCACTTGGGTGTAATTTTCCAGCCTTGGCCTCAAGCTTGGCGTGAAATCGCCACCATTATGGTCGGGCAGCTGTGACTTCCTTCAAGAGTGGCAGTTTCCCATACAAAAGGACAGCCAGCTGAGAACAGTCTTGGAAAGAGACCGATCCCCTGGAAGATTAAAACTGGAAACTGAGTTCCAGGGAATGTGGAAGCCAATGAACTAGAAAAGCTACAATGTAATTAACAAGTAGGTTGGCTGGCTGCCTTTTACCAGCGGGCTGCCAGGTTTTGCTCCTTGAAGAAGGAAAGAAAAGTTGCTCTGATGTGACCGTCTGTTCTCATAGCTGAGACAGGCATATTTTTAATAGGACTGAAGTGGGGCTTCCTTTCTAATTTCCATTTGCAGGAGCAATGTCAGTTCACTCCATGCCCTTCCTGCCAAGGTCTGAGGAAGAGCATCTTCCTCATTTGTCACAGTCTTTGCAAGGGCTCTGCTGGTGGTGACCATTGCCAGGGGCTGTAACTGCACAGGTGACAAAGAGGGGCTCTTTCACTGATAACCTCTGGTTCTCACGGGCTTAAAACACACCAGAAACAGGGCAAGGACTTGGAAAAGAGCAGCAGAGCTATAGTGCAGGAAAATAAGGAGGGGGAAGACAAAAAACCAAAACCAAAGAGGAAACTGTAAAATGGGGGGATGAGAGGAACCACCCACAAAAGCATCAAACATACTTCATTATCCTCCTTTTCTTGGTGGTATATGTACTGACTGAAGCCACTACCTGTCCTCTCCCTGATTTTGGGCTCCCAGATGAGAGGAGGGTATTCCTGTTGACCCATGAGCACTGCCTGCCCTTCCTGAGCTGCTTCACAGGGGTTCTGCTTGACAGGCATCCACTCGTGAGACTTGTGGTTGCATTACGTTTGTTGCTCAGTTGTTTAATGAAATGCTTTTAATGGAAATGTGAACCCAGAGGGAAATGCAGGACCTAATAGAATAATCTCTTCATTGCAGTGCTGTAAAAGATTATTGGCACATGATTCCTGTACTTGCAGGGGGGACAGCAGGGAGGAAAGAATATTGAATGAAAGGCACTGAACCCTTCAGCTGCTAAGAGCGAGGATTTACTGCCAGTCTGATCATCAGGCTAAGCAGGGCAACTAAACTGACAATAGTAAGGGCTTTTGGAGGTAGAAATTGCCTCATTCAGGGTATTCAGTGTGAGGCACGTAAACTGTGCCAGGATAAATGCACAAAGAATGATTGACGAATAGTGGTGAGATACTCATGCGTGCGCTGTCCTTAGGCAACCCAGAAAGAGTATTAATCAGCACCCTGCCCAATTATTGGCAGGTAACTCCTGGTATGTCGGAGTTTGCCATTTCAGCTAGAGAATTCATTGTCCCTCTGCCTTCCTGTAGGAATCATGGCTTTTATAGTGTGATGTGGTTCACAGAACATACCGCGTTTTTAAGCAGCAAAGGAGAAGTGCTTTGAGGCACAGTTGCGTTGTCATGTTTTGGTATTGCTGCAAGCCTTTCAAGACACAAGTCCTTGCAGAAGCTGTATCCATCTTTCAGATATCTCACCTAGGTTAGGCAGCAGCAAGTAAAAAAACGCTAGCTCTGTACTGAGCTCGCAGTCGGCTTGGTGTAGAGCCGTGTGCTTTCCAGAAGAGAGTGTGGTTATTAGGGACTATTGCCCCAGGAGCACATGCTGCTCAGGAAGGCAGGGCAGGTGTTTTGGGAGTGGCCTTACTGGTTCCCACCAGCACTCAGTTTCCCAGTTTGCTGCATGGTTTCCCCAGGCTGCCTGAGAAGAAGGAAGGACCCCTGACTTCATCTGCTTGCAGAAGCCCCTCTGTTGCTCAAGCCTTTCTTTACGTATGCTGGGACATCCCATGTTGGACTCTCTCTGGTGCACACGGACGCAGAGCAAGTGCCATGCCCACATCAAGCAAGTTGGAGAGATTTCCAGTGTTTGCCGTGGGTCTTTGTGCCGTCAAACCCACGCTGTTGTCCCGTGGGAAGCAGAGCTAGCTGTTGATTTTGACCCGAGCCAGAGAGGTGTTCCCGCTGACTGCATGCAAGTGTTGCTGACAGTGGTAAAGCCAAGCAATTTGCTGTTCCTCATCCCTCTTCCAATACAGAATGAAAGATGGGAGCTTTTCGAGCAGAGGCTCAGATGATGCAAGGAGAGTGTTTTGCTTTACTGTTTTGGGTTTTATTTTAATTGGAAAACAGATGTTGAATAAATATGTTCAGAATTGAAAGTTAAACGCATCTGCAGCTTTCTAAATTGTTATTCTCTTAAAGGAGTAGCTCCTTGTAGTCGCTACAAGTAATAGCTTGTGTAGAATGAACTGCATGTAACTATTTTGACAAAGCAGGAAAAAGGGCAGATAGGCTACTTCAGAGTGTACTTTGGAGCAGCATATGCTCTGCAGCGAGGATTAGGCTTGCATCGGTACCTGCCTAATGCCTCCTGTCATGGATTATTGCTCTTGCATGTTTGACCGCTTTCCGAGTCCTTTTGAATGACAAGGAGATGCTTTGTTATCTCGACATCAGGCTGATGATTTGAATGCAGTTTGAAACACCACATGGGGACCTACTCAGATACAGGACATGTGTGCCTCTAGTAAAATTGAACAACAGTTACAAACCGTAGGAAAATTAACAGGCGCCTGTGTGTGTAGATGGAAAAATTGGGAAATACTTCTGGAATAATTATAGTCTGGCAGAGGGTGCAGGAAAGATTTTTAAGTAGGCTTTTCGGTCTATAAACAGAGCTTTTCTGCAAGCATTGCTAAGCTCTTTCTGTTCCTACTTAGTCCTTGCTCTACAGATAAGACTTGTCCAACCTGTTACTCAGTGCATGCTGTTAAGTAAGTGGAAAACTCAAAAGAACCTTTTCATTCGTGCATGATTTGTTTGCTGCTAATTCCTCTGAAAGTACAAAACAATCTTTAATATTACTTGAATTGTTCTTAATCGCAAATGAGTTACAGTACAGTTCTGTTCCTGTTTGTAGCACATTCGGTCTGATGTAGGCAGCTGTTTTGGGAAGGATTTTACACACATTATTTGCTGATGTGCTCAATAGGTTGCAGGGAGTTAAAGATTCAGAAGGCACAACTGCACATATCCATATTTTTGAAGCAGTTTCATATGCTCCTATTTGTAGGGTTTGCTTTTGTTATGGTTCACGGCAAATGAAACCACTGATAACATTTGAGGTGTAGTTTAAACAAGTTCAGGTTTGCAGCGATGAAAGGAAGAGACGTGAAGGCTGGTGTGTTACGTTCCTTTTTACGTTGGCTGGATTTGCATTAAGCTGTAGGACTTCAAGAGTACACATTTGCCTGCAGATGGGATGGTAGCAGAGGGAGGAAAGGAGGGCACTTCTGGCTGTGCAGGAAATACAAGGTGAAAGGCTCTTGGGCTCTGCAGCAGTGTCGCTGCCATGCCAGCCTCTCTGACAAACTGCCTGTCAGTGTTGGGGAAGGGCTGGGTGAAATCAGGCCTTTGGAAAACCCCGGGCTTTTTTGGAAGGGTTTAAGGAAGGGGCGTATTCACTTGGCTGGAGGTACAGGGGATGTTAGCTGTGTGAGCAGGAGTATGGTGTGAGATTTAAAATGCAGGCACATGAAGCAGCTGCTCACTAAACATTTTGGTTTCTTTTTCACTAACTATGTATCTTGCTAAAATTCTTCTTTGGTGGAGCAGGGCACAATAGTGGTGGGGTTTTAACAGCATTTAGGAAGCCGGTGCCATAAAATCAGTGGACAAAAGGCACATCCGCTTGGATAGTTTTAATGTAGTCTTAAAGCAGAAAATTTACTGCATTTGACATCTGGCACCTGCAGGACGCATTTAGTCAGTATAGTCATAGAACTCGAGTAGAAAAATAGATTGTAAGACCTGAATCCGTGTTTTAACTTGCTCGTTTTATTGAGTCCTTCTATGCTAGGCCAGGAATAAAATGTTGGGACAGTTGGTGTGAAACAGGAGGTCTAAGCAATCACAGTTTCATTTTCTACTGTCAGTGAGATGGAAGTATGTGTGTGAATCCAGTGCGAAAGCACTAATTAAAATAGGTCTTTCTCCAGCAGCACTTGTTTGAATGGCCCTTTTAGCCAATCTCTCACATCTCCAAGATTTGCCAGTTAAAGGCATTCTTTTAGAGACCATTTTAAAGAAATAGAAAGCTGACTTGATTTCTACATTCCACTTTTTGTAGATTGCAGCTACGAACGCGCAGTTCTCTTGCTGCCTTTAAACCTATTAACAGTAATTGATTTTACGGAACAAAACTAATACCAAAAAAGGCATTTCAAGACCAAAAGCAAATGCCCGTGTAGGACAGGTTTTATCGAGGGCAGAATGTAGGGTTTAGCCTACGTATTTTCCCAGGCAGACCTGGAACAGCTCATCCAAGGTGCTGGATTTCTGCCACTGAGAGGAGGAGTTCAGAGGCAGGTGGGTACAGTGGAAGATTTTGTGCAGCACTTGGCTAAGAAAGCCTTCAGGCTGATTGGGCAGCAGCTGATAACCACTTCTGTCTGTTCAAGTATGCCTTATCGGTGTTAGAAACAGTGATATTTTCTGTGGTTGGCGAATTGATAAGATACCACAGTCACGGCCTTTGTGTTTCTGCTGCAGACGTCTCACTGCGTTGGACAGCTTTGCATGCACGTGCATGCGGCGAAAGACTAACCCTGCTCTAAAAGGCTTGCTGCTTACCGTGTAGCAGTTACCTTGTTCCTGTGCTCATAGAACTAACTTAGAGCTGTAAGAGAAAGATTTGGCATAGAGATAATAGCTGAAGCGTTGCACTGAAGTGCAGAGTGCTGGAGGATTCAGCCTGGCTTAGCCAAACCTTGAGTTCTGGCACTCTTGCACCAAATTGACTTCAGTCGCATCGTTTTCCAGAGCTGGGGTTTGTAAGCTAACACTCGAGTTAGATTTCTTTATGTGTCTCAGGCTCACTTAAACAATTGGGAGAAGTGCACGCTTGTATTTATTGTGAGTGGCATGTAGATAATCAAGAGGAAGGAACATTGTGGGAGGGGATAATGCTGCACTGCAGTCCGTTCCAGAGCGGTGAGGGTTGTGCTGGGTGCTGTAATCCTGGTGGGGAGCAGAAGGTGTCAAGCTGGGTCTCTTGATGGATGTACTCACATTGGATTTTTCTTGTTGCCTTCCTGCTGTCTGAGCACTGACTTATCCAAGCAAATTACCCCTGTGCTGCACTAACGTGGCCACATTTGGGTTCATTTGTACATTCTTAATTCACAGCAGTTGCTAAGTGCTTTACCCCTGTTCTCAAGGGGAATAAGAAAAATCACCTTGCAGCAAGCTCTGGGTGCTGCAGAGGCAGGGTAAGTACCCCTGAAAGAGCTGCCCTGCTGCCAGCGTTCCTGGGCTTGCTCTGTGCCAAGTTTGGAATAATACAATAATGGGTTTTGGTGACGGGATGACATTTGGCTTTTAAATACATAAAACCGGGAAGAGGTCACTTCTGACAACGTAGAACTTGATCTTGTATTCAGGACGTTTGCATGTGAAGCAGTTGGTTTGAAAGCTGAACTGTGGTTCCAGAAGTTTCATCTTAAGTGCAGAAAATTTTTCACAAACTCACAGTGTACGCAGCCCCCTTCAGAAAAAGAGTGGTTACTTTTTTTGAAGGCTGGGTACGATGATAACAGTTCCTTTGCAACCCTGGGTTACTACAGATCACCTTTCAGTAGGTGATCATTGGTGTGGTAGTTGAGAAAACGTCACTGTGGGAAGGCAAGGCTGTTCCCTCCCAACTGGGACGCTCTGAGAAGTTGAGTGTACTGAGAAGAATATAGGAATTGCGTGGATGCAGTAGACTGTGTGGTAGGGTAGAAAGAGGAGGGAGGAGAGAAAAATGTGCTTCCACACAGTGTGCCTGCGAGTAGAGTAGAAATAGGAGAGGAGGCCAAAACCTGCATGCACATACTGTGCCTCCATGCTGCTGCTTCACAAATGTCCATATATATTCCCAGATTTTGCAGCAGTATTGCACAGAGCTGGTGTAGTTTAAAGGATTTGGTTTTCCATGAAGTTATTCTGCTGTGCATGTGGCACAGCTTTATTGCTATATTGATGTGGGGCTGGTGGAACTGTGTGTATGCATATGTGGTTGAGGAGGAACGGGGATTTGCCCTGGTGCTTTCCAAATTTCTGAGACCACCACTTTAAATACATGTTCATGACTGCTTTAGATGCAACTGCATGGTCTGGCAGTGTCATGGTTTAAGCAAGCAGCTCTCTGACTGCCCATTTAAAGACTAAGTTTTCAAGCCTGTTTATAAAGCTGGCAAAGTTCAATCTCTGAAAGTGGCAACACCTTCAAAACAGTAGATTCATTTTTCATCTCAGGTGAAGAGATACTGTCCTGGGTTCAGCAGCAGCAGTCATTTTTCTCCCTCTTGGTAGCTGGTGCAGCGCTGTGTTTTTGATTTTGGGGCTGGGAACAGCGCTGATAACACCAGTGTTTTCAGTTACTGCTTGGTAATGTTTTGGTCTGACCAAGGACTTTCTGAGTCTCATGCTATGACAGGGAGGAGGGGAAGCGGGGAGGAAGCAGCGACAGGACACCTGACCCAAACGGACCAAAGAGGTTATTCCATTCCACAGCACGTCATGTCCAGGATGTAAAACCAGGGAGAGAAGAGACCTGGAAGGGTGTGGTGGTGCACTGGGGGGTTCGCTGCTGGGGGGTGCACTGGCTGGGTCGGGCTTGGTGAGCAGTTGTATGCTCTTTCCTTGTATTTCTCCTGTATTATGACTGGTGGTAGCAGCAGTGATTTGTGTTATACCTTAGTTACTAAACTGTTCTTATCTCAGCCTGTGCGAGTTGAATTCTTTCGATTCTCCTTCCCATCCCCCCAGGACTGGGGGCAGAAAGAGGGGAGTGAGTGAGTGAGCGAACTGGCTTAAATCACAGCAGTTACACAGAATCACAGAATCATTAGGGTTAGAAGGGACCTCTGGAGATCATCTAGTCCACCCTCCCTGGCAAGGCAGGGACACCTCCTGGGCAGCTTGTTCCAGTGCTCTGCCACCCTCAATGTAAAGAAGTTCTTCCTCCTGTTGAGGTGAAACTTCTTGTGTTCTAGTTTATGGCCATTGGTCCTCGTCCTGTCGTTGGGCACCACTGACAAGCGTCTGGAACCAGTGTTTCACAATTCAATGGATGGATAGTTTTTCACTTCCCACCTTTCTTGATGTATGGTATCAAGAGTCGAAACTACTGAGAAGGATGCTTGCTGTACCTTGTATGTATTATATTACCACACGGTAACGTGACATAACTGATTTGTCAACTATATGAACTATATGCATCCTGTTCCAAATGACTTTGATGCTGGACATACACTGTTGTCTGAAAAGCTCAGTAGGTACTTGTTGATAACAGTGGTGTAAAGTGTTAACCATCCTTTCGTTCTCTTTCCTAAAGCTTCTACAATGAGGAGAGAAACCTGCTGCGTGCTAGAGAGAGAGAGAGACGAATTAGGGAGGCTCAGCAGGAGAAAACCATTCTCCCTGAGAATCCTCCCCTCTTTGCAGCACCCTATAAGGTAATGGTGGGGGGTGTGGTGGAGGGAGTGGAGGAAAGGTGACTGGAGCAGAAGAGCCGAGCTGTGCCTTCTGCATATGGTGTAGCAGACTTGAGTGTGATACGTGCAGAACCAGCATCTTCCCATCTGCTTAACTGAAACTCATCAGAGTATGTGTTTAAAGCTCTGAAGATGGTGCAAGCGCAGTAAGGTCTTTGGGTTGGGCAGATTCATTTGGGGGCTACTTCCTGTAGCTTGGGAGTTTGAGGGAGAGCACCCAAGAGCAGCTCGGCTGCCTGTCTGTGGGCAGCCGTGGTAGAAACAAAGGGGTCTGAGGTTAGTGCTCCTGAAGACTGCAGGCACGCCCACAAGGTTGGCTCAGGAGAACTAATACTGAGTAGAGCAGTCCCACTTGCTTTGGAGGGACTGCATTGCGGGTCAAAATGAGCTTGCGTAACTTTGCTTGTGGTGATAGATGGTGATGAAATTGAGATCCTGAAGAATCTCTCTTATGGAGCTGAATCTCTTGAAGTTGAGGGTCCAAGCTTTTTCAATTTCTGCCTCTGTTCTTTTGTTGCAGACTGATAAAGCAGATGACTTGTCAAACCAAATTCGGAAGGTGCTGGGCAATTATGAGGATGTCAAGGGGCTCATCAACTCCAAAACCCAGTGGAATTTCCTAGGGCTTCACGAAGTTCTTCCTCCGGTCTCACCTGAAGCACCTGATTTCCCGCGCTTCCCTGATGAAAATACCAGCCCTACGTCATCATCTTCATTCCATGAGATGACCTGCCATCCACACACTACGGCTCTAACTGCTCCTCCTGCTCACCACTCAACTCCCTTCAAAAAATGGCACAGTCAAGAACAAAGCCCGATTCAGGTTTGCATGTGCAGAGTGGCAGCTCATCCAGCGGTCAGAGCCAAAGTCACAAATGCAGTCGTGGTGACAAGGAATGCCATGAAGGTCTTCATCACAGGGGAACTGACAGGCGTGCAGCTGGTGAAGGTCGTGCTGATGACCTGGGCTACTCCATTTTCCAATTTTCTTCATTTCTGACGCCTTTGCCTCCTCCACTGGAGCCTCTGTCACCTCTACGTTCCGACCTGCACGTCACTTCCAAGTCAGAAAAGAGCAGCAAAAGCCAGGAGCTGACCTACAGTCAAACAGAATCATTTCAGGAACAAGTGACAGGATCAGAGGAAGAGCAAAGTCAGGACAGCTCAGACATTAACCTGACCAGCAGCACTCGGCCTTCCTCCCAGACTTGTCCCACAGCTTTACCATCAAAATGCAGTGCGACGCAGCAGAAACCAACTGCCTACGTCAGACCAATGGATGGCCACGATCAGGCACCAGAGGAATCGCCTGATCTCAACCTCTCCTGGAGGAATACCATAGAGAGCCCTTTGAAAAGATCTCGGATTTGAAGGTGAGTGCCAGAGCCAAGCTATCGAAATTGGAAATCCCTTCTGAGCCCATAAAGGTGAGTGCCATTGTTGGGGGGCTCTGTTACCAGCAGGGTAAGCTCAGCTATGGGAGAACAGGTCACCAAAGGGCAGAGACTGCGAGAAGCGTTGATGGCTGTGCACACATTATCGTTTTAGAAGGTGTGTTTTGAGATTGCCTTTGCCAGTACATCGGGGGGACACCTGGATGGTGAAACTGCAGCACCCACCGTGATTCTGTGTCTGTTTTCTCAGTGAGGCTGCAGCAGGCCTTCTGGTTAGAGAGGCTGCTTCTGTTGCTATGATTTTTGTTTTGCCTGTAAAGATTGTTGAACAGGAGAAGGGGGAAATGATACGCTGAGGAGGTCCTGGGGTGATGTACCTACAGTTAGTGCATGCAGAGCGTCAGTACTCGGTGTGAGTGCTGTGAGTAGAAGTCCCATTCTTGGCTGAGTCCTGGGACAGCTGACTGTGCAGCGAGTTCTATGGCCACCTGGTAGGTTGAAGGTTTTGGGGCTTTTTGGGGTTTTGGGTAATTGTCTGTGGACACCACAGGGTTCTCCTAAGTAAGTTTGTAAGCTGTAACTGTAGGCCCTCAGGAAAGCATCAATGTAAACAAAAGATATCCTGAAGATTTCTACCAGATGGACTTAGCCCTTGGGAAGCATGACACCGTTCTGTTTCCCGCTCCATCGAATGCTTTTTGAGCAATTCCTTGAAGCAAATTTAGTGCAGAAGTGGAATTCGAAATCATAAGCAATATCCTGAAAGCCCTGTGAAATTCTGCATTCAGGGAAAGACTGCAGGCTCGCTCTTGTCCCCCGACTATTAGCAAAAGGGGCAGAACTCGTTTGTGTTTGTTGCTGTCAGCAGAAGGCATCCTGGGCAGCCAGCTCGAGCATGTCTTAGTTGTAGTCACTACACTTGTCCTTTCTCTGTCAGGGACTGAGACCTAAGGCAGCGGGCAAGGAGAGTGGTGGAAATAGTTTTCAGATTCTATTTTGCCTTTGTAACAGAAAGGGAGAGTGTGGGTGAGGTCTCGGTTTTGTGGAAGAGGGCATTGATCAGCTGCAAACATCTGTAGGTAATTTCTTGTGAAAAATGAGAGGAAAGGGGCAAAATGACATCGATGAGAAGTTGTGAAATTCCTTTAATGCTGAGAGAGTTTATTTGCTTCCAAGCAGGCTTGGCAGTGCACATCCTACCTCAACAGAACATTGTTTATTTGGTGAAAGCTCTGCACCGCAGCCTCCCCTCTCATCGGCTCTGCCTGGGTGCCTACGCTGGGCCCTGCCGGGGCAGCCAGAGCGGAGCTCCCAGACCGGGCCCTGGTCACGAGCCCGGCGCTCACCATCCCGCTCCCCGCCCGCGCCGACTGCCCCACACCCCCAATGACCGCCGCGCTCCCGGGGCGGGTTTTTACCCACTCAGGGTGGTGCCGCCCCTCCTGGCACCGCCCCCTCTGAGAGCTCGGGGCGGAGGGAGCGCCTGCGCTGCCCTCCTGAGGGGAGGGTGCACCCTGGGCAGGGCCGCGCTCGCTGCTCCCTGGTGGCGGTCCTCCTGCAGCGGGGGCTGAGCTGCGGGACGCCGTTACTGGGCTGGGAGGTGTCAGGGAAGCTGAGGGGAAGCAGCAGTGCTGCTCCGGGACCAGGCTGTGCAGGGGCCTCCAGCGTCCGCTGTCGCTCTTGCAGGAAAGGAGGCCGCAAACCCGGGGAGCTGGGAAACAGTGACAGAAAAAAACAACAAAAAAAGGAGGAAGGGGACAATTAAAAGCAAGGGGCTTCCTCCTGAATCTGTTGTCCCCGCCCAGAACCGCTTTGCTGTCCTGCAGGGGGCTGGCGAGGAAACACACTCGCACCAGGAGCAACCGGCTGATGCACTGGTAAAGAAGATCACTAGTGGTGCTGCCAGGGAAAAGCGGCGCTGTAGTAATGGGGACTCTACTTTGAGAGGAACAGAGGCACCCATCTGTCAGCCTGACCCAGGCTCAAGGGAGGTGTGTTGCCTTCCAGGGGCTTGGACCAGGGATGTTGCAAGAGGCTGCCTGCTGTAGTGCGTCCCACTGACTACGACCCACTTCTAGTGATCCATGTGGGTGCTAGTGATATAGATAACAGTAGCCCGGAGAACATTAAGAAGGACTCCAGAGCCCTGGGAGAGGTGGTTAGGGGCTCTGGAGCTCAGATTGTCTTCTTGTCAATTCTCGAGGACACAGGACAGGACCTTAAAAAGGCGGGGAGGATTGGTCAGGTTCATAAATGGTTAGAAGGGTGGTGCCGTAGTCAGGGGTTTGGGTACCTTGAACATGGGACTCAATTTAGTAGGCCAGGTCTACTGGTGCTGGTGGAGCTGGTCTGACAAAGAAAGGGAAGAGTGGATTTGGTCGGAGGCTTGCCAGGCTGGTCAAGGATGCTTTAAACTGCTGTGCTGGGGGAGGGGGGCATCATTCCATCCTAACACACCCAATCAGTGGCCAGCACCTATAGTAAACGTTCAGAGCCCATGGCAGGGGGGTTGGAACTAGATGATCTTAAGGTCCTTTCCCACCCTAGCAGTTCTATGATTCTATGATTCGAGAACCAAAGTGTATCCTTAGTAGTCACTTGTATTGTTAACAGGTACCTTAATGCACAGGTTTAAAAACAAATGAGTAAAAGACACAAACTAAACCCAACCAAACAGTAGCTAAGCTCGGTTTGGATCGAAGTGACTACAATTTAGTTGCAAAATGAGTTGGAAAAGCTTTCTGTTTGCCCTCTTAAGAAAGGGTCGACATTCCCCATGCATCAAACACTATAAACACCTCTTAAAACTGTGCTTTAGGACCACCCATGCTGACAGTTTGCTTGCAGGATGGTGCCTGCCTGACTAGAAATTCTTTTTATCCAGGTGTATTCCCACAGTCTTCATATTTGTTCCAATGAAGGCTCTCCCGAATAGGTAACTAGGAAAGGTTGCTTCAGCTTTCCCCAAAAGCGGCTTTGTCACCACGTCCTCTAAGCACAGGTGGATGGAGTAAGCCTTGTTTCAGATCGTTGGACCTGTCTTTGTATCAGAGATGTATTTCAATCTCTTTAGTGGGAATGGCACGTTTAAAAATCCTTGGCAGAGAATCTGCTTTGGTGTCTGGTGTTCCTTAGGATAGCCTGCAAAAGCCTTTGTGGAGATTTCTGGGGTTTATGTCTTTGTTTTGATCAAGTTGATTCTAGCTTCAAATTTTGGCAGGCTTTCTCAATACACAGCAGAACATTATTGCATCCACCATCCCGTTTATTAGAGGCTTGGTTAAAATTCATACAGTCTCTTTTGTTGACGGGGTCACTTTAGAGGTGTGCTCTATGTGTGTGCATCTTGCACCTCTCTATAGTATTAGAGGGTAGATTTTGACACAGAAATGCAGGTGGAAAATCACTTTGACGAGTAAGTTAGTGTGTTATTCCTAGGGGCACTTGTGTGTGAGTAGAGAGTCCACCTGGTATGCAAGATCTCCTCCTGCTCTGAGCTAGGGAAGCGCATGCGGGTGAAGTGAGGACAGGGTGGTAGGTTTTGGTCTGATCTTGCCCTGCCTGTTCTTTTCAAACTAAGTCTTCATTCACGCATATGCAGTTTTGGGATCCCCATTGCATTCAAGCGGCAAAGGCCCATGCAGTTGACATGGAAAAATACATTTATCACCAAATATTTATCTTAAAATATGGTATTAAATTGGAAGCAGCTGTAAATGTGAAACTGTTTTAGCAGCCTGAAGAGGTGACCTTCTCTGCTGCTGGTTGATAGGTGCAGTGGCAAAGCTGTCATTAGGAAACAGAGAAAAGGGACAGCACAATGAAGGGCATGGAACTCGAAATTGCCTTTGCTTATCCTGCTCGCTTGGGTTTTCTCAGCACTAAGAATTGAGCCTGAAACCAGGCCAAGAGCTGTAGCTGGTATTCTTGAGCCACACACACACATTGCAAGTCCATTTCGATTAGGAGGAGACAGCAGGCCACATAGGGAATGTGTGTGTGCTCTAGCTGTTCTTCACCTACACTGCCTGCATATCTACAGCACCAGTTTCACCTGAGGTGAAAGGGCCTGAGAAGCAGCAGAGGGCTGATTTGTGTCAGAGGGGCAGCTCTACATGGGCTGTGCCAACAGAGGCATTCAGATAAGCAGTCAGGTGGAAATCACTGCCTGTTATAGTAAAGGCAGACTAGTTCCTCATCATGTTGCTCTAACCCGGCGGTGCATTCAGGGTTTTATTCTGGACTGCTCCAGTTAGTCGTACTGCTTTTCAACCTTTCTAATCACAGTTGGTGTTCCCGTGAGTCCAGGAACTGGCATTTAAGAGTCTGGTGGGTTATTCTTCCACTTACAGCCACCTTTGCTTTGCCTTCTCCAAGCTTAGGGCTTTATACCGGCTTCTTATTCTGCTGCGTGCACGTGGGTGCATAGAAGAACACAAGTTATGAACCAAGAGGAATCCTGTTAGCTGAACAAGCACCACTGTTTAATGAACTCTCTGTCACTTTGATTCTTTCTCATCTTTATTAGAATATATCTTCTCCTAAAGACATGAAAGCAACAGGCTTTGCAGAATAAACTGCCCTTCTGATGGGGCTTTTTAGCCTTTCATTATTAATGGACTTCCATGGCATTTGGAGAACTGTTGGTAAGCAGATGTTTGATGAGTGCATCTGTTTATCTCATGTTGGTTGGTAAACAAACAAACTCATGCTGCTTCCTTCTTTTTCTTTCCTTGTAGCGAACCTTCCACTGTGATGCCCAAGCCGTTAATGAAATTTTGAAGGTAGGAGCTCTTAAATAATAGATCTACGTGTTTGTATTTTGTACACATTAAAGTAGGGGGGGAGAGGAGGAGGAATGTCCCTGTGTGCGTGGCACTGCTGCTGGGCTGTGCTTCTCCGTCGCTGTAATTATAGTACATTTGTGCAAGGCTAAGCCAGCTCTAACGCAAAACTGTCTGTGTAACCTGTGTCAGAGATGGCTTTGTGGGCAGTGCACAGGCTCCCAGTACTCAGCTGGGCCTGAGCACGTGTGACCCGTTCACTGAGCAGAGAGTGAAAATCAGGTAACTGTTCCAGGAGAGGCAGGGAGGGTGGCAGGCCAAATGAATTCCTTTCTTTCTGGGAGTGGCTATTACACTCTTCAGGATTTAAGCTTACTAGGGAGACAAGAAAAGTCTGTCTTGTGTGATTTCAACCGAGTGGTTCTGAATTTCTGAGCCCCAGCTTCCCCAAAGGCTTTGTCTAGATTAACCCCCATTCAGGTGTTTTAGCGTGTGTTCAAGACAAAGATCCTTGTCTGTGCTAGGCTGTTCATGTGGTTGTTGCAGTGCAAGCCAAAGCTGTAGCACAGTCGTCTGTGTCCAGCTGGGGGGCCAGAAGAGGCAGGTTGGAGGTTGATCCCTGTCCTGTGGCTGCGGTCTGTGTGCTCTGCTCTCAGCTGGGCCGTGGTTTAGCCCAACAAGCTGGTAGCTGGGTGAGAGTTAGGGCAGGGCGACAGGGCAGAAAGACTCCTAAAGACATAGCGCATCAGGCGTTCTGTCTCTTTGGTTTGAAACCATGTCTTGGAGCTCTGCACCAAAGGCATCTTGGTCAGTCAGAGCAAAAGCCAGTGTTTCAGGTAGAATAGCATGAGGAATGGAGCAAGTCCTCATGATGGTCTGGCTTGCTGAGCTTAAAGAGGGCTTCTTGCTGTGGTATTGCCTCTCGGGTTTAAGATGGGATCAGCTTTTTTTTATACATGAATACAAATCTCTTAAAGGGAAAACTTCAGCTGCCTATATCAGCAAAAATACTGTAACCCACTTCTCTCATTCACTTTCCAGGAAATGACCCAATCATGGCCACCTCTTCTGACAGAGATTCCTACTCCTACTTATACAGAGCCTTCCAAATTTCCATTACCAACAAAGGTAAACACCCTCTTTTTGCCGAGGCTTTTGATAAGTTAGAAGAGAGCTTTCCAGCTCTCACATCTTTTCATCTGATTTTGTCCTCCCTTCATAGATAAAGGCTTTTAGGAGATACTTCTTCAAAATATTTCAATAATACTTAATTAATATTATAATATTAAATTAATAATTATCTTCGATAATATTTCTTCAAAAATGCACGTACCACTAGTGTGCTAGCAGCAGCAGCACGTATCATTTCTGTTCATGCTAAGCTGCGTCAGGCCAGCTTAGACTATTGGACTTCAGAGTTATTCTTGGAAAAGTTGCTCAAAGTATGTGTTACAGTAAGAAACACAAGAAAGTGGGATTGCTGGTCCACTGCTATTGAGAGATGATGTATTTTATTCTCATTTTGCACTTTGTCCTTTCTTTCCAGGAATCACAATATGTTGGATATGTAGCACAGGATCGGAGTAAGCAGAAATCCAAAGGAGAGCGCCCTGTTGCATGTATATTGACAGATAGTTTTGGGTGTCATACATTGAGGACATGGAGTGTTTACATTAATTAAGGGACATGATTTCCTGTGCTTTGTTGAGCACTGATGAATTTAGAAAATGCTGAAGAGATGTATACATTCCTTACCTAGAAATTAAGGCAGCAGTTCTGCAGAGAACAAATGGTATTTCATTAGGAAACCCCATTTGGAGTGATAAATAATCTCAATGGCAATCAGTTACGTCCTGGAAGAAAGTGACTTTCTGATCTGATGCTCAGAGACAATAGGGTAAAATACGCTACAAGTGAGGCAAATAAACCCAACTGATTTTTTTTGATTTCCAGCACCGGACGATGGACCTTCAGATACGTTGCTTCGTTCTCAGACAACAGTGTCGTAAGTAACCAGACTCAGTTACCATCTCTACTGTGCAGTTCCTTAGAAGCACGTGAAAGTAGTTAAAATCTGGTTCACTTGATGATTCCAAAGAGTAAGGTTTTATCAGTCTGATTTTTCCAAGAAAATTTCAATGCAGGGAATTTTTCACCAACAGAAACATTATGGTTTCATGATAGAATCATAGAATTCTTTTTGGTTGGAAAAGACCTTTCAGATCAAGTCCAGCCATTAAGCAGACAGTGCCAAGTCCGCCACTGCGCTGTGTCATGATTGTAATGACTGTGTTAAAAACAAAACCAACCCCCCAGCTATGAAAGTACCAGATTGAAGGGGGTTTTGTTTGCTCTTTTAACCTGCAGCTCCTTAACATCTTGTCACTTACTGCTTGCTGTTGGAGCTAGAGCTCTTTTCTGTAGCCTTTTTTAACAGCATGTATATACTTCTGCTTCTCTTTATAGAGTTCTTCTTTCTCCTATCCTGTATTCCGTCAGAAGAAGGCTTCTGAAAATTTGAGTCTCAGTGTCAGATGTTTATGCAGAACGGCTACCAAAGTTTGACAAGGCTGGGAAGGAGTGCTGACTAGTGAATTAATTGCTCCAATAGAAAATTTTAAGTTGGTGGATAACGAACTTGCAGGTGGCAGTGGTTACCAGTGAATTAGGTTATTTAGAGAAACAGCTTGAAAGTAGCTTTGTGTGGGCTGCCATTAACCTGTCAGGATTAATCTGTCCAGATGGCAGCGCTGATAGGTTCTGAGCCCCGAGGAGGCAATAGAAATCCTTCCATGTCTGGAAGACTAAGGGGCCTGTGTGCAACGTGACTGCTGAACCGTTCAATGCCTATCAGTTGATGTGATTTGTAAAGATCTGATATTACTCCAGAGTATGTTGTTCCATGGAAGGCTGCAAGCTACAGGCTACAAAGCTTGGTTTCCTTATCATGAACAATGTAATTAAAACCCCAAACAAAAGTGAGCCAGTCCCAAATGAGGAAGAGCAGCTCTCCACCTTGGTTGAGATTGCAGCGTCTTGCACTCAAGCTCTGTAAGGTCTGTAACAATCAACCCTTTTCATGCTGTTGCAGCATCGTGCAGAGGAGCCTCCCCTGGCTGGTAGTGTGGGATAGTGTCTTACTGAGTAGTTAGCCGCTCCTTTAATCCATTCTTTCTTTTGCTGCTCCTCCTTCCACCCCAGCTTGCTCCTCCTGAATGACTTCTGGGAATTTTCTTTGCACTAGTAAACATACTCGTTTCAACTGCTCCAGGCTCTGCCTTCCTCCACAGACAATCTTTTTCAGCTCTTCTCAGCTGCCTGTAGAAATCCCTTTAGAGCTTCAGTCAGTTTTCCAGGCAACAGAGAGAGAAGAGACTTCTACCGTAGGCAAGAATCTGAGAATACTGCTTTCTTAGCCCAGAGGCCCAGAATTGTAACTTTGGCGTGGGACATACCTCTGTCCTTTGCCAACATCCCCTCTCTGCTCAGTGTCCTTGGGGGCTCTTCAGAGCCAGTGTACCCACAGTCAGCAAAGACAGTTGAAGCGGGAGGAACAGGGTGGCTTAGGCTAACGTCCAAAAGGAGTCAAGAAAGATTTCTGCAGGGACTTCCTCTACACCTTTCCCTTGAACCGATGCATCCCTTCTTTTTTGTGTTTTGTTTCACTGGCACAACAGGGCTTGCTTTCTTTGCTGCTTAAAGCACACGTGACTGAAACTTCAGCTGCCTGGAGTAGCTTGCGTTAGGAAGTGTAGCTGGCTGAAAACAAGCGCTGCTTGTGCTGGCTAATTCGAAGTTGAAATCCCAGCGCGTTTGTGTGCCCAAATTAAGCGTTCAGCTTTACAGAGCATGCAAGGGTTTCCCAGGTGGCTTTCGTTCTTGAATACAGCCCCAAGTTAGCACCTGGCTGTGCTGGAATGGAAGAGCCCTTCTTGTGAAAGGGGAAATGCCATGCTCATTTGTGGTGATGCATCTTTAACCCAGCTGCAGAGAAGGACCAGCCTTTGCTTTCAGTGGGGTTGTTTCGCAAGCAATGCTGATTTTAGTGCTCCTTCTCTCAGTAAGGGAGCTTTTTAAATAGCGTTAGGGAGAGATTGATGGTGTCCATCTAAGCTGCAAAAGAGCAGGTCCTGCAAATGAAAAGTTGGGGTCTGTTAAGTCATGAGCTAATTAAGGCGTTATAATTGTTGAAGCAGATTTATTGTCTTTAACGTGGCTATTTAACACTTTGTTGAAACCTTGTTTTGGGGAAACTGGCTTTGTCTGTCCTTGCAGAAATAGGACTTATTTGAAGTTTTAGTGTTCTTCCTTCATCCTAAATTGAACTGAAGTCGTTGCAATGTTCTTTCATGCCGATGCATTTTATTTACCAGCAGCTCAGGTGAAAAGGCAGACTTTTTTATTAGGAACCGTTAAATCAGATTTAAACGAAGATCTAGGTAACACTCTTTGCATTATCCTCCTGACTCTGAGGGAAATGTATCCAACTCTTAACGAGTTGGAAAGGAAAGAACTCATAGAGATGCCAGTAGACATTTGGCCAAACTGCCCAGAAGTGGCTGTGTTGTTGCTGCTCTTGCTTTTTCCTTTCTGTGTCTCAGTGGGCTGGCAGCGAGTTTCGGCTCTAGCCCGTCTGTGAAGTTGGAGTGTGCAGAGCTGCTGCAGACTGTGCGCCATTTGCCTTCTGTAGGAAGCTCAGCGCCTCGTTTTCCAAGGTGGTGTCTCATGGCGCTTCCCTTCAGTGTTTACTGTAAAAGAAGAGGCAAGAGGTAAATGCCACTGAAAAAAGTGTGTGAGGAAATGAGGCAGAGGAGACCGGGGGATGGAGGAGGACAGCCACAGGGCAACGGCACAGGCCAAGTGCAAAGAGAGCACGGTAGGTGTTTGGGTGTAATCAAAGTCCGTGTGCGCAGAGAACCTCTTGTGCATCAGTGTAAGGTACTCAGGGACTGTGGGGTTGGTACCTTTCCAAGAGGCATCGTCTGTGTGGGAAGGGTTGGCTCTGTACCGGTAGACACAAGAGACCTTTGGGGTTTCCTGGTGCCATCCTGCTCCCTGGACAAGAGTGGATTTGTCACATCTGATTGGTGGCATTGTTTGTTGTGAGTCCGTGGTCAGCTTTGGCAGTGAATGTGGTCCTGTTTCAAGGAGAGGATCTCCATGCAAGGCAACCGCTTTGGTGTGACTGTAAAATAGTGTCTCTCTTGTGGGAACTGTGCTGAAATAAGGGAATCGCTTTTTTGGCGCAAGGTTTTCACTCCTCCGATGTTGCAGAATCAGGAAAGCAAAGGTCACCTCGGGGTCATCAGAGGTGACTCCAGAGCTGTAATAAGTGGTTTTGCTTTGTTCGTAATTGGACATGAAGGCTTGAAAGAGCGTGAAGTTTTGTGTAGGTTTCCTTTTCCCAACAAGTGTCAGGAACACCAACTCTCCCCCCCTTTTCCAGGGTGGATGTGGTTTCCTGGGAATCTTTCTTTCTTGTTCTCCTGCTGTAAAATGTGTTGTCATGAGGGGTTGGAGGCTTACTTTTTTATTTGGGCATGAGAGAAATTTCTCACAGGAAGGCCTTAGTTGGAAATGAGGTTGAAATGAAGAGAGCTTTGATCTGAGTGATCGAAATGCCTGTGTCAGTCGCCAAGCTTTTATCCCATTTTGAAAGGACACTTGTGTAATTCTCTGGGTTGAGGAGTTGGTCTCCAGCTAGTTTCAGGATTGGAATCCCTGTACTTTCGAATAGCAGGAGGTTTGCCTTTTTTCCAGCTCCTTTTGGAATGCCTGTGTGATTTCCAGAGGAGGATAACACCTGGGAGAACCTTGGGTCCCTTCCCACCAATCCTTCCCTTGCAGCCTTTTGAGGACTTCAGTAATACTCTGAAATAGCAAGCAGTAGTTACCAGCTGCAGGCAGAGGGCTAAATTATGCTTCTCGAAGCATTTGCGGGCAGCCCGCTCTCTAGCAATAGTAAAAGAGAGTTTGTGGCTCCCCACTTGTAAACGGCTTGGAGTGCCTGAACTGCTTCATGTCAGGGTTATTGCTGAGATGTGCAGGAGCATCAAGTCCATTGTGTAGAGAAGAAATAGGAGGGAGGCTTTTACTTACGTACGTATGGTAGAACACTTGAGCAGCAAAAAGAGAAGGGCTGTGACAGAAGAAATATTTGCAGCCCCTGAGAGCAGAGAGCATGAGCGTGCACAGCTTCTGGTGCTCAGATGATGCTTTCTGCCCCTTGGGGACTCAGTGCAGGCCAATAGCATGCCAGTCTCTTAATGTACAAGGATCAGACTTCCTCCACCCTGTGGTGCTGTGGTAGTGTGCTAGATAAATGTAAGCGAGGAGCGTCTGCTGAAGATTTGTCTTTAAATGCTGGAACCAACCATGTGGCTGTGGGAATGTAATTTATTCACCTTTTTATTTGTTGCAGGTGTGAAGTGACACTTGGGTGTCACCTGTTTCCGATCCCTTCTTAATGCTGAGGATTATGGTTCTAATCATTCAAGAATAAGCTGAGGTTTCAGTGGCTGGTCGTCCTCCCGTTCTTGGTGTACAGTGCAGCACAAGTGTTGAACGTGGTGGCATTTGTCCAGATTTCTAACCACTGAGATAGGCCTGATTTTAAACACTTGTCCATCCTGCAGCTTCCATTGCCGCATGCTCTGATCCATATATTACGCGTAGCTCAGGAAATCTGTTCACACTGCAGGAAATCTAATGGCCAGCTGTGCCCATATTGCTTGTCCTTTCAAGCTGGTATGCAGCCATTTGCCCTGCTGTCTTTTGGACCAGATGCAGGAAACAAATTTGTGCAAAACGAATTTGTTGGTCGAGTGCATACAGTGGGGTAGAGTGCGTACCTGCAGGCATGCAGGAGTCATTGCCTTCTCCAAACCTCAGTGGAGGCAATCGGTCAGCAGGTGATTGCTCTGGATGATCTGGGGGGTGGCAGCTGTTGTACGGGGAGTAGCGTGCGCTTGTTCTGCATGATAGCTGAGGTGTTTGAGGGGATGGCAAGGGAACTTGGAGTGGAAGAGGAGTTGGAGTTGAAGGGGAGTTGGACTAGACAGCCATTAAAGGTCCCTTCCAAAGCAAGCTATGATTCTATTCTGCGATATTTGTACCCTCAGAGAGTTCATTATTTCTGCTTTCATGAGAAATGGAAGTAGCCTCAAACTGCTTTTTAGGCAGGTAGAGAGCATTTCCCTTCTCCACTAAAATCATTTTGTTGTTTTTGTCTTTGTGTGCCTGTGACTTAATGGACGTGCAAGTGTGTGTTTTGAATCATGACCCTGCCTGGAATTTCGGGTGGCCTTTATGGACAGGAATTTCTCCTTCATTCCAGCATAGCATTTGCAATGCTTCTAATGGATGTGCTGCAGTTCCCCTATACAATATGCATAATTTGTACTGGCAGCATTTTGGCTGGATCTTTGCTAGAGCAAATGCTTGCAGGAGCATGTCTTCGAATGGGAGGCTTGTGCATCAGTCATGGGCTACTGCCTTCAGTTCTTGCTTGTGGCTTGCATTTGAGGCATTGACTTGGATTGGTATATGATGTTGAGGTTTGTGGCCTGAAAATAGGAGTCAACTGCTTTTCTGCAGAGAAAATAGAGACATACTCTTAAAGCACTGGAACGCTGAGCTAAGATTTAGTTGGGTGATCTTTCAGCTGGTGTAATAATGGAGGGGCTTGGAGGCTGGGGTTCATTCCTCCCTTTTCTCAGTAAAAGCAAACCCCACTCTTTTGGAGTGAAAGGAGAGATGTGTTCTGGGGGAGAGAGGGTGCTGGATCAGGTCAGAGGCTGCTGCTGTGCTGTGTGTCAAGTAATCCTCTCTGGAGCCATAACAAGGAAGTGAAGCTAGGGAGCATGTGTGCAGGGAGTAGGGACTGTGCCATGGGAAAAGTGGGTTGTGGAACAGGGGAGAGGACTGTCCCATGCACAGCAGAATGAAGCCAGATGTGACATTACACTTGAGTCTTTTCACTGGGTTTAGCTTAATTTCCGCCTCCTGGTGTTGCAGTCCATGAGTTGGAATGCGCTGCTCAGTATTTTTGTGGAATCTTTGAGAAGCTGAATAAAAGTGATGTAAAGGAGCAGTTGTGACACAAGGTTTAGAGTTACTTGGTGTTGCTTAAAGCTGCCGGAGTTGCCTTGTATTCCCAACTTCAGATGATCAGAAACCTGATATGCTACCTTACTGTTAAATGCGATAGTCCCTGCCATTCAAAAAGTGCAACAGTTGAAGTCTCCAACTTGAACCCTCTCAATCTTGTAAGTGTTGTCTAGTTGAGCAGGCAAGTCTTAAAGGAACAACTCAGTTTAATTATGTCAAAGTCTGTGCAGGGTCAAGTGTCAGGGTGAGTACCTATAAGCACAGAAGACACCTTCTACCATAATGAAGAAAGAGAGGCAGTGCTGCAGTTTATTTGCTTTGTTGGGTGATGTGTCCCAGAATTGCCCGTCTCCGTCTTTAAGTGAAAAGGGGCTGTGTTGGAGGGATGCCTTTTTTGCAATATGCTGATATCCTGGTTGCAAGTTTTTATTCCAAGGGCAACTCCTGGGGCTTAATTCTACTTGCAAAGCAACTTGCTTGTATGTTGTTAGCAGCTGAAGATGTGGTATCTAACGCACAATGAAGTTTCATATGCTTTTTTTGGATTCTTAATGTCATCTTCCCTTCCAGAGAAATTGAAACATAATTGGTCCATGATGCAACTAAGTTTGTAAAAAATCACTACATTGTCGGTACACCGTATTGATCCTAAGTGCTGAATTCTCTTTCCATCTCCAGAGCATCAAACTGGAAAGCTTCATATGAATACCAGACGGAAGATTTTCTACCTCCACCTCTGCCGCCAATGCCTCCTGCGCCAAAGTCAACCAGGGTGGCCCAAAAGAGACCCAGAAGCGAGAGTGATGAGCTGACTGCTATCGATAACACCGCCAAGAGTAAGAGCGATGACAAGGATCCTTTGATCTGCAAGCACCGCAAGGTGGAGAGCAATGAAGCTGACCTCTCAAAGGATATCAAAGTAGGCATCTATTATAACTAACAGGAAATTTCCTGCAGCCCGTGGATGCTGTGTAATTCTCTGAGGCTATAGAAAAGGGAGGAAGATAAACCAGCCACCAGAGAAAGCTCTTTGACGCATTTTGCCCCTTTCATGGCTATCTGTAACCATCTGGCACTAGCCCAGAAGCCTGCACTGTAACTTCTCTGCTGACTTGCCATCATTTCTTTTCATCGCATTAGTGAAGCATAGTGAGAAGAGGTGCCCATGTAAAAACCAAAGGCATCCTGTTGATGGTATTAACTGTTCCTGACTGTAGGCAACTACATGGGGTAAGATAAGGGTGTTTACAAAAGGGAAAAGTGGGCTGCTTGAAAATAAGAAACATACAACCTGGGTTTGAGGGTTTCATAGTATCATATGATTTGGAGAGAACTCCAGGAGCAAACTCGCCAACAAAGTTTTCAAGTTGACAAGCAGGTATTCCTTATTGCGGCACCGGGAGACACGGGGATAGTGCTGCTGTTGTCCCTCCGTGCCTCTTGTGTGAAACCAACCAAATGTTTCCTCTCTTTTTTTCCAGTGTTTTCTGGGGATCTCGACGCAGCATCGGATGAGCTGTGACTGACCAGCAGCTTGATCAGACTGGTCCACTATGTTAGATAAAGTTTACACTGGCTGCAACTTGAAAACAAAACGCCTTAGCTGGTGCTCAAGTTAATGAAGTTGGTTCTTCTTACGTAGCCGCGACAAAGTTCTTCTTCTTCTTCATTAGCTGGAACAAGTTCTTCTTTCTTAAGTAGCTGGAACAACTTTCTTAAGTAGCTGGAAACTTCTTCTTCTTCCTCTTAAGCACCTAAACCAACTTCATGTTAGGTACCTGCAACAACTTCTTAGGTGCATTGAACAACTTCTTCGGTACCTGCAACAACTTCTTCGGTAGCTGCAACAACTTCTTAGGTACTTTGAACAACTTCTGAAGTACATTCAACAATTTAGGTACCTGCAACAACATCTTAGGTACCTCGAACAACTTCTTAGGTGCCTGGAACAACTCTTAGCTACCTGCAACAACTTCTTCGGTAGCTGCAACAACTTCTTAGGTACCCGGAACACCTTCTTAGGTACCTCGAACAACTTTTTGGGTGCCTGGAACAGCTTTTAGGTGCCTGGAAGAACTTAAGTACCTGAAACAACTTCTTGGGTACCTGGAAGAACATCTTAGATACCTGGTACAACTTGCTAGGTGCCTGGAATAGCATAAGTACCTGGAAGAACTTGTTAGGTTCCTAGAAGAACTTCTTAAGTACCTGCGACAACTTCTTAAGTACCTGGAACAACGTCTTAGGTGCCTGGAACAGTGTTTTCGGTAACTGAACAACTTCGTAGGTACCTGCAACAACTTCTTACGTACTTGGAAGAACTTCTTAGGTGCCTGGAAGAACTTAAGTACCTGGAAGAACATAAGTACCTGGAAGAACTTCTTAAGAACCTGGAAGAACATCTTAGGTACCTGGTACAACTTCTTAGATGCCTGGAAGAACATAACTACCTAGAAGAACTTGTTAGTTACCTGGAAGAACTTTAGTACCTGGAACGACTTCTTGGGTACCCAGAAGAACATCTTAGATACCTGGTACAACTTGCTAGGTGCCTGGAAGAACATAAGTACCTGGAAGAACTTTTTTTCTCATGTACCTCGAACTATTTTTCCTCAGAGCATGCGTAGTGTTACTTTTTTTTTTTTCTCCCTTGGTGGGTTTTTTTTTTTTTGCACTTTGAAAGTCTCAGCCTCTCTATTGAGTTATTGGACCGTTCACCTGTTGAGCTGTTGAACTGTCCACCACAAAGCACCAGCAAAGGAAAAGGAATCATCGTGGGATAGATTTGGGTACCCTGGAAAGACTTGAAACTGGTTTTAGGAGGGAAGCCACAGCGCTGATGGCACCTTCCTTTAAAACGACGAAGTGCAATGAATTGCCTGAATGGCTCAATGTATTGATGGTCTACGAGCATTTCTATGATGAATAACCAGCAGAACAATCATTGTTCGTGAAGAAGTGCTGCCAAGAAGGAAATCTTCCTCCCGAGGTTGTTCTGCAACATCCCAGAGTTTGCAACAGCTGTTTGCCCAGAAGACATCTGAGAGAAGTGTTATTGCAAGCCCAGGGGCAGTCTTTGGTGTCTTTACCTCTGCATTGGCAAGGGACAACCTCAGCAGTGCCAGGCAGCGTTATGTATAAGAAAAGCCACAGAAATTGCTGCCTTGCTGTTTCCAACCTCACCCTTTTGCATTTATCAGCCACCCGCTGTCCTGAGAACTGGGGGAAAGCCACTGCCTTCGGTGCTGCACGTTTACTCAAGTCGTCGCTGCTTTGTTCCGCCTTGCCACGCACACATGCTCTTAGCACTTGAACTGTGTTACTTAGGGTCTTGTTTGGTTTCAACCTGTGAGCAAAACACAGCTGGGGTGGCAAAATGACCAAGTGTGGTTGGAAACAGCTCTGCCCCTGCTGTGGTGAAGGGACATCCCTGACGCTGAGGACTTCTTGTCCTGTTGCTTTTTGCCATTTTGACGGGTGGGGGAAACTTGGCTTGTACTGGGTCACTGTGACTGTTTGGACACTGTTGCGGGTCTGAGAGCTTACATGGGGAGGAATCACTTCTCTCTAAGGAGGGACTAAGTGGTTGAATGTGGACCATAAGACCAATTTTGTGTTTGGGTATTTGCCTGTAACCGTTGTTGGTGTCAGTGAATATCTAAAAGCAGGATTTGGTACCAAAGTAGGACATCCTTCACGTGGGAGGTAACTCATGTGCTCTTTCTCACCCAAACTATAGGATGGGCCCAGCAACCTAGGGATTTGTCAAGGGAACACCAGAGGGAATAACTAGCTCTTTGCAAGCGTTTTCTCCTTGTTGGGAGCTGCATTTTGCAAATGTGGTTTTGCAGGTGACAAGAACTGTGAGGGCAGCATCTGCGGCACTTGTGTGTTCAGCAGGGGGACACCATTCTCTGCCCAAAGATTTCCTGTTGCGTGACAGCAGCATCCTGCTCTCCTCATATCTCACAGTGTGCCTTAGGCCTCTGGTCCCCTCTCGCATCCCTTGCCCTGTCTCTGACAGACCTGTGGGAGTGGTGAAGAGAAGGGTGCCCTAAACCAGCTGTACTCACAGGAAGGGATTAGCTCCCTTTTCCACATGATTTCAGGATGGAGGAACAGGTCTGCGTGTGTGCAGCAGTATTTTGTGAATGACCTGCTGGTAGTTTGGATGGTCACAAAAGTGGAGAGCAAAAGGTCTGCGTTTCCAAAAGCAGTTTCTGTAGGAATGGCCTCTGCCACCGGGCAGCCTGGAGTCCTCTCGCCTACCCCGGCAGTGGGGACTGCCAGGATCCTGGCTGGGCCTTCCTGTACCTTCAAGGGACTGTCCTTCTATGTTCACTTGATTAAAAGCCTTAGTGCATTTCGGGGATAAGCTGCCCTAACCAGTGGAAGGAAGGTCTGTGTCCCCCCCTCCCCCCCCCCCCCCTCGCTCTTTTGCCTATCCCTGCACTGCTCTGGGTGAGCCAGGGACAGAGCGGGGCTCAGCATTAACTGTTTGTTCTCCGGAAGCATTGGGATGGCCAGCCAGCCTGAAAGTCTTGGCATGCACTTTGGAGCTCGATTCCATCCTAGTGAATCGATGCCGCCTTCTGACTTTGTCTTCAAAGCAATTTAGCTGTTTTAGGATCACCAGCTGAGGAGGAGGAATTAAGGAAGAAAGCTTTCTTGAATCTGAAAGCCACTGTGGGAGTCTGCAAGAACCTTAGCAGAGCGTTAGTTACAGGTAGGCTTAAGGTGAAGCAGGGACACAGGTCCCTTGGGACTAATTCCGCACACCACCCCTCTCACTCCTTGCTACCAGACCGTGTTGCCATTGGAGAGCCACATGCCCACCCCAGGGGAACTGCCTGCTGCAACCTGTGGGTGCACCAGGTCCTGTCCTTGCTGGCCCTTTAGGCACCTTGCTGCCTAGATGGTGATCATCTGTTGCCCTGGAAACCTCATGCAAGTGCATTGTGTGAGCAGAGTTGGTGGAGCAGTCACCTGATGAAGGCAGATGGACCCGCATTTGCCTCTTTACAGCGGGGAAAGGGCAGCATGTGCTCTGCTACTCTGTGGCAGTGATCATGCAAGGACTGCTCCCACTCCCAGGGCAAATTGCCCTGGCACTTGAGGAAATGGGATCATGGGCAGTTCATGTCACAGGGATGCAGGGTGGTATTTGAGGGCTTTCGTTTACAAAGCAATCTGAGGAAGCATCAGTAGCAAGCTACATAGGAAGATGCGCTTTGTCGCAGGTCATGGAGAAGACGCTTTAAATAACAGTTCATTTTTTTAAAAGCCATCATGTTTCAGCCTCAAGCCAGGCCAGAGGCCTGTGCAGGGTTAGGCAAGATGCTCATCATTTTCACCTGGGCCTGGTCAGGACTTAGCAAGTGTGAATGACTGAGTGAATAAAACCAGAAACACGTAATAGTGGAGGAAATCACATTTGCCATTGAGGGACAAAATCCTGACTCCTAGGGAAACAGGTGTGCTGAAGTCCCGTAAGGAAAGGAGGCAGCTATGGTAGCAAAGTGAAATCATTTCCATGCCGTATTTATGTAGAAGAAATAATACAGTCTTGAAATTGTCAAAGTTCTATTTTTAAGATGCCATTTATTTAATAGTTGAAAACCCCACAGAGATCTCTTCTGTAAATTCTGACTTCTGCGATGTCCTTGGTTTGGTTTTGTCCTCTCCCTTCCCTCTCGGTTCCCGTTATAAATCTGTACATCCTAAACTTATTTTGGGGACGTATGTCCCTCTTGTGAATGATGTTTTCTGCCCTGTGTGTGATGGAGTTTCTGAGATGGTCGATTCACTCATGTGGGGAAATAAACAGTAAATGAAGTAGCCCATTTGTTATGAGTTGTTGCAAGCGTCTTCATGCTTCTTGTAGAGAAGCTGCAGTTTGCCTCTCTTCTCTGAATGGTCTCAGTGTTTCCCTTCTGAATGAGGTGTAAGTATGAATGTATGTACGAGAAGTCTCTGTTTCAGTTGCTCCCCCTTTGTCACCCCTTGCCCTTACTTCAGGAACAAGAATGTGTGCGAATCTAGGTGCTGAGGGTGGCAGGAGGGTCATGATATGAGGCGTCAGCCCCTTATCCTCCTGAAATGGATTCAGGGAAGACTGCCCTGCAGTCAGCCACTGACAGCCACCAGAGCCTGGCTCTGAGCACTGGCTGATAGGAAATCCCATTCCCTCAGGGAATCCCACAGGGTTCCATGCCCCATGGTAGCTCTGCTTCTCGTCGGTTGTGTGAGGTGAGCTCTTTGCAATGGCCTTAATAGTTCTTGTTTGGGGCTTTTCCCATGATCTTGCTTTATGTTGGGCAATGTAACTGTTCCTTGGAAGAGTGATTTCTGCATGGCTCTGTGCAGTACTGTGATACAATTCGTGCATTATTCAGGTCCTTTCTGCATCCGACACTGCGCCCAAGATGTTTGCTGACAATGGTTGTGGTTTGCTAATGTAGCGTGTAAACTGTAGAGGATACTGAAGCCTGTTGTAATACCCACCAGATACGCTGCTGTTACAGGTGTTGCATAGAAAATGTACATGTTGGGGGGGGGGTGGTGTCCGTGCACTTTGTTGCTGTACACATAAAGCCCCAATGGCAAAACTGTACTGGCGGAAGAGTAAAGGAAAGAAATATCTCCTTAGTGAAAAAACCCAGATGTGAAACATCCCCATGTGAGCATCTGGTGGGAGTTTTAGTTACAGACTCAGACAGGAGGAGCTTGGTGGTGCATTTGCTCAGGCAAGGTGGGACTGGGACTCAGTTCCCTGCCATCGATCGGTGTTTCAAGTGGTGTGACAGCAGGGCACCCCCAGGCCGGTTGCAAGGTGCATGGAAGGTAAGAAGAGGAGCGTGGGAAGGTAGCCGCGGTTGTGGCCACGCATGTGTGGCTTTTGTTCTGGTTCTGGTGGGGAGCGAGGGTTAGTTGAACACAAGCTGCCCTCTCTGCTGGCCAGGGTGCAGCTGTCCCTGTGTCACTCAGGTCCTCTGTTCCATCGGCTCCCTACCCCTCACGGCCCAAAAGGTTTGTTCCCTACGATCCTTGCTTGGGGCTAAAGCAAGGAGGGTTCATGCTGGAGGTGGGATGGAGATGGGGAGCGGAAGGAGGGATGCAGCAGGAGGAGGAGGTGTGACGTGCCCGCAGGGAGGTCATCTAAAAGCCAGGGAGGGCAAAGGGGGAGCAGGAGGCCGTGGGGCTGCAGCATCCGTGGCCCTACTCAGCTCTCTGCCCAAGGCAGTGGCCCCATCCCCAGCTGAAACAGCCAAAAATACTTTGGGGTTGTTTTGCAATCAGATTTTGTTTGTTTCTTTATTTATTGAGCCTTTCTTGACTAACTCTGATTTTGCAAGCGTGTTTAATCTCTTTTGAGATTTGTTACATGCCGTAAACTATCTGGCCTTGTCGCTTTGGCTTGGCTTATCCTTTTCAAAGCCAAATGTGACATTTGGCAAAGGGGCTGCATTAAAGTTGACTGCAGTTTCTCTGCCCTGTGCTGCTCTCCAAACACTAAAATAGCCTGGGCATGTTGAAGGGACATTGAGGTGCTCAATGACATCTTTTAGCTTTGGTCTTCACCAGCAGGAGCTCCAGCCAAGTGCCCAAGTCACAGAAGGCAAAGCCGGGGCCTGGGAGAAATGTGCCCGTGGGATGCTGTGGTAGATGCCCCATCCTTGGAGACATCCAAGGCCAGGGTGGATGTGGGTCTGTGCAGCCTGATCTAGTCGATGTCCCTGTTCATTGCAGGGGTTGGACTGGACGGGCTTTGAGGGTCCCTCCCAACCCAACCCACCCCAATCTGTGACTCAGAAGCCAGGCAGGCAGCCGCAGGCACACGTGTGCTCCCTTCGGCACAGCCCAGTGCACGTGTGTCTGATCTCTGGGAGGACACTGCTGCCCCACCTGCCATAGGTTGTGTGCACTCCCTGGAAGCCTGAGTCACCGTTCTGCGGGCAAGCTGAGGGCAGGTATGGATTGGCATGGCCTTTTTGCCTGGAGCGATGGAGCACCACAACCCCTGCACACCAGGCAAGTCAGGCGGCAGGAATCACATAACTTCCCATTGGCTTTCCTTGTGCTGGAACAGCTTTGAAATGCAGCAGTCTGGGATCCAAGGAATTGTGTTGGAATGCCACGAAGCGGCAGCAACGCCACCAACCTGGCTGCCAGAGCCAGAAAAGAATTGCAAATCTAAGTGTCATCTCTGGGCTGGAAGCGCTTTATTTGCTGCCAGCTCCAGGCGAGAGAACGCGCAAGGGTTCAGAAAACAAACACAGACGTGGTAACAGCAGCCAGCAAAACGTTTAAGTGGAGCATCTGGAATGAAGCGCTTGGGTTTGCAGAGCTCTGCACTGCAGCAGTGCTGAGAGTAGTTCTGAAAGCAGGTTCAGCCTAATTTAAGACAGAAAGCCCCATTTAATGGTGGGAGCCATCTGGAGTCCCCAGCCACACACACAAGCCTGCGCTCTTTCTGACAGAGCTGACAGTGCATGCCTATGTTTGGTGTCCATTTTAAACTGTGCAGGTGGCTCGTGCATCACCTTCTGGACTCTTCTGTCCACATCTGAACGCTGCAGCAGGGTGTCTGATCCTAATAGAGCCGCGCTTGCTTTGCTTTTGGCTGGGTGCCACAGCAGATGATGCACTGCCCTTGGCAGCGGTGTGGTTTGAGAGGAACTGGGGAGCCACAGTTGGAGTCCCGAGGTGAGGAGCAGTGTGCGCATGAGGGCTGCTGTGGGGCAGCAGGAAAGGGAGGTGCCATGTCCCAGAAGCTTGGGCAGCAGTGGGACTCTGCAGGTGGAGATACATGGCTCAATGTCCAGCTGGAGCCCAGTAATGAGTTGTATCCCTCAGGGATCGGTGTTGGGACCGGTCTTGTTCAACGTCTTTGTCAGTGACATGGACAGTGGGATTGAGTGCGCCCTCAGCAAGTTTGCCAATGACACCAAGCTGAGTGGTTCCCTTGATACACTGGAGGGAAGGAATGGCATCCAGAGGGACCTTGACACGCTTGTGAGGTGGGCTGATGCCAACCTGATGAAGTTTAACCATGCCAAGTGCAAGGTCCTACACCTGGGTGGGAGCAATCCCAGGCACAGCTCCAGGTTGGGCAGGGAAGAGATTCAGAACAGCCCTGCAGAGAAGGACTTGGGGTGTTGGTCGATGAGAAAATGAACATGAGCCGGCTTCAGTGTGCGCTTGCAGCCCAGAAAGCCATCCGTATCCTGGGCTGCATCAAAAGGAGCGTGACCAGCAGGTCGAGGGAGGTGATCCTGCCCCTCTACTCTGCTCTCGTGAGACCTCACTTGGAGTACTGTGTGCTGTTCTGGTGTCCTCAACATCAAAAGGACATGGAACTGTTGGAACAAGTGCAGAGGAGATCGGGAGGATGATCAGGGGTCTGGAGCACCTCCCATATGAAGAAAGGCTGAGAAAGTTGGGGCTGTTCATCCTGGAGAAGAGAAGGCTGCGTGGAGACCTCCTAGCAGCCTTCCAGTGTCTGAAGGGGGACTATAGGGATGCTGGGGAGGGACCCTTCATTAGGGACTGTAGTGATAGGACAAGGGGTAATGGGTTCAAGCTTAAACAGGGGAAGTTTAGATTGGACATAAGGAGGAAGTTCTTTACTGTGAGGGTGTTGAGGCACTGGAATGGGTTGCTAAGTTGTGACTGCTCCATCGCTGTTGGTGTCAAGGCCGGGTTGGACATAGGCTTGGGTGACATGGTTTAGTGCAAGGTGTCTCTCCCCCTGGCAGGGTGATTGGAACTTGATGATCTGAAGGTCCTTGCCAACCCTAACTATTCTATGACTCTATATATATATATTTATGTATGTGCTTTATATTTCTTTGTGGGCAAGTACGTGTTCAGCTGAGTTCTCCTCCACAAACTGTAAACTATTTTTATTGTTCTTCATAAAGTTCAGGTGAATGCTTTGCTGTGAAAAATACAGCACTATGCCAATTTTTCAGCCTTTCTTCCCTAAACAAGTTGCTGTATAAATCCCATGTGTTACCTCTTGTGTCTCTAACATCAGTAGTGGTTTTGGTATTGGCTTTAGGGTGACTGTCAACCTGAGTTTCAAGCTCTTTTAACCTTCCCCAGGCAGCAATGCTGCCTGTTAGGCGTAAACGCTATTGTTCTTTCGAAGCCCTTGACAAAGCCGAGTAGTTTCACTTTACTTTTCACATCCCATGTATTTTAACTGCTGAGAAACCGTGCGTAAAAGAGTCATGAGATACTCCGTGCTTGACTTGTCTATGCAGTAATACTGAAGGTGGCAAATATGTTTTCCTGGCTTCAGCTCTAACAGTTATTTTCCAGTGACGTAGTAGCTGGCACAGTGCTGTGGTTTTGCTTTAGTCTGGAAATAATGCTGATAACCACCAATGGTTTTAGTTGCTGGTAAGTAGTGCTTGCTTTGGTCAAGGACTTCTCAGTCTCTCAAGCTCTGCCAGTGAGGAGGGGCACAAGAAGACAGGAGGGAGCAGAGACAGAACACCCGACCCAAGTAAGCCAAAGGGGGAATCCTTGCCACAGCACATCATGCCAGTGTATAAACTGGAGGGTATTACTCAGAAGGGACCGATCGCTGCTCGGGTCAGGCTGGGTATCAGTCAGCAGGTACTGAACAACTGTAGTGTGTCACTTGTGTTTTCTGAGCTTTCATTTCTTCTTGTTTCCTGTCATTATCAGTATTGTCATTGCTGGTGTTCTATTATCACTGTATGTTACTATTAGTTCTTCAACTGTCCTTATCTCAACCCGGGGTTTTACGTTCTTCTGATTCTCCTCCCCATCCCGCCCAGGGTAGGGCAAAGGGGGATCAGCGAGCAGCTGTGTGGTGCTGAGTTACTGGCTGGCTCTAAACCACAACGTATGCTTTGGGTATCATCTCTCTGTACCATGTGGCAAACTGAGAACCGGTTGAAGAAAATCTGCTGGAGTGCTGGTCCTGGGAAATGGAGTCTCTTGGCCCTTGTGGTTACAGGTGCAGTGTCTGTGCCACCACCACATGGATTACTCAGTCTGTCAGGAGTGTTGTCTTGCTGGGATCACTTCTCACAGTAGAACATCCCTGCATGTAGTGCAGGTGTGCTGCGATGTGAACATCTATCACCTCAGCACCACACAGAGAACTGGCAGACTCTAAGTGCATGCTTCTAAATGTACTCCGTGTCTCTGACTAATACTGCAATCCCAATGCAGACGTTACTCATGTACCCAGAAGACGTTCCCGTTCCTCTTCATCCTCGTCTATTTCTTTCCTTATGTCCTTTTGCTACAACTCTCCATTCCACCTCCTGGACTGCTGCATGCACCTTCGACAACGGGCTCCAGCCACTGCTTTTTCCACAAGTGGAAGGGTGGTTTGCAAACAGCACAACCGGGCCTGAATGTACGGTTAGTAACCTGCCTTAGGATATAGATATAGTTAAAGAAGGTGTGCCCAGTTGTGCAGGAGGTATACGCGGGATTTGTTCTGGGGGTTTGCTTTCCCATTTCCCTGGTCCTGCATCTGTCTGTAATCACAGCTGCAGCTCTGCCTTCAGCTGTGCCTGCTGCAGTTGTCATTGTAAGGAGCGGATCATTCGGGAAAAGCAGTCAGCGCCTGAAGTTAGTATTCTTGCCTCGGAGTCTTGACAGAGCTGGAATCCAAAGCTTCAGTAAAGGAGCCCGATTTTGGTTCCACCTCGTAACAGTGTTGAGCATTCATGCCAAGCACACTGAAATTGGAGCCAAGTGCATTCAGCATTTTGCGTATAAGGATTCTTTGTCTCCTTGAGGCAGGTAAGCCAACTTCAGTGTGGACAGGGATAGAGGATAAAGCAAAGGAGGGCTTGCGTGTGCAATCACTTTCTCCACAGCTTTCTCCACAGCTACTTTGACACTTGCCAAGCACATGAATTTCTCATGTCAAACAGTTGTGGGTTTAAGAATCTCCTTGTCTCGAGGGGTCAAGAGCTGGGAATGCAGCAAAACTGCGGTGCCTTTATCGTCCTGTATCTCCTGTGTGTGGCCTTACCCGGGATAGAGAAGCAGGACTTGCCCCTAAGGTATGGCCACCACAGGACCGCCTGAAGCTGCACCTTTCAAGCCTCTTGGAGCTGGCCCCAGACAGTGCAGGCAGCTGATTGCTTGACACCTTGTTTGTCTCATAGATTGCCCTTGCTCTGATGCCACACAGGCTGCTGCTGGTATGCTCAAAACAGGGACTGTCAGCCTGGCGCATATGGCCTGTTTGGTTTCCTGTGCTGCTGGTCTCTCTGCTGTCATTCTGTTGCTTCTTAATATATAAGTTGTGAGTTTCTTGAGCTCAAATCTGTCTTTAGGTTCTGGGATTGTTCAGCATAGCCTTAGTATGTGACAAGGCTTTTATTAGGAGTTAGTTCTCTAACAATAATAACGGCTCAAGGAGCAGTGACCTGACTTGACAATTGAAATAAGTGGTCTGGGTCTCCTTCATGCATCCTTGAGAAAAATCTTCATGTACAATAAATGAAATTCTAAAGTAAGCTCAAGTCTATGTATCTCAGTACCCTTTAACCAGTGCTGGATGCTCTGAAGCAGCTGTTCCACCACCTGGTAGCTCCTCAACCTGGCTGTTGGTATAATGACACAAAGGAATCGTTCCCAGTTCTACTATGGAGTAAGTTCTCATGCTGATTCTACAGACAATAGGGCCATGAGTGTATGGTTATGAGGAGGCATTTCCTCAATGGTAGTGTGCCCAGAGCGCTGCCAGTCTTCCCATCAGGACAGTCAGATCGTATAACCCGCTGCCCTGGTGGAAATGATTCCTGAAGCGCAAATACCTGCTCTTCTTGGCTTTCCTCAGTGAATCATAAAGCACTAGCAAGCAAGGTTAGATTTATGCAGGAGCCGTGTGGGCCAAGATACACTTAAATAAGCAAGGTTGTCCATTCATACGATAATTATCCTGCATTCATCCCCTTTCTGTAACCAGCTTCTTTAGGCACCGCTGCTTTTTCTTCCCAGCAGAGCCCAGAGTTGTTTGTTTCAAACCCCCGGATCACTATAAGCATTCAGCAATCCTTATGCATTGCCACAAGGCCTTACCATGACTGGCTTATGCTCACAGCAGCTCAGGCTACTTGCCCTGGCCTTCTGGTCCACAAACTCTGTATATAAACTGCTTGTCTAGTGATTTATAGCACCGGCATGGTTATGGCTGCTTTAGAAATGACCATTATCTTACAGCCAGATTCAATAGAAACATTCCCCAGCATGAGACCTGTGTGTCCAGCCACATCCATGTACTAGAAGGAAAGGTGGCCTTGTTTTACCTTAACATTTACCACCTTAGCTCCCAAATCACCTTCTTTCTCTTTCATTATGAAGGTTCTCTTGTGAGAAAGACATTATTTACGTGCCAGTTGTGTGACCAGTGGCTTGATGGGTTTTAGCACATAGGGACAGTGTAAATTTGATGAGAGTTTTCTTGTCGGGATGAGACCACTGCAACAGGACCCTGAGAACAAAAAGCACAACAGCTCTCACAAGGCCACCAACAAACCCGTCTTGGATCCCAAGCTCAGCAAAGACGTTTTGCCTGGCAGTGCCGAGGCGCGTGCCGCTTTCAACCCCTCTCCTCAAAGCCAGGGCACAACCCACACCAGCACTGGGAGCAGCAAACCTGCCATCGCGGCCGAAAAGAATTCTCACAAGGAGAAACTTCCCCGGCCCATCAAGGAGAAGAGTTCGCTCTCACCAGTGAAGGACTCCCCTGACCCTGAGCCCCTCCTAGTGAAAATAAAGCTCCCGTTCCTGGCAAGAGTCCCCCAGCGCCCTGGGGAAGGCAGTCAGCACAAGACAGCAGAGGCTGAGGAAGTCCCTGGTGCAAGGAAGCAGGACTCGGAGAGGAAAATCACAGGCATTCACAACAAGTCCCTTGAAAAGAGGCAGCGCTGCAGCCTGGTCCAACAATTTCTGGTAAGTGGCAGCTTGGCAACTGGCTAACCAAGGTGAACCCACAGCAGTGCCAACAGAGAGGCTCCATGAAATTGCCCATGGGGATAGATGTGCGCATCAAACTCCAAAGCTTCACATGAATCCCAGAAAAAAGATTTTCTACCCCACCACTACCACCAATGTCTCCCGCACATCCTGCACCAAAGCCAAACCAAAAGAGACCCAGAAAAGACAGTGATGAGCTGACTGCCATCGATAACACCAGCAAGAATAAGAGCGACGACAAGGATCCTTTGATCTGCAAGCACCGCAAGGTGGAGGTTAACCAAGCTGACCTCTCAAAGGATATCAAAGTAGGTATCTATTATAACTAACAGGAAGTTTCCTGCAGCCCGTGGATGCTGTGTAATTCTCTGAGGCTACAGAAAAGGAAGGAAGATAAACCAGCCACCAGAGAAAGCTCTTTGAAGCATTTTGCCCCTTTCATGGCTACCTGTAACCATCTGGCACTAGCCCAGAAGCCTGCACTGTAACTTCTCTGCTGACTTGCCATCATTTCTTTTCATCGCATTAGTGAAGCATAGTGACAAGAGGTGCCCATGTAAAAACCAAAGGCATCCTGTTGATGATAGTAACTGTTCCTGACTGTAGGCAACTACATGTCCGAGATTGGGGTAAGATAAGGGTGTTTACAAAAGGGAAAAGTGGGCTGCTTGAAAATAAGAAGCATACAACCTGGGTATAAGGTTTTCGTAGTATCATAGAAAGGTTTGGGATGGGATGGAGCATTTACCACTTCTTTGGGCAATCTATTTCAGTGCCTCACCACTCTCACAGTAAAGAAATTCTTCCATCTCTCTAACCTAAATCTCCCCTCTTTAAGTTTGGTTTTCAGTTTGCTTATAAAATTGTCAGTGATCCTTGCAGCTGGACCTTTGCATTTTGTGGTTGTAAAACTCAATTATCTTCCTATGTACTAGTGGCTGCACGTGTGTGGTCTGGTATGTTGTGTGAGTCGAGCTTGATGGTGCTCGCTCCATCAGCTGGCTTCTAACTGCTTGCTTTTTCCCTATAATGTAGTTGGTAATGGAGAACCGTTAATTGTGGGGTTAAGCTGGAAATAAGTGGGAATGGACATTACCTATTGCTGCCTTGGTTAGTGAAAGGTTTCATGAAACACCGTGAAAAATGGGCTGCTCGCAGCCTTACTGCTATCTTAGCCATTGTGCAAGGAATGCTGCTACTTAATTTCTCCGTGCTTGGGAAAAGTATCAATGAAATGAATGGTATTAAGCCTTACTAGCAGTCAGGTGCGAAGCCAGGTTTCAGTTTCCATTATTGGCGGAGGTGCTGGGAAAGAGGCAAGAAGACAGGGAGAGCCTGGAAGATAGACTGTGCCTGGGACAAAAGAATATTTTCTGTTGAAATTCGGGAAAGGCAAGCTTTGGAATCGTCTTCGACATATCTCTAACGAGATTTATCTCTATTCTGTGACTTGTCAGGGATCTGCCGGACACGTCACAAAACTTTTCCCAGCGCCTTCTTTGCCAAATGGTACCTCCAAGCCAAAGAGACCGGAACTCAAGTTTAAAAGGTAAGGTTTTGTTTTATACCCCTCTTCTGTACTTTCTGAAGACACCAGGCCAGGCTGGCCCTGCAGCCACCCTCCCTTCTGCTTTAATAAGCACTTCCTTGGGGAAGAAAGAGAGAAGGAGAGGTGTCACTGACTTGCCCTGTACGGTTTTCTCCTGTCTGGGACTTACCCCTCCTACCGCAAAGCAAAGGTCTAATTACAGCGTTTCTTGTATTAGAACCGCAACTCCAGAAATCAGTCCCTTTCTCACTCTGAGAGGAGGTACCTCTTGTGCCTGCCTACAAAGGATGGGTTTTGATTTGCCTGATTCTTGGCAAGTGGTAAACTACTCTGTGACAAGGTGCTGGGCAGGCAAGGAACCTTTTCTGAGAGGGCATGACTCTGTACTTGCTCATTTTGTCAGTGCACAACTGGTTGTGTGCCATTTGCACGGTGAACAGATTATCCCACTGCACAGAAATGTGTGTGTGTTCCTGCTTTATCATTGTTTATGTGTTGATTGAGACCAAGGCCGGTAGAAGCCTCGGTGGCAATATCTGCTGTAAGCAGATAACTTGAATGCAGGGTCTTCTGGTCTGAGGTAAGCGTGTGGTGCTGCGAAGATTACTGTAGGTTTCAGTCAGAACGTATTTGTGGGACTGTACTTGAGCAATGATAGAAGACTGCTGTTAGTTATATTAAATACAGGCAGCACAGCCTGAGGAACCATGTATTGGATAGGAGAGAGACAGGTATCAGTTTATTGGTAGTGAAATTAGGGGATGCATGAGTGTGTTTGAGAGTTGATTTGATGCCTTGCCTCAGAGCTGAAACAGCTGTTGGTTCTTCTGTCGTAGACTACAAACTTTTAAAATGAACTGTTTGCTTTCTGGTCTTGATGGACTGTATTTCCCAGCTGCTGCTGTTGCTTTGCTTTCAGAAAGGAGGTTTGCTTGGTTGGTTTTTGCCAAACAAAACGTTTCCTCTGAGATGTCTGTCTTGTCCAGAAACACTTGAAGTAGTATTTCACTTTCAGTGCTTCTGGGGCATGTCTTATGGGTCCCGGGCCTGTAGGTGGCCCATGGGGAACATCTACTTGAAGGGGTGCTGCCTGTTAATTCTGTAAGAGGAGAGCCAGTCACCTAAGAGGCCATACCTATTCCTGCTGCTTGGAAACCAAGGCATTCTGAGACAGCCCTCTCTCTGCTCAAGGTCATACAGGGCACTTGGAGCCAGGACTAAGGTCTTCCTCAGGGCAGGTTTCCTGACTTCTGGACCAGCGTTTGAAATCATGGCATGCACTGTTTTTTCGTATAAGGAGTGGGCCACTGGTGGCTGACAAGGTTCTCCTTATTTTGTTTCCTTAGATTCATCATGACACTAAAACCCTGTACGAGCCCCTCAGCATCTTCACATGAAGAAATCTTTGCCGTGTTATGGTGCGTAACTCTTTTTCTGTGCCTTCATACTTTTTAGACTTGGGCAAGTGAAAGACTCATTCCTTTCAGGGAAAAGGAATGAGTGAAATGGGAATCAGGGCTCTGCAAGGAAGAAAACCTCACAATATCAAACCCAGACTGAACCGGAACATCTCTAGTGTGAGCCGTTCTGTCACAAGGGACCACACGTGGAAGGCACAGGCTCTAAAATTTGATCTGCTGGCAACTTGAGAGCACCTAAGGGCTTTCACCTAAGGTGAAAGAATGCAATTTGGCTGCTCATGTTGGAGCCATCTGACTGGAGCTGTAGCTTGACCGTAGCTGAGGCACACAGCTGGATAGGGGCTTACTCAGCCTGTGGCACCTGTAAGAGCCTGGGCACCTGTTTATACGAAAGACCAGACCCACCCTCGTTTGGTTTTTTTCCCCTTGTGATTATTTCACAGGAGAAATCCTGAGCGTTCTTGACTGTGGAGTAGAGCTGAGGCATGCCTGCCTGCGTCCTACAGGGCTGGTGGCCGCTGAGCGGGCAGCAGCAAGCGTGACTATTGACCAAGCTTGGGTGTCTTTCTGTTCACAGCATGCGCTGCCTGTCCCTTCTGAAGATGGCAATGTTCCGGGACAAAAAAGAGACTGCAGTAAAGTATTGCAGCATTCTGAACGACCACTTCAAGGTAGGACACGCGTAACTGAGCTGCCGGATGGGTGGCATCACCCAGCCATCAGTGACCGATGTCAGCTGAACAGCCCAAATCTAACAAGAGTTCTTTTCCTTGCTGCAGAGACTTCCCACAAAAGCACCTTCTCCGTTTGGTGCAAGGTGAGATTTGAAAATACGTGTGTAGTAATGTGCCTCTAAGGGTGTGAGTGAAAACAGCAGCTGGAGTGCTTGAGCTGCAAGCTGCATGTGAGAGTGCCTTTGCATTTGCTCTTTCTTGCCGCCTGAAGTCATACTGTTAGGGGGCATGAGTCTCTTTCTGCTCTCTCTTTCCCATCTCTTCTTGTTGGGAAGAGGTTTTTTTTTGGTTATGAGGTCCAGAGTTACCGTGTATCAAGCAGAGCAGTTCTTTACCAAAGAAGTTTGTGAAAGAGTGCCTTTTCCTCTCATATGCCCTGCCCTGCGTGCTTGTTAACACTTCCCAGCCTTCTAATACCGCTGAGCTCTGTGTATTCACAATGTGTTTAATGGGACCTCCCAAGTGACAGTGCTGCTGTTGTCCCTCTGTGCCTCTTCTGTGAAACAAACCAAACGTTTTCTCTCTTTTTTTCCCAGAGTGTTTTGGGGATCTCGACGCAGCATCGGACGAGCTGTGACTGACCAGCAGCTTGATCAGACTGGTCCGCTGTGTTAGACAGGGTTTACATTGGCTGAGACTGGAAACCAAAATGCCTTCACTGGTGCTCAAGTTAGCTAGTTAAGTTGGTTCTTCTTCTACTTAAGTATCTGGAACAAATTCTTCTTCTTCTAAAAGCACCTGAAACCACTTCTTCTTCTTCTTAAGTAACTGGAACAACTTCTCAGGTACCTGGAAGAACTGCTTAGGTGCCTGCAAAAACATCTTAGGTACCTGGAAGAACTTGTTAGGTACCTGGAACAACTTTTTAAGTACCTGGAACTTCTTACTATCATTCTTATTCCTATTATTATTATTTTTTCATCCCTTGGGTTTTTCGTTTGTTTGATTTTTGCACTTTCAGAGCCTGAAGCAACCTCTCCCCACTAATGAAAGCTTGGATTTTCTTGCCAGTGACTGCAGAAGTTCAGGCTGGGAACGTGGCTTAGGTGGAAAGAGGCGGGGCACTGTCCCTGCAGATACAGGATTTGGTTTCTAGCAGCCCAAAGCTGCTGTTGAGAATTGGCTTTAGTTGTGTGGGGGTTTACAGAAAGCCCCAATGAGAAAGGAATAATCCAGAATTAGACATGAACTACAATTGTAGGAACCTGAATTATATTTCCCCAACTTCTCCTCCCCTCCACCGTGTATCTGAAGATCACACTGGAGCTAAGGGGATTCTCAGTTGCAGTGCTGGTGGGTGAGGTGTGAGTCCCGTTTTCACTCGAGAGGAAGCCCAAAGCAGCCAAGCAGGTGAAGAACAGAAAAGGGTCAGGCAGACTCACTGAGGCTGTTTCAGCTCCTCTTGGTAAGGCAGCTGATTTTAAGTAGTGCCTGCCACGTATTGTTAGTCAGAAGCAATATTTAAGGTAGACTTAGCGGTCACATGCCAGTATTAAAGGAAGGAAGGTGGAGAAGCCCAGAACTTTTCCTAGAGGAGAGCACTGACATCCATGTTTGGCTTGATACGGGTACTCTTCAAGCACAGGGTAATGGTCTACAGAGTCAGATTTGCAGTAGGGCACGTCAATTCTTGCCATAATCTGTGCCTCTGCAAGCTCTTCAATGCAGAGGTTCAGGCTGGGAACCTGGGTCGGGTGGAAAGAGGCTGGGCAGTGTTGGGTCCCCAGTCAGTACAGGCAGCAAAACGGCTCCTCGGGCTTTCAAGCTGGAAACAACGGTGCAGTTTTGATTCTGAGTTCAGTGCTGTTTGATGGATCTCAAGTCTCCTGTAGGAAGTGGTGTACTGAAGAATAACTGCTCCACAGGCAACCACAGGTTCAGCTGCACCAAAGTGAAACCATTCAGGCAGTATGATTTGGTTCAGGATCTCATGACCGTGGTGGCTCCTTGAGGAAAAGGCAGAGGAATGTGGAGTTGTGTGTGGGGAGATTGAAAATGAGGCAGCTGAACACATTGCACAAGGCATGTTACACTGCTCTCCCATGGAACAGGCTGGAAGCTTGTTTTGGGTTGCGCACAGGTGATGGAGAGAAAGATCTAGAATTCTTGTTAATTTCTATGACTTTTGATAAGGTATCCTTTCTGTGAAATAACAGCATTCCACTGTTCATGTGTGCAGAGCCTCCCCCCGGAGACCAGTCCCTCACCCAACAGTGCTGTAGGGGATCAGACTGCCGTGGCTGAAAGCTTTCCTCAAAGGGAACTTGACACAGGGTTCCCCCCGTCCACAGAAAATCTTCAGCCAAACATCAAAGACGACTGCGGAACTGGCAGGGAACCTCAGAAACTGAGTTGCAGGGGTCAGCTCTCACCGAGCAATCACCTGGTGAGTAGTTGTCAGCGTAGGGCTGAGCAAACCCTCTTGTTCAGCAAATGAGGAATCTGTCAAACTGATGATTTGCACCCTATCAGAGATGTCTTCATGTATGGGTTTTCAGATTAACAGTGTGTATTTGACTGAGATGATTTAATACTGCACTCACAACCTAATGGGGTCACTCAGCAAGGCCTGCAGAAGCTGCAAAGGCTGCTCTGAGGTCTCCACACAGCCTTCTCTTCTACAGGCTGAACAGCCAAAACTCTCTCAGCCCATCTTCATACGTTGTGGCCCTCCTCTGCACTTGCTCCAACAGCTCCATGTCCTTATGCTGAGGACACTGGAACTGTGCACAGTGCTGCAAGTGAGGTCGCACAACCCTCATCTTTTGGTGTGTGTTGTTTTTCTTTTTTTCTGGGATTTAGTTGGACTTTTTTGTTGTTGGTTTGGTTTGGGTTTGGGTTTTTGGGTTTTGGGGTTTGGGTTTTGGGTTTTGGTTTGGTTTTGTGTTTTGCTTTTATTCTCCCCTTACCAAAGAATTTCAGTATTAACTTTTGGACTGTGCTTCCAGACAGCTCAGCACCGACTTCTGGAAGAGTTTGGAAGTTGTAAACACAACATCCACAAGTTCAGCTTCACCCTCTTGACCGCGTCTTTCACAGGTGGCTTCGGAAGCACCCGCAGGCTTGGGTTTGCAGCACTGCCCCTCCGCTTCCACTGCTTCCAGAACCCGGGCGCGTTCTGTAACGCCTGGGCACGTTCTGGAACCCCTGGGAGCGCTCTGGAACCCCGCTGCGTGATGTAGCTCCCATTGTTAGCTGCCGTTGATAGCTGCCGTTGATAGCTGCCGTTGTTAGCTCCCATTGATAGCTGCCATTGTTAGCAGCCGTCGATAGCTGCCGTTGATAGCTGCCGTTGTTAGCAGCCGTGGATAGCTGCCGTTGATAGCTGCCGTTGTTAGCAGCCGTCGATAGCTCCCGTTGATAGCTCCCGTTGTTAGCTCCCGTTATTCATTCCCCTGGGTCAATTCGGGGCTGCTTTCTGCCTCAGGCCGGGGCGCCAAAGCCCGGGCAGCAGCGGCGGCACGGAGGTGCAAGGTAAGGCGGATGGGACCAGCTCCCCGCCGCTGGCCTGGCGCTTGCCAGCAGCTGCCGGGGACAACAGGCGGGGAAGGGAAAGGGAAAGGGAAAGGGAAAGGGAAAGGGAAAGGGAAAGGGAAAGGGAAAGGGAAAGGGAAAGGGAAAGGAAGGGAAAGGAAGGGAAAGGAAGGGAAAGGAAGGGAAAGGAAGGGAAAGGAAGGGAAAGGAAGGGAAAGGAAGGGAAAGGAAGGGCAGGACGAGGCGGCCGGGGCCGGCAGCCGTCGGTGCTCCCCGCGGGCGACCTCGAACCCGGGGAGCGAGGACGGGAGCAGAAGTGCCGCCTCCGCCCGGGTTAAGGGGGCGATCACGTGAAACCCGGCTCCCCGGCAGCCAGGGCGCTGTCCGAGCCGCCGTAGCCGAGCGCCCCCGCGGGTTGCCTCGGCCGCTGCACAATTTGGCTGCCTGCTCCGCCGCCTCCCGTTGCGGGAGTTAGGAACAGAACGGTTGCTTCAGAGCAAGACAAGGCATCCTGGCTAAACTAACCAGCTAGGCCAAAAGACATCGGGGAGGAAAGCTTCTGCCTACATACACAGCCTGTCTGCAGGCGATAAAAGCAAAGGCGTGCATACCTTGTTGCGGTATGTTAGATGAGTGATGCCCATGCAACCTCAAATCGGTGCTGCATCAGTACGGTTGAAAAGCTGGCCCTGTCAAAGGCACCTGCAAAACTTGGATTGTTCAGTGAAATCTCGATTTTACTGCTGGACACTCACATGCTTCATAGCCGTGTTAAGGATAAGTTGGTGACAGGGCAGGCTTCCCCAACAGCCTGTTTAGTCAAACGCGTGCATGCGGCTCGCTGCCTATGTTATTACAATGTGACATCCGTGCAGCGGCTGAACGTTGGGAGACCAGGAATGCAGAATTAAAGAAACAGAAGTTAAAAAGCAGTTGGAATTCTTTCAATGCGTGCTTCCTGCTTCTCCTACCTTTGTTTCTCTGTAAATTCAAGTGGACATCTTGTCCTTTTAAGGCTGTTGATTTACCAGCAAAAGTGACATTTTTCATGGTTCTTCAGCGGGAACAAATATTAAGGGTTTGTTTGCTTCCAGATCTGTAAACTCAGTATGCGCCTCTATTCCTTAGTCTCAGTAGCTGCAGGTTGAGGTGGGTGCCTGGCAGGCATCCCATCTTTCCCATCCGTATCTTTATATGGCTTGCAGAAGGGTTATCCGATGGTATCTTACCTGGGATTAAAACCATGACCCAGAGATCAGCTGCTTCATCTAATCATCAAAGCATCTGTGCTCCCGTTTAATATCAGTGATGAGTGTTTGTGGCTTGTTTGTGGCTCTAACAGGTCTCTCTGAAACCCAGAGAGGCGTTTACGGGAGCATTCCCAGCACTTACAAGCTTTTGCAGAAGTCAGTGTCTTGAACTGTTAAGTGTGTTTGATGCAGAGATTGTGCCTCAGCCTCTCGATATTGAGGATTGTGGAGAAATCTGTCAAACTAGTGAACCTCAGAAATGATTTGTTGTCTTGGGTAAGAAATCTGTTCTCTAGGTTACATCCAACCTTCCTGTTGGGTAGGATTTCACACCATCGTCCTGAACGTAATTGAAAGGCGATTGAGGCTGCTCAGGACAATTGAGGGATCCGCTCTGAAATACCTGCAGGAGAGTGCAGAGGGGAGAGTGTTGTGTATCTCTTAATTGTGCAGTGAAAAGAACTTTGGAGACTGTCCACAGACACACACGGACAGAGGAAATAAGCAGCGGGGGTTTATGTTTTGTTTGCTGTAACCGGCATTCTGGACATCACTGTACTGTAATGAGTCGCTGCTTTGGAAAGCCAAGACTTTTCATGGTTGCTCATTTGACTTTCTCTCTGCTGACTGAGGAAGGATGTTCCTGGGTTGGCCTTTGTGACTGTTGAAGCAAAGCTTGAGTGACATCTACTGAGCACAATGTGTTCTTCTTTTGTCAAAGAGATGTTCAGTATCTTTTTTTCCTCTTCCAGTTGAAGATACGCCGTTGTTGTTGACGTGACTCACCGGAAGGCGTCACAATGGACAAGAGCAGCAGCATTAGGTATGAATAATTTGATGTATTCCTGGCTTCCCAGGTGCTGTGCCAATTGTGAGAGGTTTGAAAACAATAATGCCCCCCATCAATGCAAGCATCACAGTGACTGAGTGGGAGAGCAGGAGTTTCGTATCTAACGTTCTGTCTTTACGAAAGGCATCGATTCTTTGGGAAACCAGAATCTGTTGCAAAACGGACAGTGCTTAACACTGGATATCACCGTGACCCTCATGTAGATGTAGCGCTTAGGGACGCCTTTTAGTGGTGGCCATGGTAGTGCTAGTTAATGGATGGGCTGCATGACCTTCGTGTCCTTTTCCAACCTAAATGATTCTGTGATTCTCACTGCTGAGAGCAGTCCCTTGTCCCATGGAAACTGCTCATCACAGGGAGTTGAGGTGTTTGCTTACAACACACCTTGCCTTGGTACCTAATGCACCAGCCCCACTGCTTCACATCCTGTCCTGTTCACAGCCTCGGCATAGCAGGGGGCAATGTTGCCATCCCAGTGATCTGTGTGAAGCAACCCAGCCTTAAAGCAAGGATTTGTGCACTCACTTGGATTTCTGCACGCATCTGGGTTGAGAAAAGCAATGCTGGTTCATATGGTTGTGGAATATTTTATGGCACTCAGAGTGGTAAGGGAATAATGACAGGGAAGATGATGCCAATTGCTCCCGATGGCTGCCAAAAGTTAGTAGAGCGCAGGCTCTGCTGCAGTCTGGTTCCTGGGAGAAGGTGATTTCTCTTTTAAATCTATTCTCGTCAGTTTACATATTGGAGGACAAAGGGCTGTTTGAATTTCTTTTCTCAGAAGTGTTTGATTCCTAAGAGCTGTAAAGCAGTTTCTTTCATAACGGGCTGCATCCAACTTAGTCTCCTGTTGTTGTTAAAGTTGTTGGGGTTTTTTCATTCTGTCAAGTGTTTGACTCAGTTTCCTCCCTTTGCCCTGCTGCTGCTCTGGCCTCACCTCAGCTATGCTCTGTGGTGAAATCTAATTGCTTTTCATGATTTGCCCAGCGAGGACGTGCTGCCGGCAGTCAGCTTTGGCTCTGGAAAGTGCTAGGTTTAAGAAGAAGGTGCTCTAAAGCACGGCTATGTGAAAGTGCTTTGCTGAATCAGGGTCAGCAGGGAGTTCTGCTGCCTCAGCCTTCTTCAGACTTGCCATTGCTTACAGCACACCGCTTCAGTCGCTTTGTTAAGCTGTTTTTTCTGTACGCTTCCACATATGGGTTTCTGAATTTTGCTCGCCTTCCAACTGTATTTGGAGGCAGAAGTTTGGGGATCAGGTGAATCTATTTCTCCAAACACATGGAGCCCTTAAAATGCTATGGTTTATAAGCTGTGCTTTACAGTAGCAGAGCTGGCATGGCTAGTTCCTCGACTACTGATGGAGAAAGACACAAGATGTTCTACTTTACAGCAAATAGATTTTAGGAACACTTACTAGCCATGTATTTGATGATTTTAATTTCCCTTGGTATCGATTCCTTCTTCATTGGTACTCTGCTTGATTGTTTCGCAATACTTAAGCCTCCGGGATTTGTCCCAGAAACTGAATGGGTTATCATATCTTTATTAGTATAATGTCGTATTGCATTTTTTCTTGAGTTAAGGGATGCCGTATTCCCGTTTGAACAGTCCCTGATCCGGCTTTGTGGAATCTTGCAACAAACGCTAGGTACTGATTGCTACTCTTAAGTTTTTCTTTTTGTTGGTGTTTGTTTTACTTAATGCTTCCTGAAAACAACAATGTGCAGTTTAATTTATCCATATTACCCCCATGCATGCCCACCCCCCAGCCCCCTAAGTAGCATTGTAAGAGGAAGGACCCAGGAGCAAGGAAATCTGCCAGCAGGTGAAAATTCCTAACTTCCCCAGGCTCTGGGGAAACGTGGAAAACTTTCAGGTGCTTCGGGAGGAGGAAGTTGAACAGAGGAGCAAGGTAAGAGGTTTGAAAATCCATGGGTGTGTGAGGTGAGTGGGACTGAACCAACACTCATGGCAGACATGTGAAATGGAGAGCAAGGAGATGCCCACCTTCCTTCTGTGAGTTCTGGTCTGGGCAATGTGTCAGCACCTGCACCTCATATGGAAACGTGGCCATTTATGCTTGGAAGCTCTTTTTTTTTCCCATGTAAATCTGTAAGTATATGGCCAGGTAAGATGGTGCCCTGTACATAAAATACATACAATGTCCCCACATTCTGTGCTTTATCACCGGTGCCTGAGGTCAGTAGTCGGGTTTTCAGGAATTCTGAATTAAGAAAGAGCGGCATCCAGGTTGCCTGCACACCTTTGCTTGTTTTTCTGTTGGATTTGAAACAGGGTACCGGATATATTCTGGCAGAAAGCTTTCCTCAGGGAAGCACTCATTTATCAGACTTGAAATGTTCCCCAGGAACTTAGCATTTGTCATCCAATCTTGCAATGAAAATGGCATTAATTTTGCTGTTGGGGCAATGACAGCAATGAGGTAGAGGCTTGAGGAACAAGACCCAAAGAGCTTGTTAGGACCATTAACTCCCCTTCTTTTGTAAGCAGGTATTTCACTCCCAGGATAGGTTTGTCCTGAAGGCTGCCGGTGGTTCACGGTCATGCCTTGGTCACTGCCTGGGTGTCAGTGATGCTAACATTTCTGAAGTGCTTGCCTTTGCAAAAAGCAATAGCACCCTTTTCATCACAGTGTATCTGCTTAGGGGATATGTTACAAGAAAGGCCAGCAGGTGTTTCTGTGCCGCACTTTTATTGGGTCATCCTTTTGATTCTTTGCGGGTTTGCAATCTCTTCAGAGCCGCAGCAGAGGTCTCTGCTCTGTGCTTTGAAGAACTGATGGCAGGCGGTGTGAAGCAGGGTTAGACTTCTTAACTGTCTCGTGGGGTTTCATAGGCATTAGTGAGACAAGCGCTGAAATACCGAAGTTAAAAAATGGCGTGGGGAAATGCCTGGTTGGAAGCAGGTTATTTGAGAGTCTTACCCTGCCTGACAGTGGTTGTAGCTCTAGACAGAGTCAGGGGTGAGGGAAAACAAAGCAGCCTACATATAAGAATGTACAATCTCCTCCAGAAGGTGGATGCAATGGTTACAATAGGGCATGCATCTCCTCGGTCCCTCGGTGAGGGAAGCTCAGCCCTCCTGCCTTGTGCTGAGGTCAATGCGTGTCACTCGGAGCGTGTGTCGGAGGGCAGGGGATGAGGAGCCCCAGGGAGAGGCAAACCTGATTCATTCTCTCAACCCTTCTGTCGCCACAGAGCACTGAGGGCAAGGACTCAATGAGGCCATTGGTTGTTACCTCGAACGGACTCGTAAGGGCGGAGGGTCTGACGGATTTTATCGGAGAAGGTGGTGTATCCCTGGAAGATGTCCTGAGTCGCTGCTGAGCGGACAAAATGCTGCATGTGCCTCTTCCTCCTGCAGCACTTGGGTGTAATTTTCCAGCCTTGGCCTCAAGCTTGGCGTGAAATCGCCACCATTATGGTCGGGCAGCTGTGACTTCCTTCAAGAGTGGCAGTTTCCCATGCAAAAGGACAGCCAGCTGAGAACAGTCTTGGAAAGAGACCGATCCCCTGGAAGATTAAAACTGGAAACTGAATTCCAGGGAATGTGGAAGCCAATGAACTAGAAAAGCTACAATGTAATTAACAAGTAGGTTGGCTGGTTGCCTTTTACCAGCGGGCTGTCAGGTTTTGCTCCTTGAAGAAGGAAAGAAAAGTTGCTCTGATGTGACCGTCTGTTCTCATAGCTGAGACAGGCATATTTTTAATAGGACTGAAGTGGAGCTTCCTTTCTAATTTCCATTTGCAGGAGCAATGTCAGTTCACTCCATGCCCTTCCTGCCAAGGTCTGAGGAAGAGCATCTTCCTCATTTGTCACAGTCTTTGCAAGGGCTCTGCTGGTGGTGACCATTGCCAGGGGCTGAAATTGCGCAGGTGACAAAGAGGGGCTCTTTCACCGATAACCTCTGGTTCTCACGGGCTTAAAACACACCAGAAACAGGGCAAGGGCTTGGAAAAGAGCAGCAGAGCTATAGTGCAGGAAAATAAGGAGGGGGAAGACAGACCCAAAACCAAAGAGGAAACTGTAAAATGGGGGGATGAGAGGAACCACCCACAAAAGCATCAAACATACTTCATTATCCTCCTTTTCTTGGTGGTATATGTACTGACTGAAGCCACTACCTGTCCTCTCCCTGATTTTGGGCTCCCAGATGAGAGGAGGGTATTCCTGTGGACCCATGAGCACTGCCTGCCCTTCCTGAGCTGCTTCACAGGGGTTCTGCTTGACAGGCATCCACTCGTGAGACTTGTGGTTGCATTACGTTTGTTGCTCAGTTGTTTAATGAAATGCTTTTAATGGAAATGTGAACCCAGAGGGAAATGCAGGACCTAATAGAATAATCTCTTCATTGCAGTGCTGTAAAAGATTATTGGCACATGATTCCTGTACTTGCAGGGGGGACAGCAGGGAGGAAAGAATATTGAATGAAAGGCACTGAACCCTTCAGCTGCTAAGAGCGAGGATTTACTGCCAGTCTGATCATCAGGCTAAGCAGGGCAACTAAACTGACAATAGTAAGGGCTTTTGGAGGTAGAAATTGCCTCATTCAGGGTATTCAGTGTGAGGCACGTAAACTGTGCCAGGATAAATGCACAAAGAATGATTGACGAATAGTGGTGAGATACTCATGCGTGCGCTGTCCTTAGGCAACCCAGAAAGAGTATTAATCAGCACCCTGCCCAATTATTGGCAGGTAACTCCTGATATGTCAGAGTTTGCCATTTCAGCTGGAGAATTCATTGTCCCTCTGCCTTCCTGTAGGAATCATGGCTTTTATAGTGTGATGTGGTTCACAGAAAATACCGCGTTTTTAAGCAGCAAAGGAGAAGTGCTTTGAGGCACAGTTGCGTTGTCATGTTTTGGTATTGCTGCAAGCCTTTCAAGACACAAGTCCTTGCAGAAGCTGTATCCATCTTTCAGATATCTCACCTAGGTTAGGCAGCAGCAAGTAAAAAAACGCTAGCTCTGTACTGAGCTCGCAGTCGGCTTGGTGTAGAGCCGTGTGCTTTCCAGAAGAGAGTGTGGTTATTAGGGACTATTGCCCCAGGAGCACATGCTGCTCAGGAAGGCAGGGCAGGTGTTTTGGGAGTGGCCTTACTGGTTCCCACCAGCGCTCAGTTTCCCAGTTTGCTGCATGGTTTCCCCAGGCTGCCTGAGAACAAGGAAGGACCCCTGACTTCATCTGCTTGCAGAAGCCCCTCTGTTGCTCAAGCCTTTCTTTACGTATGCTGGGACATCCCATGTTGGACTCTCTCTGGTGCACACGGACACAGAGCAAGTGCCATGCCCACATCAAGCAAGTTGGAGAGATTTCCAGTGTTTGCCGTGGGTCTTTGTGCCGTCAAACCCACGCTGTTGTCCCGTGGGAAGCAGAGCTAGCTGTTGCTTTTGACCCGAGCCAGAGAGGTGTTCCCGCTGACTGCATGCAAGTGTTGCTGACAGTGGTAAAGCCAAGCAATTTGCTGTTCCTCCTCCCTCTTCCAATACAGAATGAAAGATGGGAGCTTTTCGAGCAGAGGCTCAGATGATGCAAGGAGAGTGTTTTGCTTTACTGTTTTGGGTTTTATTTTAATTGGAAAACAGATGTTGAATAAATATGTTCAGAATTGAAAGTTAAACGCATCTGCAGCTTTCTAAATTGTTATTCTCTTAAAGGAGTAGCTTCTTGTAGTCGCTACAAGTAATAGCTTGTGTAGAATGAACTGCATGTAACTATTTTGACAAAGCAGGAAAAAGGGAAGATAGGCTACTTCAGAGTGTACTTAGGAGCAGCATATGCTCTGCAGCGAGGATTAGGCTTGCATCGGTACCTGCCTAATGCCTCCTGTCATGGATTATTGCTCTTGCATGTTTGACCGCTTTCCGAGTCCTTTTGAATGACAAGGAGATGCTTTGTTATCTCGACATCAGGCTGATGATTTGAATGCAGTTTGAAACACCACATGGGGACCTACTCAGATACAGGACATGTGTGCCTCTAGTAAAATTGAACAACAGTTACAAACCGTAGGAATATTAACAGGTGCCTGTGTGTGTAGATGGAAAAATCGGGAAATACTTCTGGAATAATTATAGTCTGGCAGAGGGTGCAGGAAAGATTTTTAAGTAGGCTTTTCGGTCTATAAACAGAGCTTTTCTGCAAGCATTGCTAAGCTCTTTCTGTTCCTACTTAGTCCTTGCTCTACAGATAAGACTTGTCCAACCTGTTACTCAGTGCATGCTGTTAAGTAAGTGGAAAACTCAAAAGAACCTTTTCATTCGTGCATGATTTGTTTGCTGCTAATTCCTCTGAAAGTACAAAACAATCTTTAATATTACTTGAATTGTTCTTAATCGCAAATGAGTTACAGTACAGTTCTGTTCCTGTTTGTAGCACATTCGGTCTGATGTAGGCAGCTGTTTCGGGAAGGATTTTACACACATTATTTGCTGATGTGCTCAATAGGTTGCAGGGAGTTAAAGATTCAGAAGGCACAACTGCACATATCCGTATTTTTGAAGCAGTTTCATATGCTCCTATTTGTAGGGTTTGCTTTTGTTATGGTTCACGGCAAATGAAACCCCTGATAACATTTGAGGTGTAGTTTAAACAAGTTCAGGTTTGCAGCGATGAAAGGAAGAGACGTGAAGGCTGGTGTGTTACGTTCCTTTTTACGTTGGGCTGGATTTGCATTAAGCTGTAGGACTTCAAGAGTACACATTTGCCTGCAGATGGGATGGTAGCAGAGGGAGGAAAGGAGGGCACTTCTGGCTGTGCAGGAAATACAAGGTGAAAGGCTCTTGGGCTCTGCAGCAGTGTCGCTGCCATGCCAGCCTCTCTGACAAACTGCCTGTCAGTGTTGGGGAAGGGCTGGGTGAAATCAGGCCTTTGGAAAACCCCGGGCTTTTTTGGAAGGGTTTAAGGAAGGGGCGTATTCACTTGGCTGGAGGTACAGGGGATGTTAGCTGTGTGAGCAGGAGTATGGTGTGAGATTTAAAATGCAGGCACATGAAGCAGCTGCTCACTAAACATTTTGGTTTCTTTTTCACTAACTATGTATCTTGCTAAAATTCTTCTTTGGTGGAGCAGGGCACAATAGTGGTGGGGTTTTAACAGCATTTAGGAAGCCGGTGCCATAAAATCAGTGGACAAAAGGCACATCCGCTTGGATAGTTTTAATGTAGTCTTAAAGCAGAAAATTTACTGCATTTGACATCTGGCACCTGCAGGACGCATTTAGTCAGTATAGTCCTAGAACTCGAGTAGAAAAATAGATTGTAAGACTTGAATCCCTGTTTTAACTTGCTCGTTTTATTGAGTCCTCCTATGCTAGGCCGGGAATAAAATGTTGGGACAGTTGGTGTGAAACAGGAGGTCTAAGCAATCACAGTTTCCTTTTCTACTGTCAGTGAGACGGAAGTATGTGTGTGAATCCAGTGCGAAAGCACTAATTAAAATAGGTCTTTCTCCAGCAGCACTTGTTTGAATGGCCCTTTTAGCCAATCTCTCACATCTCCAAGATTTGCCAGTTAAAGGCATTCTTTTAGAGACCATTTTAAAGAAATAGAAAGCTGACTTGATTTCTACATTCCACTTTTTGTAGGTTGCAGCTGCGAACGCGCAGTTCTCTTGCTGCCTTTAAACCTATTAAGAGTAATTGATTTTACGGAACAAAACTAACACCAAAAAAGGCATTTCAAGACCAAAAGCAAATGCCCGTGTAGGACAGGTTTTATCGAGGGCAGAATGTAGGGTTTAGCCTACGTATTTTCCCAGGCAGACCTGGAACAGCTCATCCAAGGTGCTGGATTTCTGCCACTGAGAGGAGGAGTTCAGAGGCAGGTGGGTACAGTGGAAGATTTTGTGCAGCACTTGGCTAAGAAAGCCTTCAGGCTGATTGGGCATCAGCTGATAACCACTTTTGTCTGTTCAAGTATGCCTTATCGGTGTTAGAAACAGTGATATTTTTCTTGTGGTTGGCGAATTGATAAGATACCACAGTCACGGCCTTTGTGTTTCTGCTGCAGAAGTCTCACTGCGTTGGACAGTTTTGCATGCACGTGCATGCGGCAAAAGACTAACCCTGCTCTAAAAGGCTTGCTGCTTACCGTGTAGCAGTTACCTTGTTCCTGTGCTCATAGAACTAACTTAGAGCTGTAAGAGAAAGATTTGGCATAGAGATAATAGCTGAAGTGTTGCACTGAAGTGCAGAGTGCTGGAGGATTCAGCCTGGCTTAGCCAAACCTTGAGTTTTGGCACTCTTGCACCAAATTGACTTCAGTCGCATCGTTTTCCTGAGCTGGGGTTTGTAAGCTAACACTCGAGTTAGATTTCTTTATGTGTCTCAGGCTCACTTAAACAACTGGGAGAAGTGCACGCTTGTATTTATTGTGAGTGGCATGTAGATAATCAAGAGGAAGGAACATTGTGGGAGGGGATAATGCTGCACTGCAGTCCGTTCCAGAGCGGTGAGGGTTGTGCTGGGTGCTGTAATCCTGGTGGGGAGCAGAAGGTGTCAAGCTGGGTCTCTTGATGGATGTACTCACATTGGATTTTTCTTGTTGCCTTCCTGCTGTCTGAGCACTGACTTATCCAAGCAAATTACCCCTGTGCTGCACTAACGTGGCCACATTTGGGTTCATTTGTACATTCTTAATTCACAGCAGTTGCTAAGTGCTTTACCCCTGTTCTCGTTAAGGGGAATAAGAAAAATCACCTTGCAGCAAGCTCTGGGTGCTGCAGAGGCAGGGTAAGTACCCCTGAAAGAGCTGCCCTGCTGCCAGCGTTCCTGGGCTTGCTCTGTGCCAAGTTTGGAATAATACAATAATGGGTTTTGGTGACGGGATGACATTTGGCTTTTAAATACATAAAACCGGGAAGAGGTCACTTCTGACAACACAGAACTTGATCTTGTATTCAGGACGTTTGCATGTGAAGCAGTTGGTTTGAAAGCTGAACTGTGGTTCCAGAAGTTTCATCTTAAGTGCAGAAAATTTTTCACAAACTCACAGTGTAGGTAGCCCCCTTCAGAAAAAGAGTGGTTACTTTTTTTGAAGGCTGGGTACGATGATAACAGTTCCTTTGCAACCCTGGGTTACTACAGTACGTGTGTGATCACTTAAAGACACATTTTCCCTCGCAAGGTTTGATCCTAGCTCATTTCCTTTTAAAGTTACTTTACGTTTTTGTTGTATTGTAATGTTTAGACTGAGTGGAGCAAGACCAGCCCTGGAAAGTGAATGTGTTTTTCAGCTGCCTCTATCTTTCTGCTCCTTATCTGAGGCAATCAGAATGAGTGTATATCATTAGAGATGATTTCCCCCTTGCCCATTGACATGTGCTTTTTTCGGCAGATTTCTGAACTTTCTCTTCCTTTGGGGGAAGAAACTCTGGGGAAATAGTCACTTATCCCATCTTTTTCCTCTGTTGTTTCATTATTGTTTCCTTGCATCATTTTTCCATTAATTCTATAGAGATGTGCATGACAGTCAGTGAGGGCTTTGTGACAATTTGTGTGTTTGTGTGCGTATATAATACTTGGTAGAAATCTGGAAGTCTTTGATCTGGAAATGTGTCACAGTTCCTATGTGGGAGCTCAGCTGGCTTTAGGAAGGCAGGTAAAAATATGTTCGTCTTCCTGGGTGTAAGTGCTAGTAAGATTGCTATCCTAGTGTGCGTGGCACTTGGTACGTACAACCATAAAGAAGGAATAGTCGCTTATTGTAATAAAGGCGACTCAGTCTTTTTAGGGGTATTTTCTCATAGCAATTAATACGTTGCTCATCACTGGGGAAAGCTTGCTATTGGGGTGTAACTTTATATGAGATGTCATTGTATAGGCGTGCGTATGTATATTGAACCTTCTGTATTAAAGTCCTTTTTCTGCACTTATTTTTTATAGAGCTCTCTTGAAGGAAAATTAAAAGTAAGTAGAATTCTTGTGTTGATCGTCAGTCTATACTGAAAAAAATCCTGCCTTGTTTTCAGTTTGTTACCTTAGAATAATGACCACAGGTTGGAGTTTCTGAAAAGAAATATACTCACAATGTGGGGTGAATTTAGATGCTCTATACATGTTACGCAGCATGGCTGTTCTCATGGGAAAATAAGCTAACGTGAAAGGAGTTCATCTCAGCACAGACAAACCATCAGGAAGACAACATTCAAGGCTTGTCAGAATGGGGCCTAAACTAATATAAAATAACCCTAAAACAAATTCACTGTAGGAGCTGTAGGAGCACCTCTGGAGGCATTTTGGTCTTTGTGAAAATGCCTAACTGTGCTACAGAGAGTGTAACTATGTTAGTGGCGAACACAAGACTCCCATTTTGATAGTGCAAAGTTTCAAATAATTAATTCTTCACTGTTTCCTCTGCAAAGTTACCCCACTCGTTTGGGCATGTGTCTGCCTGCATCCTGACTAAGCTAACTTTTCAGTCCTGGTTGATGAAGCTAGAAGAGAAATTGATAGGCTTCTCTTGCCTGCAAAAGCTGCTCACATGTAAGCTCAGTCTTGTCACAGTTGGGTCACCACAATCAAAGATGCTTGTCGTGCAGCTGCAAGGGGGGCTCTCAAACCTAGGACATAGTCCTGCACTCAGGTCCCATCCCAGACCACAGCATCTAGAGCTGCTCCATCAGTGTTGCAGCTGAGGCCCCATCAGCTTTATCTGAATCTTTCTGTGCATACTCAATTACTGCAATAGCGCTTCTGTTGCAGATCTTTACTCACCTACCCAAAAAGACATGGTTGCCTTCAGGGCTGAAAGGCAGTTGGACCACTTACTTGGTTTGGGGAAATCCCAAGCTATGTGCTGATGCATTAGGCTGCTGTATGCAGCACGCCTCGCTTCTCAGAGGTGAAACGCTTGGAATTTTTCGTTGCATGTACCTAGTGATTTAAATTTTTCACATTTCCTCCTTTGCCTGCCACATCCAGATCAAACAAAGCCTTAAATTCATCATTGTTCCAGCACCTCGTCTACTGTCTTTGTAATTACGCTTCATGTACGCACACCTTCTCAGAAGCCCTCCTAGTATATCTGCATTTAGATGGAGAATGACAGCTTTTGTATTCCTGTCTAACTTATAATTAACACCTTTTCTGACAGCAGTTCTATTAACATCAGCCTATGTGGGGTGTGGTTGAAAGCCTGGGCTTCTGCAGAGACTTGATTTCTGCAGTATCACAAGCGAAGAGACTGCCTCTTGGTTTGTTCAGGTGCTTCCGCTATGGCAACAGAGTTAGGTGCTGTTACTGAAGACGATTAAGTGAAGATTGTGTAAACTGAAGTAATTGTTACATTTCTCCAAATTTTCTGAGTTGCTGTTGTGTGCAGTTATGAAGTGAGGCTGGCCTTCAGCGTGAGCTCCTGCTTTTTGTTGGGAGCATCTTTCTACTGACAGGCTCTGTTTGCAGGCTGTATTCTGACCTCTCAAGGGTTCACCGTTTTGGGAGCAGGTCGTTTGTGTTATAAAGTTATCATGAGGCTTTTTTCCCTCTTGCAATCAAAAGCTTTCTGCTTGTAGGGTCAATGTGTATGTCTGTGGAGACTGAGAATTGGTAGACGCAAGCATGAAAGCTCCTGTCACTGTGGAGGGGAGGAGAAATAGGATGCCCTGCTGCTTAGGAGAGCACTGCAGCTTGGAGCACTCCTAGTGGAAGCATTTCAGATGGAGAGTGTCGCACCTTCTTTGAAAGTATCCAAGGCTTGTCTAGTGCCATATTGCTAGAATGGATTTCATTTACAACGAAATAAAGGTTAGATTTTAAACATTTCGGTGCCTAAGGGAAAATCCAAGTCATAAACCTTTTGTTTGCCTTTTTTGAGCAGGCAGAGGTTGTCACCATCAATTATTTGCATATTTTCACAAATCTGTTTCCTCTCCTGAGCCTTCAGTGGATTGTGGACCGTAGGCTGAGGAATACTGTTCTGAATCCCAGGGTGCGTTTTTAAGTGCATAGCCATTTGAGGATTTGTAGGGTGTAGGCTAAATTCTGTGAAGGGTTTATCATGTTTGAAGAACATCTGAGAGTTCCCAGTTGATGCCAGTCACTGGGCACTGCAGGGCAAAGCTCTTCTCAGGAGATGTTCAGGCTGACTCCTGGGAACTGCTTGATGAAGAAAACCTATTGGTGCTGTAAGGAAGCAAAAACCTTTCAGTGGCTGAGTAATGAATATTTTTTTGAACTTGGCAAGAGGAAACAGGTAAGAATTTGGATCCAGAGATTACCACAGAAAAGGCAGAGTGAGAAAATGCTCAATGTTACATCGGTAGAACTGATCTTTTATTCTGGCAAAAGCCAACTTAGCTTCTGCTTAAGCAAACTGGCAGTTTCTTGCTGCCTGTTGTAACATTACTTCCATTCTCCACTTCCGTATCAAAGCTGCTGATGTGGAGAGGAGCAGGGCTGACCCTGCAGCCTTGGCAGCAGTGGGGATGTGTGAGGGACAGCTCACTGGAGCCGGGCAGGCAGCTCCACTGCACGGGTCTCCCCTGCCGGCGCCTGGCCGCCCGTGCAGGCCTCCTGTCATCCTGGCACGGGCCCGTGCAGGCCTGAGCCAGCTGTGGTTCTTCAGGGCTTTCTGCCCGTCTTCCTAACATTGACCGGGGGAAACAGGGCAGTGTTATGAGTTACAGCATAGCCCAGGTTTTCAAAAGCTTTGAAGAGCATATTAACACGTACCCTAAATGATCACATTACTGGTGGACAGAAACGGTGTCTCCACAGATGTTGGGGCTAAGATAACTACAAGCTTATACTTAAGAAGTGCACATTGCAGTAGGCAGCAGCTGCTTCTGCTCTGAATTAGGAATGCCATATAGTGCAATGCAGCTAGTTTTTAAATGAAAGCCCTCTCAGTACGAGATGAGACTGCATGCATAGAAGCTGGACACCTGCATGATAAAATACACAAACTGAAATGAGCTTTAGCTGTTGTCTTCAGGTAGTTTGTCTGTAACTGTAACTTAGAGGTAGGAGGGCTGGTGCTCTCAACTGCACGATCAAATAAGCAGCTACTTGGTGTTTATTCCCTTATCCTTCTGCTTTTAAAACTGTATCTCCTTCTGCACACTGAAGTTGGATGGAAACTAGGAGTGAAAGTTGGTTTTATCCTTTTCAGAAAGGAAGGCAGAGGAACAGTGATCCTGAACAGCAGCACATGGGGGGCAATGTCAGCTGTGCATGGCCAGCAGCCTGGGCCTTTAGTTGCCATGGCTGCTCAGAGAGGCCTGCAGTAGCACCAGTCAATGACTGACCTTGCTGAGCAATGGCCCAAAGACCCATTTGTGTGAGAGCACCCGTGTCTGCCAGGCTGTCCCCAAGCAGGCACGTTCGTCCTCTTTTCAGCTTGCAGGAACTGGCATTATGGCAAACAAGCAGTGTCCCTTCCCCTCCACTCCATCTCTTCTCCCTTTCTCTTCACACACTCTTTAGAAAGAATTTATTGCTGGGAAGGGGGCAATAAGGAAGGAAACAATCTGTTTTAAAAAGAGATGGATTGGCTGTGGCTTTTCTCCTTACGTATCGTTTAGATGAGCATTTTAAAGTGCTTTCATTTCTTATCACCTTGAGCTTCAGCAGAGAGCTGTGCCAGCGGAACAGCTTGTCTGCAGGAGGCCTGGATCTGAGGGGTGCTGCAACAGTCTGCAAACTGCAGTTACAAAATCTATTTGAGGGAAAACTAGCATAGGATATCTGTGTGTGCTGTGTACTCCAGCCAATGCCATGAGTAATTTAATAAGTGCTGGGGAGAAAACAAACAAGTATGTGTATGTGATGTTGCAGTTGGATTGAAAAGTACTGGGTAGGTCTGAGGTTTTGGCATTCATGCTGTGGATCAATACAGAAATAGTAACAGGGCAGGCTGTGATGTCAGCAGCGTTGTGCTGACCAAAACATGTCCATGTTTCAGAAGACATCAAGTGGGAGAAAGAGCTTTGGGGTGATGTTAAAGTGAAGGGGTCACACAAGTAGATCCCCATCATGTCTTTTAATTTCCTGTATGTTCCTCTGTCTATCAAATGATGAAAATGATGGCTGAAGAACTGATGGAAAAAATGACAGGGAAAACAGCTGATGCTCAAGGAGGAGGAATTAAAATAAACTTAAAATTGTCCTTTTGTGCCATCACTATTGCACTGAATACTATCATTGGGCTCAAAAGCATACTTGGTGGTAGCTTCAAAAGAACGGGGGGGGGGGGGGGGAGAGCTGGAGATGAGCACCTTGTTGCAGTAAGTTTTGATTAGTCTGAACACATCAGAAGAGCTCCTTGCAAGAGAGTTGTATAATTTGTTAAGGTACCGACCACAGGACAAAGAGGCTGACAAGAAGCAAGGGCTGCCACTTGCCCTCCCCAGTGTGTTGGCTAGAGTGCTTGTGCAGCCACCAGGGAAATGGGCTGGGGACCGGTGAGGGAAGAGGAGCTGACTGATCCTGGGTAGATCAGAGTCATAGAATAGAATCACAGAATCAATGAGGTTGGAAAAGACCTTTAAGATCATCAAGTCCAACTGTCGTTTACACAATAATTTTTTACTTCCTGGAATGTCTGGAGAATGGTATTTCATTCAGTAAAAATTTTCCAGGTAACTCGAACAGATAGGTTAAAAAATGTGGTCAACTTGAAATGCATTCACTTAAAAAATCATTCTTGCATGTACAATTTCAAGTAGTAGGTGTAGCCAAGATTCCTTCTAGATTGCCTTATAATTCCTCCTAGGTTTTTGTCTTGTGCAGTTGGTATCTTCCATATCTGGCAGCACAAAGCTATCCTGGTATGCAGGGCAAGCGATCAACTAACTGATTCTGTATATGAGGTTGCTCACATGCAAAATGATATTAGATGCACGGAGGAAAGGCTTCTCTTATATATCGTTTGTAATAGAAGGATTTATATTTATTAGTGTACATTTCCTGAATCAGGGATCTGTGATTCCTTCTTTTTTACAACTTGTTTGCACAAGTGAGGTACATAAGAGCTTACTGGACTCTTCTGTTTTGCTATGTTTGGAAACAGCTCAGCAGTAACAAAGTTAGAAACTTTTAAATGTGCACAGTCTAACCCGAATATGTTTTGCAGCCTTAGTGGCACAGTACATCCTTGCTACAGAAGTTGCATAAACAGAAGTTTGCCATCAGACAGCATAGTTTTCCATAGCTCACACTGTGTCAGGAAACCACTTTTGCAGTAACTGGACCTCTTGATTAACTGTTTCAGGAAAGCTAGTCCTCTAGCTTGACTTCCAGTAGGTGATCATTGGTGTGGTAGTTGAGAAAACGTCACTGGTGGGAAGGCAAGGCTCTTCCCTCCCAGACTGGGACGCTCGAGAAGTTGAGTGTACTGAGAAGAATATAGGAATTGCGTGGATGCAGTAGACTGTGTGGTAGGGTAGAAAGAGGAGGGAGGAGAGAAAAATGTGCTTCCACACAGTGTGCCTGCGAGTAGAGTAGAAATAGGAGAGGAGGCCAAAACCTGCATGCACATACTGTGCCTCCATGCTGCTGCTTCACAAATGTCCATATATATTCCCAGATTTTGCAGCAGTATTGCACAGAGCTGGTGTAGTTTAAAGGATTTGGTTTTCCATGAAGTTATTCTGCTGTGCATGTGGCACAGCTTTATTGCTATATTGATGTGGGGCTGGTGGAACTGTGTGTATGCATATGTGGTTGAGGAGGAACAGGGGGATTTGCCCTGGTGCTTTCCAAATTTCTGAGACCACCACTTTAAATACACGTTCATGACTGCTTTAGATGCAACTGCATGGTCTGGCAGTGTCATGGTTTAAGCAAGCAGCTCTCTGACTGCCCATTTAAAGACTAAGTTTTCAAGCCTGTTTATAAAGCTGGCAAAGTTCAATCTCTGAAAGTGGCAACACCTTCAAAACAGTAGATTCATTTTTCATCTCAGGTGAAGAGATACTGTCCTGGGTTCAGCAGCAGCAGTCATTTTTCTCCCTCTTGGTAGCTGGTGCAGCGCTGTGTTTTTGATTTTGGGGCTGGGAACAGCGCTGATAACACCAGTGTTTTCAGTTACTGCTTGGTAATGTTTTGGTCTGACCAAGGACTTTCTGAGTCTCATGCTATGACAGGGAGGAGGGGAAGCGGGGAGGAAGCAGCGACAGGACACCTGACCCAAACGGACCAAAGAGGTTATTCCATTCCACAGCACATCATGTCCAGGATGTAAAACCAGGGAGAGAAGAGACCTGGAAGGGTGTGGTGGTGCACTGGGGGGTTCGCTGCTGGGGGGTGCACTGGCTGGGTCGGGCTTGGTGAGCAGTTGTATGCTCTTTCCTTGTATTTCTCCTGTATTATGACTGGTGGTAGCAGCAGTGATTTGTGTTATACCTTAGTTACTAAACTGTTCTTATCTCAGCCTGTGCGAGTTGAATTCTTTCGATTCTCCTTCCCATCCCCCCAGGACTGGGGCAGAAAGAGGGGGAGTGAGTGAGTGAGCGAACTGGCTTAAATCACAGCAGTTACACAGAATCACAGAATCATTAGGGTTAGAAGGGACCTCTGGAGATCATCTAGTCCACCCTCCCTGGCAAGGCAGGAACACCTCCTGGGCAGCTTGTTCCAGTGCTCTGCCACCCTCAATGTAAAGAAGTTCTTCCTCCTGTTGAGGTGAAACTTCTTGTGTTCTAGTTTATGGCCATTGGTCCTCGTCCTGTCGTTGGGCACCACTGACAAGCGTCTGGAACCAGTGTTTCACAATTCAATGGATGGATAGTTTTTCACTTCCCACCTTTCTTGATGTATGGTATCAAGAGTCGAAACTACTGAGAAGGATGCTTGCTGTACCTTGTATGTATTATATTACCACACGGTAACGTGACATAACTGATTTGTCAACTATATGAACTATATGCATCCTGTTCCAAATGACTTTGATGCTGGACATACACTGTTGTCTGAAAAGCTCAGTAGGTACTTGTTGATAACAGTGGTGTAAAGTGTTAACCATCCTTTCGTTCTCTTTCCTAAAGCTTCTACAATGAGGAGAGAAACCTGCTGCGTGCTAGAGAGAGAGAGAGACGAATTAGGGAGGCTCAGCAGGAGAAAACCATTCTCCCTGAGAATCCTCCCCTCTTTGCAGCACCCTATAAGGTAATGGTGGGGGGGTGTGGTGGAGGGAGTGGAGGAAAGGTGACTGGAGCAGAAGAGCCGAGCTGTGCCTTCTGCATATGGTGTAGCAGACTTGAGTGTGATACGTGCAGAACCAGCATCTTCCCATCTGCTTAACTGAAACTCATCAGAGTATGTGTTTAAAGCTCTGAAGATGGTGCAGGCGCAGTAAGGTCTTTGGGTTGGGCAGATTCATTTGGGGGCTACTTCCTGTAGCTTGGGAGTTTGAGGGAGAGCACCCAAGAGCAGCTCGGCTGCCTGTCTGTGGGCAGCCGTGGTAGAAACAAAGGGGTCTGAGGTTAGTGCTCCTGAAGACTGCAGGCACGCCCACAAGGTTGGCTCAGGAGAACTAATACTGAGTAGAGCAGTCCCACTTGCTTTGGAGGGACTGCATTGCGGGGTCAAAATGAGCTTGCGTAACTTTGCTTGTGGTGATAGATGGTGATGAAATTGAGATCCTGAAGAATCTCTCTTATGGAGCTGAATCTCTTGAAGTTGAGGGTCCAAGCTTTTTCAATTTCTGCCTCTGTTCTTTTGTTGCAGACTGATAAAGCAGATGACTTGTCAAACCAAATTCGGAAGGTGCTGGGCAATTATGAGGATGTCAAGGGGCTCATCAACTCCAAAACCCAGTGGAATTTCCTAGGGCTTCACGAAGTTCTTCCTCCGGTCTCACCTGAAGCGCCTGATTTCCCGCGCTTCCCTGATGAAAATACCAGCCCTACTTCATCATCTTCATTCCATGAGATGACCTGCCATCCACACACTGCAGCTCTAACTGCTCCTCCTGCTCACCACTCAACTCCCTTCAAAATGGCACAGTCAAGAACAAAGCCCGATTCAGGTTTGCATGTGCAGAGTGGCAGCTCATCCAGCGGTCAGAGCCAAAGTCACAAATGCAGTCGTGGTGACAAGGAATGCCATGAAGGTCTTCATCACAGGGGAACTGACAGGCGTGCAGCTGGTGAAGGTCGTGCTGATGACCTGGGCTACTCCATTTTCCAATTTTCTTCATTTCTGACGCCTTTGCCTCCTCCACTGGAGCCTCTGTCACCTCTACGTTCCGACCTGCACGTCACTTCCAAGTCAGAAAAGAGCAGCAAAAGCCAGGAGCTGACCTACAGTCAAACAGAATCATTTCAGGAACAAGTGACAGGATCAGAGGAAGAGCAAAGTCAGGACAGCTCAGACATTAACCTGACCAGCAGCACTCGGCCTTCCTCCCAGACTTGTCCCACAGCTTTACCATCAAAATGCAGTGCGACGCAGCAGAAACCAACTGCCTACGTCAGACCAATGGATGGCCACGATCAGGCACCAGAGGAATCGCCTGATCTCAAGCCTCTCCTGGAGGAATACCATAGAGAGCCCTTTGAAAAGATCTCGGATTTGAAGGTGAGTGCCAGAGCCAAGCTATCGAAATTGGAAATCCCTTCTGAGCCCATAAAGGTGAGTGCCATTGTTGGGGGGCTCTGTTACCAGCAGGGTAAGCTCAGCTATGGGAGAACAGGTCACCAAAGGGCAGAGACTGCGAGAAGCGTTGATGGCTGTGCACACATTATCGTTTTTAGAAGGTGTGTTTTGAGATTGCCTTTTGCCAGTACATCGGGGGGGACACCTGGATGGTGAAACTGCAGCACCCACCGTGATTCTGTGTCTGTTTTCTCAGTGAGGCTGCAGCAGGCCTTCTGGTTAGAGAGGCTGCTTCTGTTGCTATGATTTTTGTTTTGCCTGTAAAGATTGTTGAACAGGAGAAGGGGGAAATGATACGCTGAGGAGGTCCTGGGGTGATGTACCTACAGTTAGTGCATGCAGAGCGTCAGTACTCGGTGTGAGTGCTGTGAGTAGAAGTCCCATTCTTGGCTGAGTCCTGGGACAGCTGACTGTGCAGCGAGTTCTATGGCCACCTGGTAGGTTGAAGGTTTTGGGGCTTTTTGGGGTTTTGGGTAATTGTCTGTGGACACCACAGGGTTCTCCTAAGTAAGTTTGTAAGCTGTAACTGTAGGCCCTCAGGAAAGCATCAATGTAAACAAAAGATATCCTGAAGATTTCTACCAGATGGACTTAGCCCTTGGGAAGCATGACACCGTTCTGTTTCCCGCTCCATCGAATGCTTTTTGAGCAATTCCTTGAAGCAAATTTAGTGCAGAAGTGGAATTCGAAATCATAAGCAATATCCTGAAAGCCCTGTGAAATTCTGCATTCAGGGAAAGACTGCAGGCTCGCTCTTGTCCCCCGACTATTAGCAAAAGGGGCAGAACTCGTTTGTGTTTGTTGCTGTCAGCAGAAGGCATCCTGGGCAGCCAGCTCGAGCATGTCTTAGTTGTAGTCACTACACTTGTCCTTTCTCTGTCAGGGACTGAGACCTAAGGCAGCTGGGCAAGGAGAGTGGTGGAAATAGTTTTCAGATTCTATTTTGCCTCTGTAACAGAAAGGGAGAGTGTGGGTGAGGTCTCGGTTTTGTGGAAGAGGGCATTGATCAGCTGCAAACATCTGTAGGTAATTTCTTGTGAAAAATGAGAGGAAAGGGGCAAAATGACATCGATGAGAAGTTGTGAAATTCCTTTAATGCTGAGAGAGTTTATTTGCTTCCAAGCAGGCTTGGCAGTGCACATCCTACCTCAACAGAACATTGTTTATTTGGTGAAAGCTCTGCACCGCAGCCTCCCCTCTCATCGGCTCTGCCTGGGTGCCTACGCTGGGCCCTGCCGGGGCAGCCAGAGCGGAGCTCCCAGACCGGGCCCTGGTCACGAGCCCGGCGCTCACCATCCCGCTCCCCGCCCGCGCCGACTGCCCCACACCCCCAATGACCGCCGCGCTCCCGGGGCGGGTTTTTACCCACTCAGGGTGGTGCCGCCCCTCCTGGCACCGCCCCCTCTGAGAGCTCGGGGCGGAGGGAGCGCCTGCGCTGCCCTCCTGAGGGGAGGGTGCACCCTGGGCAGGGCCGCGCTCGCTGCTCCCTGGTGGCGGTCCTCCTGCAGCGGGGGCTGAGCTGCGGGACGCCGTTACTGGGCTGGGAGGTGTCAGGGAAGCTGAGGGGAAGCAGCAGTGCTGCTCCGGGACCAGGCTGTGCAGGGGCCTCCAGCGTCCGCTGTCGCTCTTGCAGGAAAGGAGGCCGCAAACCCGGGGAGCTGGGAAACAGTGACAGAAAAAAACAACAAAAAAAGGAGGAAGGGGACAATTAAAAGCAAGGGGCTTCCTCCTGAATCTGTTGTCCCCGCCCAGAACCGCTTTGCTGTCCTGCACGGGGCTGGCGAGGAAACACACTCGCACCAGGAGCAACCGGCTGATGCACTGGTAAAGAAGATCACTAGTGGTGCTGCCAGGGAAAAGCGGCGCTGTAGTAATGGGGACTCTACTTTGAGAGGAACAGAGGCACCCATCTGTCAGCCTGACCCAGGCTCAAGGGAGGTGTGTTGCCTTCCAGGGGCTTGGACCAGGGATGTTGCAAAGAGGCTGCCTGCTGTAGTGCGTCCCACTGACTACGACCCACTTCTAGTGATCCATGTGGGTGCTAGTGATATAGATAACAGTAGCCCGGAGAACATTAAGAAGGACTCCAGAGCCCTGGGAGAGGTGGTTAGGGGCTCTGGAGCTCAGATTGTCTTCTTGTCAATTCTCGAGGACACAGGACAGGACCTTAAAAAGGCGGGGAGGATTGGTCAGGTTCATAAATGGTTAGAAGGGTGGTGCCGTAGTCAGGGGTTTGGGTACCTTGAACATGGGACTCAATTTAGTAGGCCAGGTCTACTGGTGCTGGTGGAGCTGGTCTGACAAAGAAAGGGAAGAGTGGATTTGGTCGGAGGCTTGCCAGGCTGGTCAAGGATGCTTTAAACTGGCTGTGCTGGGGGAGGGGGGCATCATTCCATCCTAACACACCCAATCAGTGGCCAGCACCTATAGTAAACGTTCAGAGCCCATGGCAGGGGGGTTGGAACTAGATGATCTTAAGGTCCTTTCCCACCCTAGCAGTTCTATGATTCTATGATTCGAGAACCAAAGTGTATCCTTAGTAGTCACTTGTATTGTTAACAGGTACCTTAATGCACAGGTTTAAAAACAAATGAGTAAAAGACACAAACTAAACCCAACCAAACAGTAGCTAAGCTCGGTTTGGATCGAAGTGACTACAATTTAGTTGCAAAATGAGTTGGAAAAGCTTTCTGTTTGCCCTCTTAAGAAAGGGTCGACATTCCCCATGCATCAAACACTATAAACACCTCTTAAAACTGTGCTTTAGGACCACCCATGCTGACAGTTTGCTTGCAGGATGGTGCCTGCCTGACTAGAAATTATTTTTATTCCAGGTGTATTCCCACAGTCTTCATATTTGTTCCAATGAAGGCTCTCCCGAATAGGTAACTAGGAAAGGTTGCTTCAGCTTTCCCCAAAAGCGGCTTTGTCACCACCTCCTCTAAGCACAGGTGGATGGAGTAAGCCTTGTTTCAGATCGTTGGACCTGTCTTTGTATCAGAGATGTATTTCAATCTCTTTAGTGGGAATGGCACGTTTAAAAATCCTTGGCAGAGAATCTGCTTTGGTGTCTGGTGTTCCTTAGGATAGCCTGCAAAAGCCTTTGTGGAGATTTCTGGGGTTTATGTCTTTGTTTTGATCAAGTTGATTCTAGCTTCAAATTTTGGCAGGCTTTCTCAATACACAGCAGAACATTATTGCATCCACCATCCCGTTTATTAGAGGCTTGGTTAAAATTCATACAGTCTCTTTTGTTGACGGGGTCACTTTAGAGGTGTGCTCTATGTGTGTGCATCTTGCACCTCTGTATAGTATTAGAGGGTAGATTTTGACACAGAAATGCAGGTGGAAAATCACTTTGACGAGTAAGTTAGTGTGTTATTCCTAGGGGCACTTGTGTGTGAGTAGAGAGTCCACCTGGTATGCAAGATCTCCTCCTGCTCTGAGCTAGGGAAGCGCATGCGGGTGAAGTGAGGACAGGGTGGTAGGTTTTGGTCTGATCTTGCCCTGCCTGTTCTTTTCAAACTAAGTCTTCATTCACGCATATGCAGTTTTGGGATCCCCATTGCATTCAAGCGGCAAAGGCCCATGCAGTTGACATGGAAAAATACATTTATCACCAAATATTTATCTTAAAATATGGTATTAAATTGGAAGCAGCTGTAAATGTGAAACTGTTTTAGCAGCCTGAAGAGGTGACCTTCTCTGCTGCTGGTTGATAGGTGCAGTGGCAAAGCTGTCATTAGGAAACAGAGAAAAGGGACAGCACAATGAAGGGCATGGAACTCGAAATTGCCTTTGCTTATCCTGCTCGCTTGGGTTTTCTCAGCACTAAGAATTGAGCCTGAAACCAGGCCAAGAGCTGTAGCTGGTATTCTTGAGCCACACACACACATTGCAAGTCCATTGCGATTAGGAGGAGACAGCAGGCCACATAGGGAATGTGTGTGTGCTCTAGCTGTTCTTCACCTACACTGCCTGCATATCTACAGCACCAGTTTCACCTGAGGTGAAAGGGCCTGAGAAGCAGCAGAGGGCTGATTTGTGTCAGAGGGGCAGCTCTACATGGGCTGTGCCAACAGAGGCATTCAGATAAGCAGTCAGGTGGAAATCACTGCCTGTTATAGTAAAGGCAGACTAGTTCCTCATCATGTTGCTCTAACCCAGCGGAGCATTCAGGGTTTTATTCTGGACTGCTCCAGTTAGTCGTACTGCTTTTCAACCTTTCTAATCACAGTTGGTGTTCCCTTGAGTCCAGGAACTGGCATTTAAGAGTCTGGTGGGTTATTCTTCCACTTACAGCCACCTTTGCTTTGCCTTCTCCAAGCTTAGGGCTTTATACTGGCTCTTATTCTGCTGCGTGCACGTGGGTGCATAGAAGAACACAAGTTATGAACCAAGAGGAATCCTGTTAGCTGAACAAGCACCACTGTTTAATGAACTCTCTGTCACTTTGATTCTTTCTCATCTTTATTAGAATATATCTTCTCCTAAAGACATGAAAGCAACAGGCTTTGCAGAATAAACTGCCCTTCTGATGGGGCTTTTTAGCCTTTCATTATTAATGGACTTCCATGGCATTTGGAGAACTGTTGGTAAGCAGATGTTTGATGAGTGCATCTGTTTATCTCATGTTGGTTGGTAAACAAACAAACTCATGCTGCTTCCTTCTTTTTCTTTCCTTGTAGCGAACATTCCACTGTGATGCCCAAGCCGTTAATGAAATTTTGAAGGTAGGAGCTCTTAAATAATAGATCTACGTGTTTGTATCTTGTACACATTAATGTAGTGGGGGGGAGAGGAGGAGTGTGCGTGGCACTGCTGCTGGGCTGTGCTTCTCCATCGCTGTAATTATAGTACATTTGTGCAAGGCTAAGCCAGCTCTAACGCAAAACTGTCTGTGTAACCTGTGTCAGAGATGGCTTTGTGGGCAGTGCACAGGCTCCCAGTACTCAGCTGGGCCTGAGCACGTGTGACCCGTTCACTGAGCAGAGAGTGAAAATCAGGTAACTGTTCCAGGAGAGGCAGGGAGGGTGGCAGGCCAAATGAATTCCTTTCTTTCTGGGAGTGGCTATTACACTCTTCAGGATTTAAGCTTACTAGGGAGACAAGAAAAGTCTGTCTTGTGTGATTTCAACCGAGTGGTTCTGAATTTCTGAGCCCCAGCTTCCCCAAAGGCTTTGTCTAGATTAACCCCCATTCAGGTGTTTTAGCGTGTGTTCAAGACAAAGATCCTTGTCTGTGCTAGGCTGTTCATGTGGTTGTTGCAGTGCAAGCCAAAGCTGTAGCACAGTCGTCTGTGTCCAGCTGGGGGGCCAGAAGAGGCAGGTTGGAGGTTGATCCCTGTCCTGTGGCTGTGGTCTGTGTGCTCTGCTCTCAGCTGGGCCGTGGTTTAGCCCAACAAGCTGGTAGCTGGGTGAGAGTTAGGGCAGGGCGACAGAGCAGAAAGACTCCTAAAGACATAGCGCATCAGGCGTTCTGTCTCTTTGTTTTGAAACCATGTCTTGGAGCTCTGCACCAAAGGCATCTTGGTCAGTCAGAGCAAAAGCCAGTGTTTCAGGTAGAATAGCATGAGGAATGGAGCAAGTCCTCATGATGGTCTGGCTTGCTGAGCTCAAAGAGGGCTTCTTGCTGTGGTATTGCCTCTCGGGTTTAAGATGGGATCAGGTTTTTTTTATACATGAATACAAATCTCTTAAATTGAAAACTTCAGCTGCCTATATCAGCAAAAATACTGTAACCCACTTCTCTCATTCACTTTCCAGGAAATGACCCAATCATGGCCACCTCTTCTGACAGAGATTCCTACTCCTACTTATACAGAGCCTTCCAAATTTCCATTACCAACAAAGGTAAACACCCTCTTTTTGCCGAGGCTTTTGATAAGTTAGAAGAGAGCTTTCCAGCTCTCACATCTTTTCATCTGATTTTGTCCTCCCTTCATAGATAAAGGCTTTTAGGAGATACTTCTTCAAAATATTTCAATAATATTTAATTAATATTATAATATTAAATTAATAATTATCTTCGATAATATTTCTTCAAAAATGCACGTACCACTAGTGTGCTAGCAGCAGCAGCACGTATCATTTCTGTTCATGCTAAGCTGCGTCAGGCCAGCTTAGACTATTGGACACTTCAGAGTTATTCTTGGACAAGTAGCTCAAAGTATATGTTACAGTAACAAACACAAGAAAGTGGGATTGCTGGTCCACTGCTATTGAGAGATGATGTATTTTATTCTCATTTTGCACTTTGTCCTTTCTTTCCAGGAATCACAATATGTTGGATATGTAGCACAGGATCGGAGTAAGCAGAAATCCAAAGGAGAGCGCCCTGTTGCATGTATATTGACAGATAGTTTTGGGTGTCATACATTGAGGACATGGAGTGTTTACATTAATTAAGGGACATGATTTCCTGTGCTTTGTTGAGCACTGATGAATTTAGAAAATGCTGAAGAGATGTATACATTCCTTACCTAGAAATTAAGGCAGCAGTTCTGCAGAGAACAAATGGTATTTCATTAGGAAACCCCATTTGGAGTGATAAATAATCTCAATGGCAATCAGTTACGTCCTGGAAGAAAGTGACTTTCTGATCTGATGCTCAGAGACAATAGGGTAAAATACGCTGCAAGTGAGGCAAATAAACCCAACTGATTCTTTTTTGATTTCCAGCACCGGACGATGGACCTTCAGATAGGTTGCTTCGTTCTCAGACAACAGTGTCGTAAGTAACCAGACTCAGTTACCATCTCTACTGTGCAGTTCCTTAGAAGCACGTGAAAGTAGTTAAAATCTGGTTCACTTGATGATTCCAAAGAGTAAGGTTTTATCAGTCTGATTTTTCCAAGAAAATTTCAATGCAGGGAATTTTTCACCAACAGAAACATTATGGTTTCATGATAGAATCATAGAATTCTTTTTGGTTGGAAAAGACCTTTCAGATCAAGTCCAGCCATTAAGCAGACAGTGCCAAGTCCGCCACTGCGCTGTGTCATGATTGTAATGACTGTGTTAAAAACAAAACCAACCCCCCAGCTATGAAAGTACCAGATTGAAGGGGGTTTTGTTTGCTCTTTTAACCTGCAGCTCCTTAACATCTTGTCACTTACTGCTTGCTGTTGGAGCTAGAGCTCTTTTCTGTAGCCTTTTTTAACAGCATGTATATACTTCTGCTTCTCTTTATAGAGTTCTTCTTTCTCCTATCCTGTATTCCGTCAGAAGAAGGCTTCTGAAAATTTGAGTCTCAGTGTCAGATGTTTATGCAGAACGGCTACCAAAGTTTGACAAGGCTGGGAAGGAGTACTGACTAGTGAATTAATTGCTCCAATAGAAAATTTTAAGTTGGTGGATAACGAACTTGCAGGTGGCAGTGGTTACCAGTGAATTAGGTTATTTAGAGAAACAGCTTGAAAGTAGCTTTGTGTGGGCTGCCATTAACCTGTCAGGATTAATCTGTCCAGATGGCAGCGCTGATAGGTTCTGAGCCCCGAGGAGGCAATAGAAATCCTTCCATGTCTGGAAGACTAAGGGGCCTGTGTGCAACGTGACTGCTGAACCGTTCAATGCCTATCAGTTGATGTGATTTGTAAAGATCTGATATTACTCCAGAGTATGTTGTTCCATGGAAGGCTGCAAGCTACAGGCTACAAAGCTTGGTTTCCTTATCATGAACAATGTAATTAAAACCCCAAACAAAAGTGAGCCAGTCCCAAATGAGGAAGAGCAGCTCTCCACCTTGGTTGAGATTGCAGCGTCTTGCACTCAAGCTCTGTAAGGTCTGTAACAATCAACCCTTTTCATGCTGTTGCAGCATCGTGCAGAGGAGCCTCCCCTGGCTGGTAGTGTGGGATAGTGTCTTACTGAGTAGTTAGCCGCTCCTTTAATCCATTCTTTCTTTTGCTGCTCCTCCTTCCACCCCAGCTTGCTCCTCCTGAATGACTTCTGGGAATTTTCTTTGCACTAGTAAACATACTCGTTTCAACTGCTCCAGGCTCTGCCTTCCTCCACAGACAATCTTTTTCAGCTCTTCTCAGCTGCCTGTAGAAATCCCTTTAGAGCTTCAGTCAGTTTTCCAGGCAACAGAGAGAGAAGAGACTTCTACCGTAGGCAAGAATCTGAGAATACTGCTTTCTTAGCCCAGAGGCCCAGAATTGTAACTTTGGCGTGGGACATACCTCTGTCCTTTGCCAACATCCCCTCTCTGCTCAGTGTCCTTGGGGGCTCTTCAGAGCCAGTGTACCCACAGTCAGCAAAGACAGTTGAAGCGGGAGGAACAGGGTGGCTTAGGCTAACGTCCAGAAAGGAGTCAAGAAAGATTTCTGCAGGGACTTCCTCTACACCTTTCCCTTGAACCGATGCATCCCTTCTTTTTTGTGTTTTGTTTCACTGGCACAACAGGGCTTGCTTTCTTTGCTGCTTAAAGCACACGTGACTGAAACTTCAGCTGCCTGGAGTAGCTTGCGTTAGGAAGTGTAGCTGGCTGAAAACAAGCGCTGCTTGTGCTGGCTAATTCAAAGTTGAAATCCCAGCGCGTTTGTGTGCCCAAATTAAGTGTTCAGCTTTACAGAGCATGCAAGGGTTTCCCAGGTGGCTTTCGTTCTTGAATACAGCCCCAAGTTAGCACCTGGCTGTGCTGGAATGGAAGAGCTCTTCTTGTGAAAGGGGAAATGCCATGCTCATTTGTGGTGATGCATCTTTAACCCAGCTGGCAGAGAAGGACCAGCCTTTGCTTTCAGTGGGGTTGTTTCGCAAGCAATGCTGATTTTAGTGCTCCTTCTCTCAGTAAGGGAGCTTTTTAAATAGCGTTAGGGAGAGATTGATGGTGTCCATCTAAGCTGCAAAAGAGCAGGTCCTGCAAATGAAAAGTTGGGGTCTGTTAAGTCATGAGCTAATTAAGGCGTTATAATTTTTGAAGCAGATTTATTGTCTTTAACGTGGCTATTTAACACTTTGTTGAAACCTTGTTTTGGGGAAACTGGCTTTGTCTGTCCTTGCAGAAATAGGACTTATTTGAAGTTTTAGTGTTCTTCCTTCATCCTAAATTGAACTGAAGTCGTTGCAATGTTCTTTCATGCCGATGCATTTTATTTACCAGCAGCTCAGGTGAAAAGGCAGACTTTTTTATTAGGAACCGTTAAATCAGATTTAAACGAAGATCTAGGTAACACTCTTTGCATTATCCTCCTGACTCTGAGGGAAATGTATCCAACTCTTAACGAGTTGGAAAGGAAAGAACTCATAGAGATGCCAGTAGACATTTGGCCAAACTGCCCAGAAGTGACTGTGTTGTTGCTGTTCTTGCTTTTTCCTTTCTGTGTCTCAGTGGGCTGGCAGCGAGTTTCGGCTCTAGCCTGGCTGTGAAGTTGGAGTGTGCAGAGCTGCTGCAGACTGTGCGCCATTTGCCTTCTGTAGGAAGCTCAGTGCCTCGTTTTCCAAGGTGGTGTCTCATGGCGCTTCCCTTCAGTGTTTACTGTAAAAGAAGAGGCAAGAGGTAAATGCCACTGAAAAAAGTGTGTGAGGAAATGAGGCAGAGGAGACTGGGGGATGGAGGAGGACAGCCACAGGGCAACGGCACAGGCCAAGTGCAAAGAGAGCACGGTAGGTGTTTGGGTGTAATCAAAGTCCGTGTGCGCAGAGAGCCTCTTGTGCATCAGTGTAAGGTACTCAGGGACTGTGGGGTTGGTACCTTTCCAAGAGGCATCGTCTGTGTGGGAAGGGTTGGCTCTGTACCGGTAGACACAAGAGACCTTTGGGGTTTCCTGGTGCCATCCTGCTCCCTGGACAAGAGTGGATTTGTCACATCTGATTGGTGGCATTGTTTGTTGTGAGTCCGTGGTCAGCTTTGGCAGAGAATGTGGTCCTGTTTCAAGGAGAGGATCTCCATGCAAGGCAACCGCTTTGGTGTGACTGTAAAATAGTGTCTCTCTTGTGGGAACTGTGCTGAAATAAGGGAATCGCTTTTTTGGCGCAAGGTTTTCACTCCTCCGATGTTGCAGAATCAGGAAAGCAAAGGTCACCTCGGGGTCATCAGAGGTGACTCCAGAGCTGTAATAAGTGGTTTTGCTTTGTTCGTAATTGGACATGAAGGCTTGAAAGAGCGTGAAGTTTTGTGTAGGTTTCCTTTTCCCAACAAGTGTCAGGAACACCAACTCTCCCCCCCTTTTCCAGGGTGGATGTGGTTTCCTGGGAATCTTTCTTTCTTGTTCTCCTGCTGTAAAATGTGTTGTCATGAGGGGTTGGAGGCTTACTTTTTTTATTTGGGCATGAGAGAAATTTCTCACAGGAAGGCCTTAGTTGGAAATGAGGTTGAAATGAAGAGAGCTTTGATCTGAGTGATCGAAATGCCTGTGTCAGTCACCAAGCTTTTATCCCATTTTGAAAGGACACTTGTGTAATTCTCTGGGTTGAGGAGTTGGTCTCCAGCTAGTTTCAGGATTGGAATCCCTGTACTTTCGAATAGCAGGAGGTTTGCCTTTTTTCCAGCTCCTTTTGGAATGCCTGTGTGATTTCCAGAGGAGGATAACACCTGGGAGAACCTTGGGTCCCTTCCCACCAATCCTTCCCTTGCAGCCTTTTGAGGACTTCAGTAATACTCTGAAATAGCAAGCAGTAGTTACCAGCTGCAGGCAGAGGGCTAAATTATGCTTCTCGAAGCATTTGCGGGCAGCCCGCTCTCTAGCAATAGTAAAAGAGAGTTTGTGGCTCCCCACTTGTAAACGGCTTGGAGTGCCTGAACTGCTTCATGTCAGGGTTATTGCTGAGATGTGCAGGAGCATCAAGTCCATTGTGTAGAGAAGAAATAGGAGGGAGGCTTTTACTTACGTACGTATGGTAGAACACTTGAGCAGCAAAAAGAGAAGGGCTGTGACAGAAGAAATATTTGCAGCCCCTGAGAGCAGAGAGCATGAGCGTGCACAGCTTCTGGTGCTCAGATGATGCTTTCTGCCCCTTGGGGACTCAGTGCAGGCCAATAGCATGCCAGTCTCTTAATGTACAAGGATCAGACTTCCTCCACCCTGTGGTGCTGTGGTAGTGTGCTAGATAAATGTAAGCGAGGAGCATCTGCTGAAGATTTGTCTTTAAATGCTGGAACTGACCATGTGGCTGTGGGAATGTAATTTATTCACCTTTTTATTTGTTGCAGGTGTGAAGTGACACTTGGGTGTCACCTGTTTCCGATCCCTTCTTAATGCTGAGGATTATGGTTCTAATCATTCAAGAATAAGCTGAGGTTTCAGCGGCTGGTCGTCCTCCCGTTCTTGGTGTACAGTGCAGCACAAGTGTTGAACGTGGTGGCATTTGTCCAGATTTCTAACCACTGAGATAGGCCTGATTTTAAACACTTGTCCATCCTGCAGCTTCCATTGCCGCATGCTCTGATCCATATATTACGCGTAGCTCAGGAAATCTGTTCACACTGCAGGAAATCTAATGGCCAGCTGTGCCCATATTGCTTGTCCTTTTAAGCTGGTATGCAGCCATTTGCCCTGCTGTCTTTTGGACCAGATGCAGGAAACAAATTTGTGCAAAACGAATTTGTTGGTCGAGTCGCAGACAGTGGGGTAGAGTGCGTACCTGCAGGCATGCAGGAGTCATTGCCTTCTCCAAGCCTCAGTGGAGGCAATCTGTCAGCAGGTGATTGCTCTGGATGATCTGAGGGGTGGCAGCTGTTGTACGGGGAGTAGCGTGCGCTTGTTCTGCATGATAGCTGAGGTGTTTGAGGGGATGGCAAGGGAACTTGGAGTGGAAGAGGAGTTGGAGTTGAAGGGGAGTTGGACTAGACAGCCATTAAAGGTCCCTTCCAAAGCAAGCTATGATTCTATTCTGTGATATTTGAACCCTCAGAGAGTTCATTATTTCTGCTTTCATGAGAAACGGAAGTAGCCTCAAACTGCTTTTTAGGCAGGTAGAGAGCATTTCCCTTCTCCACTAAAATCATTTTGTTGGTTTTGTCTTTTTGTGCCTGTGACTTAATGGACGTGCAAGTGTGTGTTTTGAATCATGACCCTGCCTGGAATTTCGGGTGGCCTTTATGGACAGGAATTTCTCCTTCATTCCAGCATAGCATTTGCAATGCTTCTAATGGATGTGCTGCAGTTCCCCTATACAATATGCATAATTTGTACTGGCAGCATTTTGGCTGGATCTTTGCTAGAGCAAATGCTTGCAGGAGCATGTCTTCGAATGGGAGGCTTGTGCATCAGTCATGGGCTACTGCCTTCAGTTCTTGCTTGTGGCTTGCATTTGAGGCATTGACTTGGACTGGTATATGATGTTGAGGTTTGTGGCCTGAAAATAGGAGTCAACTGCTTTTCTGCAGAGAAAATAGAGACATACTCTTAAAGCACTGGAACGCTGAGCTAAGATTTAGTTGGGTGATCTTTCAGCCGGTGTAATAATGGAGGGGCTTGGAGGCTGGGGTTCATTCCTCCCTTTTTCTCAGTAAAAGCAAACCCCACTCTTTTGGAGTGAAAGGAGAGATGTGTTCTGGGGGAGAGAGGGTGCTGGATCAGGTCAGAGGCTGCTGCTGTGCTGTGTGTCAAGTAATCCTCTCTGGAGCCATAACAAGGAAGTGAAGCTAGGGAGCATGTGTGCAGGGAGTAGGGACTGTGCCATGGGAAAAGTGGGTTGTGGAACAGGGGAGAGGACTGTCCCATGCACAGCAGAATGAAGCCAGATGTGCGACATTACACTTGAGTCTTTTCACTGGGTTTAGCTTAATTTCCGCCTCCTGGTGTTGCAGTCCATGAGTTGGAATGCGCTGCTCAGTATTTTTGTGGAATCTTTGAGAAGCTGAATAAAAGTGATGTAAAGGAGCAGTTGTGACACAAGGTTTAGAGTTACTTGGTGTTGCTTAAAGCTGCTGGAGTTGCCTTGTATTCCCAACTTCAGATGATCAGAAAGCTGATATGCTACTTTACTGTTAAATGCGATAGTCCCTGCCATTCAAAAAGTGCAACAGTTGAAGTCTCCAACTTGAACCCTCTCAATCTTGTAAGTGTTGTCTAGTTGAGCAGGCAAGTCTTAAAGGAACAACTCAGTTTAATTATGTCAAAGTCTGTGCAGGGTCAAGTGTCAGGGTGAGTACCTATAAGCACAGAAGACACCTTCTACCATAATGAAGAAAGAGAGGCAGTGCTGCAGTTTATTTGCTTTGTTGGGTGATGTGTCCCAGCAAATTGCCCGTCTCCGTCTTTAAGTGACAAGGGGCTGTGTTGGAGGGATGCCTTTTTTGCAATATGCTGATATCCTGGTTGCAAGTTTTTATTCCAAGGGCAACTCCTGGGGCTTAATTCTACTTGCAAAGCAACTTGCTTGTATGTTGTTAGCAGCTGAAGATGTGGTATCTAACGCACAATGAAGTTTCATATGCTTTTTTTGGATTCTTAATGTCATCTTCCCTTCCAGAGAAATTGAAACATAATTGGTCCATGATGCAACTAAGTTTGTAAAAAATCACTACATTGTCGGTACACCGTATTGATCCTAAGTGCTGAATTCTCTTTCCATCTCCAGAGCATCAAACTGGAAAGCTTCATATGAATACCAGACGGAAGATTTTCTACCTCCACCTCTGCCGCCAATGCCTCCTGCGCCAAAGTCAACCAGGGTGGCCCAAAAGAGACCCAGAAGCGAGAGTGATGAGCTGACTGCTATCGATAACACCGCCAAGAGTAAGAGCGATGACAAGGATCCTTTGATCTGCAAGCACCGCAAGGTGGAGAGCAATGAAGCTGACCTCTCAAAGGATATCAAAGTAGGCATCTATTATAACTAACAGGAAATTTCCTGCAGCCCGTGGATGCTGTGTAATTCTCTGAGGCTATAGAAAAGGGAGGAAGATAAACCAGCCACCAGAGAAAGCTCTTTGACGCATTTTGCCCCTTTCATGGCTATCTGTAACCATCTGGCACTAGCCCAGAAGCCTGCACTGTAACTTCTCTGCTGACTTGCCATCATTTCTTTTCATCGCATTAGTGAAGCATAGTGAGAAGAGGTGCCCATGTAAAAACCAAAGGCATCCTGTTGATGGTAGTAACTGTTCCTGACTGTAGGCAACTACATGTCCGAGATTGGGGTAAGATAAGGGTGTTTACAAAAGGGAAAAGTGGGCTGCTTGAAAATAAGAAACATACAACCTGGGTTTGAGGGTTTCATAGTATCATATGATTTGGAGAGAACTCCAGGAGCAAACTCGCCAACAAAGTTTTCAAGTTGACAAGCAGGTATTCCTTATTGCGGCGCCGGGAGACACGGGGATAGTGCTGCTGTTGTCCCTCCGTGCCTCTTGTGTGAAACCAACCAAATGTTTCCTCTCTTTTTTTCCAGTGTTTTCTGGGGATCTCGACGCAGCATCGGATGAGCTGTGACTGACCAGCAGCTTGATCAGACTGGTCCACTATGTTAGATAAAGTTTACACTGGCTGCAACTTGAAAACAAAACGCCTTAGCTGGTGCTCAAGTTAATGAAGTTGGTTCTTCTTACGTAGCCGCGACAAAGTTCTTCTTCTTCTTCATTAGCTGGAACAAGTTCTTCTTCTTCTTAAGTAGCTGGAACAACTTCTTCTTAAGTAGCTGGAACTACTTCTTCTTCCTCTTAAGCACCTAAATCAACTTCATGTTAGGTACCTGCAACAACTTCTTAGGTACATTGAACAACTTCTTCGGTAGCTGCAACAACTTCTTAGGTACCTCGAACAACTTCTTAGATACGTTGAATAACTTCTTGACTACCTGGAACAACTTTTTAGGTACCTTCAGCAATGTCTTAGGTACGTGGAAACCCTTCTTAGGCACCTGCAACGACTCCTTCGGTACCTGCAACAACTTCTTAGGTACCTCGAACAACTTCTTAGGTACTTTGAACAACTTCTGAAGTACATTCAACAATATCTTAGGTACCTGGAACAACATCTTAGGTACCTCGAACAACTTCTTAGGTGCCTGGAACAACATCTTAGCTACCTGGAACAACTTCTTAGGTACCTGCAACAACTTCTTAGGTACCCGGAACACCTTCTTAGGTACCTCGAACAATTTCTTGGGTGCCTGGAACAGCTTTTTAGGTGCCTGGAAGAACTTAAGTACCTGAAACAACTTCTTGGGTACCTGGAAGAACATCTTAGGTACCTGGTACAACTTCTTAGATGCCTGGAAGAACATAACTACCTAGAAGAACTTGTTAGTTACCTGGAAGAACTTTAGTACCTGGAACGACTTCTTGGGTACCCAGAAGAACATCTTAGATACCTGGTACAACTTGCTAGGTGCCTGGAAGAACATAAGTACCTGGAAGAACTTTTTTTTCTCATGTACCTCGAACTTATTTTTCCTCAGAGCATTCGTAGTGTTACTTTTTTTTTTTTCTCCCCTTGGTGGGTTTTTTTTTTTTTTGCACTTTGAAAGTCTCAGCCTCTCTATTGAGTTATTGGACCGTTCACCTGTTGAGCTGTTGAACTGTCCACCACAAAGCACCAGCAAAGGAAAAGGAATCATCGTGGGATAGATTTGGGTACCCTGGAAAGACTTGAAACTGGTTTTAGGAGGGAAGCCACAGCGCTGATGGCACCTTCCTTTAAAACGACGAAGTGCAATGAATTGCCTGAATGGCTCAATGTATTGATGGTCTACGAGCATTTCTATGATGAATAACCAGCAGAACAATCATTGTTCGTGAAGAAGTGCTGCCAAGAAGGAAATCTTCCTCCCGAGGTTGTTCTGCAACATCCCAGAGTTTGCAACAGCTGTTTGCCCAGAAGACATCTGAGAGAAGTGTTATTGCAAGCCCAGGGGCAGTCTTTGGTGTCTTTACCTCTGCATTGGCAAGTGACAACCTCAGCAGTGCCAGGCAGCGTTATGTTATAAGAAAAGCCACAGAAATTGCTGCCTTGCTGTTTCCATCCTCACCCTTTTGCATTTATCAGCCTCCCGCTGTCCTGAGAACTGGGGGAAAGCCACTGCCTTCGGTGCTGCACGTTTACTCAAGTCGTCGCTGCTTTGTTCCGCCTTGCCACGCACACATGCTCTTAGCACTTGAACTGTGTTACTTAGGGTCTTGTTTGGTTTCAACCTTGTGAGCAAAACACAGCTGGGGTGGCAAAATGACCAAGTGTGGTTGGAAACAGCTCTGCCCCTGCTGTGGTGAAGGGACATCCCTGACGCTGAGGACTTCTTGTCCTGTTGCTTTTTGCCATTTTGACGGGTGGGGGAACTTGGCTTGTACTGGGTCACTGTGACTGTTTGGACACTGTTGCGGGTCTGAGAGCTTACATGGGGAGGAATCACTTCTCTCTAAGGAGGGACTAAGTGGTTGAATGTGGACCATAAGACCAATTTTGTGTTTGGGTATTTGCCTGTAACCATTGTTGGTGTCAGTGAATATCTAAAAGCAGGATTTGGTACCAAAGTAGGACATCCTTCACGTGGGAGGTAACTCATGTGCTCTTTCTCACCCAAACTATAGGATGGGCCCAGCAACCTAGGGATTTGTCAAGGGAACACCAGAGGGAATAACTAGCTCTTTGCAAGCGTTTTCTCCTTGTTGGGAGCTGCATTTTGCAAATGTGGTTTTGCAGGTGACAAGAACTGTGAGGGCAGCATCTGCGGCACTTGTGTGTTCAGCAGGGGGACACCATTCTCTGCCCAAAGATTTCCTGTTGCGTGACAGCAGCATCCTGCTCTCCTCATATCTCACAGTGTGCCTTAGGCCTCTGGTCCCCTCTCGCATCCCTTGCCCTGTCTCTGACAGACCTGTGGGAGTGGTGAAGAGAAGGGTGCCCTAAACCAGCTGTACTCACAGGAAGGGATTAGCTCCCTTTTCCACATGATTTCAGGATGGAGGAACAGGTCTGCGTGTGTGCAGCAGTATTTTGTGAATGACCTGCTGGTAGTTTGGATGGTCACAAAAGTGGAGAGCAAAAGGTCTGCGTTTCCAAAAGCAGTTTCTGTAGGAATGGCCTCTGCCACCGGGCAGCCTGGAGTCCTCTCGCCTACCCCGGCAGTGCGGGACTGCCAGGATCCTGGCTGGGCCTTCCTGTACCTTCAAGGGACTGTCCTTCTATGTTCACTTGATTAAAAGCCTTAGTGCATTTCGGGGATAAGCTGCCCTAACCAGTGGAAGGAAGGTCTGTGTCCCCCCCTCCCCCCCCCCTCGCTCTTTTGCCTATCCCTGCACTGCTCTGGGTGAGCCAGGGACAGAGCGGGGCTCAGCATTAACTGTTTTGTTCTCCGGAAGCATTGGGATGGCCAGCCAGCCTGAAAGTCTTGGCATGCACTTTGGAGCTCGATTCCATCCTAGTGAATCGATGCCGCCTTCTGACTTTGTCTTCAAAGCAATTTAGCTGTTTTTAGGATCACCAGCTGAGGAGGAGGAATTAAGGAAGAAAGCTTTCTTGAATCTGAAAGCCACTGTGGGAGTCTGCAAGAACCTTAGCAGAGCGTTAGTTACAGGTAGGCTTAAGGTGAAGCAGGGACACAGGTCCCCTTGGGACTAATTCCGCACACACCCCTCTCACTCCTTGCTACCAGACCGTGTTGCCATTGGAGAGCCACATGCCCACCCCAGGGGAACTGCCTGCTGCAACCTGTGGGTGCACCAGGTCCTGTCCTTGCTGGCCCTTTAGGCACCTTGCTGCCTAGATGGTGATCATCTGTTGCCCTGGAAACCTCATGCAAGTGCATTGTGTGAGCAGAGTTGGTGGAGCAGTCACCTGATGAAGGCAGATGGACCCGCATTTGCCTCTTTACAGCGGGGAAAGGGCAGCATGTGCTCTGCTACTCTGTGGCAGTGATCATGCAAGGACTGCTCCCACTCCCAGGGCAAATTGCCCTGGCACTTGAGGAAATGGGATCATGGGCAGTTCATGTCACAGGGATGCAGGGTGGTATTTGAGGGCTTTCGTTTACAAAGCAATCTGAGGAAGCATCAGTAGCAAGCTACATAGGAAGATGCGCTTTGTCGCAGGTCATGGAGAAGACGCTTTAAATAACAGTTCATTTTTTTAAAAACCATCATGTTTCAGCCTCAAGCCAGGCCAGAGGCCTGTGCAGGGTTAGGCAAGATGCTCATCATTTTCACCTGGGCCTGGTCAGGACTTAGCAAGTGTGAATGACTGAGTGAATAAAACCAGAAAACGTAATAGTGGAGGAAATCACATTTGCCATTGAGGGACAAAATCCTGACTCCTAGGGAAACAGGTGATGCTGAAGTCCCGTAAGGAAAGGAGGCAGCTATGGTAGCAAAGTGAAATCATTTCCATGCCGTATTTATGTAGAAGAAATAATACAGTCTTGAAATTGTCAAATGTTCTATTTTTAAGATGCCATTTATTTAATAGTTGAAAACCCCACAGAGATCTCTTCTGTAAATTCTGACTTCTGCGATGTCCTTGGTTTGGTTTTGTCCTCTCCCTTCCCTCTCGGTTCCCGTTATAAATCTGTACATCCTAAACTTATTTTGGGGACGTATGTCCCTCTTGTGAATGATGTTTTCTGCCCTGTGTGTGATGGAGTTTCTGAGATGGTCGATTCACTCATGTGGGGAAATAAACAGTAAATGAAGTAGCCCATTTGTTATGAGTTGTTGCAAGCGTCTTCATGCTTCTTGTAGAGAAGCTGCAGTTTGCCTCTCTTCTCTGAATGGTCTCAGTGTTTCCCTTCTGAATGAGGTGTAAGTATGAATGTATGTACGCGAAGTCTCTGTTTCAGTTGCTCCCCCCTTTGTCACCCCTTGCCCTTACTTCAGGAACAAGAATGTGTGCGAATCTAGGTGCTGAGGGTGGCAGGAGGGTCATGATATGAGGCGTCAGCCCCTTATCCTCCTGAAATGGATTCAGGGAAGACTGTGCTGGAGTCAGCCACTGACAGCCACCAGAGCCTGGCTCTGAGCACTCACTGATAGGGAAATCCCATTCCCTCAGGGAATCCCACAGGGTTCCGTGCCCCATGGTAGCTCTGCTTCTCGTCGGTTGTGTGAGGTGAGCTCTTTGCAATGGCCTTAATAGTTCTTGTTTGGGGCTTTTCCCATGATCTTGCTTTATGTTGGGCAATGTAACTGTTCCTTGGAAGAGTGATTTCTGCATGGCTCTGTGCAGTACTGTGATACAATTCGTGCATTATTCAGGTCCTTTCTGCATCCGACACTGCGCCCAAGATGTTTGCTGACAATGGTTGTGGTTTGCTAATGTAGCGTGTAAACTGTAGAGGATACTGAAGCCTGTTGTAATACCCACCAGATACGCTGCTGTTACAGGTGTTGCATAGAAAATGTACATGTTGGGGGGGGGGGGGGTGTCCGTGCACTTTGTTGCTGTACACATAAAGCCCCAATGGCAAAACTGTACTGGCGGAAGAGTAAAGGAAAGAAATATCTCCTTAGTGAAAAAACCCAGATGTGAAACATCCCCATGTGAGCATCTGGTGGGAGTTTTAGTTACAGACTCAGACAGGAGGAGCTTGGTGGTGCATTTGCTCAGGCAAGGTGGGACTGGGACTCAGTTCCCTGCCATCGATCGGTGTTTCAAGTGGTGTGACAGCAGGGCACCCCCAGGCCGGTCGCAAGGTGCATGGAAGGTAAGAAGAGGAGCGTGGGAAGGTAGCCGCTGGTTGTGGCCACGCATGTGTGGCTTTTGTTCTGGTTCTGGTGGGGAGCGAGGGTTAGTTGAACACAAGCTGCCCTCTCTGCTGGCCAGGGTGCAGCTGTCCCTGTGTCACTCAGGTCCTCTGTTCCATCGGCTCCCTACCCCTCACGGCCCAAAAGGTTTGTTCCCTATGATCCTTGCTTGGGGCTAAAGCAAGGAGGGTTCATGCTGGAGGTGGGATGGAGATGGGGAGCGGAAGGAGGGATGCAGCAGGAGGAGGAGGTGTGACGTGCCCGCAGGGAGGTCATCTAAAAGCCAGGGAGGGCAAAGGGGGAGCAGGAGCCCCATTTAATGGTGGGAGCCATCTGGAGTCCCCAGCCACACACACAAGCCTGCGCTCTTTCTGACAGAGCTGACAGTGCATGCCTATGTTTGGTGTCCATTTTAAACTGTGCAGGTGGCTCGTGCATCACCTTCTGGACTCTTCTGTCCACATCTGAACGCTGCAGCAGGGTGTCTGATCCTAATAGAGCCGCGCTTGCTTTGCTTTTGGCTGGGTGCCACAGCAGATGATGCACTGCCCTTGGCAGCGGTGTGGTTTGAGAGGAACTGGGGAGCCACAGTTGGAGTCCCGAGGTGAGGAGCAGTGTGCGCATGAGGGCTGCTGTGGGGCAGCAGGAAAGGGAGGTGCCATGTCCCAGAAGCTTGGGCAGCAGTGGGACTCTGCAGGTGGAGATACATGGCCAAGGGTGCTAGTCAGGAGTGCTCCAGAGCCTGGTCTTGCTCCCATTGGAAGCCCATCACATGGTTCAAATAGGCAGGCTGGAAGCTTCAATGTGATTAACTGTGAGCACACTTGATTCTTCCAAAATTATTTCTGTCTCTGTTTAATGGATGTACTGATGGACATCTTTGGGTGTATGAATTTTATGGGTGAGATCAAGGCTTTTAGATACAGAAAGAATATCATTAACAGAAGCAATAACAATTTCTGCTGATCTAGTTGAATGTCCCTGCTCATTGCAAGGGGTTGGACTAGATGAACTTTGAAGGTCCCTTCCAACCCAAACCATTTTATGATTCTAGTTCCACATTACGATGTGCATCACGTTTAGATGCAAGGATTTCGTGACCTTGAATGTTTAAAGACTTCGCTATCACAAATCCTAAGTTTAAATTAGAAGATGTGGTGGGAGTTTGAGTCTGCTGCCCCTGGGGGGCTGCCTCACCACGGGGAACCAGCGCTGCAATGTTCCCTCAGCCTGGGAGGTACGCGTTAACTTCTTTACCATCATCCTGTTGCCGGTACTGGAGGAATTAAAACGAGTTTGCTGGTGTTAAATGACAGCTAAGTGATTACAGTTGGTTCGCCACAGTAATCCTATAGTTTGGGGTTTTTTTGATTCTTTGACCTCATTATCACATTTCCAGCAATAGCGTTTCTAAAAACAGTTCTGCACAAACTATTTGTGGTTCTGGTGCCATCTGAGATCAGTTATGTGGACAGCACTCTGCTGGCAACAGGGCCGTTCCTTGTAAACCTGTCTGCGGTTTTCCTGCCAGCCCTTAGTGACATGGCTCTGGAAGCCTGAGCACGGCTGATGTCGGGGGTGGAGGGGATGCAAACTGAAATGCCTGTGTTTCGATTGTGATCACTTTTAGCCCCATTTGCCTTTCAGCTACAAGGCCAACAGCAGAGCTCCTCCCACCAGTGCAGAATCCCAGTGCGTTTGCGCCAGCCTCGTTTCAGGGCTGAACACACAGCCGTGAAAACTCTCCCCGACAGCAATCACCGTGCAGGCACCAGTGCGACCCAGATGTGCGCGAGTTACAGGCTGCGCCCGTGGGCGCCGGCGCTTCCCCACCAGGAGGAATGGATCAGCAGATGAGCAGCGCTGGCTTTCACGCCGGGGTTACTTTGTGAAAAGCTTGGCCTGTGAAGGTTTCTCGTTAGCCAGAACATCCACAGCAGAACGTGCTCAGTTCTACAGAGGGTATCTGGACCTTTTCTTACCGCCCCTCTTAGACCAAGAGCCACAGGGGTGACCGTGTCCTTTACAGGGGCAGGGCAGTAGCAGGGTAGTACAGTTCACGGCTGTAACACAGGGATTTTCCCTGCTAACAAAGGCTTCCTATTGGGAATTACAGAATCACAAAACGGTTTGGGCTGGAAGGGACCTTACGGATCATCCAGTTCCAACCCCCTGCCACGGGCAGGGACACCTTCCACTAGGTAAAAATACTCAATGGTGTAATGTTTCCCTGCCAAAGCACGCTCCGATCACACTATAAACAAGGTGCTTTGTAGTACAAACAATTTATTGCAATGGTTCATTATTTACAGTACCGTTCGCTTTGTCCCTGGGTGCTACTGAAGTGCAAGCCACATGAAACAGAAAAGCTGAATGACAGTAACTCAGCAGCAAAGCATGCCTGTGCCTTATGCTCTTGCTATCCTGCCTCCGTCCTGGTACCGAATGCAGAGGAGTCTGCTGCTCTTCCTGGTCACTTGGAACAAGCTGGCAAGGTGAAAGTTTGGTCACAAGCGATTGTCAGTTGTTCTGTGCAAGGTGATGCAGGAACAGGAATCTGCCGTCTTTCCAGCTGTACTTCACTCCGAATGCAGGGTTTCTGGCTTCATGCAAGACACCTTTGTACACAGAGCTGCCGAGTTTCTACTTAAACTTTTTATGTAAGTACTGGTTTATTTCCAATTCTTTTTGTCGATGATTGTCTTTGGTTTGTGTAAGCTTTAAGTCATCTGCCTGTTTTGAGGCTAAGCTTCCTGGCTTAACTCTCTTAAAAGAGCCAGTACCTCTGGAGTTATGACTACTGGACACTGAAACTGGACATCTCACCTCCTGGAATTGTACTTAAAGGCCTTTGCAGAATACTGCAACTTTTATTATGTGTTTCCAATTGTATAAAAATGGTGATTCAGACACCACTGAAGCCTACAGTTCCACACACTATTAGGACAAATTACACTGGTTACTTCAGGAATGATGTCTAATCAGAAACTTGGCCTTGGGTGGGGAGGGGCAGGACTACAAAGTTTATTGAAGACTTAAGAATTCCAGTATTCCCGTGGCTAAACTCAGGTCAAGGATCCTTTCAGCCCTTCTAACAAATGTATTAGCTTCACAAAGTACTTGGAAAGACAGGTTTCAGATGGAAAAGATGCAATTTCCACTGCTGCCAGTGGCCCCTTAGGAGGTAGGCAGTTACCTTAGTGTGCAACAGGGATGTCGTTACCTTCTAAAACTTGAGATGCTTTGTATTACAAAGATCTTGTAACTAGGAAATGTTTAAGACTGTATTCCTGAAAATGGGTTCTATTAAATGTTACTTGAGTCCTCCAGAAAACACGTGGCAGAGCTGTTGGGGAAGGCTCAGCAGTACCACCTGCTGCCCTCTCTCCTCACTCACCCCATGCCTGGTTTACAGTTCAAGAGGGTTCCTGCAGCAGCTGCCTCAAATCGATTCTAAAACTTAGAGGCTCTCAAAAACGGGATGATTGCAGCTCTTGGCAGGGTCTCTCCTGTGAGTCACACTTGCATTCTATGTTTTCACCGGCTTTTCTGTATCACTGTTGGTAGAGAGCCACCAAAAGCTTTACAGTTGCAGAAGGTAACATTTTCACAACAAAAACGCATTGGTTTTATTTCTTGAGCTACCATACAAAACACGGTGATTAAAAGCTCTGCAGTGCCTCCCTGCTCGCATTCCTCTGGAATTCGGAGGAGGCAGCAAAGCTCACATGCAGTCAACAACGTTGCTGGATCCCTGGCCCACGTCCCGGATCTGGCTGCAGAAACAAGAGCACACAGCCACACCAGCCCCTGCCCTGCAGTGCGACACAGAGCCGACGAGTTCCCACCTGAAGAAAATGGCAGAGGAAACAAGAAAAGTAAGCTCCTGCCCTTTCTGAGTATTTCTTCTCTTTGTCAGAATCACAGAACAGGGTGGGTTGGAAGGGACCTTCCAAAGTCATCTGAAATTCTATTATACAACTTAGCTGTTTAGTCTGCACAATAATATACCCCGCTAGTTTATTCTTATTAGTTCACTAGTAAATCTAGTGTGAAATCAGACTGAAATAACCAGAAGGGTGTCGATTCTTACTGAATGAAGGGAAGAGGACAAGGGATGGAGAAGAAGGAAGAAGGAGGAGGTGCTTAGGTATTTACGAGAAGAACCTAGTGGCATAAACGTAGCTAGTCATGGATATTACTCAATTAATACCAGGAAACAGCAAGCTAGACTCCTGCTGCACGCTATTTCTATTACATTATGTTTTCATATAGGCTGATTTCATTGTCTTAAGCCAAATAAAGCATTTGAAGTTACCTATTCACTATGGGATCAAATGCCTCCACTGTATTCAGGTATACGTTGCCATTATGACCTCCAACAGCAAAGATTTTACCCATCAGTGTCGCTATGCCAACACCACCCCTCGGAGTTGTAAGCTCTGCTACATACTCCCATTTGTTACTGCGCGGGTCGAACCGCTCCACCGAGCTCAGTGGAGAGTTGTCATCAAAGCCACCTGCAAAGAATCACCACATTGTCAGTTTTAAGCCACTTCTAGTGCCAGTGATATCCAGGACTGGCATCATCAGGCTATTTTCGGCATTCAGTGGGCTAGCTGTCCAGCTCCAGCTCTTTACATGAATTTCACAAGCTTCTAAAAATTAATCTAATGGCTCTCCCTCTTGTCACCAGGTAAGCATCACCCGGTGTGACACTGTTTCTATTATTTTCCTCCTTAAATGCATTTAGCACATCCTTATAATGAAACAGCTTCTAATTTGGAACAGAAAAAAACAAAGACAAGTAAAAGCACGGGCCTGCTTTATTTTGGCTGAAGCAGAACACCCTCTTGTGGTGGTTTCAAATGAGAGCATTACTGAACACTTCAGGGAAAAAATCCTCAACTTGGACTTCAGTGCTGCATTCCCCTTGCTGGGGCAGCTGGCAGAGGAGCATTTTACTCAAAGCTTTTTTAAATCACTTATGATGATACACTAGGCAGAACTCTGCAGCTATCACTTTGGCGTATCTACCTGGTATCTTCCTCCCGTAGGAAAGCAGGTAAATGCAACGTAGAGCAGATCAAGACAGGCCTAGGACAACAGGCTGTGGAGTAAGTGTAATTGCTTTGCGAAAAGCTACTGTTTAAGCTCAAAATAGAAATACTTTGAAAGTATGCGAACTTAATAATTTTCCTAAAGGAAACTCAAGATTAGTGAATCTCAAGAGGATTTTCTGTATGGACATACTGTCCTGAACAGTATAGGCATCCTGAAATGTGGGTTAGGAACTGCTTTTTATTTCCTCACTAACATCCTGTCATGTAAGCGTGCCCTGGTTGTGCTCGCTTTCTTTTCCTACCCAAGAATACAAAGTACAGGTCAGGTCTGCCTATCAGTTCCTCTATCAACAACAGCCTTTTACAAATGCCAGTACTTGGCAGAAAGAGCACTACAAAATACCACATCTCTACTCACCAACAACGTACAGGCAGCCATGGAGCTCGCTGACCCCATTGCCAGCTCTTCGCTGACCCATTTCTTTCACTTCTATCCACTTATCCAAATGGGGATCATATTTCTCCACACTGGAAAGAGATGCTACACCATCATTGCCACCCACAGCATAAACATGGTTCTGGAAAACAGTTGTATAAAGATTATGTGTAATGTATATCTATTTACTCAGCTTTTCATAAGCCTTGTTACAATTATAGGCAAATGTGGTATATCCATACAGCCCCAATTATTTACTTCTGTGTAAGAATTCCAGCAACAAACTTAATTATCTAATGATGCCCTCTTGCAAATAAAGAAATGAAAAAGGTACGTAGTATTGTAGATATTTTGTAGAGTATACATAGGAACAAGGGGATTTAAGTGCAGATGTGTTCATTACCTTTAAACATAGTAACCATGACAAACCAGTCTTCCGAGTGAGACATGAGGCATTAGCCTGATGTTAGAATGGTCCAGCTACTTGCTCCCAGTACCTCAAATACTACTGAAACAGGGCATGTAGTTCAATTTGATATGAGTATTATCCTAAATATCCTCACCTTGTGCAGAGTTCCATAGGCTTTTGATGACTGGAGGTGCTCAGACCCACCAGCTGCATTTTGGTTTCTGTTCTGCCTTGTAAAAGCAGATTTGAAAAGCAGGTCAGCTCCTTGGCTGGCCCCACCTCGGGAGGAAAAAGTCACTTACCACAAGGGCTACAGAGCCAACTCCTCCCCTGGGAGTGTTCATTGGGGCAACTGCACTCCAGCAATCGGAATCAATGTCGTATCTTTCCACATCACTGAAGCAAGTGTTGTCATCCAAACCTCCTATTGCGTAAATAGGGCCAACCAGAGAGGCAAGCGCGATTCCTCTCCTAAGAAAACCATAGGATCAATACCTCAAGTACAAATCCTTAGAAAAAGGGAATGGGAAAGGCACGTGAAGTGCAATGCTACCCGACTGGCACCTGCTTCAAACTACGGAGGAAAAGTAATGACGCTTAAAAAAGTGCAGTTTATAACAAACAACGACCAGTCACTGTGGCAGGCACACCTGTGCCAGGCTCGCGGCTTTATCCTCAACGTCTTTTCTATGTTTGCAGCCTCCCATTCAGTTTTATCTCACTTTCACCTCAGCTTTCCCATGCACCTGTATGTTACCGTGTGACCCATGAACAGGACTGCTGCAGCTAGAATATTTTTAGACTACAAAAAGACAAAGCTCCTGTTCCAAAAATAACGAAAAACTAAAGGCAGGGAGGTATGGAATACTGTTCTGACTGCAGTGTCAAGTACAGTCCAAGTCCTCTACTTAGTATGCTTGGATATATGAGGTTGTCTTAGTTACCTGGGTTTCTGTATGCTGGTGCTGAATTTGACACCTCGTATCTTTTTTTGTTGTATCTGATGAAGAACCAAAGCCTGCTGGTTTTAACTTCGTTGGCATAGCTGCTGCTACGCTTTGGGATGATTTTTGGGGGGTGATATTGATACGTATTAAAATGCAAACCCGTGACAGATATTAGATGACTGACCTCTAGCAAGATTTAATTACAATTTCTTCCATTCTATTATTTTCCAATAGGGTAGTTGTCAGATTTTTTTTCTACTGAATGTACCAGTAGGAGCGCACAATCAGCACTACAAAATGAAAAGCATGGTCTAGAACGTAAGCATTAAGTTTGCTGAAAATATGCCCTGGGTGGTGGCAGAAGGGAGGAAGCGAAGCAAGAGGCCTGGGTCTTTACTTTGATCAGGTCACAGCTTTAGGACTTAGCCATGCTCAGTATTTCAATCCTACTTTTACATGATTCTTTTACAAACAACAAATAACAAAATGGAATGTAGAATTAAGGAGGCTGACTTAAATGACAGCAGAAACAAAAATTACAGATCTGTGAGCCCAGCAGCTCCTTAAAAGAATCTTAAATGTCAAAAGGCAAGAAGAACCCTCAGGCTGGCTTTCAATGTTTTAGCTCTTCTGGCCTTTTGTGGCAAAAGCATAGGCAGCTATTTGTTTCCTGGACATGAAGTATTTCACTGTGCATGTTCCGCTGGCACTTGTCTTGCTCATACTTAAGAAGAGCAAAAAACCCCCACAGAACCAGTTAGTCAGTTTGGAGTTCTTTATCAGGCATAGCAGAAAGGCCCTAGATATCAGAATGTAAGCACAGCTGGACTACAAAGAGCGCAGTGCTCCAAAAGCCAGTGCCCCAAGAAAAGGAAAAAAGAAAAGGAAAATAAAGCAATAAAAGAAAGCTGAAGCAGAAACATAATCGCTGCTATCAGCCAGGGATTGCGCAGTTTTGCACTGAAATATTTACAGTATGTTACTCACAACTTTGTGCAAATATGTGATAGATACAAGTGTGATGCAGATTAGTGTTTGCTTTACAGCTACTAAATCAAGCTGTGTATTAGCATAAAGCCCCAGAATAAGGGGGAAAAAAAAAAGAATCCTAAAAATAGCAAAGTTTGGAAACAAAAAGGCAGGACAGACATGATTCTTTTCAGCATCAGCAAAAAAATCATCTGTCACAGACTAGGGCTTAGATTTTGGATCACGGGACACGTACCTCTTCGTGTTCATTGATGCCTTCATCATCCACTTGTTTGTGAGAGGATCAAATACTTCCATGCTTCCCAAGTGTTCAGTTTCCATCATGTCCACCTACTGCATACACTTTACCTAAACACATAAACAACTTTTGAAACAGATATTGCTTGGCAATATTTCACTTTTCATTATGTAATAGCTGCCTACCTGGAGACAAAAAGCTCAGAGGTTAACGTTTTCAAATGTTTTCAGTATCAGGATTTTAACAAGTATGGACTTCATATTTTTATATGCTGTATTCAACCAGAAATCTGCTCTCATGTGGACTGTTATACAAACCTCGAGGTTACGTAGACAGGAAAAAAAAATCTCTTGAGTACTGCAGATCCGATCATTTTTGGACATTTTTATCAGTCTCACCAGATTTTCTAGGGGGTTGTGGGGGAGATTGCTGTTCTGCTGCAGCAACACAGGGGCATGTGCAACGAAGAATTGCATCATAAGCCCAGCATAAGGATGATATAGATCTGTTGCAGTGAATCCAGAGGAAGGCTATGAAGATGGTCAGAGGGATGGAGCATCTCTCCTATGAAGACAGGCTGAGCTGGGCTTGTTCAGCCTGGAGAAGGCGCAGGGGGAGACCTTAGAGCAGTTTCCAGTATCTAAAGGGGGCCTACAGAAATGCTGGAAAGGGACTTTTTACAAGGGCATGTAGTGACTGGACAAGGGAAAATTACTCTAAACCGGAAGAGGGGAGATTTAGATTAGATATTAGGAAAAAATTCTTCACTGTGAGGGTGGTGAGGCACTGGCACAGGGTGCCCAGAGAAGCTGTGGCTGTCCCATCCCTGGCAGTGTTCAAGGCCAAGCTGGACGGGGCTTTGAGCAACCTGGTCTAGTGGAAGGTGGCCCATGGCAGGCGGGCTGGAACTGGATGATTTTTAAGGTTTCCAACCCAAATTCTGCACAATAATACACCCCGCTAGTTTATTCTTATTATTTCACTACCTTCCAACCCAAACCATTCTGTGATTCTATGATCATGGGTGCTAAGCTGCCCTGGACTTCATGGTTTCAGAAGATGCAGACCCAAAAATAAAGGTAAGTCTCTCCTTTGAAGAGTTATGGTCTTAGTGACTTGCCTGTATAGATTTAAGTATGAAGGGAGCTAATATGGGCACTAGCAAATTCTGGGTAACTCTGCTGTGTAAGGCCACTTCTTTGTAAATGGATTTATAAAAATAAATCACATATTAAAGGCAAGAGGCTGTATACAGTTCATAGAATCACAGACTAGTTTGAGTCAGAAGGCACCTCTTGAAGGTCACCTAAGTCCAACCCTCCTGCAATGAGCAGGAACACAGAATCATAGAATCATAAAATAGTTAGGGTTGGAAAAGACCTTAAGATTATCTAGTTCCAACCCCCCTTCCATGGGCAGAGATATCTTCAACTATATCAGGTTGCTCAGAAAGCCTCATCCATCCTGATGCTGTTCCAGGGATGGAAGCATCTACTACCTCTCAGGACAACCTGTTCCAGTCTTTCACCACCCTCATTGTAAAAAAAAATCCATCTTCCTTCAGTTTATTTAAAAATAGGACCCCTTGTCCTATTGCTACAGGCCCTACTATGAAGCCCACCCCAATCTTTCTTAAAAGTCCCCTTTAAGAATTGAAAGGCCGCAATAAGGTCTGCCTGGAGTCCTCTCCAGGCTGAACAACCCCAGCTCTCTCAGTTTGCAGTAATGCTTTCTTCAGTAAGCCTGCTCTCAGATTGTTTCAGAATTAAAACCTCCTAATGGGAAGAAGCTTTACTAAATTGAGGAATATTCAAGTTAAACAAGTAAAGTAGTAGAAGTACTACAAGTAGAAGTAGTAAAAGTACCAATTCCACCGAACAAGTGCCTTTTGATCAGGGTTGCATGAATGGGGTTACTGACCTCCCACAGAGATCACACCCACGTGCCTTCTCCTGCTGTTCATTTCGGGGCCGAAGAACCAGCTGTTCTTACTGATAGAGTAGCACTCAATGCTGCGAAATGGGTCACCTGATCCACCTCTACCACCAACACAGAACAACACACCTGAAGAAGACAAAACAGGTTTCCAGAAAACTAGCAGGAAGAAGGGGGATAAAGTGGTACAGCAGAGTGAACTGAAAATTATGTAGTCTGGGAGAAGTTGCATTTCACTTCAAGGGGCATGGCTGCCCTCCTTAACTGGATGCTGGATTTTGGACTTTGCTTGGCATGCTGCCATGCCAATTAACTGTCTGTGCTCTTGCAATACCAATGCACATTTTAAATATGCTTTTTGTGATTTTGCTTAGAGAGATAAACAGATTTTGTTAAACATAACAATTAGGATTTGCAGTATAATATTCATCACTTACTTTTGATGTAGGTTAGCCCAAGAATTTAAAAGTTAGCTCAACCTTTTCACACCAAAAGGCAAGTGTCTGTTGTTTTCAGCATAGTTTTGAGCATACTGCCTGGCCATACCACACTTAACAGTTCTGGCTTTAATGCAGATAGAGCTAATTAGGATAAATAATGATTTAAACAAAGAAAATGACTGCTAAAGTTCTGCTACGAAAATGCAGCATATTACCTAATTACCAGGGAGGTAACCAATGGCTTTCCCAATTTTGCATTAAGTCATTAACAATCATTTATACCAAGCCAGCTAACCCTGCACAGATGTGCTGCCTCTTCTCCATACCACTTCCTACTGGATAATCAGACACACATTTAATTACCAGCAGTCTGCTTCCTTGGTGTTGTGCGAATGGAGTACTCGAAGTCGGGCACTGCCCTGCTGCTCAGGCGAAGGTGGTAGTTTCTTGCTTCATCCAGCAAATCCCTACATTTTAGATTCTGCTTGACAATCTCTTCCTTTGCCACAACACCCATAAGGAAACAAATGGGCAAGAGAGGCAGCCGTACCTAACAGAAATGAACACAGTTGGAGTAACTGACCGAACTGACTGAGTCTCACCATTTACAGTGACACACGCATAACAGATGGAGCTTCTGAGTCAGCTGGCAGCCCCAAGCACTTCACTAAAAAGAGAGGTTTTCATATTTTTTCCCAGAGTAACAGAGATATGGACAGTTCTTTTTTAGTGACAAACGTTTGCTACAACCATTTGCATTTAAGCAGCAGTGGAGAACTGTCCCGTGGCCCGGGCACCTGCCTGGCGTGATGCAGACAGTACCTGTGACTTTACCAGGATAGCCATGTGAGGTTAGTCTGTGGAGGGTATGGATTTCCAGCTCACTACAATGCCAGACAAAGAGGCCTTTTGCTAGAATGGTTCATTTTCTGTGGGTGGCATGTCAAAAAGGAGACATTATCAGCATGAACTAAGTTTCTATCAAGGAGGTATTGCCAGTGTAGTAACACCTTTCTCTGGTGTGGACTTGACTACAGGATTAAAAAACAAAACCAAACAAAAAACCACCTTGAGAGCTGATTTTTTGTTTCTGTTTCTTTCCTGTAGTTTCCCGGAAGAGAGCTGGTGACCAGGTGGAGGAATGAAAGGGTTTTTCTGGGTGCAACTTACAGGTATTTGTTGCCCAGAGCAATCCCCAGTGACAGGGCAGATCTGAAATAAGGTCAGCTTCTCCAAGACTGCCTTGAAATGTCCTTTTCCCTTTCCATTTATTTCAGCAAACCTTCATTTATCTTCACATTATCATGTGAAAGAAACAGTGAGGACTATGAAGTACAATCAGGCACAAAGGCAGGATGTGTGTTAGTAGGGGGAACTGAAGTAAACCACCATCTGACTTCCTAAGGTTTGGAGTCAATGCTGTCAAGCAACTCCCAATCAGTTCAGAAGCGATGGTGAAGAAGTCCAGTATCTGTGGTGCTTCTCAGAGCAGCAGGATAGTGCTGTCACACGGCTGGCAAGTGTCCCTGTCTTCAAGAAAGCAAGTGTCTGTACCAGTTCTTCCTTGCCCAGTTGCTTTCAGTTCCACTTCTTCATTTACCTTGGCCCAGCTTATTTTAGGCTGATTAAAAGCACCACCACAGCCCTCCTAACAGACTTGTGAGGTTAGCGATATGATAAGAACTCAAGGCTGACAAATGCAGAGCCTCATTATAACAGCAAAACCTGTAAGGCTGATTATGATGTGGATAATAACTGTCAAGAAACCCTGTTCTGTTTTCTCCTAGCAGTAATGTTCAGATCAACTGATGGCTCCATATACTCTGGCAAATAACCCATATTTACAGGAAGGGGCTTAATTTTTCATTGCTTTGTTCTAGGCTCTGGTTTTCATGACTAGAATAAAGCTGTAAATCCCTTCTGCTACCATAACTGGGTAATAAAAATTATTATTTTTTTAAATCTAAAATTACATTGCCCGTGAATTTAATTACAGTGTACTAAAGAAGGGGTTTTTGTACAAGAAATCCTATGCTTATCTCGATGAAACTGAAAGGCTTTAGGAGACAGTTAATATACAGCTGTGATCTTTCTACCAGGAAATGTGAAAAATGATGCATGAAGACAATGACAGCAGTATGTGAGTAGACCTCTCATTACTCAGATGACATCAATATTAGCAAGTCTGCCAAATGCAAAATACTCAAGTTGGAGTTCAGTGACACCTGAAACAGCACAGTTGATCTTACCTACTAAGATCAGAGCACATTTTGTAACACATAGCATGTACCTCCCTCTTCCCCAGCACAGGTTCTCCATATCTGTCTCAAATACTGTATTTTAAACTCCCATAACTAGCACATATACAGTTTAAATAACTGAGGGAGTTTACATAAGTTCAGCTGAGTGACCTTTTGATACCTGTGTTTCTTTCAGAAGCAGCAGACTCATATCAAGTCTAGATGATTAAACTGCCAACTCCTTTCAGATCCTACGAGTAACAGCTAGTGCTAGTCTACTGAATACAGAAGGGTCTAGACTATGTTTCCTAGGCTGCTCACAGGGCTAACACGTCTTGGTCTTTTGTTAATTAAATATACGGAATATTCTAGAAGTAGCACAACTTGATATGACACATCTCCATTATAACTTTACTTTCCTAGCTATGTAAAAAACCTCCTCAATAGCTTTGCTCTCCTTTTTTAAGTACCAATTCTTACCAGCAAGGGAAGTGAGTATTTCAGTCTGCAGTAGTATCAAACCAAGTAAAGTGATGGCTTTGCTCTCCACTATGTGTAAATCTAGAGAGTTTCTGCTCTAACAAAGATTCAGCTTTTTGTTGGCTCCCCACCTCCCAGCCATGAGCATAAAGCGAATACTCTTCTCTACAGAAACTGGAGAATACAGCTTCTTCCTGATATTCAAGAGATTTAACCTGCTTCCACTGTCAACTCACAACCGTAAATACCAGATGAGTCACCAACTGGTAAGAACATATTTAATCTTGAGATCTACCGAAGTACAAACAGTTGACCATAAATCTAAAACAGTGATGAGACAGACACCAGGAACCTTGGTCTGCCCTACCTGGGCAAGTATTATGTCCAGCCACGTAGCATGATGCTGTGGATTGGCTAGCAGCCACTTGATAGCAGCATTGTAAACTTGCTTTTCATTTTCAATATTCAGGTCACTGGAGGACAGGAGCTTATGGAGGTGCTGTGGTGACACACTTACAAAGTCTTCGCACTCCACCACCTCTGTGAAATGTTGGCAAGCATACTGATCTGCCATTTCCATCAAGTCAATGCGGTTGTGGCTCTCTGCAAATGCCCTGACTGCCAGGCAGTTGGAGGGATGGAAGTGCAGCTTCATGTATTCACAGCACGCCTTTGCTACCAATTCCACCTGCAGAATGCAAGCAGCGTACAGGAGAGACTGGACATTATCCACCGTCAGAGTAAGCCGGGAGGAGTATGCAAACTTCACTAAGTCTTCTATTGCATCGCCATCAAAGTCCCTGATCTCGATCACCGCCTGCTTGGCTTCAGCCATTTCTGAGAGGAACATGGCTCTGAAGTAAGGTATAACACAAGCTAGCACCAGTTTGTGGCAGGAGATAAATTTTGAACCAACCTGAAAAAACAAAACAAAACAAAAATCCCCCCAGTCTTTTATGGGAATGTCAGTTTCAGCTATGAAAGGATGGACAGTTAAGCTGAAATTAGAATTCTGAACTCAATATGCATTGAGCTACTGTATTTTGTTCAAATGAACGTTTGCCCTGTACTTCTGACATAGATCAATGTATCCCAATCAGATCTGAGTTGTAACTTGGCTGCCTGAGTAGGGCAGGGCTGTAACGCAGGAAAGCAATAGCACTGGTGTGCTGAACTTTTCTTTAACAGCTGTGTCCTATTTTTTAAATGACACATCCTTAGAAACCTTCTAGATGCATCTTGGAGACAGGAGACTGCTAGGCTCTTGTTTGTTTTATGTGTATTCAGAGATGGGGGGATTGTAAAGTGACATTTTTAGACTACTTAATTTAACCCTCAGGACTTGTATTACTGTTGAGGAATTGATAAAGCTGTTTATAGAAGCAAATTCCTGTAAAACCACTGCAGTAACAGCTATTATAGGAATTGCTGGAAGCTATCAATCACTTCAAGATTTTTAGAAGGTGTTTAGCTACAAAAGACAGAGTATTCCCTATAAAGACAATGTCTTTTACAAAATTCGGATCAGAAAATGTGCAAAATAAGCTTTTTGCTAACAAAATTACAGAATTCAATTACATTAAAATGAGAATATAAACACTGAAGGTAAATGAACAATCCACTACAAATCTGTACTATAGGAGTGCTTTCTTACAGCATTTGTCATTCTGCAGTCTGCACTAACATAAGGGGATGGCTGACGTAAGTAACCAGTTTCTCTGACAGACTTGAATTACATGTTCATTTTCAGATGAAGGTGTTACTGAGCCATCTTGTAATTTCAGATAAAAAAAAAGGTATTACATTATAAAGGATAAATTGGAGGTTTTTTTCTAGCTCTAATTCAATACACAGTAGCTCTACCCTTAAAAGTGTATATTATCACATGTGTAACCTGCCTGGGGAGTAGTAAATCAAGTACAAAAAGCAAACACATATGAAAGAATACACAGATTAAAAGAGAGGAAAAAATAGATGGTTCAGTATGGGTTAATCGTATCACTCCAGAAGAAACAACTCATAGACCTACCAAGCGAACAAAAACCCAAACCAACAGGAGAAAAGCAGATGGTACTTATCTGCCGCTCTCCACCTTCTAACAGGGAGCTGTCATATGACAGTAGCATTACAGTAGGTGAAATTCCAGTTTTTAAACCTTTGGAGAAAAGGAAGTCTCCCTGTGTGCCCCCACAGTATGTCACTGTTACAGGAGCACTCCAGCTAATTACAGTTCTGATGCAAAAAGATGCTACCAGCTGGTCTGCTGTATCAGGGAAAGCTCCAAGGCCGTTTTCACTTTCAGAGACTTTTATTCTGCCCATCCTCTCACTCTCCAATTAGATATTTCCTTTGAATTTTTGAATCTGTTAAAATATCTAGCATGTTCTTGGCATTTTGAAATTGGAATTCCCCTCCAGTTAGTAACTACATATTTTAACAGCCAGCAGTTAGATCAATAATTGACCTGACAACACCAATGACGGAACTGCTCACTCTCAGAGGTCAGGCACAAAAGCAGAAAGTTCAGTAGAGAAGTAGTTATTCCTAAAACACAAGAAATGCCTGAGCACTACAGAAAGAAAAATCAAGCCCTCCAGAAAATTCTAGCTCCAGTTTTATTACCAGTTACTTGAAAATCAGTGATTTCAGAAGCTTTATGGTAAGATGTACGCAGCTGCTCTAGCCTCCACTGATCATATTCTCCACTTCTAGACTGGAAGCCAAGTCAAGCAATCTAATACTCTTAAATTACCAAAGTAGCTCCACACAAATAATACAAATGGACATTAATACAAGCCTAACTTAGGGAAAGTTAAAATGCAGCCACAGTGAAGCGTGTTTTACAAGCCAAGTTTCCCTAGCAGGAGTATACATTTAACTATGTTTATAAAATATGACTTTCTACCTTTTTTGCAAGGGTGAGTGGAAAGAGAGAAAAGTGAGGATGAGGTCAAAAAAAGGTAAGAGGGTTGTTAAGAGTTGTGACATGCACCTTCTTCCCCAGACCACCTTTTAAAACGATGTATGTAAAAAGACCTGATGATGAGCAGTCAGGCAAGTTCTGTTTCATGGCTCTCGTGCTGTCTGGAGCAGCTTCAGTATTGTCATTCCATGTCCTGTGAGCATTACCTGAACTGTTATGAGCCACTGCACCTATTCTAGTGCCTGCTCAGTGCCTGTGACCTAATACCTGTTGCAAAGCAGAACAGAACAATGTTCTTGCTTATTCTACTCCTGTTGTCCACTGGAGCAGGAGTGAGAGATACGCTCTTCCTCTCACACATTCCCATTGTCTCCCAAGCATTTTAGAAAGATGAGCTGCCTACTGGGAGAGGACCAGGGACACCCATTTTTCAAGGGTTTTCCCTGTAAATATCTAATAGTAAAAGTGGCAGACAGACGATTTCTCTTGAAGGCATCTGTCAGTTGCTCTTGGAGCAAATCTCCATCATCTCTTTCTCTTAAATAACTATTTTGCACTACTAAGATGTCCAGCTAACTAATACTTCATATTTGCAGGCACTGGCAACCAGTGTTACAGATGCTAGATATAAATTTATTGTGTCAGGATATAAGTAACATAAAGATGACTTACAAAGAATGCATTAAAGCAATGTTATGCAAGAATCATAAAACTCGTTTCCTCTTCCTCCTTTAACTCTTTCATCAGCTGTAGAACAAAACTGACTGTTGGCTTTTTCTTTTTTTTTTTTTTCCCTTTGAGAATGCTTGAAGCCAGATTTGTTCCAGAAATCCTGTTTGCCAGGAAAGATTTAGCAAAGCAATGCAGAATGCAAAAACAGACATAAAATTGGGGATAAAAGTGTGTCACAGCAAGGAGGCTACAAGAAGCTGAAACTGTGCAGTAACATACTGATCAACTGTGGGAACTTGTTTAGCAGGCAAATTGGGTCAAAGTCATGCTTCCTCCCTCAGACTGTCAAAAACTTAAGTGTTTATTTACGTACCAGTTGTAAACTTCCTAAATAAGAAAAAAACCCACAAACATATCTAGAGATGCCTCAGATTCAATAGGTATTCTATGGCTTCCATACCCGTGCCCAAATTCACAGCCAGCTCCAGCACACTTATTCACAGCTTAATCTTCAGACTGTTAAATGCAATGAATGCATGACAGTATCACCTTCAGTGTAACATCGCAGAGCTCTCCAGCTTCAAAGAAGTGAAGAAGAGAGCTGTGAAAATCCTTCCAAGCCTCATTTGCTTCAAATACAAAGATGTCATCTTCACCATCACCGCTCGAAGACCTAGTTTGCTGCTGCTGCTGCCGCCTCTTTCCCTTTACCAGATGTTTTCCCTGCTCTGGGACCGCGGATTCTGAAGCCATTGGCTGTTTCTTCTTTCACTGCATGAATCTTCAAAACTCCTGTCAAGACAAAAATCCAGCCCATCAGGAATCAAGTCCTAAAATGCAGTTAAGTTCTGTTCATTTTCCTGTTTAAAAAAAATCCACAAAACCAAAGCCGAAAAACCCACAAAAAAAAAGGCAAATGAACCACACGACATCCTTATTTCTAAGTTGGAGAGACATCAATTTGATAGGTGGACCACTCGGTGGATAAAGAACTGGCTGGCTGGCCGCACGCAAAGAGTTGTGGTCAATGGCTCAATGTCCAGCTGGAGACCAGTAACGAGTGGTGTCCGTCAGGGATTGGTGTTGGGGCCGGTCTTGTTCAGTATCTTTGTCGGTGACATGGACAGTGGGATTGAGTGCGCCCTCAGCAAGTTTGCCAATGACACCAAGCTGTGTGGGTCGGTTGATACACTGGAGGGAAGGGATGTTATCCAGAGGGACCTTGACACGCTTGTGAGGTGGGCTGATGCCAACCTGATGAAGTTTAAACATGCCAAGTGCAAGGTCCTACATCTGCATCGCAGCAATCCCAGGCACAACCACAGGTTGGGCACAGAGGAGATTGAGAGCAGCACCGTGGAGAAGGACTTGGGGGTGTTGATTGATGAGAAAATAAACATGAGCCAGCAGTGTGCGCTTGCAGCCCAGAAAGCCAACTGTATCCTGGGCTGCATCAAAAGGAGCGTGACCAGCAGGTCAAAGGAGGTGATCCTGCCCCTCTACTCTGCTCTCCTGAGACCTCACTTGGAGTATTGTGTGCAGTTCTGGTGTCCTCAACATAAAAAGGACACGGAACTGTTGGAACAAGTCCAGAGGAGGGCCATGAGGATGTTCAGGGGACTGGAGCACCTCCCGTAGGAAGAGAGGCTGAGAAAGTAGGGGCTGTTCAGCCTGGAGAAGAGAAGGCTGTGTGGAGACCTCATAGCAGCATTCCAGTATTTGAAGGGGGCCTATGCTGGGGGGCACTCTTCATGAGGGACTGTAGTGATAGGACAAGGGGTAACAGGTTCAAGCTGAAACAGGGGAAGTTTAGATTGGATATGAGGAAGAAATTCTTTCCCCTAAGGGTGGTGAGGCACTGGAATGGGTTGCCCAGGGAAGTTGTGAATGGTCAGCTGTTGTTGATGCTGTTGTGAATGCTGGCGGCGCTCAAGGCCAGGCTGGACAGAGCCTTGGGTGACACGGTTTAGTGGGAGGTGTCCATACCCATGGCAGGGGGGTTAGAACTAGATGATTTTAAGGTCCTTTCCAACCCTAACTATTCTATGATTCTATGAAACATTAGGTACTGCTGGTACCTAACACTGTGATTACATATTATAAATATGTACCTATAATCTTACTTTAGGAAGGCAGGAGGAGAAGGGGGAAAAAGACACGCAGTCAGGAATCCTATGCTTGTAGCTTTAGGAAAAGCCATTGTTTGTGAACTTGTTGCCCATGCTTTTTGAGAGAGACTATATTAAGAGTGTAAGTGACCATCAAGGAAAGTGACTGACGCTAAGGAAACTAAAGGAAGTGCCTCGATCATAACATCATCTGTTATTCCTTGCAGACAGCTGCTTGACACTTTCCATGAAGAGGTAACTGTCTGAATAAAAAAACAAAGCACACATTGTTTACAGCTCACCATTGTTTGCTGAGAGCAAGTCAGCAATCTTCTTGTTCAAGTTAAATATTTCGCAATATTGATATGTCTGCTGTTCCCAGAGTGCAGCTGTTTCAGACTGCAGAGTTGGTGCTCCGGTCTCTAGTTATTCCTTGCCATCAAACTTAGAAAAGCAAGCAGGGATGGGAGGTCAGGGCACAAGCACGTTATCTCTCCAACAATTCAAAAAACAGTAAAAACCTAAATGAAGCAATTTTGATTTTAGCTAAATCTGAAACTGAATTACTTGTAAAATTCCTCAAGTACTTATGTTCAGCTGAGGTAAAATGCTTCAAATAATTTTGAAACAAAAAGAAAGAGAAGACATTAGACAGTGGTAGGACGGTAGGACATGAATGAACATCACTCTGTTTTCCCCTGTCATGAAATTAAACACCAGGAATCCTGGCCAAAAAGCCGACCTAGATGCCGGAGTACATAGCCTCCTCCCTCATCAGCTACCTTGGGAGACAGTGCCCCAGAAAGAGGGGATCCCCCTTGTTCTTCCACTGACACAAGGAAGGAAGACGTTTCAGTGATACAGAACAGAAACAAAACCAAGAATCCCTCTATAAGCGTGACTAGGCGGTGTTCAGATGAGAGGTATTACGATACCTATAAATCCACTGCTTTTTACGAGCAGTGGTACTGAAGTTGGAAAAAAGGCAAAAACCCAGGAGAAATCAAGATACAGGTGAAGTTTCACCAGCTAGCCTGTATGTAATTTTGTGTACCCACCCATAAGATGAACAAAAATCACATGATCTGTGCAGGGAAGGGCAGGTAGCCTCACTCAGGAAACAAAAAGGCCTTTTAATTGAAGAAGATGGGAAATTTGCCTTCTGTAAAAGCAGTTTGTAGCCCTGTTAGCAGGGAGGTTTTGGAAGGGACTCTAGAACAGACTGCATGCATATAAATATATACAAGTCTGTTTGTGTGACTGAGTAAAACTTATTTGTCTAATACAGAACCTGATGAGTCTCTAAAGGTAATTACGTGCTGGTGCTGCTGACCACAAGATTAGATAAGCATATATAGTGGCAAGATCTTCTCCAATTTAATCTTGCTAACAGAACAAGTTGAACAGTTGTCCTGTGTTGTACTACAAAAACTTGAACATTTGAAAACGGGGCAGCTGGCAGAGCTAAGGAAGAGACAGAAGGAAGGAAGGGGGAAAGGCAGGAGGCAGCTGCATTGCAAACTGCAGCCAAGCAGCAGCTCTGGCAGTGACTGCACAAGCAGCTGTTTGCTGTTCAGTCTGGTTACAGCTGCACCACCAAGAAGGAATGTAGGGAAAAAAACCTGACAGATAACAGTGTAGAAAGAACACAATGTTTTCCCCTTCTCCATTCTCCAGTCCCATCAGAGGAGTTATGGAAACCTCATGCAAAACTGCTTAGATGCCCATGCTAACTACATCAAAACAGACAAGTCTGGAAAACATGGCAAAGTTCAAGCCTAAGCCCTACTGTACTTTTCAGCAAAAAAGATAATTTAACAGGGGGAAAAAATTAGAAACCACACATCTAACTAGTTTAGCTTGTTTAAAACTACCAGGCTTTCTTCTTCTCTTTCTTTCTTCTCTTTCTCTTTTCTTCTCTTTCTCTTCTTTCTTTCTTCTTTCTTCTGTAGAAAGATTTTCTTAAAGAACACTACTATAAAATTTCTAGATCTGTTCAGTAGTCCAAAAGCCCTTTGTAGCAAAGCCGGATATGTATTATTGTTCCGTGTTACTTGTCACACAGGTAGTTCAGAAAATGGTGAAATGGGTACTGTCAGCACCACCTTTCATCTGCTTCCATAACCAAAACCCCATCAGTGCTCTAGACACACAAACAGTGAATGAGGACTGCTCTTTCTTGGAAAAATACAACAGTAAGAGGACCAAAAAGGTGTTTTGTAGAGCATAAAACCCCACAGTCTGATAAAATCTCAGTTTGGAAATAATTCTGCCTGGCAACCCTTTAATCCTGTTTTGAGATAGCTTCTTCCCTGCTTCCTTTGATCCAACATGGTGTTGTGGTTTAAGCCCAGTCACAGGATAGATGGATACATTCAACAAAGTCCTAATGAGGTTTAATCCCAGTTTGCACTGAAACTATATGGCATATGTTATATGGCATGGCTATATGTCTTCTGGGCTTTATGGGATGACAGGTTGACAATTCTAATCAGTTTTGCATATCAAAACCAAACTATGCCACGATTTACTTACACTTGACTTACTTTTGCTTCAGAACAACCATCAAAAACCATCAGAAGCCCCAAAACAGTGAAGGACTCTCCCCTGCAGATAAAGGTATCACTTCACTTAAGAAGTGCTTTATTTATTCAGGGTAACCTTGGGAATATCCAAAGAGTAGAACATAAAAGAAAACCACTGCAACTCTAGGGAGCACAGTGAAGTGTTGATAGTTATGTAATAAAACTTTTATTTATTACTTTACATTCCTAAGAACACAGAACAGGCCCTTACCAAGGAGAGGCACTATTGTATTTTCTGAGGAGCCTGATTAAAAATGACAATAGCTTAATGGTCTCCATAGTAGTGTTTAGTTCAGCCCTTCCTGGGAAGTGTTAACAGAGTGTAAAATAATTTTTAAGTATTTTACCAGCTGCCCTTTATTCTGGACATGTAAATCAAGGCATGGTACCCACCAGAGCATCACAGAGCTGTAGCCCAACACCATTTCCCACGCATCAACCAGCCCCATCCTCTCAGGGCTCTCTGCCTTAGCTGCCAACTATCATAATATTCTCTTATCTAGAGTTGAGATTCACTGAAGCTGCAGCCTCATGTTACATTCACAAATCAAACAGCTCAAACCATAAAGCAGTATCATCTTCCTTTTATTCCAGAGCTGCAAGACTCCTTAAAAACCTATCTGAAATCAGGAGGGGGCAGAAGTAATACAAGATAAAAGGTTTCACAACCCAAGAAGCTACAGCTATTGATGCAGGAAACTATTATTACAAAATCTGTTTGCTGAAGCCTGCTGAGGAAGAACTAAGATGTTGGCTAACATGGTGCTACGCTGCCTCACATCAAATTACTGGCAGTAATTACACAATGATTGTGCCCTCTTGTGACCACACTGATTCAACTTGTTTTTACAAATAAGTGGCCCACTAGAAAACTGGATGCTAGGCTCCTGACATCTTATTAACCATTTATAAAATAAACTGGATCATGAGTACACTGCTAAAGACATGCTGCACCAAAACTACAGGTACAATCTCGGCACATTTCAAAGTGGACACATCTTCTTACACAGCACACAAAAATCACAGGGGAATCAGCCCAAACTCAAAACCCTCAAAACCAATTGTGTAAAGAAGGTGGCTGAACCTTTTGCAGCTTACTCTCCATTACAAGCAATCAAAGCCTGTGCGACACGTGTTGTTATGTTAGCTTGTTAACATTTGATGAGCTATTTTACCTACTGAGCTACTTTTCTACAGTCACATACGTGAACAGTTTCTGGATTACACTGCCAGAAGCCTTTGCAGCAGGCACAGAAAGTCAGGTACCCCTAAGTGTTATAACTTTTACTACAGCAGAATACATATGAACGACTAGGCAAAAGAGGAAATGCAGATCTATGAACTATCAGGCTGCATTTGGTTTGTGAACTACCTCCACACCCCTTATGGATAAGAGGTTCATTAACTGATACTTCCCAGCAGCCAGTAGGCAACTGGCTTGTGTGGAGATGGGCAAGTGGCACCTATCAAAGCAGCAGGAAGGAGACTCAAGCAGGCAATACAAAGAGCTGGTGGAGTTGTGCAGTTGAAATTCTTATCTGAGAAGAGAGGGAAGGGGAGGTTAGGAACTCCTAAGGCTCTCTCAAGTGGCAACAGGTAAGTTCTTGCTGTTTTTTAAACCAAGAAATATTTGGCTTGGGGTAACTTAAGTAATTCTGCTACAAGATGTCAGCAATAAGCTCATCCGTGCACTAGTTTCTTGGCTGCAGTCTCCACAGCAGTGAATTACATGCAGCATCTTGGAACACGTGGACTCCCAGCTCGGTTTATTTGTGTGGTTTTGTCTCTGTGCTGGAATTTTATGGCAACCATACGATTCAAGAGCTCTGTAAGCATAGGGCTCCATGTGTGCCTCCCACAGAATAAGCCCTCTGATGCTGAGACTAGCCTGGGCAGCGTGCTGCCCTTGGATACTCTTGCAAGGGGCATAATCCAGCCCCGGCCGACTTGAATCAATTCTAGATTAATTCACAAGAATCCACGCTCGGTCTGGGTCTCTGAAGCCGGCTGGACCAATACTTTGCAGTGAAAGGGCCCCGGGCCCGCCACGGCCGAAGGAGCGAGGTCGGTCCGCCCGCCCTACCGCGAGGCGAGCGGGTGGGCGGGGAGGGGTGTTCCAGGGGGCCGTAAGGAGGAGACGGAAAAGCCATCCCGACAACCCCCCACACCACAGCAAGCAGGACCGCTTCCCGTTACACCTGAGGGGAGGGGCGTGAGTTACATAAAGGCAGGGGCAACCCACCATGGCGGCGGTGGGCCCCGACCGACGACGAGCGCGGTGCGACGGCGAGGGGCAGGAGCACGGCCGCGGGGGAAGGGCCCGGGAACGTGTGGTGCAGCCCCGCCGGGTGGAACGAGAGACGCGGTTCCCTCCCGCTGCCCGCCGCGCTCACCTGCCACCGCCGCGGGAGCCGGGTCCGGCGGAGTGCCGCCCGCCCAGGGGGAGGGAGGCAGGGGGACGCGGGGCGGGGCGGCGTGACGGGGCGCATGCGCGGCCCTGGAGGGCGGAAGAGGGGCTGGGGTTACCGTGAGGCGGCTGGGTAGCGTTTGCGCCGGGCGGTCCGGTGGGGTTCGCTCGGGGCTGTGTGGCTTTCGTCCCTGGTCTTTGACGTTATCGGATACCAGCGGTTCCCACGCACCCCCCACGAGCCCCGTTATAAGAATCATAGCGTCAGCTGGGTGCAAAAAGACCTTTGAGATCATGAAGTCCAACCGTTGATGCAGGACTGCCAAGGCCACCACTAAACCGTGTTACTAAGGGCTCTGTCTATGCAGTTCACCAACACTTCTCTGGGGTGGTGATGCCGCCACTTCTCGGGCAGCCTGTTCCAATGCTTGAACACCCTCTCTGTGAAGAATTTTTTCCTAATATCCAGTCTAAACCTCCCCTGGCACACCACAAGGCCATTATCTTACTACTTGAGAGAAGAGACCTACTCCGCCTCACTGCCATCTCCTTTCAGGTGGTTGTAGAGAGTAATAAGGTCCCCCCAGGCCACCTCTTCTTCAGACTGAATCCCCCACTTCCCTCAGCCGCTCCTCATCAGACTTGTGCTCCAGGCCCTTCAACAGCTCTTGCCCTTCTCTAGAGATGCTTCAGCACCTCAACGTCCCTCTTGTAGTGAGGGGCCCAGAACTGAACACAGCATTTAAGGTGCAGCCTCACCATTGCCCAGTACAGGGGATGATCGCGGCCCTGGCCCTGCCCGCCACACTATTGCTGATACAGGCCAGGATGCTGCTGGCTGCCTGGGCACGAGCTGTTCATGTTCAGCTCTGTCAGTCAGCACCCCCAGGTCCTTTTCCTTTGGGCAGCTTTCCAGCCACTCTTCCCCAAGCCTGTATCATTGCATGGGGCTGTTGTGGCCCAAGTGCAGGACCCGGCACTTTGCCTTGTTGAACCTCATACCACTGGCCATAGCCCATGGATCCAGCCTGTCCAGATCCCTCTGCAGAGCCTTCCTGTCCTGCAGCAGATCAACACTGCTGCCCAGCTCGGTGTTGTCCGCAAATTTACTGAGGGTGCACTCAAGCTCCTCATCCAGCTCATTAGTAAAGATATTAAACAACACTGGCTGTGATACCAAGCCCTGGGGGACACCACTAGTGGCTGGTTGCCACTTAGATGTGAGAAGGAAGGGTTTGGTCTGTGTTTGAGCTGATACAGCATTTCTTGTGTCTCTTGGCATTTCGCTGGAGCTGTGCTTTATCTGATCAGGCAGGAGTTTGATACTGTGAGGGCTGGAGCATGCTGCAGCACCTGTAGTTCAAGGGTTGTCTTTGGGCAAACATGGGCAAAAAAAAACTACACTGAGGGAAAGCAGCTGCATGTGGGGGTTTGGAGAGGGGAGAATGCAAGCTTTGCAGTGAAAATGGGAACATACATTCCATTGCTATCTAACAGTGGGCCAGCAGCAGGGTTTATTTTGGCTCAGGCAATTCATGGTGATGGCACAAAGTGGCTGCTGCTGCTCCAAGGGGAGGCTTTGGTGCGGCGTTGCTGACAGGAGTTGCTCTGGCTGTGCTTGGCTTCATGTAGTTGGACAGAGGAGAACAGAGGTTGGCAAGAGGCAATGGCTGCATGGGGTATCTAATCCTCTGTGCCAGCTCCACTTGTATCAAGTGTCATATGAGAATAGTTACTCTTCTTGCTGTACTTGGTCTCTGACTATTCTCTTTCCGTTAGAGAGTGGTTTCTATGGAAAATACATTTTCCAGGCCAATTAAAAAAAACAAAACAAAACAAAAAAAAAAAAAAACCCCAAACAACCAAGATTTGCACATAAGTAAAGGCACATGAGTGCTGCTGGATAACACACTCTACATCCCAGGACAGGTTCACTGTGAAAATGGGTCTGTTGGCTTGCTATTTTCTCATAAACATGTTTCCCTTTTCTGGTTCAATGCTACGTACAGAAGCTTATCTCCTTTCCTCTTGGCACATGAGAAAGCTGCCATTCAATGGCAAGCAGAGGCAGGCAGAACAGTTCCTGAGAAATACCATCACCCTGATCCCCCCAAACCCAAATTAATGCCGTCTCCTAGGTAATACAGATCAGAGTGGTCCAGCTTCAGATTTTGGAGAAACTGCTCTCTATGAATTCAGAGAGAGAAGGATCTAGGAGAGGAAAAGGCTGTACCAGCTCCTTCCTCCCCACCTGTGCACCCAGTATATATATACCTATCTCACAGAGTGCTGCCGTACACTCCCTTCAGTGAAGGAATATATTTCCACATTAAACACTTCCCCTCAGGTTTGTTTCAATCTCTTTATTTGTTTGTAGTGTCTCTCTCTGCCTGTGGAGCAATAAGGGTAAGCCTCGGTCCAGTTTTGCTTAAAGCTCAACTTAAGAACTTGAAAAGAGTTAGCTAGGAATATTTTATGGGCTGTTAGAAACAAAGACAGACCTTATTAAGGAAAGACATGCCCTGAGAAGTACAGTCGTCTTAAATAACTGCCTTGTACAAAAGCAAGCACAGCTAACCAACTGAAAATGTCCTCTGCCTCCAGCCCCGCAGCTAAATAACTGCATAGTTTTTCCAGCTACATACTGCAGAGCTGGAAGCTGGAATCTCATGCTTCCCTGCCAAGTTCGCCTCTATAGATGTGCATAATAATCCTAGGATTTGCTTTTTTTCCCAAATACAACACAGTTCTGCTGAAAAGCGGGAAGGTGTTTTATAAATCCATACTTATCTAAGAATGAGTGGCTGGAGGTTTACAGTTCCAAACAGAATACTATGCTATTTGAGCTGGCATTTTTGAGAAAGAGCCAGAGCATCATCCGTGGGGAAAATGGGGATAATCATTACTATCTAAACCAGAACTATTTAATGAGTTTGGGTTTTTATTCCTGCCACACACTTCCCGTCATATATCTCATAGAGGTCAGAGGTGGTGAAAATTCGTTAGCAAACAAGTGAAATAATTACAAGATGGGCTGAACTGCTCAGAGTGCACCAGTTTTGATCAACACAAAGCATTTTAGGTTTTGCATAAATGCATCTCAGAGAATTAAAATTCAGCAATGCCTTAAGGGGCTGTTTTCCTGAACACAAAACCCCAAGCAGTCCTTCCCAAACCTATCCATGTATTTGAAAGGTACTAACTTGTATGTACATGGCAGAGATACTGCTAGCCATAAGCAGACGGACCTCTCTGGTCAGACGGTTAAGACGGTGGCTTCCCAGCAAGCCTTGGGAACTGCAGGCCCACAGCTGATGGTCTGATAGAAGCATCAGTTTGTCAGAGCTTTGTGTTTCCAATTTTCTCCTTGCCACTTATCATAATGTACACTATTATTCTTTACTGGCCTCATAGTTGCTACATTGTATGTTCATGATGTCCGGCCTGGCAGCTGCTTTGCTTCCCCAGGCTGGTTCTCTTCAAGATGAAAGCTTGACACTTAAGAAGTTGTAGGGAATCTTACCTCCCAGCTTCCTGAGATGAACACTGGGGATTGGAGCAAGGTCATTGCTGTGTTCTATGAAAAGGTAGGAGGAATCAGTGGGGAGACTGCTATTCTAAATGAGAAAACTGTTGCTTTTGTGCTCTTATTTCTGGTTAGAGAGTTAGTGATATTGCTTTGTAATGTATTGTGGCTCTCATCCAGCACCCCTGGAAATCATCGAAAAAGCTCCCATTGTCTTCAGTAATAGTTTGATCAGGCCGTCATCCACAAAGACACCATTGTTTAGGTTTGCTGCCCTTGTGGGCTTTGGCACAGTACTCCCCTCCTGCCCTCAGATACATCTATCTACGAAGTCCTTGCAAGTAGTGATTTACATGTGTAATGTATAATCTCAGATGGCAGAAAGAGGTTACCTTATCCTGAAAGGGATTTTGAGGCAGGATAGTGAGCGATTTGTTGTGACTGTTCTGGTAAATGCTTCTCCTCTCTTTTGTTAGTAAATATAAAATAAGTTACATCATTTGGTTCTCTTAAAGACCTGAGTTTAAAATTATACTGGCTTGTTGGGTTAGCAATTGTAGAATCAGAAATACAGTTAATACTTATAAAATTGCACTGGTCAGAAATTACATTTTAGGAAATGGAAATCTGATTAGGGACCTAATGCATTTAAGCTTAGACAGCCATGTCGTTAGTTCTGCAACAATAATTTTAGAACTCAAACGACCAGCTTATGTGTGCTGTGCTGCATGATGCATATTAATAGCGAAAGGGACCTCAGACTCCCAAGGTTTGGACTGTATCTGAAGTTGGGCAGTGTAGAGCCTATGGAAGTTTCACAGCAGGATTAGTGATCATTTAAAATAATCGGCAACAAAAGAATAAAGTCTAGATGCTTTGTTGGTTGGTTGCCCTTTAAGAGATCTGTAAGGCTTCGATACTTTATCTCCTTGCTGTAAAGGGTCACTTATTAAATCAAAAAATTCAAACACAGATTCTTAAAACTGGCCTTTATTGTCATGTATATTTCTTCCATCTATTTCTAATACATCTTGTATCCAGGATTAATGTTAACAAACTAAGAAACAGTTTCCAACTGTGCCCAGTCAGGCAAGGGATAGAGATTATTTATCAAACAGAGATGCTTTAGGAACAGGAGTGCCCTCTGAAAAACTAAGTTTAAAATATTGCTGTTCCTTCATAGTAAAAGTTCTCAGAGAGAGAGAAAGAGAAGCAGATATTTGACTTAAGAGTAAACTGTGAAAGCTTAAGTAGCTGGCTTTGTTGTTTGGGGTTTTGGTTGTTGGTTCTGGATTTTGTTGGTGGTAGTGGTTAGTTGTTCTTTTTTTCCCCCAGTGTTATGCTTGGGGGGGGAAAAGAACTTCACTTGGTTCAAAAGAGAAATCATGATCTGAGAGGTCAGAAACAGGACATAAGCTTGCATGAAAAGGATCTTTGGCTGTTGAGTAACTGTGGCTTGTGTGCTAGGCTCAGCTAAATAGCATGTATCAGATATACCTGCAGGGCGAGATCCCACAGGAGCGTAAACACCTACCTTCAGGAGGCTTTGGATACAGACTGAATGCCAGATAGTTGTATCTTGCCAAGAAGGTGTCATGCACTGAGTATAGGTTTGAAGTGTGTCATCTGGCATCGTCCACAGATCATCGAGTTAGCTGCTGAATGAAGAGCATTCCCTTTCCTAGACATGTTGCCAAAGAGCTGCACTAACACAGCTGCACCACTGCTGGCCTCCAAGGCAGCAGATAAGCGTGTGGCTATCTGTATAAACAAAACATCTCTTTCTCAGTGCCTTTGAGCTCTGAGTAAGCTCAGCATCACACAGCACAGACATAATCTAAAACTGCCTTTAGAGTTTGGAGGATCATGCTTTACGATTTGGTTGTCTGTGAGCCATTTATGTTTTTAAGAAGTTGAGGGTGTCTGTGCTTCTTGTAACTGTGTATGGAGCATCCTAAGTTTCATGACTTCTCAGGCTGTAGATGTAAATACAGCATTGTATGTAACAGGGCAAGACTGAAATAATCCATGGCTTGAAAAATAACTAGCTGAAAAATTTGTGCTACTGCTTTGTTATATGCCTGGGGTATTCATGGATTTATGTCGTCTTGCTAAGGGAGAATACACCTCTGTTTGGCACATGCTGCCATTTCTTCCTTTCTATCTGTTCCTTCTCCTGAGGACAGAGAGCATGAAATGAGCTACAACCATTCCTGCCCCAACTTAAGTTACTGATTAGCCATATGGGTTAGGAACAAAATAATCCTTATAAATCAAAGACACTGGAAAAATGCAGCAGAGGCAGTCTCTGAAGAAGTATGCTCAGACTTAGGTACAGGCTCAAGTGCTGTGGGAAGTTTTAATCTATGCTATTAGAAATTCAGTAAGACTTGATGTGACTAAGGTGAGATGAAGCCACTTAGAGACTGAAAATTTCACCTATCATGATGAAGACAATAATTATGTTAAATATTGTTGTTAAAAGTTGAATGAACCTCTCAAATTTCTGACCAGTCATGTCTGCATATATAGAGGGCAGAGAAACTATCACAGCTGCTCCTTCGTTTTATTCAGCGTTGATTTGGATGGTATCCTTGGAAGGCTTCTGTGTCATAAACTTCCACTCCTCTTCCAAAGCAGATGGTCTCACCCACACCACGTGCCCAGCAGTTCATAGCCAGGGATGCATTGCCTCCAAACTATGCCAGAGCATGCACTGCCAGACACAGAATAAGGGCCGCATAAGGACCAAAACTATGCCAGGAAGCATGCTAATACTTCGACAGTATGGATGACAGCGAGACAGTGGATGGGCGTGGTGCCTGGGCATATAGCTTACACACACAGCCATAGGATTTGTGATACTATTGGTTCTTTTTCCTGCCTTCTGTGCTGGCGAACAGAGCCACTGTCAGCTATCAGGGCAGTCACAGCAGTGGCAGCTGCATGCTGGGAGCTTATGGAATACATAGTGCATCTTGTACATAAAATCCCGGTGGGGTCCTCACATGCCTGTGCTATCCGAAAAGGGAACAGGTGCAGGAGCTGGAAGGATCTCCACAGGCTTCTGGCCAATGTGCCAGTGCTTTAGCTGTGCTGTTGCTCATCTTGTCTGCAGGAGACTGGGTCAGCTCCAGCAGAGAAATTCAAAGCAAGGCACTCCCTACTTTTCTCTTGGAACATAGCTGTGTTCTTAATTAACACATCAGTGTTTGGGCCAGACCCCAATTGCATGGCTCAGTGGTGCTGTCATTTTCCTGGCAGTGGGCTCCAGTCGGTGCTATGGCCAAGGCAGAGGAGGCAGAGAGGGCAGAGAAGCATCGACTCCAAGAGACACCTCAGAGGGAGGCAGAGCATGAGGCCGGAGTCACCAACTGATTCATAACAAGTCCTAAGCCATGATGTGAGGTTCTGCTCTTCAAATTTGGGACCCAGCTGTGGGCAGCTACGTAAAGCGTACTTGTACAGGTTCTTGCTAGGCAGCCATAGTGACCAGATTTTGGGATAAGCTTCAGTTGTCTGTTGTGACCAGAAAGAGAACTGAAGAGCCTGGGAGGCTTGATGATTCAATTCTGTCTCTGGTATTGAGGAGATGAAGGCTTCAGTCCTTGCATTTTTCTGTTTCTTTATGCCAAGCAAAAGACGGGGAGTCTCAGGCAACATTCAGAAGAGCAAGAGGCTCTCAGTTGTGACAGGCCTGACCTCTTAGCAAGAGCTTTATATATGGCTCAGATAGAAACTGCATAAAACAAGGAACTTCTTTCAGAGTAGACATGAAATCACTGCTCCTGATTTGAGAGATGCCTCTGAGGCAAGGAAAACAGACTGACAAAATAAATCACTGAATATGCACGTCAATTCATCTCCATTATCCTTTGGGACTCAAAGCATGCTTCTCTGTAATGTTTTGGGTTTTGGAGGGTCTTGGTTTTAAGTACAGAACATGTCTAATACTCTTTAATTGGCTTTCAACTTGTTTATTTTTTCTCATTCCCTGAAATTAGAAAACCCCTTTTTCTTTTCCTTTATTGGGTACAGGAATCTTGCACTGTAAAACAGAAGTTCCCAAGCTGGGAACTTGGGCTCTGACGCAGCCTGAATGTCCTGTTACATGAATGTTCCATGAGGAAAAAGGGAACCTTTCTGTATCATTTAGCACATTTAGCAACCATTCGTGCTGCTGGCAGCACAAACCTCTACTTGTTGCAACCTAAGAGCAAGAAGAGCTGGATGACAAGGACTCTCCCTTTCCTGAAGAGCCTCAGTTTACAGAACAACATGAAATTCACAGGTGAGTGGGATGGATTTTACTGGAAGCCACCCATCTCATCTGTGCCAAGGTGACAGCGTGTTGAGGCCTCCCTTGCATGGCCCTGAGCCAGCAAGTGCCTGGTGCAGTTGAGAGCTGCACAAGTAGGTGGAATTCTAGTCTGTGCTTGGAAGAGATCTTTGACCTCTGTTTCACCAGGTGCTGTTCTCTTGTACCACAGGCCACAGACCTTTGGGGTCCTGGTCAAGGTGGGTCCTGTCATAGCAGGCCACTGCTTGTGATGAGGAGCTGTGAGAGGGCTCAGCTGGAGCCTTTCCCCATCTCCTCTGCCTCCCAGTCTGGCACCCATGTGTAAGCACTCTCTTGCCCTGGTTCTTACGTGGACTGCACTATTGGTGTGTCATGCCTAGGCCTGTACCTCACTGATCCTGATGTGGCTTCTGGTGTGACTGAGGACCTGCCTGTCCCTGCAGCCTGGTGGGGCGGTGGGCAGACTCTGGCTGAGCCTTTCACCCTGTGGCTCGTGTTCCACCATCCTTGATCAGGAGCAGTGGGGCAGTGCCCCATTGGTGAGATAGATTTCTGCCTCACCCCAACCTGTAGTATCTGATATACCTCCTCCTGCCAAAAATCCCTCCTCCAATGCTCCCATGCACCTGAAATGGGCAGAGCAGGGAAGGGAAGGGAAGGGAAGGCTGGGGATGACACAGGGATGTTGTTGCTGCAGCATCTTTTCCAGTCAGTGAGACAGCATTTCAGGAGTGGAATACATAAACCCTCTGTTTGGTGCATGCTTTTGTATGTGGGAAACACATGCAATATCCAGTGTCTGTACATGTATAGCTTTTGGTTATGCTGAATGTGTTAGATGAAATGAAGATGTATTCAGGCCTTCTCTTGCACTGTACACAGATGCAGAGGCTCTGTGGACTTCAACTTACATTCAACAGTCATGTGTGAATGAAGGCTTTCCTGGCTTAGCATAACCCTGCTCTTTTCCTTCATAGATGAGTCTGACTTATGAATACTGAAGCAGATGGTCTGCAGAATTTTTATTAGGTTGGATTATTTGCCTTGTATTGCAAGGAGAAAAACAGTCCAAATTGGTCTGTGTTCTCATGTAACAAATAGTATTGTCTAGCATGCATGAAATGCAGGAAGGAACTTGGAAATTTGTAAAGAAATACTGCACTGTTTTCACAGGAAGGCACTTCAAAGGTGTCTGGGATTTGCAGATGAACAGTGTGAGAAGTGATACCGGGAAAGGGTGTATCATTTGATACTGTACCTTAAGTGCACTGCCAGGACCTAGTTATGACTTTGACTGCCTAGAGACACCTTTAGGTTAGAGAACTGTATTTATTCAGAATAAAGCAAATTGATGGTGCTATTGCAGAATTAATATTCAGTGTAATTAGGTAGTATGTTGCAAGCAAAGCTGTGTTAATTCATGTACTTGCTACAAAACCTCATGGAATTCAGTGTGCGTTGAAGCATTTCTTAAATTTAAAAAGCTAAATTGAGGTGAAACAGGCCACCCATGTCCTCCATACACTGCTGCTTCCAAGACGCCTTTGCTCAGGGATAAGGCCAGATGAACATACTCTCAGGCAATCCCGAGAGTGCACTGAAGTAGTGCCTTTGTGGGAATTTCTGTCTGCGTCAGCTATAGGAGATAGAGGCAACGTGATGTACAGCCAAAGCAGCATTTACACTTCTCGAGCTCCTTCTCTGTTTTGTTAACACTCTGTGTTATGCAGGTATGTCCCTGCTACACTTGTGGGATAAACACTTGAGTGTGCTTGGAAGTGGTGGCCTGGAAGCATCTCTCTTAGTTCTGCTCTAAATCAAACCAGCTGAACTACACTCAGCCCATGTTCTGTTTTCACTGATGCCACTGGGAAGTGAGAAGCGATTTTTGCTTTTCACTGGGTGCTTTTCTGCCCAATGACTGCATCGAACTCGACATTGGTGAGCTTTTTCAGGACAGCCAAGGCACGTTCTGGAAGCAACCTGAAAGAGACAACAACAGGAGATTTAATGTAGGATAAGAAATTGTAGAAGTTAACTGAAAACTTAATTCAGTTGTTCTAAGGTTAACTCTAGCTTTGAAACAGTGCTCTGGTAAAAATACCACCTCAGCAGAGCTGCTACACTGCATAGGAAAACCATGAGAAAGAACAAATCTTGCTGTATGTGGCAAAGAGACACAGTAGAGCCCTTTTGAAGCAACTTTCCTAGCCTCTGACACATCAGTCTTTGATGTTTACATGAAGAAACAAACATTAATAAGCAGCAGGCTCTCAGCTCTTTCTGGAACTATTTTGAGGCTCCTGGCAGACAAAGTGTTTCCGGGAAAAGGGAAACAGCAATCTGGACAGAAAAAGCGTTCTTTTATTCTCTCCCTACCCTCCCTGTCAGCCTGTCGTGCATTTGCACTGGGCTGGGAGTGTTTAGATGAGATGTTTTGCGTTCTTTTTTTCTTACCTTTCAATAAGTAAAGCAACACTTTGATGTGGTGGAACAAAAACCATTTTCTTGTTGGTCAGTATTCCTTCCATCAGGGCCTCGACAACCTCCTCAATCTCCAAAATCTTCCCAAGCCTGCACAGGAAAGCGAGCATGTGAGAGCTGCACTGGTAAAACAGGGGAGGTATGAGCTGATGTACAATGCTTCACATATGCACATGCTCAGGTAATTCAAATGCAACTGTTATGGGAGTTAAAGGAAACTGCACCTTTTCTTTAGCCAATGCTACAACTGTTTTTATAGAGTCAGTTGGAACACAAGGCCTAAAGCTGGTGCTAATGTGTAGTGTCTTGATACGCAGAAAGCAGGTCAGGAAAGCAGAGATTCGACAGTTACCTTGTACTTGGGTTTTTGACAAATCCAGTATTTATAAAAACCGGGCAAAGACACGTGGTTTTTATTCCATCCTTTCCCAGGGTAGACAGCTCCTCTGTCAGAGCTTTATGAAATCCAACTGCAGCAAACTTGCTTGAACTGCAGGCATGGGAAAAGCACAAATGAGAAGGCAGAAATACTATTTCTAACTTTCTACAACTGGAAATGGCCTAAAAGAACCGCACAGTACTGACTAGGAAGCAATAAAATAAAATCCAGTGGAGAAACAGCTGAGAAACGGTGCAGAGACTGCTTCTAACTGCCCCTGTGCCTGAGCATAGCGCTGGATCAGGGGCAGCAATTGTGGAATGCAGAGCGGTGCCTTTCAGAAGTTGCATTTGCAGTGAGCAGACAGACAAATGTCAGGAATTCTTAGAAAATGAGAACCAAAGTGCATCAGTTGATGGCCTTCCCGGTTTTCCCATGACAGGAGATTCTTCGAAGGCATACAGCCTGACGCTCTGATGTTCAGATGGATGGGCAGAGTAGAAATGGAGAACAACCCTCTCCTGCTCCTTGTACCACACAGGAGTGTCTCGTGACAGTTGTGTGTGCACTGTGTGTGCCATATGAGGAACGTTGCTACACAAATTGGTGCATGCCAAGCATATGAATCAACTCCCAAGAAAGTAAAACCATTTTATTGACTGTTACTGATTTGGACAGCGTAATTCCAATAAAATCCCTGACACGAGGGTGCTCACGTTGCCAGCAGTGAGTGGCTTTCTAAGGAGGAGCGTTCCTAGAGGAAGATTGCTCCTCCTGGAACTGCTGTCATAGAGGGCTGGGTCTGATACAGAATGACAGTATGCAGTCTAACAGGTTTGCTGTTCATGCACCATGATTTTCTAGATGTGTTTCAAGTAGAAAAACAATTTTATCTCATGGTGGAAAAATTATTTCTATAGACTAGTCACTACCACAAGGATAGAAAGATCGGAAGTTACTCATTAGGAGTTTTCTTGCCAGCAGTACAACAACTCACAGCAGTACATTTTCAGAAAGAGAAGGGAAGCTAAGTCAAAGCTAATAAGAAACTTGTGCAGCTCCAAGTATCATTAAGTGCTGGCAGTTGGGCTTTTCTCCTTAGCACAGATCTCAGGCCATACTGTATTTAGTAGTGGGATTATTTTGGTTATTTTATGCTTTCTAACAGAGCAGATATTATTAAAAATAAATAATGAAGGGAGCTGGTTTTAAATTCACTTACCAGTAAGTCACCATGTAAGAAATAACAAAATGACCCGCTGCTGAAGCCACTGTGACAATGTGACCGTGGTTGTTTTTCATCATGGTTGGCAGAAAAGCTTTTGTGGTCTTGACATCAATGAAACCAACAGAGAAAATTGCAGGGGGGAAAAAAGGGAAGAAAAAACAAGGTTCTCTTAGGCATATTCAGCAATGACCCTGACTATCATTAATTAAGTGACAAATGCCATTGCAAATGCTATGTGCTGCACAGCACCTCAGGTTCTGAGAGCCACAGAGATACCCATTCTCCTTTGGGTTGGTACAGGTGGCAACCTATTTCCCAAACAGGAATGTTTCAGGAAGCTGGCTGTCAACAGGAGCTGATTCTCACATCTGTCCCAGGCTGCTTTTTAGATTTCAGGTGACACTCACAATACTGCCAGTGTCTCACCTCAGCACATACAGTAAAACACTCATCAATCTGTTGTTTCCCTTTTCTCCCACTGCAAAAAAAAAGTCCTTAACAGTTGGGGCAGGCTCAGATGAGCAAGATGTTAAAAGCAGGTTCCCAAGTGTCAGTCCAGCCGATGCCCCTGTGCTATACATATCTGAAAGACAATTTTGTATTCACTGCTAGCTGAAAATAATTGCTGGTCTAAATATGTGTCCTGAACAACACTCCCCCAAAATATAGGTATGAAGTTGGTGGTGGCCCTTACCCACATGTGAGCAAGAATGTTGACTTCAAACATCCTTTCAATCTGGTGGTCCTGAGTTGAGAGGAAGTCAGCAGCTGTAATCACACCAGCATTATTCACCAGGATGGAGACATCTCCAATTTCCTGTTTCACCTTTTGGACAGGAAAAAAAAACAAACAAAAACAAACAAACAAACAAAAAAAAAAAAAACAGAAAGTTTTTTGTCATAAGTTTTGGTTTGGTTTTTTTAATGGAGAAGAAGATAGTGCCCTGTTTCCAGAGGTGGTAGGAACCGTTGCAGCAGTACCATGAAATAGGGTTTAGATCTGATGCTTCTCCCTTTTAATTACTGCCAGTATCTGTAGTCTTGCACGCATTGCCTACAGACACAGTATGCTCTGAGCAATTTCTGTTGGGACTATGGACATAGAGACCGTTTTGAGCCAACTCATTTTATTTAACTACACAATGCCTTCAGTGCTCTCTGTTTGTTCTTTAGGAAACCAGAAAGCAGAAGTTCCCTCAGGAGCTGCACATCTAAGAACAAACCTGCAATGACATGTGGTGTGCCAGAGCCTCACAGAAGAGGAAGAGAGCGGCTGCCAACCGGGAAATCCTACTTCGCTCTCTGTATTGAAATAAGCAAGAAGTGGGCAGATTCCAGGGGCTGTCATGAATTGCATACCACGCCTCTTCTCTTGATTTCCCAACCTTTCTGAGGATGGAGCATTATTTGGGTAAGCATTTGGAAGTGCTCCTGCTCCCCTACCTTCTCTGCAGCACTGTAGATTTCCTCCCTTTTGCTGCAGTCCACCACGAAGGCTTGAACAGTGGCTCCCAGCCTTTTGCATTCTGCTGCTGTTTCCTCAATGCTGTGCTGTAAAGGCAGAAATGAAAGACATGTGCAACTGTACCACTGCCCACCTATCGATGTTTGAGCACTGTGCACACCAGTTGGAGACTGACTGCCAAAAAGGGCATGTGGCAACAAGAGTGAGTTTACCTTGGCGAAGCACACATACCTGGAGAATGGGACACTCAGTGGCTTTCCCACCACAGCAGGCAGACTGCACAGCTGAAAGCAGAGCTCTAAAAACACAGACCCTGATGACCCTCTCCCCTCCCCCTGCAAATGTGAAAAGTGGCCCTTTACATTTCTGTGTTCACAGACTGGATGTGAGAGGAGTGGTTTGCTCCAAAGGGCACAGTGTAGAGAGACTTTTCTTATGAGAACAGCATTCAGTACACACAAAACAGAAGCCCTCCCTAAGTCATTTTCTCAACCCACTAAGTGAGGGCAGAAATGACTTTGCTGGCAATGGGGACCTAAGCTGTCACAAATGACCTGGGACAGCTCAGAACCTGACAGAACCTGTGCAGGTCGAGGGTGTCCGGGCATCTCTGCTCAGCCCAAACTGCTGCTTAAGGCTGATGGCCCCCAGGAATGGGGCCTCTGTTAAGGCAGCTGGACTGGAGAAGTATGTTCTTAAAACCCTTGGGATCCCCCACCTCTTTGAATTGTATTTCAATGCCTGCTTACACACATCTTTACAACATATTCTCCAGCACTATATCGCTCACCAACTAAGGTTACTGCTTTTCGTCCATTCCACTACCATGCCTCCTCCCACCCACTCCAGACTCTGGTCTCAGCCATCATGGGTAGCACAAACAGGCACTGAAAATGTTCTACAATATCCTCCCTATTTATAAATGCCCTTGCACTAGGCTTGGCTTGGCTTGGCTTGGCTTGGCTTGGCTTGGCTTGGCTTGGGGGTTTATTTGTTTGTGGTGGGCTGTTTGTTTATTGCAGCTTCAGCAGGAACTCCTCTGCAGCTTCTGATCCACTGTGTCAGAAGCCCTCCCCACACAGAGCTGCCCACCCACTCCACCCCATGTACAGCCAATTGCTCCTATGAACATTCCTTTGCCTTGATCCCCATGGAATGACATCCTGAGTGTTTGTACCTGGCCATCCTCCACTTGCCAAGGTCTCTTGCATTTGGGCAGCTTTGTCAACGTTTAGTAAGGAGCTGCCTGCACATGTAACTGCGCCACAGGGCAGCAGGGCTCACCCATAGATAGCTCAACGCAGTGATTCCCCTTGATATGAGCGGGGAGGCAAACGCAACATATGCACAATCCAGCAACAGACACAAAATATCTGAGGCCGGGCAGGCAGCGAGCAGAAAGTGAACCCGCTTCTCTGTAGAAACAGGCTGCTGGTCTCACATGCCTTTCCCTGCCACACACGCAGAAGTTCCCACAGCACCTTGCTGACCCCTGCGTTCCCTCTTGCAGGTTCTCTCCGCCATGCTGTGGATAGCACCTCGCCGGTTAGCACCGAGTGACTGTGGGACCCTGACTCTGACATCCTCTGGTGCAATGGGGCAAACCCTGGGCAGGGGCTCAGCGTCCCCGTCCGTGAGCCTGCAGGAGCGGCCGTGGCAGGAGGTGTGCGGATGCGGTCGTGTGCCGCCCTTCCCGTGCTGTTAACCCCCAGTGCCTCCCTCGGGGACGAACGAGTCAAGACACGAGCTGTGCCGTTACCTTGCTGATGTCCCACAGCACCAGTCTGCTCTGACGCTTGGCAAACTCGAAGGCGGTCGCTCTCCCTATACCGTGGCCAGCGCCTGTGATGAGAACGAGCTCTCCACTGACAGACTTTCTCTTCACAGGGACAAAAAGCTTCACAAACGCCTCTAAGTAGGAGTAGATGAGTGTGACCACGAACAGGAGGATTTCCACAAACAGATTCATGCTGCTGCTGGCAGTCCCTTGGTTGTCTGACTGTACTTTAGCCTCTCCTGCTGAGGACGCGGGTTGTTGATTTACCAGCAGCCCTCCGGCGCACACACCGCCCTAGCGGTCAGTCACACCGCGCACCTCCAGCACAGGCTCACCGCCTCCACGGACCAAGAAGGGCGCCCGCGGCTGCCCTACGGGCCGCACCTCCCGGGGCCGCGCCAGGCAATCAGAGAGCGGCGTTTGGGAGGGGGCGTGACCATGGGGAGGACATCCCAGTGTGGAGGAGGGGGTCACGTTTGGGGCCGGTCCGTCAATGAGAGGCGAGCTGGTCGCGAGGGCTGTAGCGCGGGTGCTTTGCTCTTTCTCTGCCGTACCCTTGTGTGAGGAGGCATCAAAGCGTGTTCTGGTGTAACTTTTGCTGTTAGGTGCAAGAGAGACGGGAGTGGCAATGATGTTGCTCATTCAGTTGCTGGCAAAAACCCGAGGGCTTCTGAGTCGCTCTTCACCTCTGCATTTCAGTTCTATCTCAAATGCTGTTGTGTGACTGCCCAACTGCTCAGTCTCCTGAGGTCTTTAAGCAGTTCTCTTCAGGATGAGTCCAAGTCCTTCCTTTGGAATATCTGTGCACTGTCAGCAGTCTTTGTTCCCTACCTTCTTCTTCCATGTCACTTAATGAAAGCTGAACGGTGCAATCAACTTGAGGTTTCAACTTGAGGTACTCCACATGTGACATCTTGGCTGCCTGTTCCCTCTTTCTCTGTCTTTTAATTAGTTAGCTATCCATACCCTTATCTTCTGTCTTCTGGCTGCTTAGTTTCCTCAAGTCCTTCAGAAAATGACACGGACTGAATGAATTAGGTCATCCTTATTTAATTGAGTCTGAATTGCACAACTCACATTTGAACTTGCTTATGTGTAATGGAATATATAAAACCGTAACGAGAACAGGAATGCTTCTAGGAAATAGGATAAAACTAATTTCAGGTGGTTTGTCCTTCTCTAAAAACATAACTGTATGGTCTTACTTGAAAACGATTGATGAGAACTCCTTGGCTTTTCAGTTACAAACCTAAATATGCCTAGGTCACGTTCATAATTTTACTTAAGGATATTTCTGAGATGCTTGGGAAGGAGTGAAGGATGCCTGAACATCTGACCTCTGAACAAAATCGGACTAAAGTTAAGATCAGAGTTCTCGGATTTTTTTTCAATTTGCTGGTGGTTTGGCTGCCATGTTGCTCATCTTGTCTGCAGGAGACTGGGTCAGCTCCAGCAGAGAAATTCAGAGCAAGGCACTCCCTACTTTTCTCTTGGAACATAGCTGTGTTCTTAATTAACACATCAGTGTTTGGGCCAGACCCCAATTGCATGGCTCAGTGGTGCTGTCATTTTCCTGGCAGTGGGCTCCAGTCGGTGCTATGGCCAAGGCAGAGGAGGCAGAGAGGGCAGAGAAGCACCGACTCCAAGAGACACCTCAGAGGGAGGCAGAGCATGAGGCCGGAGTCACCAACTGACTCATAACAAGTCCTAAGCCATGATGTGAGGTTCTGCTCTTCAAATTTGGGACCCAGCTGTGGGCAGCTATGTGAAGATTGCTTGCATAGGCTCCTGCTGCACCTAAGGTGGCAGCGTGTTGAGGCCTCCCTTGCATGGCCCTGAGCCAGCAAGTGCCTGGTGCAGTTGGGAGCTGCACAAGTAGGTGGAATTCTAGTCTGTGCTTGGAAGAGATCTTTGACCTCTGTTTCACCAGGTGCTGTTCTCTTGTACCACAGGCCACAGACCTTTGGGGTCCTGGTCAAGGTGGGTCCTGTCATAGCAGGCCACTGCTTGTGATGAGGAGCTGTGAGAGGGCTCAGCTGGAGCCTTTCCCCATCTCCTCTGCCTCCCAGTCTGGCACCCATGTGTAAGCACTCTCTTATCCTGGTTCTTATGTGGACTGCGCTGTTGGTGTGTCATGCTAGGCCTGTACCTCGCTGATCCTGATGTGGCTTCTGGTGTGACTGAGGACCTGCCTGTCCCTGCAGCCTGGTGGGGCGGTGGGCAGACTCTGGCTGAGCCTTTCACTGTTGTGGATCCTGCTCCATCATCCTTGCTTGAACCTGATTACCACTTTTATTGCCAAGAGACACCTTTAGGTTAGAGAACTGTATTTATTTGTAATGAGGAGTGTTGATGGTGCTAATGTATCATTGATACTTAATATAATCAGGTAGTATGTTACAAAGAAGACTGTATTATTTCAGTACTCACTACAAAAGCACACAAAACTGAGTGCTCATTAGGACACAGTTTCTTAAATTTAAAAAGCTAAATTGAGGTGAAACAGGCCACCCATGTCCTCCATACACTGCTGCTTCCAAGACGCCTTTGCTCAGGGATAAGGCCAGATGAACATACTCTCAGGCAATCCCGAGAGTGCACTGAAGTAGTGCCTTTGTGGGAATTTCTGTCTGCGTCAGCTCTAGGAGATAGAGGCAACGTGATGTACAGCCAAAGCAGCATTTACACTTCTCGAGCTCCTTCTCTGCTTTGTTAACACTGTGTTATGCAGGTATGTCCCTGCTACACTTGTGGGATAAACACTTGAGTGTGCTTGGAAGTGGTGGCCTGGAAGCATCTCTCTTAGTTCTGCTCTAAATCAAACCAGCTGAACTACACTCAGCCCATGTTCTGTTTTCACTGATGCCACTGGGAAGTGAGAAGCGATTTTTGCTTATCACTGGGTGCTTTTCTGCCCAATGACTGCATCGAACTTGGCATTGGTGAGCTTTTTCAGGACAGCCAAGGCACGTTCTGGAAGCAACCTGAAAGAGACAACAACAGGAGATTTAATGTAGGATAAGAAAAATCAGGGAAAAAGTGGCATCACAGGTGATGGAAGAGCTGGTCAGGGAGTGGAAGTGTCCACACACAGATTGAGACCAAGGCTTAAGGTGGGTGTTATTTCTGAAGAATACATAGCCCCCATTAATCTCTGTCTAGTTTAACTCCAATCCTGGTCATGTCCTTGACATTTCCAAGTCTGGGTATCTACTTGATAGTATTTGGGTTGCAATCCTGCTGCAGGACCAAAGAAGGTCAATATTAGGTGCATATTGGGTGTGTTATGCTCTAAAAAGCAGCAGGCCTGTGGAAAGATGAGATGTGAAACAGAGGTGTGGTTTCCTCTCTGAGGATTTCTTCTCTTACAAGTCATGTCTCTGTGTCCTCCCTCTCCCACACTAAGACACAAAAGCAAAGTTATCCTAAGGGCTTTGACAGCATTAAGTTTGACTTGTCTATGCTTCTGCAACTTGCACTGTCAGCATGCAGCTCTTGGAGATGCAAAAAAGACAAAAAAGTTTTTTTCCACTCTCTGTGCTGGGTTTTGCAAACAAGATATTACCAAGTGTCTCATGAAATACTGTAGGAGTTAATTGAAAAGTTAATTTAGTTGTTCTGATGTGATTCCAGATTTGGAATCTGTGCTCTGGTAAAAACACCTCCTCAGCAGAACAGCTACACTGGCTATTAAAATCATGTGACAGGACAAATCTTGCTTTATGTGGCAGAGAGATGAAGTAGAGCCCTTTTAAAGCAATTTTCCCAGCCTCTGTGGCCTCAGTCTTTGGTGTTGACACGAAGAAACAAACACTACTAAACAGCAGGTCCTCTTTCTGAAACTACTCTGGGGCTGCTGATTCAGAGGAACTGTTGTTTGCAAGCCCAAGGAAAATGGCAGTCTGTGAAGAAAGTGTTATCTTGTTCTCCCTCTCCTTCACTACAAACTGGTAGAACAGGTGAGTTCTCCACTGGGACAGTGAGCAGCAGAGAGTGGATCACAAGGACCTGTGGTAGGGCTAAAAAAAACCCCTTTGTATATGACATCTGCTGTTGTCATTCGAAAAACAACACTGCTGTCTCATTACTTGTCATGTGTTTCTCATACTAAAATATTTCAGATGGGTGGTTGTTTGAAAAATAATATTCTCTTTTGCAGACAGTTACACATTATCCAGTTACTGTAGGCATAATATTATCAGATTTGGACTGGTAACTGTATAATGATGGCAAACACTGAAGATAATAGAAAATAACTGAAACTGGGTTGAATATAAACTTCTGCTGTGCAGCTGTCATTCAACTGTTTCTCTATGTTGCCAAATGGTATTTTATATTAACACGTGGGTGAAAAATGCAGTTCCTCATAAAAAAAATAAGCTTGAATCAGATGTAACAAGTTTGATGCTTGCATACTGAGGTAGTTAGCACTGATATATTCCCTCCTTCCCCTCCCATCCCCTTTTTATTCCCCTTTTGCTACTTACATTTCAGAGAGTAAAGCAACGTTTAGATGTGGTGGAACAAAAACCATTTTCTTGTTGGTCAGTATTCCTTCCATCAGGGCCTCGACAACCTCCTCAATCTCCAAAATCTTCCCAAGCCTGCACAGGAAAGCGAGCATGTGAGAGCTGCACTGGTAAAACAGGGGAGGTATGAGCTGATGTACAATGCTTCACATATGCACATGCTCAGGTAATTCAAATGCAACTGTTATGGGAGTTAAAGGAAACTGCACCTTTTCTTTAGCCAATGCTACAACTCTTTTTATAGAGTCAGTTGGAACACAAGGCCTAAAGCTGGTGCTAATGTGTAGTGTCTTGATACACAGAAAGCAGGTCAGGAAAGCAGAGATTCGACAGTTACCTTGTACTTGGGTTTTTGACAAATCCAGTATTTATAAAAACCGGGCAAAGACACGTGGTTTTTATTCCATCCTTTCCCAGGGTAGACAGCTCCTCTGTCAGAGCTTTATGAAATCCAACTGCAGCAAACTTGCTTGAACTGCAGGCATGGGAAAAGCACAAATGAGAAGGCAGAAATACTATTTCTAACTTTCTACAACTGGAAATGGCCTAAAAGAACCGCACAGTACTGACTAGGAAGCAATAAAATAAAATCCAGTGGAGAAACAGCTGAGAAACGGTGCAGAGACTGCTTCTAACTGCCCCTGTGCCTGAGCATAGCGCTGGATCAGGGGCAGCAATTGTGGAATGCAGAGCGGTGCCTTTCAGAAGTTGCATTTGCAGTGAGCAGACAGACAAATGTCAGGAATTCTTAGAAAATGAGAACCAAAGTGCATCAGTTGATGGCCTTCCCGGTTTTCCCATGACAGGAGATTCTTCGAAGGCATGCAGCCTGACGCTCTGATGTTCAGATGGATGGGCAGAGTAGAAATGGAGAACAACCCTCTCCTGCTCCTTGTACCACACAGGAGTGTCTCGTGACAGTTGTGTGTGCATTGTGTGTGCCATATGAGGAACGTTGCCACACAAATTGGTGCAGGCCAAGCATATGAATCAACTCCCAAGAAAGTAAAACCATTTTATTGACTGTTACTGATTTGGACAGCGTAATTCCAATAAAATCCCTGACACGGGGGTGCTCACATTGCCAGCAGTGAGTGGCTTTCTAAGGAGGAGCGTTCCTAGAGGAAGATTGCTCCTCTTGGAACTGCTGTCATAGAGGGCTGGGTCTGATACAGAATGACAGTATGCAGTCTAACAGGTTTGCTGTTCATGCACCATGAGTCAAGTGCTTCTAGTAGAAACAAGAAATACACCGACCTCTCAGATTCATCAGTTAGTTTGCTCATAACACAGTAAGTATTATTATGTTTTTACTTTCTCAAAGGTAATTTTACAGTCAAAAAACATTTTATCTCATGATGGCAGAAGTATTTCTATATACTACAGTCACTGCCACAAAGGCAGAAAAATCAAAAGCTATACATCAGGAGTATACTTGACAACATGACACAAACTTACAGAAGAACTACTTTCTAAGAAGAAGGGAAGAGGATACCTTTTTTTGCTAAGCAAAAGTCTGCATCAGTGAGGAAAAGGAAAAGAAGCTTTTGTTAGTTGCTGTGTCATATAATTATTCCTTCATACAAGCATTGCTCCTGATTAAGTCACAGCTAATAAGCAAATTAGTGACACCCTCCAGGCATCTCTAAGTGCTGGCAGTTGGGCTTTTCACCTTAGCACAGATCTTAGGCCATACTGTATTTAGTAGTGGGATTATTTTGGTTACTCCGTGCTTTCTGATGGAGAAGATGCTATTAAAATAATAATAATAAAAAAGGATCTGATGATAAAGTCACTTACCAGTAAGCCACCATGAAAGAAGTTACTAAATGACCTGCTGCTGAAGCCACTGTGACAATGTGACCGTGGTTGTTTTTCATCATGGTTGGCAGAAAAGCTTTTGTGGTCTTGACATCAATGAAACCAACAGAGAAAATTGCAGGGGGGAAAAAAGGGAAGAAAAAACAAGGTTCTCTTAGGCATATTCAGCAATGACCCTGACTATCATTAATTAAGTGACAAATGCCATTGCAAATGCTATGTGCTGCACAGCACCTCAGGTTCTGAGAGCCACAGAGATACCCATTCTCCTTTGGGCTGGTACAGGTGGCAACCTATTTCCCAAACAGGAATGTTTCAGGAAGCTGGCTGTCAACAGGAGCTGATTCTCACATCTGTCCCAGGCTGCTTTTTAGATTTCGGGTGTCAGCAGGAAGTCTGCCGGTGTCTCAACCCAGCACATACAGTAAAACACTCATCAATCTGTTGTTTCCCTTTTCTCCCACTGCAAACATGTCCTTAATAGCTGAAACCCTCCTGTTAAGTAGTGTTTGCTGGCAGCTGCCCTATTGCTGTACTTGCAGGCTCCTGGTACTCAGCTGTGGGTGCCCAAACTACCCCATGCAAACAGGAACCCCAATACATTTCTGGTAGAGACAAACCCATACTGCAGATGAGGCTGTGGCTGGCTGGCTTACGCAGAGACAAGAGAAAATGAAAATCAGGGCCAGGCGCAGATTAACAAGAGGTTAATCAAGTTTATACACATGTGAATGATGCTTTTGTAATTTACTGCTAGCTGAAAATAACTGTTAGTTTAAATATGTGTCCTGAACAACACTCCCCCAAAATATAGGTATGAAGTTGGTGGTGGCCCTTACCCACATGTGAGCAAGAATGTTGACTTCAAACATCCTTTCAATCTGGTGGTCCTGAGTTGAGAGGAAGTCAGCAGCTGTAATCACACCAGCATTATTCACCAGGATGGAGACATCTCCAATTTCCTGTTTCACCTTTTGGACAGGAAAAAAAAAAAACAAAACAACAAACAAAACAGAAAGTTTTTTGTCATAAGTTTTGGTTTGGTTTTTTTAATGGAGAAGAAGATAGTGCCCTGTTTCCAGAGGTGGTAGGAACCGTTGCAGCAGTACCATGAAATAGGGTTTAGATCTGATGCTTCTCCCTTTTAATTACTGCCAGTATCTGTAGTCTTGCACGCATTGCCTACAGACACAGTATGCTCTGAGCAATTTCTGTTGGGACTATGGACATAGAGACCGTTTTGAGCCAACTCATTTTATTTAACTACACAATGCCTTCAGTGCTCTCTGTTTGTTCTTTAGGAAACCAGAAAGCAGAAGTTCCCTCAGGAGCTGCACATCTAAGAACAAACCTGCAATGACAGAGAAGTTCCCTCAGGAGCTGGACATCTAAAGAACAAACCTGCAATGACATGTGGTGTGCCAGAGCCTCACAGAAGAGGAAGAGAGCGGCTGCCAACCGGGAAATCCTACTTCGCTCTCTGTATTGAAATAAGCAAGAAGTGGGCAGATTCCAGGGGCTGTCATGAATTGCATACCACACCTCTTCTCTTGATTTCCCAACCTTTCTGAGAATGGAGCATATTTGGGTAAGCATTTGGAAGTGCTCCTGCTCCCCTACCTTCTCTGCAGCGCTGTAGATTTCCTCCCTTTTGCTGCAGTCCACCACGAAAGCTTGAACAGTGGCTCCCAGCCTTTTGCATTCTGCTGCTGTTTCCTCAATGCTGTGCTGTAAAGGCAGAAATGAAAGACATGTGCAACTGTACCATGCCCACATGTTGCTGCTCAGGCATCGTTCACACCAGCCAGAGGCTAAAGATTTCTGTCAATTGCATTATCACTGCCAAGACCCCGAACATCTCATAGGGACCAAGTGAAAGAGCTGCAGCTGAGGTATGTGGCAGGACTGGTATTCCAACCTCGAATTTTGGACCTGTGTAGAGTAACTGCCAGAAAGGGCATGTGGCAACAAGAGTGAGTTTACCTTGGCTAAGCACACATAGGTAGGCTGCAGGAAGGGGGCACTCAGTGGCTTTCCCACCACAGCAGGCAGACTCCACAGCTGAAAGCAGAGCTCTAAAAACACAGACCCTGATGACCCCTCCTGAGATGCAAAAATGGCCCTTTGTGTTTCTGTGTTCACAGACTGGATGTGAGAGGAGTGGTTTGCTCCAAAGGGCACAATATAGAGAGACTTTTCTTATGAGAACAGCATTCAGTACACACAAAACAGAAGCCCCCCCTAAGTCATTTTCTCAACCCACTAAGTGAGGGCAGAAATGACTTTGCTGTATCCTTGTATCCAAACAGACCCAGCAGCTGCTTAAGGCTGATGGCCCCCAGGAATGGGGCCTCTGTTAAGGCAGCTGGACTGGAGAAGTATGTTCTTAAAACCCTTGGGATCCCCCACCTCTTTGAATTGTATTTCAATGCCTGCTTACACACATCTTTACAACATATTCTCCAGCACTATATCGCTCACCAACTAAGGTTACTGCTTTTCGTCCATTCCACTACCATGCCTCCTCCCACCCACTCCAGACTCTGGTCTCAGCCATCATGGGTAGCACAAACAGGCACTGAAAATGTTCTACAATATCCTCCCTATTTATAAATGCCCTTGCACTAGGCTTGGCTTGGCTTGGCTTGGCTTGGCTTGGCTTGGGGGTTTATTTGTTTGTGGTGGGCTGTTTGTTTATTGCAGCTTCAGCAGGAACTCCTCTGCAGCTTCTGATCCACTGTGTCAGAAGCCCTCCCCACACAGAGCTGCCCACCCACTCCACCCCATGTACAGCCAATTGCTCCTATGAACATTCCTTTGCCTTGATCCCCATGGAATGACATCCTGAGTGTTTGTACCTGGCCATCCTCCACTTGCCAAGGTCTCTTGCATTTGGGCAGCTTTGTCAACGTTTAGTAAGGAGCTGCCTGCACATGTAACTGCGCCACAGGGCAGCAGGGCTCACCCATAGATAGCTCAACGCAGTGATTCCCCTTGATATGAGCGGGGAGGCAAACGCAACATATGCACAATCCAGCAACAGACACAAAATATCTGAGGCCGGGCAGGCAGTGAGCAGAAAGTGAACCCGCTTCTCTGTAGAAACAGGCTGCTGGTCTCACATGCCTTTCCCTGCCACACACGCAGAAGTTCCCACAGCACCTTGCTGACCCCTGCGTTCCCTCTTGCAGGTTCTCTCCGCCATGCTGTGGATAGCACCTCGCCGGTTAGCACCGAGTGACTGTGGGACCCTGACTCTGACATCCTCTGGTGCAATGGGGCAAACCCTGGGCAGGGGCTCAGCGTCCCCGTCCGTGAGCCTGCAGGAGCGGCCGTGGCAGGAGGTGTGCGGATGCGGTCGTGTGCCGCCCTTCCCGTGCTGTTAACCCCCAGTGCCTCCCTCGGGGACGAACGAGTCAAGACACGAGCTGTGCCGTTACCTTGCTGATGTCCCACAGCACCAGTCTGCTCTGACGCTTGGCAAACTCGAAGGCGGTCGCTCTCCCTATACCGTGGCCAGCGCCTGTGATGAGAACGAGCTCTCCACTGACAGACTTTCTCTTCACAGGGACAAAAAGCTTCACAAACGCCTCTAAGTAGGAGTAGATGAGTGTGACCACGAACAGGAGGATTTCCACAAACAGATTCATGCTGCTGCTGGCAGTCCGTTTGTTTCCGAGCGGCGTGACGGCAGCGCAGCACCAGCGCCGGCCCGTGCGGTGCTGCCCGGCTCAGCGCCGGTACCGCAGGGGGTCTCTCCGGGCGCGCCCCTCTATGGTCGCAAGGGGGCGCCCGCGGCCCGCCCCAGCTCGCTCCGCTCGTCCTGTCAGTCACAGGGACCGCGGCCTCGCCGCAGCCTGCCCCGCGTCGCCCAGCCCTCGTCACCCGGACTCCGGGCTCTCCTCGCCCGCAGGGCTCCGTGAAACGCGAAGACCGCAACCGCCGAGGCCGAGCAGCGATCCGGGCGTGAGGAGCAGCCCCCGCCGGCGGCCCGACCAGCCACACCTCCCAGCGGCGCAGCAGCCAATCAGAAAGCGGAGTTTGCGGAGGGGCGTGTCTATGGAGAGGATGAGCCGGAGGGCTGGGGGCTCTCCTGATTGGTGGCGCTCACCCAATGAGAGGTGGGCTTGTAAAGAGGGCCGCTGGCTCGGCTCGGCTCGGCTCGGCTCGGCTCGGCTCGGCTCGGCTCGGCCCGGCCCGGCCCGGCCCGGCCCGGCCCGGCTCGGCTCTTGTTGGGGGCTCGGGCGGATGTGCGAGAACCTGTGCGCGGCTCTGCGCAGCCGAGGTTGTCCGGTGCCGCTGTCAATGCTGCTCCTCGCCGGCGCCCTGCGTGCAGGCCCGGTGCCCAGTGTGTCTCGGGCAGTCGCTGCCTTCACTTTCGCTGTTGCGCTGTCCGCCCCGCCTGCCTGGTGTGTTCTGCAGCGCCGCCCGCCCCTCAGGTACCGTGGCTTGGTAAAGCTGAGCAGTGGCCAGGCTGTCGCTCCTTGGGCCCAGAGCCTCCCTGAGGCCGTGGGTCTGTTGGTGTTGGGCCCTTTGAGGTGGTGCTTTGTTTCCCAGGGAGCAGCCACCCCGCCACTGGGCCAGGACCTCAGAGTTTTGCCACCCGGTGCCAGCTGAGAGGATCTTGGCTCAGGATGTGCTGTGTAGCTGAGGGTGTCCCTTCAGGACCTAGCAAAATCAAAAATTGGGATGCCCTTTACATTGATGCACTTCCTGAAGAATACTGAAGGAGTTTAATGTTAACCTTCATGTGGAAGTTGCCCTTGATATCAAGTATGCGCTTTTCCTCATCTCTGTTATAGATGTTGTGAGCCTCAAATGGTTTGTGAGTTGGATTGTGCTCTTGTGAATACAGTCTTTGCAGTGTATGTGAGAGCACGTGGTTCCTGTAATTGTGACCAAGGAATTCTTGACTTCAGTGTTGTAGATGCGTCTGAGGATTTCATGGCATGAGTGAGGTGTTTAAGAACTGGAACTGCTGGTTTTGAGAAAGCCTGGTCTGTTTTGCTGATTATAATCCAATATTCATGTCTGGGTTTAAACAGCAGGGTTAATACTTAATGTATGAGTTGCTTTCTTCTTTTTTACCCGAAACTCATTGGTCCCATCATCATCTGGCTCAGATGTCATGTGTTAAAACCTGAATGTGTTTTTGAAGAGGAAGTATGTTTCCTTCTATGCTGGAAGTCATTCTTTTTAAGAGCTGGTGATCAGTTACTGTAACCCAATCTGCTGTTAAGTATTTTATTGTTAACTAGTCTTTCGGCTCCCAAGACCCATGGCAGAATAAAATCGCTAGAGGTATCAAGTATTATTTTTTTCTGTTAACTTACTAGTTTGATAGTTCTGGCCTTCTTTAAAATTGAAAAAGAAAGTATGTGTTATCCTATTTGGTATTGCACAAAGTAATATTTGGGTGGCCACAGCAATTTGTAGAGCTGTGTTGCTCAGGGATTTGGATGTTTCATTCTTGTTCTTACCAGGCCTATCACTGCATTTGAGAGCAGGACTCTTGTAAGGCTGGGTAGGTTTGTTGGTGAAATGCTCACATGGGGATTTAATGTTCAAGCAGGCTTTCCTGCTGCATTTATGGTAAGTATCTTTGAGGTTTTCCTTGTCTATGATTAATAGCTGGTCCACAGTCGGGAAGGGTAGTTGTAGTTCTCAGCTTCTCACTCATGCTATGAAATTGTCATGTGTGTCTAGTAGAATACTCTTCTGCTTCAAGAAGATGAAGGTGAAATTCAGAATTTGTTGGTCCAGGTATGCATTTGCACGATACCTGAAAGAAGCAATAATATTTTACTGAGAGCTGTTTTGTGGGAAAAGCCTAGTGTGTTCTCCTTGCTATGATGTACTATGCAGGTCTGGGATTAAGGAAAAGGATTAAAACCTAACGAATGAGATGCCTTTTTTTTTTTTCCTTTATTTCAGTAATTTCTCTGCAAACTGTTGGTCCCATCTTCATCCTGTAAACATGCTCAACTGTTATAATGTTAAGCTCTACCACAGCAAAGCCCTCACCTCCCCATATCCAGGATCACACGTGGAGCGTAGCCAGGTTCCTGCAGATAAAGTGGGCTGGCTGACTGAGTGGAAAGATTATAAACCTGTGGAGTACACTGCAAAATCTGTTTTGGCTGCACCCAGTTGGGCAGATCCCCAGATCAAGTGAGTGTCATTGTCTCTCTTTTTTGCTGTGAACATGGAAGTGGGAAATAGCGATTAGCTGAATTAATAAAATCCTCAGCTTAAGTGATGTGATTCTGTAGTGATGCGAGAAAGTCAAGACCTAGAAAGATGGTGGTTAGAGAACTGAATCATTTGAATTAGCTCTTAAGGACACATGATTTTACAGAGCTAAGAGTAGTATTAATTGGAATAATGGACATCTGTTAATGCTGGGTAGCACTGCTTCTCTGCCTTGTGAGCTAAGTAAAAATTTCTTAAGAATCTCTTCTTCAGAAATTGGGAGAACATTTTCATAATGTACTTGTTCGCAATTGAATGTAAGATGAGAAAAGTCTTCAAGTGGAGTTGTAGTTCTTAAGTGCTCTGTCTCAGGAAATGTGACAGGTTGAATGCATGACAGATGCTTTTTTAGTGAATGTGTGTATTCATTTTTATTGTTTCTGTGAATATGTTCTTGTCTCAAGGAATGCTGTATACTTCTTGTCTAGAAAGTTAGATGCATGCATCTAGTGCAACTTGTCATAGTGTGAAATGGTGATTCCCGTGTGTGCACATCTGTGTATAAAGATCAGGAGATTGTGGTACTCGAGGTTTTAGCCTTACCTTCCTTGTTTCCTTTTGCTGTGTGAACATGTGCTTCTATTTGCTCTTAATTTGGGTTAGTATTCAGGTGGCACATACAGGACAACCAGGTGACCAGGCCCAATCAGTAGGGGTTTATGAAAGGCAGGTGCTGCTTGACTTACCTTGCCTTATTCTGTGACAAGTTTTATAAATTATCTTTTTTATTCTTTTCCACACAGTGATAAAGGGTTTTCTCCCAAATTCAATGAGAGAGATGGAGAAGTGGAGAGGAAGAGTCTCAATGGCACATATGTGGTTGAAAATGGGAGGCCCCGGTGAGTATGTTCTTTGTTCACATATTCATATCAGTGATGTAGAGCTCTTACAGGTCTATCAGTTTTGATACATGGCACCCGCTAGAACAAAATCAAGATAGTCATTCTTGGAGACAGGGAAAATGGCCATGGAAGAAGATTGTGACAGAATGGCACTAAAGGTTAGCACAGAGCATTGTGGTGACCCTGGAGTCAGAGGAGGTCTAACACTGTTAATAGCAGGTCTGTTTAATTAGTTGTTTGCACAGTTTGACCAGATATTGGGCTCTGAAGCTTTTGTAATACTTGTGTGCTGTGGTAGAGCAGAAGAGTATTTCCTTCAACTGATGAATCTTGGCATAGCACAGATGAGTAATCTTACTTAAAAATAACATCTTTTATTTCTGTCTTTCTAATGTAATTGAATGCTCTGTGCATCTGTAGTCTTGGAAACTAGATTCCATTTTCAGCCAAAGTTGTGGGCACAATGAGAGTAATGCTTAATCGGGAGTATCTCAGGACACAAGATCTAGGAAAAGATAGAGCCATTTTGTATATTTCCTTTCCCTGTACTATCAAAAGACCAAAGAGGTTGATAAAGATGAAAGCAATGCTTTGTCTCTGTTGCTTTTTAAAGCATATGGTAGCACTGAATGTATCTTGCTATCCTTTCCTTTATTGTTTAAGCTTCTTTAAAGCTGCTTTTTTAGAATACTTGGAGCATATTTTGACCTTGGAGAAGTAAATGTGTTTAATGTGCCACTTATTTCAGAAATCCAGTGGGAAGGACTGGCCTCACAGGCAGAGGATTGTTAGGGCGCTGGGGACCAAACCATGCTGCTGATCCTGTTGTAACTAGGTAAGGGAAAGGTGACAAAAAGTTGCCCTACAGTAGAGCTAAAAACCCTGTGCATTTTGCTTTTTGCTTGCATCTCTGGACAGGCTTTTACTTACCATAGGCCTTTTGTATGCGTTCATCTATGTGTAAGCTCATTCAGATGTGGGTATCTGAATGGAGAGATATGTAGACATTTGGAACAAAAATTTCCTAATTTTTTTTTTTAGTCTTGGTCTCTGAAGAAGAATAAGGACTCACTGCTAATGACAAGCAGTAGTTCCTGAAATGCTGAGGAAACAGATTTAAAGGAAAAAAACAGTACAGGAGTCTTAAATAGAAATACATTTTACAAATAATCTTTAGTAATGAATGTAAAAGCTGAAGGGATTATGTGATACTTCAGTACTGTATACATAATGTGTCAAAAGGCCTTAGATGAGGCAGGTTAAATTACAGGGATAGGTTTTTCTGTTACAGTGACTTTACTGCAAATGAAAGCAATGTGCCTGCTTTTGCTTTGTAAAGAGTACTTACTTGGCCTAGTATATTATAGGAGGAGGTGGGGTTAGCCTCTTCCTTTTTTTTTTTTTTTTTTTTAGTATATTTTTGTCGGTATATGCTCTTTTAATGGTGCTTTTGCTGGCAGGATCTGTGTGTACGTGCTGACTGCTTTACACAAAGAAAGCATTCAGAAAAGATTGTGTAGTTAACGCAGGTGCAAGCGAAGCGGTGCCATGCTGAAGGTGGAACCACTGTGAAAATCAGCCTAATGCATTTTCCTTCTTTCCCTTTTCAGAAGGCTGTCAATGCTACCAAGTTGTTTTGTTGAAAGTAAAAGAAATGATGGTTTGATTTTTGTATTTGTTTAGGCAGCTTTTTGTTTTAACTATTAAGTTATTTAAATATTTAAGCTCTTTACTGTGAGGGTGGGGAGGCACTGGAATGGGTTGCCCAAGGAAGTTGTGAATGCTCCATCCCTGGCAGTGTTCAAGGCCGGGTTGGACAGAGCCTTGGGTCACATGGTTTAGTGTGAGGTGTCCCTGCCCATGGCAGGGGGGTTGGAACTAAGTGATCTTGAGGTCCTTTCCAGCCCTAACTGTTCTATGATTCTGTGACTCTGTTGTTAGTTCTTATCTACTATTGCCTTCAGTAAGGAATTGTTTGTGGCGTTGTGCTGGTGCTGGGCAAGCAGTTCAGAGGTGGCGTTGCAGCCTGCAAGTACATTCAGTTTTAGCAGAAGACATACTTACCCTTTCATTATGGATAGGCCCCAGGCTTGGGGAGCGTTGTAGCTACTAGGATGTGCTGGAGGCAGCTCTCAAAGGAGCTGATGCTATCAGTGTGTTTACAGAAACGTGGCTCTTGGGCAGTTCTGGCTGACGAAAACACAGTTGGTAGAGGTGTGCAGAAAACAAAGTGGTTTGCCCTTGGTTGTGATTGTGCTGGACAGCATCCATCACCTGCCTCCCATGGCTTCTTTTTCTGCTTTGTTTGTTCCTGCACAGATGACAGTGAGGTTGCTTTGCTGTTGCTCTGCATATTCTCATGTCAAGAGGCAGAAAAGAATGTTCTTGTTTGTCATTTGCTGCAGGTGGAAGAGAGATGGAAGTGGCAATAAAGTTGCTCATCCAGTTACTGGCAAAAACATCTTGCAGTTTGTAGCTATCAAGAGGAGAGACTGTGGGGAGTGGGCCATTCCCGGGGTAAGAGCAAAGCTCTGGTGACAATAGACATTTCCCTGCTGGCAAGGACATGAGGTGATAACTTGTGTGTGTGTAGTAAAAGCATGCCTTCTGGTGAGCAGCCTTATGTGCAGAGGTGAGGAGATATGCTCCTTAAACTGGCTTTGCCCAAGCATCAGGTGGGATGCCTTCTTGCTGTTTCTGCATTACAAGGCAATATTTGTATTTAATTCTGACCATGTCTTTTGCTTCATGCAGGCATAATTTAATCCACTGCAGGTTTTGAAGGATGCGCATGCTTGCACTTTACAGCTAAGTGTACAGTTCCTCCCATGTCCAGAGTATGAGGCAGGTGGATGTAATATACTAAAGAGTCAGTTAAACGGGATTAAATCCAAGGGGAATCTGAGGGATAGTCATGTTTGTTTTCTTTTTTTCTTTCTCCCCTCCCCTTTAAGGGGATGGTGGACCCAGGGGAGAAGATCAGTGCTACCCTGAAGAGAGAATTTGAGGAGGAGGCCTTGAATTCCTTGCAGAAATCGCCTGAGGAGAAAGCAGAATTAGAGAAGCAACTCCACAAGCTGTTCAGCCAGGAACACTTCGTGGTGAGCTCTGTGTCTCTTGTGATGGCCTCTTGAGCTATGCATGTAACTCACAGCTGTGTGAAGCTTGGAGGAGTGTTGCTAAAATGGAAATAAGCTGTGATGCTTGGGTTGTCATGGTGTAGGAAGTGACTACTGAAAACTCTGTGAGGGCAAATGTATAGGAAGGAAAGAAAAAAAAAAACCTCTTAGTTATTCCACCTTGTTTGTTGTGACACTGAGCTTGTTTTGGTTTGTTTGGGGTCTTAGGTGTACAGAGGATATGTGGATGACCCTCGTAACACTGATAATGCCTGGATGGAGACAGAGGCTGTGAACTATCATGATGAAACTGGTGGGTGTCTCCACATGTGCTTTTAGTTGCCTTTTACTCTCTATGTTGGTTTGAAATTGGGATGTATGAAATAAGGATGAAACATATGGGCTTTGCCTGAAAATTATGTATGTGTTTGTTAGCTAGTTCTAAGCTGTGGGCTTTGTGCCTTGAGAAGCTCGATCTTCATATGGAGATTGGACATTGGACAAGGGTTCTTTCTTGTCAGTGTTAACCTTGAATTCATTTAATTTCCTTTTTAATGAGTTTGGGGTGGGAGGGTAGTCTATTTCTCTTGATATTTTTTCTTTAGTAGCTAGTGTGTGCTTCAGCAACATTCCCTCTGGCTGCTGGCAGATTCTCACTGCATTTATTGTTTTGTTGTTGTAACTTCTCTGGGACCTTTTATCTTGGTTACTCTGCCAGAGTAACTGATGGGCCTTATTTTTCTTCTATAAATCAGTAGGAATGGGTGTAACATATATTGCTAGCTCTTAGATTGCTCTATTAACTTGGATTCTAATCTTTTGCTTGCAAAATAAATCAACCTAGTTAGGTGAACAAGTCAGAGACTTCATCTAATGACATTTCCACTGTGTTTTGGGTGGTAGATACTGGTGAAGTTTCACATGTCACTGGTCCTTGATATATCAGCACTCAAACTGCAAAGATACTGTTTCTTTTTGTTTCTAATACACATTTTCTAATACTTTTAAAAGCCTTTATTTGGTTGTTGTCTGAAGTCCTTGGGGTTCTTTTTGGAAGCAGAGTAAGAAGCTTTGGAGAACAATTCAGAAGCTTCTCTGCGTCCCTCCTTAAGTACTATTTTTGATTTTGGGGCCTTTAGTACAATTTTAATTATTCTGGTTTTCCGTAAGCATGTATGTTTCAGAATTCAGTTTGTCCTGTACAGTGCCTGAGAAAGGAAGCAGTCAAATGTTAGCCAAACAGACAAATCAAGGCAGAGGGATTAGCTACACTTGTGGTAGTGAATGCATGTTGTCATAATAATTTCTATTAACTTATTTTGCTGCTGATATCACAGGAGTGGTGACAAGTTGTTAACACCATCCTGCTACTCAGATTTGTTTTAAAATAGTGCAAGTATGAAAAAAGGTTTCTGGCACAGAATCAGTGAGTAATTGATTGAGAAGTAGTTGAAGATTGCTGCCTGTGAAAGAGCCATGTGGAAGGGTGGAACTGATCAGTTGTGAGAAGAAAAAGCAGGAAAGAAGGTGCAATATCATGTCCTAACTCTTGTTCTGTGAACAGGTGAGACATTGGATAATTTGCCCCTGGAAGCAGGTGATGATGCTGGAATGGTCAAGTGGGTTGACATCAGTGAGAAGCTCAAGCTGTATGCAAGTCATAGCTACTTCATTAAGCTTGTGACTGAGAAACGGGGAGCCCACTGGAGTGAGAATCCTGGTCCTGAGTGCCATGAGTGATGTAAATGAAGAACCAATGAGCACCAAGGGGAGAATACATTTTCCAGCTTTGAAACAGATGACAGTGTCCTTTTCAGTGAAAATTCTTTGAAATTCATCTGGCAAAAACACTCAGCAATGATAGAGGCTTTTTCAGAGGCTTCAGATTGCTTCTTTTGATTTCTTACCTAATGTGAAATGATGTGAATGTAGAACTGTTACCCTGTTTTGCTTTGCCTTCGTTATTTGCAACCATTTCATAACACCTGCCGATGTGCATGAGAACACAGGGATTCTGACTGACTGTAATTCAGAGGCTCTCCACTTTAGCTCTTTATTTTGCACTCATTTCTTGTCGAGTGTAGGAATCCATAAAGGATGAGAGACTTGTGGGAGGATAGCCTGAATAATAACTTGATTGAAGTGTTACATAATAAAATGACATTTCTTTTCTGAGTTTTGCTTAATGTGTCCTTTCAGTGATTTTCTGACAGATTAGTTTTCACATTTACTTGCTCTCCAGTTTAAAGAATGGATGGTATTCACATCTGAATGTCTGACAGTGCCTCTATCTATAACAGTATCTGTTGGTGGATGTAACTTGATGACTAACTTTGGGAGCTGGATTTTAAGGTTCCTCTCTTCATACTGCTTATGGCTGTTAGGAAGACTATGCCATGAACAGGATCACTGGAAAGAAAAGCCTTAAAGTATAATCTTGTAAATTGCAGTGGGGTTTTTTTGCAATTTAGGTAACGTGAGTCACTTGCAGTCAGAAGGCTGATGTGGGCCTTCTGTGGCATTTATGCTGGTAACAATAGCTGCACAGCAGTTGCTGACATGCCTCTCTATATTTTTATTCCAAGGGTAATTGCTGTTAATTGGGTAAGTGTCAAGAGTTAGTGACAGTAACAGCTTAATTTTGTGGTTGAGACCTGGGGAGGGGATCTTAATGAATTTTGAGCCATGTGTTGAAGTCAGATGGTGGTAAATGTCATGGTTTGGAATTGCCTTCTCTAACAGTACTGTGACATGTGCATGCGTTATTGAGACTGTTGGCGGCATCCTGCTTAACTAATAAATGTTTTTAGGGCTTGTTCCTTTTCAACACTACTTCTTCCTAATTAGCTGATGAAAGCTGGAGAAGTCGTATGCATTTATATGGGAGGGCACTGGGAATCTTGTAAAGTATGTTATTTTCTAAGGAAAAAGTAATGATAAGAGTTATTAATTTTTCTTTCAGTCCTTGCTCACCTCTTCCTGCGCATTTGGTTTCTTCTGTGGTTTTACTAAAACATAGATGCTTTAATCTAGGTTCATGTAAAACTAAATGGAAACAACCAAGTCTACAGAAGGTCAATAAAATCATCACTACCTATCTTACCTACTTCACAAAATGAAGAAATAATAAAGGTTAAAATATTTATAAATTAAGATAGAATAAGAACGTAGTTAAAGCACAGATGGGGAAACTTGCTTTCATTTATCATCCTTACTCTTAGTGCTCTTGTAACTTGTAGATTAAATATAGGCGGTGTTTGCCCCTTCACAGGCTACAGGAGCTCAGGTGAAATTTTGTCTTGTACTGTGACTGTAGGTAGCATCTATCTCTGCGTACATTAGCAGGTGCTCCTTTTCTGTGCCTTGCAATGGAAAAGCTGAAGTGGCAGCATCACCGAGTTTCAAAACGGGTTGAGTGAGACAGAATATGCTTTTGTACATGTAATCCAGGTTGATTTATGTATGCTGCTGTGTGATGTTACAGAGTGTGAAGTGGGTGACAAATCCAGCTTATAGGAGAAGCTGTTAGTGAAACTGGTTTTGGAGAGAAATAATCTTCTGCTTTCAAGAAGTTCCTGTGTTGCAAGTAATCATAGCTCTCCCAGAGCATCAGCCTGGAGGTGTACAGATTAGTAGTCCTTGCTGGTTCAAGAGCAAACTAGCAAGTGGATTTCCACTATTTAAGCTACTGAAACAGCATTTCTGAATTCTATTTTCTTTTCATAGGAAGGAGATGTGCTTCAAGTGAAAGGTGTTTTCTAACCTTCCTTTGTAGGAATAGCGTTTGGGGCTTCTTGCTTACAACAGAGCATGCCTGGAGCATTTTTAGTGAAGTGCTTGGCTTAAAGTCACAGAGAATGGGATTCAGGAATAATCTCATCCTGTCATGGCTTTTTTGCCTAAATTGTGTCTGTCTTTAGGAAAGAAGAAGTCGGGAGATGGTGAAGTAAATAACATTTGTTTCTCACAAAAAATGGTAGCAGTAGTTGCTGCTTCTGTGGGAGGCAGGAAGAATGTGCCTGCTAAGGAGAAAGAACAAGAAGGTGTTGAAGCTGTTTATATCCTCTGTTCCTTGTGATGGTGGGCCTGTTGCCTGTCTTGACGCACATCAACATGCTCATGCAATTAGCTTATTGCACAGTTTGTCCGCTGTGTGGCATTGGTACTATTACTGTTGCATTTCAGAAGGTGGGGGAAGAAGTACTGGAGAAGTTCTGACTTTTGTTCATGCATTTTAGGAATTATGGTTTAAGGACTGGTATTATATATGATGTACCCTCTCGTTTCTTCGCTTGCCTTAAATCGAAAATGAAATTTCCATTGAACTGTTGCCTTGATACCTTTCTTTGACAAAGTTCTGACAAAACCCATGTATCTAGGTAGACTTTTATTTGAGGCTTCTATGCAGAATGTTAAACTGACGATACAGTAAATAAAGGAAACAAATCCTATTTCAAGTTAACTTTCTTCAGTGTACAGTTAAATCCACATCATATCATTCTACTGAAGAGTTGTATGAACAGCTCAGTTGTCAGCTTAGTACTATTTATTGATTCAGAGAGATCATGAATACATATAGGGAATGCTTATTTATCTATGAACCACTTGGAGTAGTTAATTTTTTTTTCTGCTGTTACTGAATCTATTACTTTTCTGCCTTGTGTTAGATAAGAATGCAGTGAACCGTATGCCACCTGTGTCTTGAAAACTCTGAAGCTGTTAGTTACAGAAATAAACAGAATTCACCTATTTCAAAAGTTTTAGTGCAGCACTTGGATTCTATTCAGCCAGGCTCAGAACAGGAGATTTTCATTTATGTCTTCTGCAACAAAGAAGAAAACTTTATTAACATTTGATGCCAAAGAGACATTTTTATGCTGTATCACTATCAAGAAAGTGATACACTAAAGTTTTAGAGGGCTCATGTAGGGAAATGCTGTCCCTAACAAAAATCCAAATATGCTTGCTGCTACGTATCCAGGAACCATACGTTTAGACCCTTCTTGGTAGGTGCTTTTTTGTTTCTAATGTTAGGTCTCCTTGAACTGTTTGTAAGACAAAAATCCCTTCCACCCCACTCTTCACAAATGACTGACCCTAAACCGCTCTTTGAATGAACAGTCATTGGCATAGTACATGTATATTATGATTAACTCCTCACAGCTTACTTCCACATGTGATTTTTGACTGGCAAATTGTTATCAGAAGACCTGGAAAAATTCTGGGAAGCATGAAGGCTCTGCATGTCTGACTGGGATCAGCCTCCACTTAGAAGCAGGGAGTTGCTAGTAGGATTTTGAGCACGTTACTTCAGTCTGCACGTTTAGCCAAAGGCCTTCTGTCACAGAGCTAGGATTAACCTGTGCTACTGCTACCCTTGCTGAATGACTGGCAGTATTGTTCAGCTGTCACTCGGGGTTAGATCAGAAGACAGTGGGTTACAAAAGAATGTACTACATTAAATGTAGGTATGTAAATCTCAAATTGCTATCTTGCCAGCTTCTGTTCAGCTGCTGCCTAATTCTAGAGACATCACCAGCACAGGGGTATCTAGCTGTTCACTTTTCTAGAGAAGTGTCGATGTGGATTGGGCTGAACCAAACATATGCATAAGTGCATTTGGGATTCAGAAACTGACACTGACTCTGCCTAAGCCTACTGATGCATGCAGGCTGGTGAGCACCATGTGGGTGTGTGCTGCAACTGATAGATGAGGTGAAATAGATGGTTTGGCATGCAAGTATTGTGTGATGACAGCATTTGTGTTGTATATAGCAACCTAGAGGTGAGCATAGTTACTTGATCAGTGAGAGATCTCTGTTGTTTTCCCTGCTTGGCTTGAGATCTTTAAATGCATTTTCAATCAGTATGATTTGATCACTGATTTAAAAGCACACACTCACTTTGCCTTTCCTTTGGCACCAAGGAGTAAAATAGAGTGTTCTAAGAGATAGACATGTGGAACATGCAGGTTCAGACATCACACAGGAATTATTTGATATTTAATATAAACTACCTCCCAAATTTTTCCTCATGGAAAAGACTACTTTTTCCTGTCTTTATATAGCAATTCAGAACCTTGAACCTTTTGCAGTCTTGCTGCTGTTCCAGTTGCCTGTGTGTACAACAGCCATGAGCCTCTGGCTGCAATTTATTTCCCATATGTTGTGGTCTGAGAATGTGTTTAGTCTTGATAGGAACATTTTGTCCTGTACGTCTGTCTGTTCTTCTAGGTTTACCTTCCTTAATCCCAAAGCAGTGGCACCATTCCTTCAAAGCAATGAGTTTATCATGATCTCCATCACACTCTTGGAAGAAACGGGTTATGCAGTGTTCCATGGGAACAAGGGAGGCTCTCAAAGGTGCGAGCTCTGAGTGCGTTAATAATCTGAAAGAAAGAGCAGGTATGTAGAGCTGTATTTCATTAATAAATCATCAGCATCATCAAAGATGATCTAAGCTGCTAGAAGATGACTGGTGGCTTTGACACGAGTGCCCTGGAGGATTTTGTTGTAATGCTTCCGTAGTGAATCTGTCCCGGGTCATTACAGTCATGTTCAGTACCTGATAATAAACTAAAACACTTTTACTGCTATTTGTTTGCTAACACATTTTTTTTTTTTTAATAAGTTGTGGAGTTCTGCTGTTAATCTTCAGGAGATCAGCTTGCAAAGGTGCTTAGCTAGGTTCTAAGACAGTAGGTGTGATCAGCATGAGGTACTGGGAGCCTGCAGCCTGGAAACATGAATCCCATCAGCGAGTAGTGTGTCTAAAAGCCTGAAATCTGAGTCACTTTCTCAGAAACCGGGGGCTTCCTCTGAACTGTGACACTGGTACTGTCTTACCATATGTGTTCCTTAAACTGTGAGACTTGTGTAGCATTATTTGAAAGCTATGGGTATACCACTAGTGAATTCTTGCTGACAGGCCTCTGCCCTTTGTACTTAGCCTGTTGCTCTTAGCTTTAGTAATAGAATCTTGTGAGCCTTGTTTTCTTTCAGAATCGGGGCATTAGTAGCTATGAAGGCACTATAGAGCATAAGGTGTAATGTATGATGATTATGAAAGGCAAGAAGGCACCAGATTCTGACCTAAGACATTGCCCCAGCAAAACAATGAGAGAGGTTCTGTGTTAGATAAATACCCCCTTAGAAAGAGGGGGATATGGGTTTCTATAAGCTGAGGACTGGTCCTGCAGATAGAAAATCCTTTGAGTGGTTTAGAAAAGCGAAACAGCCTGAGCTTAAACAGCAAATCAGAACTGAACCCCCAAAGATCTTTTTTTACCTGTCAACAGGGTGCTGATCAAGCTGATGAAACTGCCAGTGCACAGGATACACATACATGTGATAATTTTTGTCGAAGTCGTGCAGGAGCAGCTCAACAGCGTGGTTGCCAGCTACGAGGCGCTTGTCATTCTCGTAGATCTTTTTGACCTGAACACAACAGAGAAATTGGTGGGGTTTTTATTTAAGGGTGAAGATCTGTCCTGAAGAGAACTATCCAGCAAGGAGGTGGTTTGGAGAAATGAAACTTGATAAGATACCACAGTGGAAATGGGGTTTAGTGTTTGTGACTATACACAGCGTGAAAAGCTTGCCTCAGGTAATTTTTGTTGCTGTCCACGTCAGCTTTTGTTGTAAGTAGAAAGGAAGTGAAATTCCTGTGGTCTAATTGTCAGACTCAGCTAAGCAGGACAGTAGCCTCAGGTTGGTAGGAGATGAAACCAATTTTACCAATTCTTGAACTTCTGTCCTGAGGCAAGCAACTCACCTTTTGGCATGAAATATGCCATTTCAGAAATCATCTGATTTGTACCATTTAGTATGAGATGTTCTGAGGAGGTCAATGTCCCTCTTGGTAACTGTGTAAGTAGTCTTTGGTGTTTCTCAAGCATATTCTGTATAAAACTGCTGTGACCTACTGCATGCATCTCCTACTTTGGACTTAGAGCAGCCCAGGTCTTGGTGTAAATTAAACTATATCTAACACTTTCAGCTTTTCAGGCAGTTATGACATCTGTATCTTCAAAACCAAACTACTGTCAATTCACTTGACATAAATAATTCTCTTTAAAGCAAACAAACAAGCACAATGGTAATAGATGCTTGTGCCATTTTCAGCCAGTGTAGCATGATGCTGCAGGTCTACTGGATGGTAGAGAGCAGCTCTTTTCTGTTAAAGCTGAACGTCAGATTTGTGTAATTTTATAGCCTATAAATAGCATGGTGTAGATGGTGTGGCTGGGTTAAGTAGTGCGAATGGTACCCTTAACTGTTGAGTCTATTTTCAGGTACTTTTGTATTGATGGCCAAGTACAATGTATGTCTCAAGAATAGAAGAGGAGCTACTTTTGGTCAGTTCAGCACAGGGGTCCCCTGTCCTGTGAGGCTCCCCTGAACTCTCTATTGTAGTTCTATCTTGAATCTTCCTGTTTTTCTGGCCAGTCTTCTGAGATACTTAAGCAGTTTCCTTCATGGTGAGTTGAAGTCCTTCCTTCCTTTGGAATACCTGTGCATTGTCAGCAGACTTTGTCCCCTACCTTCCTTTTCCAGGTTACTTAACAAAAGCTGAATGGCACAATTCCTTTCAACTCATGGGACTCCACATGTGAGCTCTTGGCTGGCTGTTCCCTCTTATTCTGCATTTTAATTAGTTAGGTATCCATGCCTAGATCTATCTTCTGGCTGCTTGGTTTCCTCAAGTTCTTTGGAAAATGGCACTGACTACACAAATTGGGTCATTCTTATCTATGTATTGATCTTTCCAAGAGATCTGTCACAAAGAATTGTGCCTGAACAGAAGCTGTTTGGTGTCTTCTCAAATGGGCAATGTTTATCTAGGTATTGCGCTAATTCTGACTTTTCTGCCTCTTGTTTGTAGACACTGACTTCAAAGTAATATAGTTGGTTTTCACTTGCTTGGACAAAAGAAACATAGCAGAAATGTACCTCAGCTTAAATGCGTGTGAGAGCATGTATAAATGTATTTTGCAACTTTTTAATCTAATTGAGTCTAAATTGCCCTAACCAGAAAGGGAATGCTCATAGGAAATGGGAGAACTCATAGCAATGGGAGAAGACATGAGATCACTTTTTTCACATTGTTAGCCCAGCTCTAACAATGTTACTGCATTTGAAAAGGATTTCTGACCTTATTCCTTTGCTTTTCAGTTAGAAATCCAGAAGTATCCATATCCCGTTCATAATATTGCATAAGGATGTTTTTGAGCCAGTCTCGCATCCGGAGGGGGAACTGGTCCACTTCATAATCAGTACAGTGTGTGGGATGTCTGTGGCAAACAGGAAAGCTTTTGTTAACAAGTGATCTCTTAAGTCCCCATTCAAGCATTTCTGAGCTAAGTTAGATTTGATTCTCACTAGCAAACTTCCAGTTAAGCTTAAAACTGGTGTAGCTGTTAATACATAAAATTGGGAAAGCAACCTATGGGTTCAGTTATAAATCTACAGTTCTTTGGAGCACATGCTTAACCAGTTGTGGATACCACAACTTTTATATATCTGTACAGCTTCTGAGCAGAGATGTGCAATGAAACTCTTATCAGTCAGTTGTGTGAAAGCAAAGTTCTGACAGAAAAGGAATAGTATGGCTGAGGGTGCACTTCCCTCCCAGGTTATGCAGCAGTTGAACAACTTGGAAATCAGTTCTGGATTTTGGATCCTGGCTTCTGCATCTGGCATCTAAATAGTTTTGGGGTGTTTTGTTGGGTTTTTTGGGACCTGAGATTATAATTTTTTAACTGTCTGTAAATATTGGTTCTCAGGGTCACGATATTAAAAACCCCCTTCAGATGCTATAGCAATGGGAGCATGTAAGACAGTGCAGGGGGAAGACAGGGTTGTCAACAGATCAGTCCAAGCAAAAGCGGGATGTCTGTAATACCCTTAATTATAGAAAAGGTGACATTTTAGACATGTTTAAGATTTGAAGGTCTCAATTAGCAGATATCTGATGCAGAAGGGGGAGAGCAGAGGAAGAAAGCATGTAAGTTATGGCTAGCTGGTAAGTTAAGGCTGCTGGCTCTTTATACCTAGGTGAATTTTTCATGGGAAAACAAGCCTTACATTTGCAGGAGCCCAAATAGTCTAGGTGCAGCTGGCGTCCCATTTTTGTCCCTTCAAGTTGACATTTGGTACCAAAGAGTTGACATGTGCCATCATAAGTCTTATTATCTGTACCACAAACCTGGAGGAAGAGTGAAAAAACAAACCCACCCCGCCACCACCACTGTTGAGAAAAATTTTTGTCCCTCATATAGGCATTGCAATAATAAAAGTGTTGTTAACCTATGGGGTGGCAGTTGGGAATACACGTGATCAGAAGTATTGAAAACTGTATTTGTTATATGCCTACATAAGCATTAGTTGTCTGTACTTACACACCCGGTCTTGAAACACTTGGGATTTATTCTTGTGTGTTAGCAATATACTTTCTTCGGTAGTACAGGATTACTGCACTAGATATGCACTAGTGTTCTGTATGTGCTCTAAAATACCAAATAGATAAATGGAACTTACAGTGACAGGGAAATCTATGATCACTGAGAGACTAAGTGAAGCAAATCACTAGCGATAATCAGTGAGTTTGGGTACTTTGTACTTTTACAATTACTGGAATCACCCAGACCCGCTTCATGCTTTTTAGGGTAGAACTATTCTAAATAATAGCAGTGGAATGCATTATCTTTTAAACATTTTAGTTGTTTTTTTCCCCATGCTGTGCGCTGAATGAAATACTTGCGTGCTCATAATCTTTGGTGGAAGGGCAAGCAGCAGGATCTTGGCAAGTACAGCTGGGTTTCCCTTGTTTGTCCACATGGCACACTTTACCTCTTTTGCAATGGAAGTTCCTACATGGGTCTAAGGATCATAGCAAGAAGGAAGAACTGTTAGAAGGAATAGGATGAAGCCAAGCGTTTCTGTCAGGTACTACTGACAGTCAAAGCAAAATGCAGCCAAATATTCACCAAGAAGTCAGGCGCTTTATAAAGTTTGTTAAAATGCAACTGATCTTTTATTGAATAAAGCAAGCCAAACTTTAATAAGGTTTTTTTGTTTGTGAGACTGTGGACAATCCCGAGTTTGATGGGGAAATAAATTTCTCAGAAAAAGCAATTTCTTCTGTAAGGACTGACATTCACTTCTGGCTTCCTTTGAAACGTGTCTTACCTGTCCTTGCTGAATCTAGTACTGGCACTTGTCCCACTCCAAGCTGAATTCAAGCTACTGTTCTGAAACTGAGTGTTTTCAGTGCAAAATAATTCTCATTCCTGTATAACTGACACAAAAAAATTTGTGCACTGTCTACAAATGATTTTCACAAACAAATGAGTAAATCCAAGTGTGTATGGAAGGGATTCTCTCGTAACATAACTGTGATGCGGGATTATGCACAGATCAATCATGTGAAATCATGTGCTGCCAAAACAGAAAAGAAATGCAGATCAGCAGATTCCCCAGCTGCAGAGAGTTAGCAGTTACATGGCGGCTTTGCTTGTGGCTTACCCAGGGAAGCCTTCTCACTCCTGTTGCTTGCACTTTCCATCGCGCCATAGGAACCACCTGTAGACTTAACCTGTGCAGTCACAGAGACATAAGCAGAAGTTGTGGTAAATTCTGGGAAGAAAAAAATCCTCGGACAATTTTGTTTCCAGGACCAAGTAGAAAGCTGACTGAAGCACCATCTGCTCTGCTTGCAGCAGAAAGGGGCTGCTACACAAAATGTGAGAGAAGTGCATAAAGCCTCTGGTAGAATTAAGGTGCTCTGTTATTTGGAGTGGGGTGGGGGTAGTAGGGGTGAACAGGAAGAAACAGGAGCTTAGATCCTTATTTAACAGCAATAGAAAAACTTATTCCTTTCTTTCTGAAGAACACCTTAGTAGTCCACTGGTTATCTGTTTGCTGATGGGTATATGGGAGATCTGGGTGCAGCATCCTCCTTTGTCTGAAGGGACAAAGCCCACATCATTCATCTTGTGTGCAAGTGCTCTAACCACAGTAATTATTCCAGGAACTCTAGCCCTGCCTTTCCTAGTCATAGAATCACAGAATGGTTTGGGTCGGAGGAGACCTTAAAGCTCCTCCAGTTCCAACCCCCTGGCATGGGCAGGGACACCTTTCCCTAGACTGGGCTTCTCAAAGCCTTGTCCAGCCTGGCCTTGAACACTGCCAGGGATGGGGCAGCCACATTTTCTCTGGGCACCCTGTGCCAGTGTCTCATCACCTTCATAGTGAAGAATTTCTTCCTAATATCTGACCTAAATCTCCCCTTTTTCAGTTTAAAGCCATCATTCCTTGTCCTGTCACTGTGTGTTCTTGTAGACAGCTTGAGACTGAGTTCCAGGCTTTATATGTGTGTATCCGTATTTATTTGTACATTTTGTTACATAGCCCATCAGGTCTGGAGCTTTTACATGAGTTGTGGTTGCTTCCTTTCTGGTACAATTCACCTGAATGTTACATGTGATGTGACACAGCATGAGCTAGTTGAATAGTGAATTAGAGGAGAGGTGAGACTTCTGCATATCAATTATTACGCCTGTTTTTATCCAAAATATCCTTTCAATCATCAGGAATTTAAATTTGGGACTCACAGTGTCATTCCCCCTCCTTCCTGTTGTACTCAAACTTTAAAGAGAATTTACCTTATCTTCACTTTCCATTGAATTCATGCTCTGAACAGAGCTTGTAGTTCCTAGTTGTTGATTGCTGTCAGAATTAGGTAGCTCATGATCATAATCATCTTGTTCGGAGTGAATAAGGTCTTTAATCTTGACGTCTTTGTAATCTTCAGTCTCTTATGAACTGCAGTATCATCTCTGCTGGTTTCTTTCCCTTCATGCTCAGTACTGGTGCTCTCCTGATCATTACTCTGGATTCTCTCCTCTTCCTCGTAGGCTGCTTCTTTCCAGGTATTGCTGGGATATTCCTCACTATCAACATCACCACTGTCATGACCATCATCATCAACATTTTCGTCCTCCATATCTTGTCTTTTCACTGCTGTGTTGTGATCACTCTGATAATTTACTTGAATATTGTCTTTCCTCTCTTGGCTTTGCCATTGGTCATCCTGATCTTCATTACGTGTTTTTTGAGAGTGGATTTCTTCTTTAAAGGGCTTCTTCTGGCTGTTCTTCCTCTCTTCTTCCTCTAGGTCAAATTTCTCACCATATCTCTTGGCTGTCCGGATTGGTTGACTGGAATCTCTCAAGCTTTCATCAGATTGCATACTGTTTTCATTTTGCTGTATTTTGTATTGGTTACCTTGATTTGTCTGGTAGCCTTTGTAATTTGTATCTCTGTAATTAGTTTCTTCACCCCATTCCTCCTCCTCCTCTTCCATGTGTTCTTCCTCATCACTTTCACTGTTTTTTTCAGATAGGCCAACTGTATTTTTATTATATTTCCATGTGTTATGCTCACGATCAAGACTGAGAGCATCCACTGGATTTTTTGCATTGCCCAGAACATGTAGTTTGGCTGTATTGCTGTGTTTCTCTTGCCTCCTGAACTGGTAATGCTCAGAGCTGGACTGTTCTCTGCTGCTGCTTGCAGGGTCACTGTCCTGGTCATTGAAAGTCAAACCTGGTTTATTGTGCATCACAAGGAAATTGATGCTTTTTAGGCCATTTTTCAATTGATGCTCACTACCAGTTCTTCCTTGTTTTCTAGTGGTCTGGGGCTCACCGGTGTGCTCAGCATCTGGTACAGATACTTCTGGATTTAGGTTTTTGAAGCTGGGCAGCAAATCACTTTTGCCAGAATACCCTGTGACCTCTTCCTTTGAGGCTTCAGGGTGAATATCTTCAGCCTTAAAACAAATAGAAAAACCCAAGTTAATGAATAAATCTTAGAATTTATTTAAGTCAGTGCAATTTCATTTTTGCCTTGTATTGCAAAGCATGACACTGACTTTGTTTTCCTTATAAAAGCTCCTTTTAAGGTAGCCCAGAGCATGAAATTCACAGCTGATGTCGCTTCCATTTCGCAGCAAATTTGGTTATCTGTCACTTCATTAATTGCTGGGGTTTCTAAAGGGGTCTATGCAACTCTGTTTAAGATCCCATAGAAGATAGATGCATATGAGTGTCTTGTGAGATCTCAAAATGCTTACTAATTTAGTAATTTAGTGTCATAATTCAGTCACTTTCAGGCTGCTGTAATTATTAGTTACCCCAGAGAAAGAGGACGTGATGCTGGTCTTTCTGCACAAATAAATAGGAAAAGAGCATCAGGGGAGAGACCACCTTTCACAAGGTGTCATGGTAGCAATTCCTGAGGAGTGCACTGCATCTTAGCTATTAATCAATATATTAATCTACTTTGAGCCTGATACATAATTGCGTCCTAGTTGAATTCATCAGGAACTGTTGTATTTGGTGGCAACTACTGCATCATGAGCTTGCTGAGCTCATTTCTACACGCTGTCAAGCCAATGGCACAACTAGTAACTTCAGTGAAAAAGGTTCAAATGGTCAAGGAAAAAATGGGTATTAAAATGACCGGTAATTCTTGCCACAGCAATTGCCTTTCTGATGTTAGCATTTAGCAGCTGCTGGGTGAGTATAGGCACTTCCTATAGCAGCAATACCAGATGTATTTCTGAATAACATGAGGATATTTAGTGTTGCTTATTGCTTACTACCGTATGGCACCTGATGCTGATATTCATTAAAGCTTTGAGAGAGGGGGTGTCTTCTTTATGATGATGAGATCTTCCCAGTGCCCAGGTTGCTGGAATAGCATCTCCTTTACTGTGGGCAGAGCCGTGACTGCTTGGAAACCAACACTAACAAATAATTACAGACACTTAAAAAATTGTGGGGTTGGACACATTAATATGGTCCTTGGCAGATCAGTTGTATCCTATTTCCTAATCTGAAGGTAGTATCTCAGTTCTACAGGTTTGTGTTTGCAATGTGTATTCACTGTCGTTTCCCACTCTAAATTTTCAGGGAAAGATTGTATGTTTGCTCAGATCTAACAGGAATTCAGTGAAGAGCTTTTCCGGATTAAATGCACATTTCTTGAAGGCCTTACAACAAGTGATCTGTGCGTTAGCAAGCATTTCCAGCTGATGTGAAAACACTTGAAAATCAAGTTTCAAGATCAGTTTTTGGGTTTTTTGCATGTTCTGTAACTGCTGCTGCATGAGTTTACAGGAGTTTTGGGCGCTGCTTCGTGCAACTCTTTAAGCAAAACCCAGTCTTCTGTGAAGGGCTTCCAGTTCTATAGAATTAGAAACTTTATGGCCAAACGGCCATTAAGATTGTCTATTATGTGTGTCTGTATTTATAACAGAAGTTTGAGGAAGATGTGGCTGGTGTCTCGACAGGAAGCCTCATTACGTGCCAGAGCCTCAAGGGAGAGCTGTGCCTAGATGTGGCTTTCAGCTGCCAGTTTTTGTTAGACTCTTGTCCCCGGGTATAACAAACTTTTAGAGCTCAATTGCTTGTGAAGATACTTGAGTCTTAATAGGATGGTAGATTTCAGTCAATCTTTCTGTAATAAGCTACTGTTAGGGGACAGCTGGCCTTTGATAGATGTTGCATATTGGAACTGATGATTTGTTTGGCACTGCAATGTTTTATTTTGATGCAAGTGTCTGATGTATGGGTTGTTTCTGGGAGACAGCTGTAGGCTGCACATTAGCATAGGTTTCTTTATTTGTTCTGCTGAACATTAAGGGAAGTGAATTTTTGTTTTTTAAATGCAGAGCATCATCTGGATTTACATGCAATGCATCTGGAAAGCTGCACAGAGTGGGTTGTAATTGATAATTAAAGGAAAAGGTGAACATGGGAGTTGGAATTTTGCATTTCTTACTGCAGAGCATGCTCTGAATATTGTTGTTCCAAAACATTTGTTGGCTTGGAGTCAAGGTCCATTGTGTCTGAACCACAAATGCTCACTAGAATGGTGCAATAAAAAGGAATTTTGAGTCAACCATGAATGCAAAAGCTCTGTCATTAGGATGCATATATGGCATGGGGCTGCTGAAGTCATCTCTCTCATTACGGTCAGGGCTGTGTTTCTGGCTTGTCAGCCGCAGTGTACTTTTCCAAGATGAGCTGTATCCAATGCTCTGTGTTGTGAATAATTAAACTTAAGGTGGATAAAATTACATGTTTAAGACTGTATTTGATCACTTGGTGTGATAAAGTGAGGATCGCATCCTCCTTGTTCACTGAAGCAGTGATAACTACAAGTTCAACTGACAGTGAAGCTCTGTTTGTACAAATATGGGTGTAATGATTGTATGTGAGTATTCATTAAAGGTAACCTTTTCAAATTAGCGAAACATCCATTGAGCTTTAGATTTTGTCCCATTTCCAACTATGTAATACGTGAGACGTGAGTTGCTTGGTACTCATTCATGAGGTGAGGGCCCTACAATTTTTTTAACCTAAAATTTGCGATCACTCCATAAATGCTAATGTGTTTTATGTATTTGTGGTTCATTATATATGCTGCCCCTTAATGTTTAAAGAACAAGAGGAGTACCTTTTCTGGAGTCTTCTGTCCATGAGTTCCGAGTTTGTAGTTTAAGGGATGGCTCTACAATAGACAAATATATTCAATATCTGCACTTAAGTGAGAATTTTGTAGAAGTCAGTGGAATAACATAGAGTATTCACAGAATGGGAAATTTAGTGCCTAGTAATAATAGCATGATGAGGACTTACTGGAATAGCAAAAGCTGATCCTACAAGACAAATGAAGACAGCTGCAGCCTTCATGCTTTTCAGATCTCGTAGAGGACAATAGTTAATGGTACAGTGATAGAATTAGAGGTTTCCTTTCTGCAAATAACATGAGAAGAAATAAAGTTAGGATTTAGGTATAATGGTCTATAAATGACTGGTGGAGGTAATATAGTGGCCACTTTAACTTGCTTAGTCTGAAGACCTACAGGATTTCCACGCAGTGTTCAGTTGTGTGTAAACTCAGGTATTAGACCAGCTAATCTAAAGGGTACTTTGGTCTTAGTTCTCTTACAGGGCTTAAGCTGTATGCTGTGTTCACAAACTCTAGTGATGTTACTGGAAGGCAGAGTTATGAATGTACACAGATTTTGCCCTGTAAATCCTTGTGTACTCTTCTCAGAAGCTACTTTGTGAAGAATGTCCCTTTTTATTTACTTCTGAGACTACCTGTTTTGTGGCTTCTCTGTGGCCAAGGTGTCTCCTGGCTGCTCTCCTTTGTGGCTGCAGTAGGAAGAACTAAGTGGTGAAGTTCTGCTCAGCAGGTCTCAAAGCCCAGAAATGTTGTCCAGGCCGCTGGATGGATGGATGCTGTCCTGCTTTGGAAGCAACAAGCCCAACTCTGCTGTATGGCAGTGTGCAAGACAGGTGGCTGGAAGAACGTGCAATGCACTAGGAATTTCTTCAATCTATGCTAATATCCTCATGTGAGTGAAAGACAAGCACCTCGTTTTTATCTTGGATGTTACCAGAGAATTTTCTTTTCCCTTGCAGTGCATATGATCTGAAGGAATCTATGGCTGTGGCTGTAGCTGTATGACTGGGAAAAGCAAAAAATAAACAAGTCTTATTGATTCTGTCCCCTGCCCCCCTTCCCTTTTACTTTTAACTGTATTACTTTCTCATTCTTTGTCATTTCCTCCTGTTCTTTTTTCTGTATTCAAATGGAATCAGTAGGATTTTCACGCTGCTGCTGTTTCTTCTCTCATTCTACTGCCTGTGCTTCCTTGGAAATTGTCTTCTCAGTCTTCACACCCCACCCTTGCCCTTCAAAATATTTTCACTTTCCACGTACCATATGTCCTTGTTCATTGCTTCTGCCTTTCCTGATGAAATGGGTATCACTGTGTCCTTACTTGAAGAACACTGTGTGTTTTGCTGGTTAAACTCCCTGGCATATGAAGAAGCTGGCAGTGGCTTCAGCCAGTTAAGTCAACCTTACTCAAACATAGGAGGCTCAAAGTATGGGTTTAAAATGTTTTTTCTTGGGGAGGGCAAGGAACCCTAAGCCCCAGAGGGAGAATTCCAGGGGAGCTTGTGCATATGGGAGCCAGATTGGTGAAGCAAGAAGCAAGGACTTTAAACATTACAATGATTTGTGGAGTAGAAACTGGCAAAAGCATCCTGGCTACTGCTGTGCTTAGACATGAAAGGTCCCTGTGTTATACATGATTTAATGTCAATATCTTTTAGTTAATGAAGAGCAAAATACTTAATTAGTAGGGCATATGTGGTATGCAGACCATTATTCTTGCAGTTAACTGATGTATTCCTCAAATTATCTCTTATCTAATTATCTATTATCGCTTTGGCATCCACAATTAGTTGTTTAAGATGTTTTCAGAGGGAAAGACAGAATACAACAAAGCCATTAATGAGCATATGCAAAATGCCTCACTGGACTGTTGTATATGAAGCGATCACTTCAGCTCAAGGCAAGTTTTGTTAGACTGAGGGTTATGAAGGCAACTTGCCAGAAGTGCAGGGGCATAACCCCCATGGAAGGGACCCACACTGGAGCAGTTCATGAGGAACTGCAGCCCATGGGATGGTCCCGCGTTGGACAAGTTCATGAAGAACAGTCTCCTGTGGGAGAAACCCCATGCTGGAGCAGGGGAAGAGTGTGAGGAGTCCTCCCGTGAGGAGGGAGGAGTGGTAGAGACAATGGGTGATGAACTGACCACAGCCCCTATTCCCTGTCCCCCTGTGCCACTGGAAGAGAGGGAGAGAAAATTGGAAATAAAAAGTTGAGCACAGGGAGAAGGGAAGGGTGGGAGAAGGTGTTTTTAAGATTTGGGTTTATTTCTCATCATCCTACTCTGATTTGATTGGTAACTAATTTCCTAAAGTTGAGTCTGTTTTGCCCATGATGGTGATAGGTGAGTGATGTCTCCCTGTCCGTATCTTGAGCCATGAGCCTTTTGTTGTGTTTTCTCTCTCCTTTCTCTCTAGAAGGGGAATGATAGAGCAAATTCGGTGGGCACTTGGTGTCTAGCCAGGGTCAGCCCACCACACTATGCCCTCCCTGCCACTTTCAGGGTTAGAAAGAATATGTTTTGCCTGAAGCTTGGCGGAGGCAAAAGCTCATTTATTCCATTTCAGTGGGTTCCTACCAGGATAAAAGTAGCTCAGCTTAAAATAGCTGGGGAAGGGAGCTGCTTGATGTGGATGTGATAATTGCTCTGAGTAAACAACCCCTGAATGACCCTGTTTCAGAGGACAGTGCACAGATGCTGGGCTGAGATGGTTCTAAGAGGGCTTTGGTGAACTCAGTCTTACCGAACACAGATACAGGGGGACATGTTAGACAGCCTTCACGTACAGTCTGCCTCCTGAAGGCAGACTTCATGTGCAGTGAAGTACATCCAGCTTGTGAGAGCTTCTGCCAGAGCTTGAGTGGAGTTGCTTTATGAAGAGGAGTTGCCTCTCTGAGTATGGGCTACGTACAGCAGCCCTGCATTGTCATCTCTGTATGCATCTGAGGGCCTGCCGACCATGGTGAATGTCAGTCCCAGCCTGTGATCAGACATGCAGAAGTCTGCAAAGGATGAAGTTACTGAATGATTATCCATCTGTGTGGTTTGCTGAACTTGCAGATACTGACATTTTTCCCTCCAGTAAGGAGAGCTGGAAACACAGCTCACAAAGTCAATGTTAGTTTAGGTGAGTACTTAAAAAAAAAGTCCCATTTAAAGATTCACGTCTCCTCTTCGGAAACCCAAAGGTTAGAACTCATCGGCTCAAGTTTTCACTGACATGACTGCTCGTGTCCCTCAGCCTTCAGTTGCGGAGGCTGCTGCTCAGGGTTTGCGTCACTCCTCAGGGTTCTGCCGTTGCTGGTATCCTTGCTGAAACTCGGGCAACATTGGAGATCAAAGAAATTAGTTCCCTAATACGATGGCTGCACAAGGGCTGCCATTCTCATAGTGTGTCAGCAGTCACTTGAAATACTCATCAATAACATTATTTTTGTCTAGAGGGCTTGGAGTACTGGCATCTGGCACGCCTTGTAGTCTTGCCTATCCTTCTCACCTATGCTCGATCGCATGTATTCTATATAGCAGTCTAGCTCAGTCACTCCGGGATGTCACCAAGGTCTACTGCTTCTCATTGCTCATGGCAGGGAGTCTACATCTTTAATCGAAAATTAGAGAGAATTTCAGGAATAGGTGAGATGCCAAATGCAGTCTTCTCTGCTGCCTCTGTATTCTGTTTCTGATTCAGCATTGTTGTCAGCCACCAAAATAGCAAGCCTAATGCAACTGAGATATAAGAGGGTCTCTCACTTTTGGAAATGCCACTCAGAAGTGATTAGCTTGCAAAGGCTGTACCTGAAAGTGACGAATGCCCCATGTTTAACGGAAGAAATCACACAGACTGACCTACTTTCAGTTCCAGCTTTGCCAGAAAGCTGCAGAGGCTTTTGTCATTAGACCTACCTCTAGAAGATGAAGCTGCCCGATCCCCTGCCATGTAATGTGATTTTTCTTAAATTTATTTATTTCATTTTAATTACTCCATTGAAACTTTCTGGACCGTAGTAAATTGGATGTCTTAGAATTATTGCAAACAGGCTCTGCTTGGTGCTATGTCAAGCTTGTTAGCAAGAAGGGCTGATGCCCACAGCCTCACGGATAAATGCTATGAAGATCCAGTCCTCATAGCCAGGTGGTGATCACAGCATTAATACTCTGAGTGGATGGAGTTTGTGTACAAGGGAAAATTTATGAGTGTGGAAATGGAGAATTCTCCGTGCAGTATCTGTTCTTTCTATAACCAAGTGTACAAATTATACTTTTAAACTGTAGCTGGTACAGTACATTCTTATATCTAGGTCTGTTTCAAAAGCCCTTGTGAGAGCATGTGCGTGCATACGTGTTGTTTATGTGTATAAGCTGGTTCATGTGCGTACATATACAAAAATAAAAGGCAGAGTTTGAGGCAGAAATCTGAGTACAAGAAAAGATTGTAAGTTAGAAAATAAATACCAAAGCATGAAACTATTCCACTCATTCTGTACCAGTGAATAGCTGCTAATGAATATTAATCCCTCTGATGCTACCAGTTTTACAGCTGCAAAAGCTGAAAGCACAAAACCCCAGAGTATTTCAGGACATGTTAAAATAGTTTTAAAATAAATGACTCACATTACCTGAATGCAATTGTTTGATTTGTCACTTCCCTTCTGTTGTTTGATTTTGTTTTCTGCGTGTTGAGATCTGAGTTTTTTCAGATCTAGGTTTTTTTCAGAGCTCTATGTAGTTTAAATCTGGTTCAAGCCAAAAAGAGCTGCTTTGATTTAATTAGAAAACAGTTCAAAATGAGACCTCTTTAGTGGCCAGAAGTATTTTCTATATCTGCTATCAATTGGTGGGCTTTGTCATATCCCAGAATCTGCATTTCCTTTGTGGATGCCCTGTTCAGTGCAGGTTTTTACCAGTTCTAACAACACTCTTTGTGAAAGGCTTATCCAAAACCAGCCACAGTTTCTCTCTCTCCCCTCCATTATGGGATAAGAGAAGGATGAATCTGCTTTTTGTGGCCTTGTTAATTCGATTAAGATTCCTGAACTGATATTACATGAGACTGTGGCAAGTGTTGGGAAAGCAGGTTTCACTGTGGCTTTCAGATGGATGGTTGTATGCTTCTGCACAAGGCATGTATTCTGCTTGACTCTTGACCATTGCATAATGCTTTATGGCTCTGCAGGATCACAGGGAAAGTAATGGTCCCAGCAGTAAGATAAAGGACATGTCCCTCAACACAGTAACTGTACAGTTGGTGTTTTATCTTGTAAAGAACAATTCTTCCTGTTCTAGACATAAATATCTGAAATTACTTATCCTTAAAACAAACAACGGTACTCTATGAAATAGAGTATTCAGCTATTTCACAGTAAGTGAAGAAAAGCTTGCAGAGGGTTAGGTACAAGGCATTCTAAGGTTTTAATTAAAAATAAAGAGGAAACAGTACCATAGCAGTAGAAGAGGTGCTCCTTCTTGCTTAGCCACTGATGAATTGGAAATCCTTGAGCCCTCCAAAATCTTGCTGATTTTCCTGTGATGAATTTTGGTGTCTGGTATGGAGTGTTTTGCTGTGAGCTTCAATGAAGGAAGATGATACTCTATGGGTCTTGGTAGAACTAGAGGAAACAGTCTCTTAGACTTCCATGGGATGAGGCAGGGGTGATGGGCTAGTGTGATTCTGCTGAATTAATTGAATCAGAGGGACCATTCAGTGTTTACAGGCTCGAGGCCAGCAGAGCTCAGCAGTTGTGTGGGAAGGACATATCTAGTCTTTTGTGGGGAGGGGAGCTAAAGGGAGCGGGTGCAATAGTTTCTGCCTGCATTGGCTGGCCACAGAAGAGCTGAACTAAGGGATCAGCTGGGGCAGTCACATTGTGGGCCTGAGGGAAAGTAAAGTACAGAGAATGCTGCCCTTGCCAAACTTTTCAGTGTTGTTTTGATGTACTGTACATGGAAGTGTAACCCTGTAAAAAGGAAGAAGGTGAGAAGCGAAGAGCCAAGCTCCAAACTAAAAGCGTAAAAAATAGGATTGGTTGGTTTGTCTTGCATAAGTCTTAGGAGTTAGCTATTTTGAAGCCGTTGCCATGGCTGTGCTGCCTGTTTGATAGCAATGACGTAGAGCAAGCTGGTGTAAGTGTGAAAACTTCTACAAGTGATGCCTGCCTGCAACAGATGCTCTGTGGCTTTTGGGTTTGTAATGATGCAGTAGTAATGAATTTAATCTTACTTTTTTGTTTCCCATTTCATTATTCCATAAGATACACCTCCCAAACTGGAAAATTTTCTGGGAGGTTCTCAGATCAGAAATAGGGGATCAGATGCACCAGTGTAAGAACAGAGACACTTCCAGTGGCATGTGCAGTAAAGTCAGCATAGGTCTCCAATTTCCCTTTCTGCCAATATCATGTCTTACTAATGAAGATGCTTTGCATATTGTACTGACACAATTGTAAGAGATGTCAAAGTAAAATGAAATAAAAAGCATGAATGGTGACAACAATAATGCAAATGCTGAGAACTCACTCATTTTAGATGATGTTTTAACTTTTAAGGCTATGGTTTCAATAGCTTGTACTCTGTTCATCCCCAAAGGCAATAGACATTGTGAAGATGGTTAGATGAGATAAGCAAGTTACAGTGAGAAATGCATGAAGATTTAACATGGTTTATGTGGCCAATAGTTGAAGTGTGTTGTTAGTAAAATAATTAAAAGAAAAAAGAGGCTGAAATCGCAGCTGAGCTCTCTCTCCATGGACCAAGCACAAAATAAAACTTTGACAAAACCCCATGAGAAATTCTTTAAATCCTTTCCCCTTTTATCTCTGATTCTTTGCCTGGAAACTAATTCATGCCTATTGGAGTTGAAATTCTGCTGGTCTGTCAGCCAGTCAGCATCTGAAAGGAGCAGTGATATTTCAGAACTTCCTGTTTGTTTTCTCTTTTGTTGTGCATTACTAGAAGATGATTGGTTTTATCTATTCAAAACTTTGCAGAGTACCAGGAACATCCCTCTTTGTAGTATCAGATTAGCTTTATTGGAGCATCAAAGATAAGTGGGTTTCTGTGATTTTTAAGTATTCCAGGTATGGACAGATGCTTAGCTAATAGAAGAAAGATATTTCAGGTAGCTCAGCAGAAATTACAACAAATGCACCAGTGCTAATCTTGCACTAGCTAAGTATTTAGCTTTTTCTCATAAGATTTTCAGATAATGGCTATTAACATTGCTTTGACAATGTTAATTCATAAAAAAGGTGCGAGACTGCCAAGAACTGTGCGAGAACTTCAACCTGAAATTTGTCGGGTTTGAAGGTTATTACTGGAAAATGTGTATGCGATTTCTGAGCTTTGCCTGTTTCTGTGTTGAAACAGCTTTCTTGGGGCTTATAGGGTGGTAGGGGAGGAAGTGTTTCGGTTTTGAGTATGTTGGAGAATTATACACATTTTATCAAAGCTGTTGCATGTTTCTAAAATGTTTCAATTAAAATTTCTGGGTTTGCCCTTGATGACAAAATGCTTTGGCCAAGAAAAGATGCCTGGTTGTCTTCTGGGTGTCATCAGGCAGCTTGAGCTTGTCTCAGAGCCATCAGTACTAGTGAGGAAGTCTGTAGCCTTTTCCACTGTGTCAGGTAGTGTACTTTTGGAAACCCTTTCATTTGGTGCATTAATAGTTCTCTCACCAGAAAGAGGTGCTGTATCATCATGGTAAAGTATAGGGGTGAGGGGGAAGCCAAGTTGTTGCTGTGCAGGAAAACTGCAACCTAGAAATTATTGTTGTGACTCATCAGAGGATTCCATTTGGAAACAGAATAATTATACCCTGTCCTTACCTCTGTTTTACTTGGGAGGAAGGACTTGAGCACTAGTGTGTTTGGCAGCCAGATAACCTTTATTGAGGTATATGGCTGCGTCAGTTCTGGCTTAACAATAGAAGGGCATGAATTCATTTAATACCAGTATTACGCCAGAGGACCTGGCCTGATCTTTGCTTTGGTTTCCATTTATGTTTGTGCTGTGCTTGTAGCCTGTGTGCTGGATACAAAAATGTGGGACACATCTCAGCAGCTGTGTCAGTGAAGAGACCCTTTCTTTATTTCATTAGACTTTGGCCTAAACCCTGATTTCATGAGTTAAGACTAGATATTTCCCCAAGTTGCCTGACTCATGCATTGCAGTTCTCTGTGAATATGAGAGCTTCTGTCAACACGTGCTTCAGAAGTACTGATGTATCGCTGTGATTGGTGCATCAGTGAGTCTCATTTTGGTTGTCTGCTGTACTGTGCGATTATTGATGTACCTCACATGAAATGCTGGTTCCATTTTAGACTTGGCCCTTCAGTTGCAGCTATCATGGTTTAAGCTGAACCCAGGACAGCAGCCTACTCTGTTAGAGTGAAGTTGGTACTAGATGATCTTAAGATCCTTTCCAACCCTAACTATTCTATGATTCTATGATTATCCAGCGGGGGGGGGGGGGGGGAACTGGACAGTGTGAGGTTCTCCTTAAGAGTATTTTCAGGCAAAATGAGTGCTTACTGATGAATATTAGCAAGTCTAACCTGTAGAGAGGAGGAGTATGGCTATTGCAAGGAAAAAAAATTGCATGTAGAGGAAATCGAAAGGGAGAATATGCAGCAAATAACGCAGAAAGATTAAACATGGAAGAAAGAAGAGAAATGAATACAGGGAGGTGAAAAAAGTTTGATTTCTCAGTGTCTCACTGTGACAGCTGCTAAATGGACACTTGAAACAAAGGGCGAAGGAAAAGCTCTGAGAAGTTTGCATTGCATTTATTAATATGCCTGTCTTGCCTTGTATTCCCTGGCAGAACAGGTCTGTGGGCATGACTGATTACGGGGAAGAGGAAGTTAGACTGAAAAGACATTTGTTTTTATTGGAGCCATCTGCACATCTACATGCTTGGCACAGCCACAGACCTTCAGATCTCTGCCCACAAGAGAGTGGTGTTGAGCCGTTCACTTCCATACCAGGTACAAGGGTTCAATTTACGTTACTTTAAAATGTAAAGTATGTTTAACTCTGGTGCTAGTTCTCATTCACAAGTAAAGTTTGACTTTTCCATCAGATATTCTTTACCCTGAAATGAAAAAATATAAGCAAATTAGAATTCAGGTGGGGCTCCTACAGTAGATGAAGAAACTGCATGTACACTGGCAGTTGTACCCGTGATACCCTGCTTAGCTTATGTGTCCCTGGTTTTTCTTTTTACTGATGGGGGAAAGAAAGAGCCATAAAACAAGAGACAGACATGAAATAGAGTCTGATTACAGCCATGGCTGATCATGCTGTGCTGATGTGTGTGTGCGCCATGGCATCCCAGTTTGTTAGATCGTAGCCTGCCAAATGGTGTTGATAGGGCTCTAAACACCTCTGTGGTTGTCTGTTAGTTATTAATTAACAGGTGATTAGGAAATTAAGGGAAATCTTTGTGTAACTTCCTTACCAAATGGTGCACCTTAAGCCTTTTTGAGCCAGTGAAGTGGCCTTCATTTCAGGATACCTATACAAATAGTTAAGATTCTCAAAAGACCACAGTGTGTAGCAGCTCCAACTGGAAATGTTGACAGCTACTGCTCATCCTTTCCTATTGGAAATAGTTGCTTGCATTGGTGTGAAACATAAGGGCATTTTATGCAGAGTTTAAGTTTTTTTGGGAGCTAGCCAGGTAGAAAAACTGATTGGAGACAGTGCTAGGAAAAGGAGGCAGCTGGTGCCGCCGACCAGCTCTGTTCCACCTCAGCTCAGTTGTGCTGCACCAAAGGAATAATGAGAGAGGTTTCCTGAGCCTTACTCTTGAAGATGCAGGAGAGTGTCTAGATATGTCAGTGTATTGCCAGCTGTGGCTCTTTAGGTGTCTTACGACAGACATCCTGATAGGAAAGCTTGCCCAAGTATTTTGCATGCATTGCTTTCTAAATTATCTACTGAAAATAAATCACTGATAATTACAGTGTTTATACAATATATTTGTGTGTATATATGCGTATATATTACATCCCCTGGACTAGGTAATATTAGTGCATTATTTCTTCCTTCTATTTTACCTCAAAAGAAAGAAAACGTGACTGCCTTCAGAAGGCTCCTTGTACTGAATTGGGACTGAAATATTTATGCTATGAAAAACTGAACTTCAGCACAGCTTTTTTGACCCTAAAAGCTGCCCTTCTCAATTAGAGATAACAGTGTCCTGGGTCCTTTCAAGATTACCAACCATCTCTTAAGATGGAGCATAATAATAAATGCGTATGAGCTGATATTTTGAAACTGAGCTGCCTCCTAAGAGGTTTTCAGTGAAAAATCTCGACAAAGTGTGGTATATCATTAAAAACATAAAGAAAATCCCAGAGAGACTAAGCTAAAAGTCCTCCTGTGTGTTCTTAGCCTGTTTTTTGGTAAGCTCTGCGTCTAAAACCAGGTTCCAGAGCTATACAGACTAAGTGGTTTCACAGTTCATCTTATGCACTAGTCCAGGAGCGCTCCATCATCCTGTATAGCAGGAGTTCTGTCTTCCTGCACATTATAATTCCATTCTTTTATTACATGGTGTTTTTCAATCCTTCAGCAGTCCCGATTTGTCAAAACCATGCATTGCTTTTCTCAATATTGGTGGTCTTTATTTCTTGATCTATCTTTATTAAATGCTGTACTGAATGTATTTCTGTGTATGATTTTCCCATTGCCTGAGATAAGAACAAGCACCAGCCAGGGCTCTTGTTGCCTGAATGTACGGACACAAGTTGTGCTCATTATGAGTGGGAACTGACTCCAAAACAGGACAAGGCTCTGATGAGGCTGCCCATGTAATGCTGCTAAATCAGGCTTTTGTGTTTTGGGGCGTGATGCAGTGAGTGTATTAGAGAGTCTCATCCTGTCTCCTGGGAGCTGCTGCACTGGGCTGTGTCATGTTTGACCACATTGCCTATACAAGCTGAAATTAAACGTTTAAAAAAGAGGGAGAGAAATAAACATCTTTCCCAGCCAGGGAACATTTGACTCCCATTGGGGAGGAGCTATTTTAAAGCTCAGACTGAGGGATGGCTATTTTTGCCTTTCAGACAGACAGACTCAGCTAATGATCTATATTGTTCAAAATGATGTTTGGTTTTTTTGACAAAATTCTTAAAAAGAAGAATTAAAAAAGAACAGGAAAAGTCCTTAGATCATCAAGAGGTAGTCATGGCTCTAAACTGTAAAGCTCTTATCTCTACATTTGCTGTAATAATGACACACAGAGATTGGAGGTATTTTAAGGGCAATTCTGCTGAAAGCACTCATGTTGCGTAAATTGCACAATCTTCAGGTGTGGCTCCGGGGAGGTGGTGGTTATTTCACTTAATCCTTGCAGACATAAGTGCAGTTAGAGGCTTTCGGGGAAGGGTGACGCAGAAGCACAGTTACACAGTGGAGATTGCTGTCCGAACAGGATCAGGTGTTGTTGTTGCATTTACCTTGCTGCTGATGTTCCACTGAGTAAAAGGCTTAAGTCTGTGCAGAGGAATTTAAGTCTCAGCACAAGGGGGTCAAATGCTTTTCACATTATGAATGGATGCCATTTCATTCAGTACGGAACCCGACTGCCATGTGAAACAGCTCTGCAGCTGTTTGGCAACACTATGAAAGAAATGTGAGTGGAGAAAAAAGCCATATCTGCTTGTGAAAGGGGAGTTGGTGTAAAAAGCATGTCAAGACTCATGAAGGAATTTGTCAAGACTGTTTGTTTAATAAGTGCTGTGATCTTTGGTGATGACAAGCAGCAAAGCCTTTGTCCGTAAAGAGACATGAAAATTGTGTAACATTGCGCTGAATCTGTTCCTCGTTGATTCAGGAACAACACGGCCTCAGCCTGGACTATCAACATCCCCTGTTGTGGTCCTAGTTCTACTGCTAATATTCCATATAGCCTGCAAGTGGCTTATTTCAGCTCTAATGCTGCCTCCCTTTCGCTCAGGAATTGACAAAACCCAAGTGTGGTTTTGTATAGCTAAAGTAGCCAGGCCCTGCTCTTGGGCTGCTCTTACCCTGCCTTCAAGGTAGCATGTCAGGGAGCTTCCCTTGCTGCTGGGAGCTCTGGGGTGGCATCTCTTGGGGGTTTTTCACTTGGCTGAAGGCAGCCAGGTGTTGCCCTGGAGCAGGCAGCTGCTGTCAGGGGTCTGCAGGGCACAGGAGGGTTTCAGTACCTGCCACGGCATGGTGCCCCCAGCTTCTGCCCTGGGTAACTGCTCCTTGTCTTCCCTCAGGTAGTCTCCTTGTCATGTGCATCCTCGACTTGGCGCAGTCGCCTTTTCCTCAAATAGAAATGAATACCGAGGAGGGTATGTTGTTCAAACAGAAATGAATGCCGAGGAGGGTGTGTTGTTCATGACAGCATGAAGGTCCGGCTTCTATCAAATGTGTCATCCGCGCGTGTGATGTCTCGCTGCCTACAGCCTCTCGCAAGACAAAGAAGTGTCTGTGGGTGGGTGGGTGTAATGTCTGTGTTTCAGTGTGCATGGGTTTAAAAATACCACTTGTGAATTACCTGATGGGAGCAGTTTTAGAAGGCAATCCACACCCTGCACGTTTTAGTACTCTGGTGGGAAATGTTTATTTCAAAACAAAATTAACAATTCCTGAAGGGAACAGGACGCAGAGAGGAGATAAATATCTTTCAGACTTAGGGAGCATCATTATGTTACAGAGTCTGGTGGTTTTTATTACAGTCCCAACACCTCTTTGGAGTAGCTCAGGTCACTGGATTAGTATCAGGGAGGGGGGAACAAAGGGGAGATGGGGTGAGCTGGGAGTGGAATAAGTAGGTGACAGGGACCTTCTGGTGGGAAAGGAGGAGTGAGGAGAGAAAAACACTCTTGCTCTAAGATGTCCATTGTCTCTTGCTCCCCCAGCACCAGAAATACAGAAGTCATTTACGTGGGCCTGTTTCCCCTTTAGGCAAAGTTTTGGGGCTAGGGAAGTCTCAATGCAGTTGAGCTGCTTTAAGACGTGTGTCTGACTGGTCCTCAGTCAGTTCCTTGGATTCTTACAAAACCATCTCACCTCTTTTGTATGGGTTCTAAATTATTTTTGAGTGAAGGCTTTGTGGATAACTCCAGATGGTCGTGCTTGCCCTGCATATTCAACGTATGTCTTGCATTGTAGAACTTCAATTTCTATTGATATCCTTTTCTTGTTATTTTCTTTTGTTTAAAAAGCTTTGTTCAGTCATTTCCTTGCCATTACAGAAAGCCCTTGGTAAATTATACAGTACTGTTATAAAAGTGTTTTCGTTGTCTTTTGCCCAAGTGAAGTCAGGATAAAGGATTAAAGCATTCTTTTGATAGGCCTTTCTTATATGTCTGTTTAAGTATGTTTTATTAAAAGGGTTTTAGACATCTGCCTTTGAATCAAAGACCAGTGTTCATTTCCAATTACCCTTCTCTAGTGCTATAGCAACAACTTCCTGTCTGAACAAGTCATACTAATTTCAGTGCTGAAAAGCCAAAAATAGCTGTTGGGAGAGGAATCAAATTATAGTTTTACCATGGGATGAGGTGGTGGGAAGGAGAAGGATGCTGCACCTTCTCTCTGTGTGGGCACGGGTGTCTGTCTTCCTGTGCTCAGGACCTGAATGGGGAGCAAACAGAGCTCTGTGCAGGCACCGCCTTCATTATGCTGCCTCCGTGTGTGGGAATTGTGGCCATAAGCACTTGTTCAGCTAAAGAAATGGCCATCACAGCTAAACCTAGCTCAACACACACTGAAGGCGGGTCAGGGAAGGCTCAGCCAGAGCAAGCCTAGCTGGTGCTGGTCCCCAGCCCATGCCAGCTCAGCAGAAAGCTGATGGCTGGCAGCTGGTGATACTGTGCAGTGAGTCTGCCCCTGTACAGCACTCAGCCATCATGGGCTGGGTTTACTAATGGATCTACACTAAGAAATGGGTTTTCTTGAAAAGTTCACAAAAGTGAGTGTCTTTTGATGGTGCCTGTTCGAGTATACTGTTTGTGTTAATGCTCAACTAGCTCTTGTTAGCTTTATTTTGGGTTTTAGTTTCATTAAAAGTTAAACTTTGGAGGAGAATCAAACTGAAACCTCCCTTTATTCCACCTGTTTTTCAGTTGTGCAAGTGGGCATTGGAAGGAATAGAAAGTCTTGAGCTTACCTGCTGGAGTTGGAGCGCATTAGTCATATGAAGAGATGACAACTGTGGGCATGGGCGAGATTTGAACGTGGGCTGTGTAGTGAAGTGCTTAAGGCCACAATGGTGAGAGGACTGCGGGTGAAATGAATCAGTTTGTATGATGCTGGCCCAGTTTTTCCAGTGAGCAGTGAGTTGTGCCCAGACCCTGCTGAAGGCAAAGGATGCCTTGGTACGTAAGCTGAGGCGATGGTTCCAGGGAGCCACCCTGCATGGCTGGGCAGGACAGAGGAAGTCCTTACATGGCTCTGCATTCCCGTTTGGGCCGCCTCTGGAGAGGTGCCTGCCGGAAGACAGAGGTGATGATGCCACTTCCTTATAGAAAGCCACAAAGTGTAACATGCAATTACATCTGGGCAGAGCAGCACAGGCACCTTACAGTTAGCATACGTGCCTTGAGAAGGCAGGCAGTGCCTGGGCTTGCAGGCATTTCAGGAGGCACAAATAGTAGAAACCCTCAGGAAAGCTTTTGTCAATGACTTGAGCCCTAAAATTACTAATAAAGTAATAAATCGTGGTGGTGTTGTGTACCTGCTCCAGCTGTGGGACCACATAGGGTGGGAACAGGCAGCAGTTCTTGACCCTGCTTCTCTAGCCAGGACCTTGCCTGTGTTGGTTTGCATCAGTCTTCCTTGCCTGGTTATCAAATCTCCACATCTTTCTGTTTGTGAGTGGTTATGAAAAAGTGTTAGTTACGTGCACAAGGGTGATTTCTCATTGAGTATTCATTTCTACCAGCATTTTTGAGATTTCTGCTTGCTGTATCTCTTGTGCGATATTATTCCATGTACTCAGCATGCAGAAAAAACATTGTGTGATAAGAGGGGTCTCCGGTGGGAATAGTGAAGAGGAAATAGCCTGAGTCAAAAGGTTGCCATCAGCATGTGCAATCACATGTGCGTAACTCCTTGAAGGTGTGCCATTGAATTCAGATGGAAGTTTTACGGAGCGTGAATATACTTGTCCAGCAGAATTAGGCTGTTGTGTAAGACTTCAGTCTGTCATTTACAGTGTGCTCAGTTAAGCTGATTGGTACAGGATTACAAAGAACAATTGGGGGTGGAGGGAAGCTTTCTTCATGAATAGATCAAACAAAGAAGGGTGTTAAAGTCACCCTGTTGTTGAGAGTGAATGGTTGGTCCAGTCCTATAACCAGTATCTGAATTGGGCAAACTCATTCCTAGGGTGAATGAATAGAACGTCTTCTAAATCTAGGCCTTAAAAGCAGCAAGATTCAATTCCTACTGCAGTCTGTGTGAATGTGGAGCAGAAATACGGATTCCTGTCTCAGGATCAGGGGATGGCTGCTGTCAAGTGCTGGTGCAATATTCCTGAGCTGCCTTTTAGTGTGCTGGAAGTGCAATGTGCACATGCCCCCTGAAACATGCACACCAGCACTTTGGCTGAAGGTAGAGTGCTCATATGGCTTTGTCATTTGTCACCTACAACCTCGCATGCTTTTTTCAGGAAAAATTATTTCCAGTTAGCCATTCCAGGTTTTCCTTTGTCCCTCTGACATGCAAAACACTGCTTCCCCACCCCACCAGTATTTAGACACTCTTAGGAACTAAGGAAAACCAAGAAACATTTCATTGCATTTAATGCTTGTTTCTCACTGAAAGCAAGTTCGTAACGTAAGCACATACATTCCTATGTAACGTGGAGCAACTTCTATGGGTTTTTTCTTGTATAGACCCTTGCACGATATGGAATATCATGAAAGATGTGGCTACAGGAGTTGTGTGATAATAGTTAATAAGTAGTTAGATCATCAGCTAAGTGAAGAGGATTTGCCAAAACACCTGTGAAATGCCTTTAGGGTTCGCTAAGCATCTTTGCATTGGAAATGACGCTGTTCCTGATCAATCAAATAGAAGAAACACTGTGTCTTTCTGGCTGCAGAGGGCAGAAGGACAACAATGGGGTTCCTCAGCTATTGGAAAGCTGTCGGCTTTACACCTGCCTAGGGTGCTTGTGGGTAAGCAAGGAAACATCTGGGTTCCTCCTTCCTCCCCCTCCTCTGTCCTTCACGCTCCAAGGAAGCAGGCAGATTTGGACTTCTCCTGCCTCTTCTGCCCTGACCATCTTTCCTGGGAGGTTTGGCTCCCATCTTTGCTGTGGGGCAAGCAGTTTGGCTGTGTGTGGTGTGAGCACTGTGCTGAATGAGCTCAGCTCAAAGGGAAACTCACCCAATGCATGATGTGGTCCTACAGCTGGGCTTGGGCTGGCTTTTGAACAAGGATGGTTCAGTTACTTTGTAAGCACAGGAGGAAATTTGTATATAAAGTAATAGGTGTTTTTGAGTGTTGGGAAGTGCTTCTGCTGTCCCAGAGATTTAACATCTTCTGTCTTGCTTTTATTTTCTATGGCTGTATTTGAGAATTCTCTGCTTTCCGGGGGAGGTTGGGCTGTTTGGGTTTTGGTAGCGGGTTTTTGTTTTGGGTTTTTTTGTTCTTTTTTGGTCTTTTTAAGAAGTTATTAACATTTTGAAGATTAAAGGAAGGTGGTTAAGGAAAATAATGTTGTCAGCATTAGGGGAGAACAGCTCAGCTCAAGCATTTCAGGGATTTAGCTCATTGCAAACTGGACAAATTTGGAGACATGCTTTTTCATTCCTAGCCACAGTAAGGATCTGGTAGCCTTCTTTCCAATGGGGCCTGGCACAGGACACATATGCAAGGAGTGCACAGACTTTGTTAACAGATGATGCTTTGATTATGAAGCAGGCTTTCTGCTCACGTGATCAGTCAGTGATGGGGACCATGTTTCTCTATTGTTCTCTAGTAGAGTTTTGCGTGTTGTGCGCCCAGAAGCCTGGCTGAAGCCCGGGCTGCCCCAGCTCACAGCTGCTCAGCAGCTTCACGTGATGAAGCCTATAGTGGGGAAAACGCTACAAACTGGCTTCTGTCCGTTGGAGGTATGAGCCAAACTGCTGCCGGTCTCTTACTCAGGGCTGCATTGATGGTGTCTATCCAGCTTTTCCAGGCTCCCAGGGGATTGTGGTAATGCTTCCTGTCCAGCTACACCAAGCAGTGATAAATTTAGTCCAAGTGAGCCATAATGACAGTACAGGAACCAAAGGAGTGCTGACCGCCCTCCCAGGAGGAGGGTCGGGCTGTCCGTACAGATGTCTTTATCCCTCGAGCTGCCAACCCTGGCCTGACCTCTCTGCCCACTCTGGGCAGCCTGTGCCTCCTCATCACCCATTTGCACTCGTGCTGTCCCTGTTTCATACAATCATATCAATCAGGCATTTCCTTCTGGTGTATTTTCCCCCTCTGATGAGAGATCAGGGTACTGTGAAGCTATAGACCTCTAATAAGCATACGCAGTGCAGCTGGCTATATCCCAAACCTGCAACTCAGAGCAGGTCACCCCAGCTGTCAGCTGATGTGAGGGCAAACCTGGCCCCAGATCATTGCTGTCTGTTATTTCCCAAGAGCAATCTCACTGTACTGCTTTGCTGGAGTCTGGCACAGATATCTGCAATTCCAGTTGGAGCGGGGTGTGAGTGCAGGGAGTTGCTTGGAGAGGGCTTTTCACGTTAAGGCTCTGTTGTTGTTCCATTTCCAGCTTGTGATTGACAAGTACACACTGCTCCCACCTCCCAGTGGCCTTGTATGTGTATTGGGCAAGAGCGTGGTGCATCTTCTTGGTAGGACAAGACCAGCATGCAGGCCACCTTCCTTTGGCTTCATCACAGAGACCTCAAACAGTCTGTGATGCATTTCAGTCTGAAATAGGTGCCTGAAATAGGGCAGACAATCGGTGACTTTAAAGTGCTTGTTTTCTCTGGCTGTAAAGGTAGACACCTGAGGGTGGGTTAATGATCCTGCCCTTGTGCAGAGGGCTGCTGGTCTTGTGCAGGGATCCAGCATTAGTGGGGCCCTGTGTGTGCCTACAATTCAGTGCTCAAGCACCTATGATGTGTTTTTTTAACAGTGAGAAGAAATAGCAGATTTTAAAGGCTTAGCATGAACCGCTATTGTTGGTGTCTCCATGCTGTGAAAAACATGATGTTAACTTCCATCTGCTATGTACTGCAGCGTTTGTAGCTTTGAGGCTTGCTGCCAGGGGGAGCTGAAATATCAATGCTGTTCTTCAAACACCTAAAAGGTTACCATTAGCTACTGCATTATGGGTTACATTAACGCTGTGAAACACAGGTAATATTTACTCAGACTTTGGGGAACAGGCGTGATGCCTTTGCTCAGATCCCTTGCATGTGCGGAGGAGCCACAGCCAGGCTGCTTCTCCCCCTTGTGCTCACAGCCACCAGCTATGGTCTGTCCACCTGCAAAGCAGGTTGTGACATGGGATCTGGATGCCTTGCAAGGCTAAGCACCCATTAGAGGAGCAGTGTGGGAATCTGTCCTTTGGGATTGGGCACTGGGTAATTCCTGGTGCTAGTGTGGCATGTACAAGGAAAATGAATAGGAGGCATTCCTGCCTGCTCCCAATTGAAAACATAGCCCTGCACTGTAGTAACTGTCACCAGCAAGTGCTTGGCAGAGGGATTTGGATCTGAGCATTAGGCAGGAGCTGGTGTTGAGTGTTTGGGAAAGGGCCAAAGATGTGTGCCTTGAGTTGTGCTCTCATCCTGGTCTCTCCCCCTCCAGTTCACTCATTGATCCTTTTCCTTTTGACGCTGCTGTCAAAATCCATGGGTGTCATCAAGAGAGAAGTGCACCAGCAACAAAACACTATGAAAATACCTTGGACTGAAAAAAAGAGGGAACAGTGGGGTTTTTTGAAAAGTATTAATTCCTTGAGTTTTCAATGCTGAGATGGCTCAGTTGGTGGAAGAGAGCAGCAGTTGTGTGCCTCCATTGTCAGCTCACTCTCTGCAGTGCCAACGTCTGTCTTGGTTTTGCATCTCTAATCTGTCCTGCTCTCCGGGCTCATATCTTCTCTCTGCCTTATGAACGCTGCACTGTCCAACTTGTGAAACAGCAGAGTGATATTCCTGCATCTTCTCATCAGCCCTGCCAGCCCTCTTGTCCCTGAGTTAGCCGCCTGCTCCTCAGTAGCCTGAGGGTGCCACCTTTAGCCTGGCCAGGTTTCCCTATGCTCCTTGCCCTGCTTCTTCTCCTCCTGGCTGCCCCCAGGGACCAAGCATCTCAGGAGAGTGGGACTTGGGGAAACGCACAGTAGCATTTATAACACTGTTCAGACAGCCACTTCCCCCACAACCAGCCCATTTCTCACCTATGGTGTAGCAACAATTATCCTCAATATTATTGTTTTGGGGGTCTGGGTTTTTTAAGCCTTTTTGTAAGGTTACAGTGTGTGGGCTGGCCTTTCCTTTCCTTGCAGAACAAAGGCAGAGCTGCTTGGACACTCTGGCTGATGACATGGAATGCTCTCTGGAAGGGACTTAGGGGACAGACCTTGGTCTTTCAACCCGAGGCTATTGGAGGACACAAGGACTTGGGGTCTGGTCGGGGTTCTGGCTGCGAGTCCTGTTGGGTGCACTGGTGCCAGTTTCGAGGCCACTGGAGAAGAGGAAGGTGGCCTGGAGGTGGGTGGCCAGAGGGGTAAGCAGGTGACCTGTGGTACAAAAAAGCCAGGTACGCACAGCTCAGTGTTCGTCCCCTTCTTGCACAGCTTGGACGTGAGGCAGCACCAGGGCTTTGGGGGCTGAGTTAAATGTAGGTTTGACATAAAAAACCCAACACAACAAAACACGGTAATTGTTGAAGGTGCCTAAAAAAGGTTGGCAACGTGAACTCATATCTGGCCGGGGACAGGGGTATAATTTTGTTGCAGGTCAAGAGGAAAATACATCCCACAGCATCTGCAGCAGGGGTTGGGTAGGGAAGAAGAGGGAAAACATCTGCTGAAGGTATACGCATGTGTGAGAGCGAGCGGTTTGGCGTTACCCATCTTGAGGCCGAGGGGCTATGGGAAGAGCAATGGGGATGGGTCAGCACTGGGACCTCCCTGTGTGGGGAGCAGGAGGAAGTTAACAAAGGCGTCTGTTGCACTTGGCACCTCTGTGGTCCCTGCACAGTCCTCACAGGGCGGGTGTGCAGATTCCCTGGCAGGTAATGACGGGTGTGGGGGAGAAAGCAGATCTTCAAGAATGAAATTAAGCAGGCAGCCTCAACAGCAGACTGACATGTCTGCTTTCACAAGATGCTCTGTTGAGCCATGGTGGTGTCATAGCATGGAGGATGCTTCCTGGATGCTGTTGTCTGCGGATGGTGCGTAGAATCATAGAATAGTTGGGGTTAGAAAAGACCTTAAGATCATCGAGTTCCAACCCCCCTGCCATGGGACATCCCAGGTAAATTCAGGTAATCTGCAGTTCACAGAGCCCAGCCGCAATCCAGACCCTGCTCAGGTTTCCTTAATTCATTTACTTTGCAGTGCCAGCATCTCCTGTAAACCTCCAGCACTTGCCCAGGGCAGCAGAAACACCTCATCCTACTTGGAGGACGTGCAAACACTCCTCACAGAGTATCAGTGCTGTCATTTACACTTCCTTCCCAATAAAACACCTGTAGGCATCCTTCTCCTGGCCCCTAGCCCTGTGGTTGTGCCCATAATCCGCAGCTTGGTTTGTGTGAGAGCCCAGCCTGCAGAGCAGGGAAGCACTGCCTGCTTCAAAGCAACCTATTTGCACTTGTGGTGTGTTTTTTATTAGCAGAGAGAGGGTACTGTGGGCACAGAGGATTTAGCAATGGCCATGTACAGGCAAGGAAGCTGCCTTCCTTCTGCCCAGACTGGGACAGAGGGAAAAGCCAGGTGTAAGGCTGAGGGGGGCTGGTCCTGACCTAAACCACGTGGGCAGAGAGGTGCATTTGCACTGTGGCAGGATGTGTGTGCACACACGTGGGGGTTTGCAAACTCCCTCTCACGCTACCTGTGAGCAGGTAGAGGATATCTGCGCTGCTGGGTTACTGCATTGTTCGGAGTGGGTAATCATTGAATCTGAATGGTTTGGGATGGAAAGGACCTTGAAGACCATCCAGTTCCAACCCCCCTGCTAAGGGCAGGGACACCTTCCAGTAGACCAGGTTTCTTCAAAGCCCCATCCAGCCTGGCCTTGAACACTGCCAGGGATGGGGTAGATACGGCTTCTCTGAGCAACCTGTTCCAGTGCCTCACCACCCTCACAGTGAAGGATTATTTGCTCATACCTCATTTAAACCTTCCCTCTTTCAGCTTAATGCCGCCCTGCCTTGTCCTGTCACTACATGCCCATAATCCATGCTGCACCAAACGGTATCTGTGGTGTGTGTTTATGTTTTCATAGGTATGTTTTCATGTACATGCCCCTGTATATACATGCTCATACACACGTGCATGTGTTGTTGCCTGTGTTTTCGAGAGCAGAGATTTCATCCCCTGGCCAGCAGCTGGAAGAAGCTCTGGGGATGCTACAGTCCCTTGTGCAGGGGGTGGGATCTTCCCTGTGCACCTAGTTAGTATTTCCTTTCTGCCTTGCACAGGTGCAAACGTGGGCAGGAAAATAAGCACGTCCTCTCCTCCTGTCACAGTGTTCTGTGCTTCTGCCCCAAGGCGCAGGAGGAGGCTGAGTGGGAATGGTCCCACCTTAGGTTTCAGCACCACGGCGCAGGGCACACGCTGTTCCCATGTGCCTGCCTTAGGAGGACGCCATTCCCGGGCCAGGGCCTGGTGCTCGGCGTGGGCCAGGCCGTAGTTGTTTGTGTGTGTCACAGCGGGAAGTGTGTGAACGGGACAAATTTAGCAGGGAAAACAGAGGCCGGCGCAGTCAGTCATTAACTGCCGGCCTGGCTCAGCACCCTGCAACCGCAAACAGCTTTTTTGGGGCCGGCGTCCCAGCGGAGGCCGGCCGGGGGAAGTGTGGGAGGCCAGTTCCCGGTGACACCTCCACGCGTGGCCGCGCTGCCTGCCAGTGCCATTGGCTGCCCCCTGCCTGGGGCCGGCGCCGGGCAGCGCTTAAATGCCTGCACAGCCACTCCAGGGCACACAGCGCGGGGCATCCCGGCATAGGCAGCCAGCCCGTCCCGTCCCAAGCACTGAGGAGACACCCGCTCACGCAGCACTCAAGGTAAAGGGTTTGGTTTCTTTAGGTTGCTTTGGCATTGCCTGGGGAGACAAGGGTGAGGTTTGGGCAAGAGGGGTTGTAGATTTCCTTGTAAGTTTTGGTAGAAAGCAGGACACTTGTAAGCTGGAATGTTGGTGTTGCTTTTAAGGGAAGAATCTGGGAGCTCTTTGCTCCAGTGTGTTTTGGGTGCAGGATGATCATAGAATCATTAAATCTGAGAGACTGGAAAAGGCCTTTAAGATCATCAGTTCCAACCTTTACCCCAGGACTGCCAAGTCTGCCACTAAACCATGGCACTAAGGGCCTGATGTGCAGTGCAGTCAGTATGCCCTGTGGGGATGCGCTGCTGGGCTGCTTATGGGACTCGGGAAAGGATAACAGAGCTGGAGGAAAGCCTCTTGCTGCTTCGCCTGCCATACCGAGCCAGTGGCCACAGGCGAAGCAGCTCTCCATGTGGTTATCTTACCAGGGGCTCCACTTTGGGCAGCAGGGGGTTTTATGGGCTGTGGGAACCACACCAGATGGGAGGCATAGCTCTGTTGCCCACTGTCTTATGGCGCTGGCCATCTGTGATTGCCTGCTCCCATCACTGCCCCTGATCTCAGCTGGGTGGCTAGTGATACTACAGTGGGAGGAGGGAATTTGGAGGAACTTTTCCACTCTTTAATGATGCTTAGACAAGATATCTGCAAGAACATGGCCAGTTATTTAAAATCCCAAACTAAAAGGAGGTTCCTGCACAGAAGATGCCAGGAGGTGGCACAAGGACAAATCCTTGCCTTGTTTGATGACACGCCAGGCTGAGCACCATGTGCAAGGATGGCAAGGCTGTGTCAGCTAGAAGGGCTTTGTAGGGCCAAGTTGCAACCAGGGGCATGTACCAGTGTTTTGCTGTAGTGTGCTAATACTCATCTCCCTGTTGCAGCCAAGGGGACCGCAACTGACATGAGGGCTGCATTCGTGGTGCTGCTCCTCTGGCCCATAGCCTGCACTCACCCTGTAAGTACCAATGGACAGATACTTAAACCCCAAACCCTGGTAATTTGCCCATCCAAGGCACACCAGTCACTGATCAGATGTCTCCTGAACGTGTTTAGGTGCCTGGCCATGAGCCCACTCGCTCCCGCCGCAGTGCCCAGCAGCAGGTAAGCCATGGGGTGCCATGGTCCCATAAGCAGCACACTCATAGGGCAAGGGATGGGGAGCCAGCCCCAGGCAGGCATCCTTGAATCAGGCAGCTGGGGGAAGACCTACTGCTTCTGTGAGTCTTTGAGCTTTGCCCATCTGCTCAATCTTCTCTAGTCTGGGTTGGTTTCACCTCATTTTGCCTTGTTTCCTTGTGCACATTCCCAATTCACATGCGTTCTGCTGTGCTGGTCCTGAAACAGGAGTTTCTGTGCTCTGAACTGTCATGGTTTGGGTTTCTCTGTGTTACCCTTTTTTGGTGGCTACATTTTTTTTTTGCATCAGCAGAAATAACTGAAGGGTTGGGGTGGAAGCAATAAAAAAGGCTTGAGTACTTGCATGGTTTAGGAGTGATATATCATCCCATAGCAGTAGCAGTAAACATGCAGTGGTGTTCAGTAACCCACAGCACTGTGTCATGTTTTGTATTCAGGACACAGCAAATGAAGATTACATCAACAAGCTGGGCAGCCTCCTGGATGGTGAAGATGGCAGACGTCCTCCTGTCACTGGAGAGACGGGGGACAATGCCCTTGCCAGGGACACAGCAGCTGGGAACGCTGTGGATGAGGAGCTGGGCAAGCATGGTGGCCAAGACAAGGGAGGCAGAGCTGGGGAGTCTCAGCACCTGAACCAGGTGGACCACGAGGATGCGAGCACCCAGGATGGGAACAGCCTGGGTTTCCCAGTGAGTGAGTGGAGAGGGGTGTTTTGCTCTGCCAGAAAGTGCACATAACACCAAATCTGTGTGGGTCACGATAGCACTTAGCCTGCACATTGAGCAGTGCTGGTGCCTGTGACCTGCAAGCCCTTGCATTCATTTCCATTTGTCATCTCCATAGGAGGAGGATGCACGCGATACTGATGACGGTGACAATGGAGAGCACCATGGCACTGGAGTCAATGGCCTTCCCTCCCATGCTGGCGGGCTACTGGATGAGGAGGATGACAGTGGGGATGACACCTTTGATGAGAACGGGGCAGAGGATGGGGGCGAAGGTCCTACCTACGTGGTAGGTCCAGATGGGGCAGGAGAACATGACCACGATGCTGGCCATGGGGACACTGGGGCTGGTGGAGGGCACGGCGACAGCAGTAGCAGTAGCAGCAGTGAGAGCATGGGAGCAGACCACAGGCAGTACCGGAACTACCTTGGCAGACGGTATGAGTGGACCTACAGGCACGGAGGGGGCAGCAGCAGCAGCCAGGAGGAGGAGAGCTACAACTTTGAGGATGAAGCCATGCAGGGTGATGACCCCTCTGTTTTCGACGGCCCATTCAGCAGCTATAAGGGGCATCGTGCTGGCCCTCATGTCCTGGGCAGCAGCCTGGGGGGCTGGCTCCCACCAGTGGGAGGAGGGTGACAGCAGGTCCCCAGAGGTGGAGGATGCTGACTCGGGAGAAGACAGCCCATCCACAGAGGAAAACAGTCAGTCAGAAGAGCCTGACACCAGCCAGTCAGAGGAGAACAGTGCGAGCCGCTCCAGAGAGGATGGGGATGGGGAGGACAGCCCATCCAGGGAGGATGAGGACAGTGAGTCCAAGGAGAGCACTGCTGAACAGTCAGATGAAGAGCCAAGGGAGTCCCCAGAGGACATCTCCAAGGAGGTGGTGAGCACATCAGGTGAGCACAGCAGCAGCCGGTCCCGGGAAGAGCAGGAGGACCAGGAGTCTGCCGAGGACAAGAGTGCACCATCCACACCTGACAGCGAGTCCAGCGAAGATGATGGCGACCAGAGCCTGTCCACAGAGGACACTGCAGAGGAGTCAAAGGAGGATGAGAATGACTCCAACCCTGATGGGGATGAGCCGAGCACATCATCCGAGAGCCAGAGCGCATCACCAGAGGACGATGGCAGCCAAGAGGATGATGCAGGTGAGGACAGCAGCTCCACAGAGAGCAACATCAGTGAGTCCCAGGAGGATGAAGATGATGAAAGTCACTCCCAGGAGGATGCCACCAGTGAGTCCAGCAGCCGTGGGGACAACAGCTCGCCACAGAGCCTGGAGAGTGGGAGCCGCAAGCGGCGGCTGGGTGCCGTACCGCAACAAGCCTGCTGCCGACTACGATGACAATGACTGCCAGGATGGGTACTGACACGTGTCACACAGGCTCACTGGTGCTGGGGGAGTGCAGGGGGGGGGAGGGTTTAATTTATTTGCTATTTAGCCTGGCTGACTTCTTCCTGAGGAGATGCTGTGGGTAAAACGGAGGTGGGTTCGCCATGGCTCAACCTGGGCACACTGCACAGGGCATGAAGTGGGAGGTGATGGCAGACACAGGGAAAACACCAAACTGCAGTGAGAAAAGCCATTTCCTAAAGCAAGAGCTCTGAGTGCCAGCAGGGTGACGCTGCCCACCTGCCACATGGGCACAGTGGCAGCTCAGCACTCCGGGAGCTGCGCGTGGGCATGCTGGGCAGGAAGGTCCCTGTGTTCACCCATTGTATTTGCCTACCACTGCCCTCAAAGCATCTCTCCAGACTCCAATGGGAGCTTGCTGTTAGATCCATGTACTGCACATAAGGAGGGAAAGAGAAAAAGCTACAGCTGGTGTACACGTGTGGTGCGTGGGCTCAGCAGTGTGTGAAGTACCACTTCAGGATGGAATGTATGTAATATTTTGTAAGAAATGTACAGAAAACACTATATTGTATCCTTTTTGCACTTGTATTTCAAAGCTGAAATCTACTCTGTTGATTTCTTTAATTACCATTAAAACCATCACACTCACAGTGGCGTGGTCTAAAGTGTTGCTGGTTTTCTTTCCAGGGGGAGCTGGGTGCTAAGATTTGGGGTTGGACTGGAGCGAGGAGGAGCGAGGGCCAGGATGTTTGCACAGGGAGCCACGGCATGCTGGGGTGAGGGGGAAAGCAGAGGTTGAGACATGCCCCCAACCCCGATTTGCAGGCACCCCAAGGGCCACCCTGCCCTGAGGTGACCCAGCAGTGGGGTGGAAAAGCTGAGAAAAGGTGGGACAAGAACCTAACGAGCTGGGCCTGGGGCTTTGCTACATCACAGCCATCAACCTGCTGCAATGTGAGCAGGGGTTGTTCTGTACCTCCTTGAAGCACTGTGAAAGAGATGCTCCAGAGCACCACTGGCCACAGGTCTCCTGCAGCACAGAGCTGGTGAGTGAGGATAAAGGGGTTGTTGTGGGTTTGTAGATCATGGGTAAAGCTTCTTTTACTCTGTGTGTTTCTTTTTCTCTCATGCAAGTAAACAACAGGTTATTTGTTTAAAATCCCACCAGGCCCTGGTTGATGTGTGTGTGATGAGTTGTACAGTCATCAGTGGGTATTGATGCTGAGGAAGGAAGCTGTGGGCTGTTGCGTAGCGGCACAATTTTACAGCATGGAGTTGTGTCTCTGCAGGGGACATTCTCCAAGGGGTCAGCACAAGTGAGTGCCTGTCTTTCAGCTGCCTTGGATGTCACTGCTGAGTGTTGCAACGCCAAATTCAAGAGCCAGTAGAGAAATAATTTTTTACTACTTCTAGCAAAACTGCACTTAATTTGTAGGCTCTTTCCACCACTAGAAAAGCTGGGAGCTGAACAGCTCCTGGGTTTAGTGGAATTTGTATTAATTTCCACCCTGTGTAAGCCCTTCCTACTTCTGTATGAGACCAGCTCTGAAACATTCAGCTTCTTCACATTGCTGCCTCTTTCCCGACCCTCTCTCCTCTGCCCCTGTGGTCCCCACTTCACAGTGGCTACCTCAGCTGTGGCTTGCCCCTTATTTCTTGGACCCCTTGCATTAGATGTGCGAGGAGTTTGGTATGCCGTGAAGTTAATGATGCCCGTCAGGGGGGTGGGTACCAAAATGCTGGCGCACAGCCCCATCCCTGGGGTGGAAGACAGCGAGCGCAGGTTTGGTTGCAGCCCAGAAGGGCAAAAAGAGCTGGCTGGCAGCTGCTGCTTCAAGTTTGTAGCAACGATGTGTCTGCGGGCCGCCTGCGCAGCGTCGCGGGGTGGTGCTGCTGCGAAGTCTTGTGTGTCCAGCAGGCGGTGCTGCCGCGCAGGCAGTGGGGACGCTCGGGGCGCTGGCTCGGCCACATCAGAGGCGGTGTTTGCATGGGGGCAGCAGCGGGGATAGGCACTGAGAGGGGTTTCTGGCGGTGGATGCGCTGCAGCTGTGCTGTGAGCCCAGCCCGTGAGCAGGATGGCCGAGATGTCGCAACGGCGAGTGGAACAAGCTTTGAAACTGCTTCTTGAGCGCTGTGACTCTGCTTGTCCTCACCCTTGAGTGAGCGGTGCTGGGAAGGGTGAGGACAAGCGAAGGGGAGGTGAGCACTCGTCCTCCTCTTGGCTCATGCATGGAGGGAAAAACTGGATTGATTTGCTTTAGCTTGAGAGGGAGGGCTATGTGCATAGCGAACAGCTGCGCAGCACCCACTGCACGCTGTGCTGAGGGGTAGCTGGCTGTCCTCCCTTCACGTGGGTCCCCTCCACGTGCCTTCCCAGGGCTCTTCTGCAGTTACACACGTCCCCACCAGCAGCGCCAGGATTTGCCTCCCGCTGGCTGGCTGCTCCCCAAAGGCCGGGGAGCTGGTGCCAGAGCTGGCTGCTGCCTGCCGGTCCTGCCGGGACGGCTTCCCACGGGGCTGTCCCTCCTGGCATACTGGGGGGGGGGGGGGGGGCTTGCCCTCCTGTGCCGCCTGTGCTGCACCTGGCAGCGCTTGCCTGCGAAGACAGGCAGGTTTTGGGGCACACTGGTGGCACTGGGCAGTCCCCATCAAATGCTCTGTGTGAGCAGGGCCACCCTGGTTGGCATCTGGAGGACTTAGGTGGCCAGCAGTGCTTCACAGTGTGAGGTTTTAGAGGGCCGGAGATCATCCAGTTCCGGCCCGCCTGCCATGGGCAGGGACACCTTCCATTAGACCAGGTTGCTCAAAGCCGCGTCCAGCCTGGCCTTGCACACTGCCAGGGATGGGGCATCCACACCTGTGCCAGCACCTCACCACCCTCATAGTAAAATAAAAAGGTACTTGCTTTGAAGATTTTAAGGCATTTTTAGCGGCATCCCATGTGTTTGGGTTTTGCAGTGTTTGCCTGTATGCGGTATGTATCTGAGGGGAGTGTTCCCACTCTCTGCTGTCAGGCAGGCAGGAAAAGTTGCTAGGAAGGTCAGTTGCAAGCTCTGCCACCACTGAAGGTGTTCCCGAATCCAGTTTTGGGCTGATTGTGCAATGAGATCGTAAGGATCAGCAAGCCCGGTGGGTTAGGCAAGTACAAAAAAAGCCCACATCAATGCACGCATTTTCCTTATCCACCCACATGGCACTTTTTGTGCAATGGGGGTGGCCTCTAAAGCTGAACGCAGTGATTTACCCAGGAACCAGCATTGGGGTTTAAAGCAGGTATTTTTGGTCACATTTGGGTTTGTGAAAACACCAGTCTGCACCATCTTAAAAGAGAAGTTTCTTGTTTGGGGTTTTTTTTTTTTTTTTTTTGTCCTTTCCAAGAAGAAAAAATTCTATTTTTAATAAGTAGCTGGTGTGGCCGAGGCGATGGGAGGCAGCAGCATGGAGCCCCACGTGGCTGCTGGACGTGGGGTGGCCACGGCACGCAAGCTGAATGTGTTCAACCCCCTGATTATCCTGGCTTGGGTGGGAGAGAGACCCTCATGACCCGCAGAGCACCTCTCAATCCAGCCGCGGCTGTTCTAGCAGCGCAGCCAAGTGCCCTGGGCTTCCCATGGCAGGCTGAGTGATGCAGCTGGCTGCAGGGTTTCTCCTTGGACCCTGTTTGCCTTACCGAAATGGGAATATCTGTAGAAGAAACAATCAGATGGGATTATGTCTTCTGTGCCCCCTGGGTGGATTGCTGTGATGGTTTTCTGCACCTCTCCTATGAAGTCATGCTGAGAGAGCTGGATAAGGGAAGGGTCAAGGGAGATCTTAAAGCAGTCTTATACGTAAAGGGGTCAGTAAGTAAGCTGGAGAGGGACTTTATACAAAGACACATAGTGACAGGACACGATGAAAGAGGGTAGATTTAGATTACATAGTAGGAAGAAATCTTTTTCTGTGAGGGTGGTGAGGCACTGGCACAGGTTGCCCAGAGAAGCTGTGCTTGTCCCATCCCTGGCAGTGTTCAAAGCTTGGTCGGATAGGGCTTGGAGCAACCTGGTCTAGTGGAAGGTGTTCCTGCCCATGGCAGGGTGTTGGAACTGTATGAGTTTTAAGGCCCCTTCCAACCCAAGTCATTCTGTGATTCTATGAGGAGAACTGCTGCTCACCAACTGGGGCCAGGAGAGTTTGGGTTTCTCTGCCCTTTTCAACGGGGATTAAAAACCTCTGATGGAATCACTGCTGCTGTCAATCTCAACAAAAGAAATGTCTCAGCTGTGGGAAAACAGCCTCTGACCTCAGTGAAACCCCAAAATGTTACAAACCTTTTGAATGCTCCAAGGAATTTTTGATTCCAGCTCCTTTTATTGCCATGCACTTCAATAGCAAATGACTTCCCCCCACTCCTCCAGCACAGCCATGTCCTGGGAGTATTGTGGTACTCCCAGCACTGTCCCAAGGAGTTGGGCACATAAAGTGCAAACACTGGCATCCACCTGCATGGCACCCCCAGAACTCTCTATGGAGACCTTAAAGAGTGAGCAAGTGGTTTGTGGTTCAGGTTTTTCTGTTTTCACACCCTGAAATACAAAGCTGCAAAGAGCTGGTGTTTTGTTTTAGCAGAAGGTATCAGGTGTCTGAAGACAAGAGCTGAACCTGCAACTGGGGAGCAGAGGCAGCACCTGCCTTTCCTCTTGCTGACTTCATACTGTTTCATGCACAGAGCAAAAATTAGATTCATTATAGCATGAAAGCTTTCAAAACCTTCTTTTTCGGAGTGCCTCAGTGTTCAGGTGCAACAGGCATGTACTTGTGTCTATATGGATGCATATGCAAGTGTTTTGCCACTCAAGTATGTACACAACAACAAATACCCAGTGCAAGCCAGTGGCTCCCTGCTGACACAGGCCTGTGCTGCAAATGGCAGCTTTTTAAGCCCAAATGCAGGGATCTTTGCAAAGGGCCTGCTTGGGGGGCAGGTAGACAGCCATCGCTGGTGCCTTCACACCAGCCAGATGCCCGAGTGTTCAGGAACACTGACTCGACTTAGGCAGGCAGCTCAGTTCCTGAGCTGGGTGCGGAGGTTATCAGTGGGTACCTCTGCGATGGTCCTGGGCTGTCTGCCTCCTCTTTTCCTGAAAATGGGGGCTTTTGGGGGGTTTATTTGGGTTGTTTCCTCATGCGGCTGTGTTTGAGGGTGCTGGCACACGGATGGAGGCAGCAGCCTGGTGGTGAGACCGGTCCTGGTAACTCACTCTGTCTGGTGCGTGGTTTCTTCCTCCTGAAAAAAAACAAACCAAGCAAAAAACTAGAGGAAATATGATATACAGGTATTGCTGAGACACGTGAGGACCTGGGTGGTGGCAAGCGCTGGGGTTTGCGATAACGCTGTGACCTTGCCCGGGTGATTTGCTGGGTTTCTGTTCCCCAGAGTCCAGACCACCGCAGAGTGCTTGCGTTACGGAGCTACTTGTGGCCCACATGTTGCCAGGCATGTGAATAGAATTAATTTCCTTTATCTGGTTTCCTGCCTCAGAAAAAAAGGAAAATTGTATTAGGTGTTTAGTTGCAGAGGGCCAATATGCGAAGGTCGTGTGCTGATACCTGAGGTTGATATGTGGTGCATTTCTCCTGCTGCTTTTATTCAAAAATTGTCTGCTTGCAAAAAAATAACAAGCTCTATGCCCAGCTGATGTTGGTTTGTGTTTAGTTTATGCCATGAGAGGCAAGGGAGGATAAGAGAGGGATTCTTATGCTGTTGCTGATGCACCCTCTCCTTGCTCATCCCTTCGCTTCCCAGTTTGTTACCCTGGCACGCACGCTCCTGTCTCTAACAGCACATGGGGAAAGGTGGGAGCTGGGGTAAGCTCTGCCTCTGGTGATTTCTCCCCCAGGTTTGGAGGTGCCATGGCCACTGGGCTGCACTGCAGGGGTGCCCCTTTCCCTCGCTGCAGCAGCACCTTGGCCTCCACACTCAATGTGTCTTTCTGGCTTTGTTTTTCTTCACTTATTTTTGGCCCTGAGGTTTCCTTCCAGAATAGCTCCAGGGAGTGGAAATAGGATGGTGCAGCCCCAACCACAGCCTCGGCCCCACAGCGGGCCTGAGCAAGACGGGAGCACACTGCTCCGCTCACTTGCTGCCCTGCAAAAATAACAATGACATTTGGACACGGGAGCCGTGTCAGCCTGCACCAGACAGGGACGCTCTGACCGAGAGGTCTCCATGGTCTTCGGCTCCTACATCAGAGCCACAGGCAGTGCCCTTTGGGCCATGCTGGGTGCAAGCCCACCCAGTTGCAGCACTGAGCTGGTGTCAGGGGCTGGCACAAACCCCACCGGCGCTGGGAGACGGGGTTGTCATCATCTGCTGTGCGAGGGCAGTGATGTGCCTGTACAGGGCTTTGGAGCGGGCTGCCTGCCTGACCCCTGCTCACTCAACAAAGCGTGTAACGAGCAACATGGCGGTGTACGTGTACACAGTGAAAAACTGATGGGGTGTGAAGAAGGGAAGCCATTGCATTTGCACACGTGTGCTGCATGCTGCACACCCGCCTTGTCGCGGAATCACAGAACCCCCTGGGTTGGAAAAAGCCTTTAACATCATCAAGTCCAACAATTGCCTCAGGACTGACATGTCCACCACTAAACCGTGTCGCTGAGGGCCTCATTTTTGAACACTTCCGGGGATGGTGATTCCGCCACTACCCTGGGCAGCCTGTTCCAATGCCTGACCACCTTGTCAGTGAAGAAATGGTTCCTAACATCCAGCCTAAACCTCCCCTGGTGCAGCTTGAGGCCATTCCCTTTTGTCCTATCTCTTGTTACTTGGGAGAAGAGACCAATCCCCACCTCTCTCCATCCTCCTTTCCGGTAGAGAGCGATAAGGTCCCCCCCCCCCGAGGCTTCTGTTCTGCAGACTAAACAACCCCAGTTCCCTCAGCCATTCCTCATCAGACTTGTGCTCCAGGCCCTTCAACAGCTCTGTCGTCCTCTGGACCCGCTCCAGCACCTCAGCGTCCCTCTTGTAGTGAGGGGCCCAGAACTGAACACAGCATTCAAGGTGCAGCCTCACCATTGCCCAGTACAGGGGATGATCGCTGCCCTGGCCCTGCCCGCCACACTATTGCTGATACAGGCCAGGATGCTGTTGGCTGCCTGGGCACGAGCTGTTCATGTTCAGCTCTGTCAATCAGCACCCCCAGGTCCTTTTCCTTTGGGCAGCTCTCCAGCCACTCTTCCCCAAGCCTGTATCACTGCATGGGGCTGTTGTGGCCCAAGTGCAGGACCCGGCACTTTGCCTTGTTGAACCTCATACCACTGGCCACAGCCCATGGATCCAGCCTGTCCAGATCCCTCTGCAGAGCCTTCCTGTCCTGCAGCAGATCAGCACTGCTGCCCATCATCTCAATGTGGCCCTGAAATATGTGGTTTTGCTACTGGGGATTTGCTCAGCCCCGGGAGGCAGGTGAGCTGTTCCATGTTCTGTTTCCAGCTGCAAAGGCAAGTTTATTTTCATGAAGCTGCTGCAATCCTGAGAAGTGATGCCTTTTAAAATGTATGTATTATTATTCTTTCAAATAGGAATATTTTGGATGTGTTTGTCCAACTTCCCTGCCATTGTCTCTGCATGCTGCTGTGAGGTTGCTGCTGCTGGTAGCCTGCACAGGCAGCACACGCTCCCTGGCCCAGGGGCTAAACATAGGTGCTGGCTGCGGAAGGCACTTCAGCACACGTTAATTATCCTTTTTAGGTATTTTTTAGGGATCTTGGGTGAAATACACATTTTTTATAGTCAGTTCTTTTTTTTTTTAAGCAGCCTACAGCAGCAGCCCTCTAATTACATTAGAAATTGCCTCCCACCAGCACTCTCTGTTCCTCAGCTCTGATGAAATTCAACCTCAAAGCTGGGCACATGCTCGCTGCTTTCTTGCGCAGAGCAGCCCATGGGGCAGTGGGAAGCAGGGCTGTTTCTGTCCTCTGCCCTCTCCATCAACCCTCCAGCCGCCCCAGCTCCATGGGGATGGGGGATGCTGAGCTCCTCGGGATGCCGGTGCCTGTCTTTACTGAAGGCTGCTGCGTTGGCATAGGAAAACTGCACAGCTCCTTTTTTTCCCCTTCTTTTCTTTTTTTTTCTGGTGTTTGTGGGTTTTCCTGGCCTGAGGCGCCAGCCTAAAGCCACAGCCAGTTCCCGGCCTCCCTTGTAATTAAGGCTCCTCACAGTGACACAAAGGGCTTTCTTTGAAGCCCCTGGGGCAGGCACTGCTGAGCCCTGCACCCCCAGGGGTTGCATAGTGGACACATGGCCTGGCTTGATGCCAGGGCTGCTGGACCCCCTAGGGGGCTCAAGGGACCTCTCGATTCCCAAAAGCATGTGATGTGCATGGTGTTTGGTCAGCAGTTAGCAACTCCCCACCATGTACCTGTTGATGTGGTGACGAGCAAAAGAAGACAAACTAACAATAAAGAAAAACCTACTTAATCTCTCTGGTCCTGACCTGGGAACTTGATTATATGGAAATCCTTTGTTTCCCAATCAAATTCAGATTCAAACTGGGCTCCCCTGGATGTGGGTGAGGCTTTCAGCCTTTGATTTTGAGCAGAAACATGAGCATTTGGGTCTTCCACTGCAAAGAGGAATTTTCTGCCCTAAATAACCGGGGTTTGATCACTGGCTAACCCGATCATCAATTGACCTGCATTTTCTAGCAGTGCTGTTCCCTCTCTGGGGGTTGTAGGGCTGAAGGCATCCGGTGGGATTTGCAATTCTCCTTGCCACTGTGGAAAGCAAAGCTGCATTCGGTGAGGAGTCATTTCCTGAGCTCCTGCAGCCTGGGCACATGCATGAGCAGGAAGGGGCCTTTGCCATCATCAGCGCATCACTCATGTAAGAAAAATCTGGGAAAGGGGGAGCAGAGGCACACTGGAGAGATGAATGGCTAAAATACCAGCAGGATACAGTAAATATAGGGAAAGGATGTCTCTGCAGAAGTGAGTGCCAGGATGCACTGCAGCACCCATGTGCCCCCATTCCCAGCCATGAGGTGCAGGGCAGGAGCTCTCCAACCACTGGCTGTATCCTGCTGCCAAGGTCCCTACTGAGCTCTGGTTGGCCATGAGGGTGGAGGTTTTGCATCTCTTTTGCCCCAGGAAGTTATTCTGCTTTGTGGGGGACATGTACAGAGCCACCAGGTTTCAGCTGGGGAACACCTGACTATGCAGAACCAGGTGGCCCCTGCATGGGTCTGTGTGGTTCAGGGGGCATGAGAAATGAAGCAGACCTGCATTCTGTAGCATCACTGTGGCAGAAATGGCTCTCAAAGGGGGACTGGTAGCACCTGTATCCAAGTCCCCTTTTGTTTCCCTGCCCTTCCTCTAGCCCATTTTACCTCCACAGGCAGCCTGGAAAGTGATTTGTTTGGATTTAGCCTTTTTTTGTCTCTAATGGCTTTGCCCAAGCGCCTGTGGAGCCAGGCCTTTGAGGTTGGTCTTTTTTGTCTGCTTGAAAAAACAGTGACAGAATTTCCCAAAAAGGGAGGCAGACACCCTCTGAGAACAGATTTCCCAATATTTATTTTAATTTAAACCCAGGGTGTTATTATACCCTCCGGCCTCCTCTGGCCGTTGCTCTGAGGCCAGACCCTCAATTAAGTGGCACAGTGCAAACCTCCCCGGGTTTGGCAGCAGTGCGGCCACTATGTTTGTGCACCAAATCTGCTGGTGCTCAAGTTTGGGGGTTTTCTGGTGCACGCTGGAGGGCTGGCGTCACTCTGGATGGGGCGGTGACTGGCTAAGGGGAGGGGGCAAAAATAGACCTTATATCCCAGTGGGCAGCAGCGGGAGGAAATCAGTGCTGGCTGACTCCACGGGTAGCCATCAGTGCTGGGGCTGGGTAAGCTTGCTGCTGTTTTTCCAGGTGGGTTGTGCATTGCTGCCTGCTTTCTGTGAGGGATGGAGGGACTTGGCTTGCTGGTGGGGTTGGATGCTGCTTTTAGCCTTTTCCTGGGTCTGTGGCTTCATGGAACACTTGGGTGCAGGGGATGATCATCTGGAGCCTTGCTGCATGGCCAGGGAAGGTGGCATGTGGCCAGCTGTTTTCTAGCCTGAGTTAAACAAAGATGGGGAAAATTCAAGTGCAGATAGATATAATTCCCCTGTCCCCCAAAAGACTCTCAGCACAACTGATGGTGGGTTTAGCTGGAGGAAGAATAGGAAAAAGGAAGGTTACTATGTCTGACTGGTGCTGGGAGCATCCCTCCATGGGGTGCTGTGGGAAAGATCAGGCGTGTTCCTTGCTGGGGCCATGATGAAGGCAAGCAGGCTGGGTTTTGGTGGGGCTTAGGGGGTGCAGCTCAGACCCACCTAGAGCCAAGCTTCGCCCCCAGATATGCCTGCAGCAGGCTTCTTGCGTTTGTGCCTTGCCAGTGCTGGTTTTGTCAATGCAGACTGTAGAAGCAATTATATTCATTTCTTTGCTTGCGTATTTTTTTTTCCTCCATGAGGTTAGCTCTCTGTGGTGTAATTCCCATGTGCATTGCTCCCTGGGCAGACTCTGAGCAGGTTGCATGGCTGTGGGAGGGTGGCCACAGCGGGCAGCACTCCCACTGACTGCTCCTGTTCCATCTCCAATGGGGATTGGCACTCCTCACTCTCTTGGAGGCAATGGGGAATCAGGAGTGACTGGTCCTGCCCAGGGAAAGCAAGGCATCCACTACTGGGTGAAACTTACTCTTCTGGCTTCTTTCAAAACTAAAATGTAGATTTGTTCAAATACAAAAAGAAGGATTTGGATCTCTGGAGGGGTTGGGTGACCCCATCAAGAGGTTACTGGAGGTCAGCCGTTCTCCCTGCTCACCCATGTGGACGCAGACACCTGTATGTTTTGGGGTAGCTGGAAAGCAAGTCCTTGCCATGTTTTGCTGTTCCTAGAGAAAGCAGCCATGAGGACTGCCTTGGTCTTCGTCTGCCTGGTGGGGATAGCATGTGCCTTTTCGGTGAGTGCCAGGCAGCTGGGGGGACACCCTGGCACCCCCTTGGCCTCGCTGGGGCTGGTGTGGGACATGTGCCAACCCACCCTTTCCCCCAGGTCAAGAGCTGGCTGCGGCGAGCCAAGTTGGATGACTCAGAAGAAAACGCGGTAGGATGTCCCCCACCCCGCATGCCTAGCCCCACACAGTGCTGCCCTTGAGGATGGGGACGTTTCAATCACTCAAGCCCCAGCCTAGTGGGATTTACCCCCGTCTTCTCCCAATAGGTGCTCAAGAGCAGGCACCGGTATTACCTGTACAGATATGCCTACCTGCATCCCTCGCGGCAACGGTACCAGGTGGGTGCTTCAGAGAGGCTGCTGATGCTTCGCTGCCCACCGAATGTGGAGATTCTGATCCAGATGAGCTGGGGGCACCATGGTCTACCACTGCCTTGCAGGGCGTCACAGTTGTGATGCTAATGGATATCCTCCAGTCTGGCTACCTATGGCTTGATTTTCCATCTCCATAGGGCAGTGACTCATCGGAGGAAGAGGGGGACGGCTCAGATGAGGAAGAGGAAGAAGGGGGGGTGAGTACAGCAAACGAGCAGCCTGCAAAACAAATACGGGAATTTGGGGATTTTCTTTGGGTTTGTAGTCTCTGCTCATCATCTTTTGTGGCTGCTGACCGCCCACAGCCTTGTGCTCTGGATGAGACTGGATTTGCTACTCTAGGCTTTATTTGATTGTGTTTTGTATGTTTTCTCTTTTTTCTTTTCTAAAGAGGATGGGCGGGGGATGCACCAGCAACTGAGACAAAATTTCTGGGTTTCCATTTTCAGTGGCTCAGAAAGGAGCAGGACAGTCCAAAGGGCAGAAACATGGAGGCTCACACAGGCAGAAGGCACTGTTAGGGACTCCAGTTACCTTCTCCTTTCAGGGTGCATTGCCCCTGTAGCACTGATAATATTGCTGTGGGAAATAGAGTTATGCTCTGCACGTGTCTGTGTGGAGGGACACAAACTGATGCCATATTGGGAAATGCACATCTGTACCAGCCCAGCTGGAAATGCTGCTCCTGTCTGCTGGGTCAACATGAGATTGGTACCACTGCATTTGAGAGTCACTCTGGCCCAGAATTAAAAGCCAGGGATTACAAAGGTGTCTTGTGCCCCAGCAGGATGCAGATGCTTACAAATAATCCAGTAGTCTCAGGCATACAAGTGCTTTGAGACAGGGATCCAGCATACTTGGAAATCTATGTGTCAGGGGTAATCACCTCTTTTCCCCCCCCACTTTTTTTAGTGATTTGAATGCCAGTTTCAGGGGTCTTGTTCACAGGAGTGTAAGCCTGGACATCTGGTCTTGAACCCCTATTTGCAGGCCTGCCTGGGGCTGGTGTGCAGCATGAGGTGGCCTCTGCACCTCCCTGCAATTTGCCCCTTTCAGCCTGTTGCTCTCTCCTACCACTGGGATCATTAGGGATAATTTCAAGTAGTGAGATGAGACAGACGAAGGGAGAATTTCATTCCTGAGGAAGGAATTAAGCGATATTCATGAATGCAGCTGCATCTGGGGAATGCAGCCTGCTGTTCTGGGCAGCCCCTTTTGTGTCAAGGGCAGCAGAGCAGTGGCTGTTCTGGAGCAGGGATGCAGGGGATGGTCAGCAGAATAAATCACGATTAAAGGCCCCAAGGTTTTTCCAAGCCCCTCAGGTACATAAGGAGCACGATTACATTGGGTACTAGATGGGGGGCATCCCTCCTGCAGACTCACTACAGCTGGCTTCCCCATGCAATTTGGTGGCTCCCCAGTGGAGAGGAAAACAGCCTGGGTTTTTTTCTGGCTTCAGATACACCTATATTTTAAGTGTCTGAGTTGGCCCAGAACACCGGGGTGAGCATCCTTGGTCTTGGCACATGAGCAATGGGGATTGCCCTGGGCAGGGATGGCAGTGACCCTGTGTCTCCCTGCCATGCCTGGATTCATTTGCTGATGGCAAGATGCTCCAAGGGCTATGGAGAGGGTGAGCTGCCCCACCAGTTCTGCAGTGGTTGCTCCAGGCTCTGCTTGAATTTGAGTTATTCATTGCCTTTTTTAGCAGCATGGACTGCTGCGCACCCTGCTGAGGGACCCACTCTGCTGTGTGGTCCCTGGGGCTGAGTGGCGCTGATGGCTTACTGCTGGTGGGGCTGGGGCTCATGTCTCGCTGTCATGCTCTTGCCATCTACCTACACTTTGTATATAATGTGTCTGCAAGTAGTGTGCCTGTGGCTTTGTTTGTTGGAAGCTGGGAGAGGTAACTTCAAAACCAGACCTTTAGATGCTTCTTAAAGCAAAATGTGTAGCCAGAATGGGAACACCCAGCTCCAGCCACCACCACTTAATTGCATGGCTGGGGCTGCCCTGCTGCAGCTTCTCAACTTCAGCCTAGGGCGAGATCTGTGGGAAAGAAGGAAACTCAGAGCAGTGCCAAACGCGGTGCGGAGATGCTGTATGCTCCCCTCACTGCTGGGAGGGCTGTGCTGCGCTCCCACTGCTGACCACCCACCCTGTTCTCTCCCTATTCTTGCAGAAGCCATCCCATGCTGGCACCAAGGCAGATGGCCACCTCATCGAAGCAGCCCCTGGAGACAGCAAGGGTGGGCTAGGAGGAGACCTTGCATGCCCCCAGCAGGTGTGGTGTGGGGGGCTGGAGGGGAGCTCCCATGGACGGGGGTTATGTTCAATGCATGTTTGTTTGCACCCATGGGATGCCCTGCACCCCTTTTCTGCTTGAGGGTCTGCTATGCAAGATATCCACAGCTGGACCAAGCTCTGATCATTAACTTGTCAGGAGGGTTGGAAGTAGCACCCCAAAAAGGCAGTCTTGCCATTCTAGAGATGGTGGTAATGCTCAGCTCTGCCCACACCTGCCCCATGTCATGTGGCACCAAAAAACTGTAACCTCCCAGAACCCAACTAAAAACCGTGTTATTTTCCCCTGCCAGGGCAAGGGCTGCCAAGGGACCCTGAAGGTGGGCAGAAATGGCACTGTGGGCAAGGGGGGTGACTCTGAAAATGAAGACAGTGATGAGAATGAGGAGGAAGAGGAGGAAGAGGAGGAAGAGGAAGAGATAGCTGAGAATGAGAGTGGTATCAATGGCACAAGCACCAATACCACCGAGGGAGCAGATGGACCTCATGGCAATGGCACTGCAATGGCTGAGGAGAGCACTGATGCAGCTGAGGAGGAGGAGGAGGAAGAGGAAGAAGAGGAAGAAGAAGAGGAGGAGGAAGAGGAGGAGGAAACTGAAGCCACCACCACTGCCAGCACCACCAATGAAGAAGGGCTGACCCAGGCAACCACCACAGGAGATGTGGCACCCACGTATGCCACCACAACCGGGGAGCAGTGGGAGTACGAGGTGACGGCTGGGAGCCACGGCCGGGGGGAGGAGGGCACCACTGACGGCAGCTATGGGGAGCAGGATGAGTACGCCCGTGGGGACAGCTACCGGGCCTATGAGGATGAGTACGGCTACTACAAGGGGCACGGCTATGATGTGTATGGCCAGGATTACTACTACAGCCAGTGAGCAGGGAGTGAGCGGCAGCCCCAGTGCTGGCCCCTCCTGCCCCGTCCCACTCAGGAACATCCATCCGCATGCTCCCTCCAGCTGCTGCATGCCAGAGGGGATGCCTGGCAGCTTGTGGTGTGCACTGGCTCTGTCCCGTGCTTTTTTTGTGTTTTACAAAGCGAAACAAAATAAAGCAACAGAACTGAGCTTGTTGGTGACAACAGCTTTGCTGCCAAATTCAGCTGGGCTCAGCGGGGCAGCACAGTGCTTGGTGGATTTGAGGGGCTGCAGGTGCTCAAGCTGCTCAGTGTTAAATCTCTTTATTCCAGCTCAGGTGCATACAAAAGGAGGGAGAAGCAGAAAAACTAACTAGGAATGCCTCTATAGAGTTTCCTCCAAAAAATGAAAGGGCATTTTCAGGGTCACTGCTGTGGGATTGCTGCCACGTCTTATGTACAGTTGGCAGTGAATTTGCAATATTGTGGGTGATGATAACTTTACGTCTTCCACTCCTTGGTAGCATGCCTGCCATAGACTGACCACACACCAGGCAATATTAATAAAGGTAATGACATTATTTTCTCTTTTTGTGCATCACTAGCTGTAAATGCACATCCCTGTAATGACAGCTTTGCTCCTGCAGCTCTGAGCCGGGCATGTGGGTCACACCAAATCCAGGCACCTCGGACGTGTGTTTTGGACATGAGTGCTGCAGCTCAAAACAGTCCACATCTCTCCCCGCCACACAGACTCATCCTCAGGGCAAGGTAGGGGTGTCACAGTGACAGTGGTGCCTCTACTTGCCTCTTGTATCAGGGATGGGGTCGCCTGGCTTGTTCTCCCCAGATCTCTACCCAGAGTCACCTCCCCATGTGAGCATGGCCCCAGTCAACTGTGGATCAGCACCAGGGATGGGGAAGGACCAAATTCCTCTGGGTTCCAGGCAGGTGCCCCCATTTAATAAAAGTGATGATTTATGGCAGGTACTGCGCTGCCCTCACACTCCTGGAAGGGAAACCTGTGTTCAGCTCCCAGTATAGATCAAACTGTAGATCGAGTTTCTATTTTCCACTGCTGGCCACTGTACAAACCCACCTCCATGTGCCAAAGCTGGGCTGCAGCCGTCAGGGTGGCAGGGGGGTCTGCCTGCAGGATGGGAGCCCCAGAGCCAGATACCTGTGGTGGCACTGGGGAGCCCTGCAATCTCTTGTGGTAGGGGAGCCCCATTGTCCACATCCCCAGGGGTGCCCAAAGACGTCAGGGAGCCAGCAGGGACAAAGGGCCCTGGCACTGCCGAGGGCCAGGTCCCGCTCCCACGGGGCACATGCCCAGTCCCATGTGCGTCAGTCCCCACAGGCACCTGGCCAAAGCTCTGCCTCCCTGAGCCAAAGCATGCTGGCCACTGCTCCAGCATCCATGGGGCTGCATCCGACCACAGCTCCTTGGCCTGATGGAAAGGGCAAGTTTCCTCCTGGCCCTGAGATTTTCTCCTACCTGAGGCTGGATGCTGATGTTTTGAGTATTTCTGGTGTTAATGCGACGGCTGTGCCCACTCCCAGGGTTTGATTTGAGGCAGGGTGTCAGGTGGGATGGGAGCTGTTGTCACCATCACACAGTGAGCCACCTTAGCTACGCTGGCAGCAGAATGGGCAACCCCCCTTGGCATATGTGTAGGTGACCAGCAATACCACCAAAGATAGAGGGTGCAGGAGTAGGCTACATATGTTGTGCACATCCTTGTAGCACCTTCCTACGGCAAAGGTGGGCTTGAAGGGACCTGTGCAAACCCTGCATGAAACTAATGCCTTTTTTTTTAAACCACTCTTCTATTTTGCACTTGCACTGGGCTGAGGTGCTCAGCCTCAAGGGGGTTGTGGTTGAAACCCCAAAAGCAAGCGTCAGAAGCTATGGTGTGGTGGCAGCACTCAGCTGGGCCAGCACTGTCCCACAATGCCTGTTGTGGCTGCGACCAGGACAAGCTCATTGTATCACCCTTCTGTTTCCGCAGCCCTGTCAGGCTTTCCCATGTCAGTCACAGTGAGCACGTTAAAACCCCCTGCACCCCATCTTATCAATAACCAGGCTGGACGTGTGCCACACTAAGACCTGCGCTAATCATCGAGCAATTTTGCCTTCAGACCAGATATTTATAACCCGTGCTTTCTGTTTATCCAGCCAGGTGGAACATTTGATAGCTGTCCTCCACCACAAACACATTTTTAGCTGGAAATTACTCCCCCTGGTTATCTGCGGGTGCTGCCAGCCCTGACAAATGTCCCTGGGCAGGAGCTGATTGGCTCTGCACACCCAGGGCCAACTTTAAATTTCAGCAAAGTGGACGCAGCCTCCACGGTCTGCTGCTGGGACCTGCCTCCAACAGCAAAAGGTAATCTTCTCACCTGCTTTGCCTGGCCTGTCTCTCCACAGCCCTTCGGCTCTGCTCTCTCTGAGCAGGGTATCTTCTGCTTTCGCTCTGGGCAAGCCTTGGTGGGGACAGGGAGATGGCCACAGCCTCGGCTTTGCATATCTCTGCATTAAGCTCTCTTGAACCTACATTGCTTTGTACTGCTGATCCTTATGGAATCATAGAATCCTTGTACATGAATTTCCTTCTGATGTTTTCTGTAGCAGCTCTTGCATGGTTGAATATAATTTCTGGGCTAGACCTGTGAGCCCTAGCCAGGATGGATGGGTGAAATGAGAATTATTAGCCGAAAGAGCTATTGTCTTCTGCCATTTATCTGTGCTGTTAAAAACAGTGTGCAAGTGTCGTAATTCAGGCTTACGACTGTATGGCTTAGCCCGCAGTGGTTTTGGTGGTCATTTATTGCAAACATCCACCCAAGGTGTTTTGACACCGCATGTGAAGAAGCTTTAACAGCTAGTATTAAAGTACCCAGTCAGAGCTGCTGGCTGTGCATGTGTCCTTACCTTGCTGCTGTATGCACATGGTAAGAGCATCGCCTTTCCTGCAAGGAGTGCAGAGAGGCAGAGTGATGCTGAGGGCCACTGCAAAGGCTGGGAAAAGCCATGATCACTGGATAACCTTATGCTGTGAGAGCTTTTCGGTTGCTACTGACTGGGACTGTTGCGTACCACAAGTTCCAGGAAGGCAAACTTCAGTGATGCTTTCCTTTGTGTCTCCAGGAGCTACCCAAGATGCAAACAGCCCTCGTGTGCCTCTGCCTGTGCCTGATCAGCACGGCCCTCTCGATACCTGTGAGTATGACTCTCCCCAGCTTCCCAACATGCTGCTGAAAGCATTGGGTGTGTGCCATCCAGTGTGCCCCACCACACTTTCAGCAACAGAAAAGCATGAGTTGTGCTTCCACATAGTACCTCTGGGGCTTGGAGTGGGGTATTTGAGGTGCTGGCGCAAAGCTGAACACAGCAACAAAAATATATATTAGTACTGAGGAATATTAGTACTGAGGTGCCTGAGCTTTTGTCCTGGGAACAGCCTGAGCAGAGCAATGGGAAGGGAGGCACAGGGAGGATTCTCAGCTTATCCAGTGTGGGTAACAGTGGTCAGAGGGGTTCCAGCAATTATATTCCAGCTCTCCTAATGTGAAATTCAGACAGGCATAACTGAAACAAAGGGCAAACTAAGATAAATATAATATCAGTCATTTTTCTGTCTGTAACTGCTTCCCAATGTATTAAATACACAGCTACTGTGAAAATCTGCTGCTAGTGAAGGCATGTTTTTCTGGCATGGTGGTAAGGAGGAGGGAAGCCACATCTTCCCTGAGGGTTGGGCCCCAGCTGTGTGTCCTTTAGCCCCCCAGGGCAAGCTAGCACAAGCAGGTCTTTTGTGGGGTAGCACAGGGCGGGGGGGGGGGGGGGGGAGGCAATAAATCCACACAGATTTGCTTTTCAGGGGCACAAAAAAGAGCCAAGTAATACTCTGTTGTGTAACAAGGGCTGTAATCCAGCCTTTGACATTGTTCAAAAACAATAGGATAACCCCAGAATATTTAATACTCTGGGGCCCATTTCTGCCCCTTTCAGCTGTGCTCGAGGCACTTCAGTGGCTGATTTTGCTGAGATTGGAGGTGGCTCAGGGCCACATTCTCATGTAGAGAATGGTTTGATGAGGCTCACAGGATGTTCCCACCTCCAGGTTCCCCATCCCTGAGGGATACACTGGCCAATGCATCCCAAAAGATGCCAGGATAACCAGAGGAAGCCAGAAGTTTGTACAGAAACCTCGCTGTGGGGGCACATCTGTTGCTCCTGAGTTTGCCCAGTAAACACTGGGAATCACTACCAGTTAAACCAGCTTCAGGCTCTCATTGCAGCCAGATCCCAGATGTAAGCTGCAGCTTATTGTGGTGTGAGCAGTGCTCTGCAACAAAAATACCCTGCAGCATAATCCAGGGTATTTGCAGAGCAACAATATCCCATTAAAAGTAGCTGTATCTTATTAAAAGCATGCTGTAGCAGGATTTGCAATACTTTTCGGACCCTCAGAATAGGGTTCTGGCTTTTCCTACTACTGCTGGCTTCGAGCCAGTACCCCAGGTAGTGCCTTAGGATTTATGGGCTTATCAACAGTTTTCCCACCCTTCCCTGGACACCATGGCATGCCCGTCACACCAGGCAGGGAGAGTGGCTAGCAGTGGGTGCTGGAAACTGCCTGCACACCAGGGCAGCGTTTGATACCTCAGCTTTCATTTGTGTTTTGCTGCCCACAGGTACCACCGCCACCGTCTGGGAGAGCTGCTGGGAACTGTGCAGGACAGCACCGGGTATGTCCCCCCTGCCCCATCCAGACGCTATAGGAGAAAACCCCATTTTTGGAGGGCAGCCCTAGTGAGCCACCGAAAAAGAGACCGGCTGTCCACTTGCATCTGAGCAGCCCTTATGAAGAGCAGGGGAGGGGAAAGGTGTGATGTGCTCAGGCAGAAGAAGGGCTTCCTTCAGCACCAACTGCTCCTCTGCCCCTGCCCAGCCCCAGAGCATAAATGCTTGATGTCCCTCAGGTGAGGCTGCAGAAGTCCCAGGCCCACTAAAATGCTGTTACAGGGTTGTTTTTATCGAAGTGTATCAGTGTAAAATGCAGCAGTAGCAAAATTCAGGTGAGTAGTGTGAGAGAAAATGTCTGGTTTTGCCTATTAGAAGCCAGCTGCTGCCTTTCCAGCGCTTTAGTCACCATCAGTCCCATCACTTAATGTCTGATGGGACCATCAACCAGGTTGTTCATTCAAACCATAAGCTACCCTGTAAAAATGAGCCCAGGGGACAGCCAAACTCCGAAGATCAGGAGTCAAGCACCTGAATCCTACCCAGGTCCCTGCCCACAATGGTGGCTATAAGGTAGTGAGATCTACCTTCTCAGGGCCCCAGTGCATGCTGGCAGGACTCTCCTGCAGTGCCAGGTACAGCAAGGCAAGCTCTTGCCATCACATTTACTAAGAAAATTGCCTATTTTCTTCTCCACCAGATCCTGCTGAAAGGCTGCAATGCCAAGCATGGCTTCTACATCTTCAAATACGTCTACTCGTTTTCAACGCGGAGGAACCAGACTCAGATAAAGGTGAGGAGGCAGCTGGGTGGCACAGCAGGACCTCAGCGTGGCTGCAGTGCCCCATGCAGCTGGCAGGCACTGGGGCTGGTGCTGACCTCTCCCTTGTTGTACTGCACAGAAGGAAGAGGCCAACAGCCAGAGTGCCGTCCCTGGCCGTCAGCTGGGTGAGGATGATGCCAGGCAGGAGCTGACAGATGATGGGACAGCCCCAGAGCATGGTGGCAATGACAGCATGGTTGTGATGGAAAACGGGACCAGGCTCAGGCTTGAAAACGGCAGCACTGCAGGCACTGGCAGGGATGCTCACAGTCCTCGCCCGGGCACTGGCGCACGAGCACGCGGTGGTGTTGGCATCGCAGGTCCCACCCCAGCCAGCTCAGAGGGCAGTGGTGACCTGGATTTGGTGCTTGAAGTTGATGGTGGTGTTTCCATTGTCCCCCAGGAGGGTGGACACTCTGGTGAGGCTGCGGCAGGGAACAGATCCAGTGCCAGGAGTGAGGACAGGGATGCTGGTGCCCCTGCGGGTGTTCCAGTGGAGGGGGCCATGACAGCTGGCAGGGAGAGGGCCCCTGCCACAGGAGGGGCTGTGGATGAGGGCAGCGGCGAGGCCACCACCCCTGTCCAGGGGAAGGAGGGTGCCATGCAGGGCCCAGGGACAGGAGGTGCCGCTCTTGCTTCCGTCACTGAGAAGATGGAGGACGTCCAAATTGATGCCAAAGGTGTGGATGAATACGCTTACATCCCTGACTCGAGCAGCATCACCATCACTCATGGGAAGCTGGGCAGCACACCAAGGGCCACCGCCTTCACCCAGATCTCTCCAGACAAGGACGACGAGGTCAACATCTTCATTGGGAGGGCCAATATCCACGTGGGAGAGCAAGAAACCACCCAGGCCAGTGCCACTGTTGGCAGAGAGGACAATGGCATCCCCACTGCAGCAACCAGCAGCCCCCTGCCCAGGCTGGTCGTCACTGTGGCACGCGATGGCAATGATGATGATGGCATCCCTTCTCACAGGCAGCCTGAAGGACTGGCCACCACAGCCACCCCAAGCCATGGCTACAGCATCACAAGCAGCCCCAGGTATGGCCGTCCTACAGGAGATGATGAGGATGGTGCCACTACCATTGGTGACGGAGAAGGATCCGTGACCCCTGGCCCCTCAGGGTTTCCTGGTGGTGATGTTACTATCCCTGCGGGTGCTAGCATCCATAGGAATGACAATGATGAGGTGAGAGGTGAGGGGCAGAGGTTTGATGGGAGGCCAGGCCTCCTGGTTGTCACCACCCCACAGTCAGAGGTTGATGCCACCATCCAAGCCGAGGGAGCCAGCATCCACCTGGGCACCACCGTGGCCTTCCCTGGGGTGACCGAGAAGGACTGCACCACCACCCTGGAGACAGCTGGTGGCCATGGGGCAGGCGAGAGCACCGTGGCAGAGAGAGAGGGGAGCAGGGAAGTGGGGTCAGCCACCCCAAAGCCCCGCAGGGAGGGACAGCCCGGGGCAGGGGTGAAGGTCTGGCCGGGGGCAGCAGGGCTAGACAAGACCCCCAGGAGGGACAAGGCACCATCCCCACGGGGCAAAGCTGGTGGCCAGGCACCAAGCAGGGCCCAGATGAGGGCTGGCAGCCGTGGAGGCGATGACGGGGACAGGCCACTTCCCACCGCAGAGAGGGGCAGTGCCCTTCTGCCGGCAGGGCAAGGCAGGGGCAGTGTGGCAGCAGGGGAAGGCCAGGAGCGGGAGAGAGGGGTGAAGGCAGGATCAGCAGTGGTGGGCACCGGGGCAGGCCGCCTGCCCGTGCGCCATGGCAGGAGGCTGGGGGCCGGGGCGCCGGGCACATTCGCAGCGCTGGGCCGCAGCAGGCAGCTGGACCAGATGAAGCGTGCCGACGAGCTCCATGTCCGCGAGCAGGCCTTCTATGCCCTTGGCGGGGCGGGGGGCGGCCCCCACGGCCCCTACGCTAGCCTGGGCAGTGCTGACAGCAGCCAGTCCTCGGAGGGGGAGCGGGGCAGCCGCAGCGATAGCCGGCAGGCGGCACTGCAGCCCTCAGAGTGGGGAGCCCCCCATGACCATTGGAGCCGGGGGGCCCTGTGAGGGGCTGCTGGTATTGACCCCGGTGGGCTCCAGCAGGGGAGCTGCGGGGTCCCATGTGTTGTCCCCCCACCAGCATCCCCACTACGGGCACTGCTCTTGCCTGGGTGAGGGGCACCCTGCACATCGCTGTGCGGTGCCTTCCAGTCCAGGAGCCACAAATCACTGGTTCATGCAATCCTGCTGTTAATTGGAGGGGGTCTGCATCCAGCGCTGTGACAGCAATGTATGGGTTTGCTGTGCTAGACAGCCATGTAACAGCAGTCGTGCTACACGGCATAGGGTAGCGTTGTTCATGCACTGATGCGAAGCAAGTTAATAAATGGTGAGAAAAAGCCTCTGTCCTCGTGGTTTCGTTTCCAGCCTAATGGAGAAATAAAGGCATTTCTGTAACTAAGGCTTCGGTGACTTTGGTGTTTGCAGCAGGACTTCAGGCAAATGCTTCACCACCAGCAGCATGGTGTGAGGGGTCTGATCCTTGGGAACAGGGGGATTTCTAGCCCCAGTACATCCCTCACCTATCTATCCCTTCTGGAGCAGCAATTTGGCCAACTAGCCCCACACATCTGTTCTCATCAAACCCCCCAAACTGATGGGAACAGTTTGTCCTTGCTGGGGAGCCCCACTGAGCATCACCCACCCCTTGGCTCATCCACCTCCTGCAGCAAGAACTCCCCATCACACCCTCCAGCACCCTGCCAGGGCACTTGCCATCCCTGCCACCCTTCTAGCACCACCATAATGCCCTGTCTGTGCTGCCGCCATTCCCACCACTGTCCCCTGCACGTGAGCCAGGCTGGGCTTCGACACGCTGGAGCCGTGCCGCCAGTGCCCAGAGTTAATCACTGTTTATGCAATTGCAGGTTGCTTTTTCTGTCTAAGAAGCTGCTAAAATGGGTGTGATCGGCAGCAAACTTCACAGTGGGAGCAGCGTTCAAGCCTAGCTGGGATAGGTGCCACTCTCAGCATGAGCAGGAGGAGACTCCCCACCAGCGGAGGCTCCCCACCCTGCAGAGAGAGGAGGTGGGAGCAGCCTCCATGCTGGCAATGTACAGTAGAACATCTGCTCCCCTGCCCTCTGCGTGGTCACACATGAGGAAGCGGCATGTCCCATTTCAGGCCATAGGCTTGTTTCCTGGGCATCATGCATGGGTGACTGATGCTGAGACCACCAGGACAAGGATAACATTACACATCTGTCCTGGGTTCAGCAGCAGCAGTCATTTTTCTCCTTGGTAGCTGGTGCAGCACTGTGTTTTTGATTTTGGGCCTGGGAACAGCGCTGATAACACCAGTGTTTTCAGTTACTGCTTGGCAATGTTTTGGTCTGACCAAGGACTTTCTGAGTCTCACGCTATGACAGGGAGGAGGGGAAGCCGGGAGGAAGCAGAGACAGGACACCTGACACAAACTGACCAAAGAGGTTATTCCATACCACAGCACGTCATGTGCAGGATGTGAAAACAGAGAGCAGAGACCTGGAAGGGTGTGGTGGTGGTGCATTGAGGGGTTTGCTGCTGGGGGTGCACTGGCTGGGTCGGGCTTGGTGAGCAGTTGTATTCCCTTTCCTTGTATTTCTCTTGTATTATTACTGGTGGTAGCAGCAGTGATTTGTGTTATACCTTAGTTACTAAACTGTTCTTATCTCAACCTGTGCGAGTTGCATTTTTTTTTCAATTCTCCTCCCCATTCCCCTGGGACTGGGGGAATGAAAAGAGGGGAGTGAGTGAGTGAATAAAACTGTGTGAGTTTTAGAGGCTTAAACCATGACAACATCTCTGGTGCTACCAGTAGTACCAACTGTCAGAGCTCTGCCTTGCCAGAAAGGGGCGAAAACTGCATGCGCCCACTATGCCCCACGCCAGGGGATCAGGCTGTGGTGGCCCCAGGGAAGTTGTGCCAGGCAGCCTGGGTTAAGTTTTCAGCAGTCTGGGGCAGGAGCTTGCCTACAGCTTCCCAGGTGTGGGGCAGCATCCACAAGACCCCCAAAGGCTCAGGGACCTCCTGTGTTGGCCCACCCGGGTCACAGTGAAAAGGGATACGGGGCTGCTGGCAGCCTGGGCTGGAAACCCGCATCCAGAATTGCCACGGCACGTCACACTTCACATCTGACGGGCCACAGCGATGCTCCAGGGAGCTGGGGCTCAATGTATGTTTCATTTTGCAGGGCAAAGGAAGCGGATGGTTTTGGGGGTCTCACCGCTGTCGGGGCTGGGACTGGTGGCTTTGCAGCCCCATGGAAACCCCAGCGTGGTGCCCGGCCACTTCCTTCACCAGCCCGAACCTCATCCTCGTCTACGCCGTTAAGCAACACCCATGAGCAAGGTGTGGGCACCATCTAGTGGAACAAAGAGCCTGTTGCTGGGACCATTCTGCGCCTGTTGAATGATGCCCCCTCTGCCTGGTGCCGGGATGAGCGCTCCTTCCCTCTCGCTCCTCTGCTTCCCCGGTCTCCCGGGGAGCCCTGCCTGCGCGGCAAGGTCAGGTGTAAAACTGTCTAGCTCAGGTGTAAAAGGCATACATTCATAAACCAGCACTACTTCCTTGCACAGCCGCTGTTAAAGCACCTGGAATTTTTGTGCAGGCTTTACATCCTGGGGCACATGGCATCCTCGAGTGCGCACCCCAAGCCCCCTCCTCACCACCACTGTGGTGCCTCTGCTCTCCCAAAACTCGCCAAATAGCACTGAATGGGCGAAAGTGCTGAATTTCCTGAGAAAGGGTTTTCCTGGAGTACTGGAGCAAACTGGAGAGCTGCTTTTTCCTTGCAGCTGAGGGCTGGTCTGGTGAGTGCTGATGAGCTAAAAAATCCCAGCTTGCTTTACAAATACTAATTGTCAGGATGTGTCCAGGTGAGTATGGTTGTTTATCCAGGTGAAATGTTGTGCTTAGAGGAAACATCTGCTATTGTGGGCTATCACTAATTTCTAGAGGCTAAAAGCCCTCTCACATGAGGTGCAGAGTGGTTTCTGCAGCAGCTGTGGCAGTGGGAAACCCCTCAGGTTTTGCAAAGGTGGATTTCTGTTTATGTTGCTTTTTCAAGTGGGTTGGTACAGGCAGCAGTACTGGGAAAAGCTGGTGCTGGGTAAAAAGTGGATCAGTGAGCCAGGTAGGGGCAGGGTGAGCCATGACCCCTAACTGGGGATTGTCACAGCAGGGCAAGGCTCTGGTTAGGTCCTTTCCTCAAAGAATACAAAGGTTTCCCAGTGGTATATCTTGGAGCAGCATCCTCATTAAGAAAAACTGCTGAACCCAGACCTTAGGTATACAGTCCCTTGGGAAGCCTCCTTGCTTTCTTCAGGAGGGCAGCAGCTGGCTGTGGGCTGCCTCTTGTCTTTGGCACTGGTACCTGCCCCTTTGCAAACCCAGCCCTGCAAGGGGCGCTGCAGGTCCTAAGGACATCGAAGCAGAATGCGAGCAGCATCTCATGCTCCTGGCTGTGGGGCTGGCAGCACTGCAGGTACCAACACCGGGAGTGAGGTGTGAGAGGGGTTGTGCCTCCCTGGGTTTGCTGGGCAGAGGGGAAGCAAGGGCCAGCCTGCCCTGCTCTGCTTTTCCTGAGCTCTCCTGCCAAGGGCAGGCTTTTACCTGGGCAGGTGAGGGACTGGGAACCTGGCTGACTCCTTTGCTGTTGGGGGGGGGGGTGGGGGCAGGGAGCAATAAAGAAACGCACTAAACCGTTGCTACATGTGTGAAAAGTAGTTCTCTTTGTAATTACTCTTTGTGGCTTTATGCCTTGTGGCTGCAACAGGTCTTATATGACGAAGTGAGCTGCTCTGCCACGTGTGTGTTTATTATGCTGCAGCTGGACCTTGAGTGGCCATGGGCTTGTGGGCACTTTGCAGCCACCCTCGGCTCCCTGGGCAAGCCAGTTGAATTATCACCTTTCCTCACCATCATGGTCTGAAACATGGCCTTAGTCACCTCCCAGTGCTTTGTTAATCTAGCAGTGATGACGTTGTAACCTTGGTAATTAGGAGCCTCTCGCCATGGAGCCATAGGTCTAAAAGACCTTGAAGCCTTGGACAAATAAGGCAAATGAATGTCGGTGGGGTTTTGGAAAATGGTCGTTAACGTTCAGCCTGTTTCAGCTTTTAGAGGATACAGAGACATTTTTACAGATTGAAGGGCTTTCACCTGCTTCACCCTGTGACTTGTATAGCCCTGCTGAAGTGAGAATTCAACCATCCCTTCTCCTGGGGGGAAGGGCTTTTTCCATCATGAGTGTGGAGGACAGAAAAACTTGTAAAAGCTAGCAGAGGCCTGAGTGTGCGGCTCCAGGTAATGGTATTAAGCTCCCAAGCCTTTAGGGGGAAATTCCCCTTTCTCAAGTATTTTTGCCAGCAATTTCTGCCGGTTGCTAGTGCTCACAAGGCTTGTGGGCTGCTGTGTGCAGGGCAGCTGTGTGAAGCTGCAGTCCCTGGAAAGGTGTTTTCATCTGCGGTGACAATTGAGGTGCCCTGGGTGGGATGATGGGCGTGCTCACTGGGAGGAAAGCCACAGTGAAGGTGTGGAAAACCCATTGTTATCTCTGGAATCTCAGAGCCCACACGGGAGCAGCTGTGGATAAACCCTCGTGGCACGCCTGCACTTCGTCTCCTGCTAAATCATAGAATCATAGAATGGTTCGGGTTGGAAAGGTCCTTAAAGTCCCAATCCCCCTGCCATGGGCAGGAACACCTTCCACTAGGGCAGGTTGCTGTGCTGGAGAAGCCTGCTGTCTGCAGGTCCTGCACGCGTGGCTGCTTTACAGTCCCCTACCCACCAAAAACCTGATCCAGGGACAGCTTCTGAGTACGAAAAGTACACAATGAAGGAAACCTGGAAGGATGGCAGTTCTACTTGGCTCGCTTTGTAAATAAACACTGGGCGTGTGTAATGCAATAGCACGTATACTTGGCTCCAGCTGGGTTATTTCTCTAAAGCATGTTGTTTTGGTGTGCGTTCTGCATCAGAAATCTGTAGGTTTGTTTTTGTACCAGCGACTCAGCCACAAAACTGCTTAACCTTCTCCACAGTCAGCGCCTCAGGAAAGCCAAAAGCGAGCAGCTCGGACTGTACGAAAACATGAGCTGCACGCTGGCCTGAAAGCCAAATGAAAGCTGTAATTTACTGGAAGGGAAGGTCCTCTTTAAATTTACAGAAAAGGGAATATATAGAAATCTAACAAAAGCATGTAATGGTTGTCTGGCAGGGACCAGGGGATGCTGCTGCGGGAAGCAGTGATGTGGATCAGACATCACATGTTAGACACAGTTTGTTTTGGTCAGGTCATAATCCCACATCCTTGCTGAGGAGCATCTCTTCCTACTGCTATAACTGCAGAGGTGCAGTTAGAAAAGCAGAAGTTCAGCTCAAACTGAAATTGGCCAGAGATGTCAAAAACTACAAGGAAGGGTGCTTCAGGTATGTAAACAACAAGCAGGCGCAGAAGGAAAATATTTGCCTACTGTTAAGCATTAGAAGTGAATTAATCACCAACAACACTGAAAAGGCAGAGGTTCTCAACACTTTCTTCACCTCATTCTTTACCAGCGCTGCTGGGTCCCAGGGATCAAAAATCCAGGTTGATGCAAACACAGCCTGACTGTCAGGGAAAGAGGAGTTGGTCTGTGGACTGCTACAGGAGCTTGATCCCTACAGATCGACGGGCCCTGGCACTGTCCAACCAAGGGTGTTACAGAGCTAGATGATGTGTTCTTGAGGCCATTCTCCATAATCTTTGAGAGGTCATGGAGAGTGGGGGACATCCCAGAAGCCTGGAAGAAGGCAAATGTCACCCCCATCTACAAGAAAGGCTTAAAGGAGGATCCAGGAAATTGTAGTCCCATCAGTTGCGCTTCAGTCCCCAGGAAGGTTATGGAATGAATCCTCCTGGGGGCTATCACAAGTCAAATCAAGCACGTCATTAGGAAAAAGCCAGCAGATCCACCAGGGGCAAATTGTGCTTGACAAACCTGATGGCCTTCTATGACAAAGAAACCTGCTTGGTTGGTGTAGGGCAAGCGCTGGACATTGTCTACCTGGATTTCTCCAGGGCTTTCAGTGCAGTTTCCCACAGCCTCCTCCTAGAGAAGCTGATGTGTTATGGTCTGGACAAGTGGTGCGTGCAGTGGTGGGAACTGACTGATAGCATACACCAGAGGGTGGTGGGGAACGGCTCCTTTTCAAACTGGCGACCTGTCACTAGTGGGGTCCCCCACAGATCAATATTGGGCCCAGTGCTGTTCACTGTCTTCATAAACAATCCGGAAGAAGGGATCGAGTGTACCCTGATGAAGTTTGATGATGATACCAAACTGAGAGGGGAAGTGGATACTTTGGAAGGGAGAGCCATCCTGCAGGAAGACCTGGATAGGCTGGAAGAGAGGGCTAACAAGAACCTTATGAAGTTCAACGAAGGTCCTTTCCAACCTGGTATTCTATAATTCTATGATACTTCTGTCACCTGCTTTACCCTACCTCTAGCCAAAAGTTATGAACAGAGGACATAGTGTTGCTGGCTGTAACATAATGCATTGACATGTCTGCAGTCACTGATTCCTGCATTAAGCACCTAACTTCGGTCCCATGTTTTGGGAATATATATTAAATTCGAATTTTAGATAGAGTGCTAATTCTTAAAGGCCAAAGCAGTGCAAAGCAGCAGCTTAGAAAGCGTCTTGCTCAATTGAAAGTAAAGAGGGAGTTAAATCCGCAGGGCTGAAAATAGAGACTTGGCTGGAAAGGAGATGCTTATGCTTGGGCAGGATCAGTCACACAGCTAAGGAACACACTGGCTTTTGACTTTTCCCTGTTTATTTTCTATTAGAGCAGCTGAATGCATACACAATGGCAGCTGTGTCCCCAGCAAAGTGTGACTGGGCTGCATCCCTGCAGGCAGTTGGGAGTAGCTGGGGGTACCCAGGAGGGCTGGCATGGGGTGCCATGTCCCCAAGAGCCTGTGCAGATATGAGATGATGCTCCAGCACAGGGTTTGCTGGCATATGGCAGAGGAGCAGGATCAGGGTGCTGGTATATATGGAAAACACCTGGGAGAAACTGGATAAAATGGTTGCAGTTGGCAGCATTGTTGAGTGGAGTCCTGCTGACAGTGTATGCTGTGCATGCCAGTGATAGCAGGGGCACCTTTAGGTAAGCTATGGGAATTCAGAGCACTGCGTTAGCACCAAGGTTTGTGCCAAAAATGGTAGTTAAGTTTACACTCTAAACTTTCAATGGAGATCACACCGAGCTCTGAGCCACAGCTTGCAAGCTGATTCCCTGAGGATAACATATAAGTAAGTGATCAGGCTCATGAAACGAGAGCTGATGCAGGAGTATAGGTGCTGGCAGACCTATGGTCCAGCAGGGACCATTTCCACAGACTTGGGCGGAAGGCTGTGCAGTGCTGGTGGGAGCTGCACAGCCTGGGCCTTGCTCTTTCCCTCTGCTTCAGCTCTGCCTCTGACTGAATGAGCTCTGCCTTTTGGAGTGGATTCCTTTCTCTTATTTTGCTTTCCCTCCCCCCTTTCCAGCTCAGTTCCCTCAGCTACCTGTGCTCCAGGCCTTCTCCCCTGCCAGCATTCTGACTACTCGATTTCCATTTTTCCCCTCAGGCCTTTTTTCCACTCCTGTTTCTCCAGCCTTGCCTTTTCCGCTATACGTTTCCACCCCGGTGTTTCATTTCTCCCTACTCTGCCCCCTCGCAGTGCTCACCTCCTCTGCTCCACCCTCAGTAAACTGGTGCTGGTTTTTTGCTCTGATTGTCCAAAATCCCCAGCCAAATGGAGGTCAAAAAATTCCTTAACATAATTCCTTAGGTGTCAGTTTTGTGGAATATGCTCCTGCTCATTCAGTATATCCGTGCTTCTGAGCTTCATCTTCTGCTTTTTGAAATGAGCTAAACAGGGGTGAAAGGAAGATGCTGTAGGGGACACTCAAGAAACCCATTGCTGCTGTGGTCTGCAGACCTCCTCAGAGTCTCATTTGCTGCCTGAAAAATCTTTGCCTTTATTCCTGTTTATTGTTAATGCGTCTGAATGAAGATCATCAGTGCAAAGGAATGGTTCTTGCTGTGAAGCTGTAAAACAATAACTAACTGTTATACTGGTTATAAGAGAAATTGGATGTTGAAGGCCTGTAGGTTATTTTGCATAGATCCCATCTCCACTTAGAAGGTGGAGCCTTGGGCTGCAGATAACAAGGGACCTCTGAGGCTGGGTTTCCCTGGATGGGCTCCCTGGGTTTCACAGACAGCTCCCATGCATGGAGGTTAGGGTAGAAGAATGTAAATCACTGACAGGCAGGTATGTTGGTTTCCAAACTAATTGCCCAAAGCAAAGCTGAATGAGGTGAGTCACAAGCAGCTGATGGTTTTGTCACCTCGTGACAAAAGTGACCTAGTGACCTCCTGCTGCCTCCCGACTTGTGCTGGCTTCCTTTGGTGGCTGGAAACCAGCTCTGACACATGCCTGGGGGCAAGATGGGATTTGCTGTGCAATAACTGGGCAACAGCTGCTGCTCTCAGCACTTCCCAGCAATGAGTAAGGCACCTTGGAAATGGGTGACGGGAAACTGCCCTTCTCCTGGGCGAAAAGTGACCTCTGGCCCCTATGAATACTCCCCCCTTGTCAGCAGCCATGGCTGTGGTGGGTACCAAACGTGTTTAAGGCGAGATGCTGACATGAGGTCTAACATGTTCTCACCCTCTCCCAGCTCCCTGCTCAGGAGGATGTCTCTTCTCCCTGTTCTCATCCACAGCCCTGGATGCTTCCTGCTCGCATGTTGTCCTGCCTGCCCTCACTGGTGTGCTCTACAAAAGGGGCTTTTGTGAAGGTATGCTCGAGGGAGGTGGTTAATTTTTAGCTTCCTGTTTGCTGAGCCAGGAGTAAGATTTTAACAGGGGCTGTGCTAAACCAGAGCTGTTTTGCTATTGCTTAACTAGTGCTGCCTGGCTCTGGGCCACACAAAACAAAAGGCCAGACCCCAGAAAAGAGCAGAGCATCACTATGGTCACTGAAAAAACAAACCTGGTCCCTTTCTCCATCCGGCTCAAACAGTGCCCAGACCTGGGGTTTCAGAGCTAGAGAAACATCCCCCGAGTTGGTAGGTGGAAGCGTTTGTTGGGGTAGGGGTTTGTGTTTCCCCGCTTGAGGATGTGGAAGGGAACTTGGGGGTGTCTGTGTCATCCAGCAGGGTTTTGTGGCAAAGAAGAAGCTTTCATCCTCTCTGCAGCAACCCATGGCCACTGCATTCACTTCTCAGTGGGGAAACTGAGGTGCTGATTCCACAGGGACTGAGCTCTGTGGCCAGGCACTGTCCTGGGTGGTGCTGTCTGGGCAGTCTGCTGTGGCACACCTAGAGGAAGGGGAACGTGCTGGCTGGGTTTAGCAGCAGCAAGCTATGCACCACACTTCACCCCTGAACATCCTGTATGTTTAAAGGCATGAATGCAATCTGAGAGTTCATGGCTAACTAGAAAATGAGATTAAGTTAACAATGCATGCATTATGACACCAGTGAGATTAAATCTCTGGGGTTTTAATGACAGAAATAGAATACTTCTGCCTCTTGGTACAAAAGCTTTATGAATAGCTGATGTTGGCTTGTGTTTCCCTCCTGTTCAAAGAGCATGCTCTTAGGGATAAAGTGCCTAGTACACAACTTCATGTCTTATCCATGGCACTACAAAGGGGGAAGCAAGGGGCCCCATCCCATGGATGCTGGACTTGGGAGGCAGAGCTGTGCATGCTCTGGCATGGACTTGCTCTATCAGGCTGTTTGCAAAACAGCTATTCTGCTTCTCAGAGTTTGCAGGGGATTTTCAATAGCCATGAAGACCATGGAAAAGGTTTTTAAGGGCTCAGAGATGTAGGAGATGCAACTTAAAACCTAACCTCTTAAAGGGGAGATAAAGCCTTGATGCTGTAAACAGCTCAGCATGGGACGTCTGGATCTGAGTGCAGGTGACAATGCTGCTCTAGGTAGCAGCACCATTATGTGCTTTCCCCGGACATGAAAAACAACTGGAAAAAGAAAAGAGAAAAAGATAGTTTACTTGTTTTCTTCTCCTTTGATTGTCCACTGAAGCAACCAGTCCCTTGGTGTAGCTTCTATCTGAAAGGGAGTGGTGATGTTGCATGTTTCTTGTCCTATCTGCATGTAGGATCTGTATTTCCAAAGCCTGCCACAGGCTCCGACCCTTAGCAAGGGCCAGTGGCCAGTCAGCATGCCAGGCTCAAGGGGAAAGTTTTGCTCATAGTATGCAGCATGGCATGCTCCTTTTACCTCCTGTTCTTGCAGTAACAATAAGGGAATTAGTTCGTGGTGTAGGTAGCAAAGTGCTGCTCTCATTCAGTTCATACACAAGTGCCTACTGAAAGCTACTCATGATTTCCTAACACTGCTGGATATTCAGTGTTTGTGTGCTTCAGAGACTTTTACTTGGGGTTGTTTATGTCTTGTAATGGCATGCTGTCATTAAAGACACCCAGGAAGACAAAGCTTGTACTGGAAGATGTTCTGTGCCTAGTGTAGAGCATTTTAATCCTTTTTCAAAGGAAGTAAAGCACTGCTCAGCCTGGAGTCTGCTCTCATGAGGCTGAGCCACAGAGAGTTTTAATCCTCTTTGCTGCAAGATTTGACACACCTTGCTGATGTGATAGGTAAAACGTGATTCATAAGCCACCAGCCTGGCACTGGGGACTGATGGAAAATCTCAGTTTAAAAGCTTTATATGTTACTGAAACAAAGCAGTTTGTCGCACCTCTGGAGATGCTCAGAGTTAATTTGTATTTCTTTGTGTTGGATATACAAAGGGGCAATTTGAACCTTGTCTCTTCCTGATGGTCAGGTGGCCAAAGTCAGCGCAAAATACAGCAGGACCTTGAAACCTTAACAAGTTTTGGGGCTGGTTTAGGATTTGGTGCCTCATGCCTGTGGCTAAGGAAGTGACTTATGCGCTTGTGATTGGATTTTCCTTGCCGGTTTGTGCTGCCAGACAAGAGTGAAATGTGTCTGACGCCTCAGGCTGCACGCAGCTAGCTGGCACTTGCCCAGCCATAGGTGGACAGGAGGGCAGCTGCTCGCAACAGCACCCTGATGGTGCTTTGGGAGGGTACAGGTATGCATTGGCTGTGAGAAGAAGCAGTCTTAGCACCTCTGTCCTTGACATTGGCTCCTGACATAATGCTAGACCTGTCACAGGTTCCAAAACAGAGCTAGAAGAGTAATCTGTTGCTAAATGCTCACTGGAATTGTCAGGCCTCTGGGAGTACCCTTTGCTTGAGCCATAGCTGACAATGTTGTGTTTGACAGTAAGTTGCCAAAACACTGTAAAACAGACATGAGGGAACACCTTTCGGGTTCCTGGCTTTCAGCAGGGATTTGATTCAAGAGGCTCTTCAGGTTTTGTCCAGTGGCCTTTTGCAGTTACCTGGAAATCAAAATATTACATCTTCTTTCCACATTCCTTTCTTTCTCCTGTTTTGCTCCTCTTGTCTTGAAAGATGTGGTTTAGATCTTGACAAACATCTTCCAGGTAGGATGGGGATAGCTTCTGATGGATACCTCTGCATCTTCCAATAGCAGGAAATTAATTTTAAAGTTATATGTTATGTGCATATACCACTTCTGCTCAGTCATGTGCCTGTAGCCTTCTAACACACATCTTGACTGCTGGGAGAAGCATCCCTTGATGTCCCTTGGTCGCTTTGCCACCTCCCTGGGCAGTGGCGGTGATGCCCAGAACATTTCCCACCAAGATGTGCGAGTCTGCCTGGAGCCCCCAGCCCCTGACAGCACAGAGGGACAGACAGACAGACCCTGCAGGGAGAGAAGAGGACCAGAGCAGTGCAGTCCTGTGTTTGAGTGTCAGGAGACAGCAGCTCTTGGGCAAACGGGGACAGCTCCCATGTGGTCCCTGCCAGACCAGCCTTGTTTCACTTCACCTGAGCCACATACAGTGTGAGAAGCTTGCTTGTGTGTTGGTTTTGCCTGCTTTTGCCAAGTGGTTTATTCAGCCATGACACTTGTGCTGCAGTGTGTTTTCTTATGGACGGAGGCTGGAGTATTTATATGTAAATTCCTGCAGTGGCTTAAGAAAATAAGGTAGGAAGCAGCTGATATTTTTTAAGGTACATTGGCTCAAAAAGACTATTGAGCCTAGATCCACACAAGTTCAGTAAGTGTGTTATACCTACTAGTGGGGCTTTCCACTGACAGAATGTTTTCATTTTTGCTTAATGATTGACCTTGTTTGGAGAGCAGGAGAAACTAAACCATTTGTTATTTCAGTCCTCTGTTTCCGTCTTGGATTACACGTTTTGCATGGTGTGACACGTTGCAGGGAATTACCCATCCGGGTAAAATGCCCTTTGGCCAGGAGGTGCCTTACCACTGCCTTCCTAGGCTGCAATGTTGCAGCCACATCATGCTGCTCTTCACTTTTCTCAACAGCTCCTGGGGCTCAGTTGTGTATGTGTTCAAGCGCTTTGCCACCTCGAAAGCAGCTGCAAATACACAGTGAAATGTCCCATAGTCCCACGTTTGGTGAAGTTCTTCCATAGTTACGAGCTGCTTTTGCAGAGAAAAGTTTGACTCATTTCTTTGACTTTGAAGGACTATTCCACATCTTCGTGTGAGCTGTGTATGAGAAAGCGTACATGTCAGGTTTGTCAGAACTGAGTATTTTTTGTGTAGATTTTCATATTACTTGAAATCAGACCAGGGTTTGCCATGTCAAACAGGATCACAAAGCATGTGCATGTTGTGGCATATGTTCAATCTTTGGAAAACTGCATTTATAGATTGGGAGAAACAAGTTGCTCTCGGTGAGCTAACCATCATTATAGGTTATGGCCACCCTTCCAGACCACTGACTTAAACAGGAAGGGAGAGAGACGTCTGCCCTGTCTTCAATTTGACAAACCAAACAGTTCACAGTATTTTGATGCACAAACCATCGCCCAAAATAACCCCATTCTTGTGCTTTGGTTTATATTTCAATTATGCTTTGCAACTGGAAGAAAACTGTGTTGATTACATTTCACAGAAGAAACATTTCTCATGTACTTTCCTAGAACGTTCTGTAGGGAGATTGCTATGTTGAAATAAGAAAACAAATAAACCAATGGCTGTTTTCATTGCAGAGCCTAGTTTCTGCTTTGCTGCTCGTCAGAGTAGGGCCTATGCTGATGAAGCCATTTCCTGGAGAGTAATAGCTGAATGACCTGCACAAAGAGTTGCTCCTGCTGGGCACAGGCCCTGCATGATGACAATGTACAGAAGTGTTGGTAGTTCCAGCAGGAGAGATGCTGACCCTCCCAGGGCCTCACTGAGAGGGAGCATGTACATGGGTGAGACCCCACTGAGGTGAGTACCTCACACAGAGTGGTTGGGTTACACCATGCTGTGTAACCTGAAAAGCTGTAGCATTGCTTCCTATGCACAGAGATGCTGAATAGGTGTCAGGCAGGAAGAATCCTCCACCTGGGGTTGTCCTTCACGCTTCTGCTTCAATTCCATTGAATCCAGAAAAGTTATTCCTCTGGATTTCTATGACAAAAACTTGGAGGAGGATAAAAACACATTGGCAATGGAGTTTGCACTGCATTGAGAGAGGAATGGAGAGATTGTCACTGGTCACTTCCAGAACTAATTTCTATTTTTATTTAATACCTGTGTGTTTCTGATTCCTTTTCCATCAGTGGCTTAGCTACTTTGACCATCTTGCTGCCTTCCAGGGCTGATTACTGGGAGGAGAAATCTTATTTCCAGAAAGCCAGGAGATGTCCATGCAGCCTAATGGTGTTGGGGGAGCTCCTATTTTGCAGGAGAGCACAGACCTATTCATCAGAAGTAAAGGAAAGACTTCTTGGGCAGCAAAGTCTGAAAATGGAGCAGGGTGAGAAGCCAGTGCTCTGGAGAGGCCTTTTCAGCTGTGAAGAGAAGGAAAAACCTCACCAACGTTGCCATCAGACTTATCTCTGTTAAAACCAGAGTATCACTTGCTAATATCAGTACTGGAGAGTAACCTGAATTCAGGAGGAATAACCGTGTTTGGTTAAATGCAAGCTGTTAAGCTCAATAGTATCTGGAGCTGGTCCTTCAGTCTGATTTGTGCAGGGGGTCAAAGTGGAAGATGGTCTCTTTTAACTTTAAGAATCCACAAATCCTCACCCTCTGTTATGTACCATCTGTACATAGTGGTAATTGACTTTTCTAGTCTATCTGTACTACAAATTCAAGTCTGGCAGAATCATTGGCCTTCCAGGAAAGATCTTCTGGGCATTGACCTGTGCCTCTGGATAGCCCAAGCAGCAGTCCAGCATGTAACAATGGAGTGCACAGGCTTGCTTTCACCCCTGTTAATTGCTATGCAGGGATAGGATAGGGAAGAGCAGCCCAAGCAGACAGGCTAATTGTCAGCAGGCCGTATCGTGGTGAAACAGGAGCAGCCCTGCTGTCTTAAGCTTCAATTTGCAGTCTGTGTAGCCCACGTAATAAAAAAATAGCTGCCCTCTTTCCCTGACTCCAATGCACAATCCGTGTATGTGCAGACATAGCTGTTTTCCACTGAAGTCTATGAGGAAGACTTCCTGTTAAAGAAAGACATTTTAAACCTACTGCCAAAGAATGCAATTATTTGGCCAGATTATTTTTTTCCCTATTTTGCCTCTGTGTTGTTTCTTGCTTTCCATGACAATAGTGATGGGAAATCAGTTTGTTAAGATAAAAGATTACATAACTGTGAGTTCAGAGCATCTGACGTGTGTGGTTTCAAGCCAGGAGTAGATAAACAAAATGGGGAAATTATATTTGCATTGAGTCTTATAGTTGCCTCCTTTTCTAACTATATTTAATAGTCTTTACCCAATGACTGGACAAAATCAGGCACTTGACTGGGAAAAGCCAGCATGGATTCACCGGGGGCAAATTGTGCTTGACAAACCTGATGGCCTTTGATGACAAAGAAATCTGCTTGGTTGGTGTAGGGCAAGCGCTGGACATTGTCTACCTGGATTTCTCCAAGGCTTTCAGTGCAGTTTCCCACAGCCTCCTCCTAGAGAAGCTGATGTGTTATGGTCTGGACAAGTGATGCGTGCAGTGGTGGGAACTGACTGATAGCATACACCAGAGGGTGGTGGGGAACGGCTCCTTTTCAAACTGGCGACCTGTCACTAGTGGGGTCCCCCACAGATCAATGTTGGGCCCAGCGCTGTTCACTGTCTTCATAAGCGATCCGGAAGAAGGGATCAAGTGTACCCTGATGAAGTTTGATGATGATACCAAACTGAGAGGGGAAGTGGATACTTTGGAAGGGTGAGGATAGGCTGGAAGAGGGGGCTAACAAGAACCTTCAGAAGCTCAACAAGAACAAGTGTAAGGTCTTGTACCTGGAAAACATAATCCAGGGCTGCAGCACAGGCTGCGATCTACCTGGCTGGCGAGCAGCTCTGTGGTAAAGGGACCTGGAGGTCCTGGTGGACAGGAAGCTCAATGTGACTGAGAAGTGTGCTGCTGTGGCAAAGAAAGCCAACGGGATGCTGGGATGCACCAACATGGGCATCACCAACAGAAATGAAGATGTCATTTTCTCACTGTACTCGGCTCTTCTCAGGCCAGACCTGGAATCTGTGTTCAGTTTTGCTCCCTGCTATGCAGAAAAGATATGGACAGGCTGGAGAGGATCCCGAGAAGGGCCACAAAGATGAGCCAAGGACTGGGAAACATGTTGTGTGAGGAAAGGCTGAGAGCTGGGTTTGTTCAGCCTCGAGAAAAGAAGGCTCAGGGAAGACCTTATCACCATGTTTCAGTATTTACAGGGTGGCTACAAAGAAGATGGAAGTTCCCTTTTTAGAAGGAGCCACATGGAAAAGATGAGGGTAATGGGTACAAGTTACTCCTGGGGAGATTCTGATTGGACACAAGAGGAAAATTTTTCACAATGAGACCAGTAAACCATTGGAATAACCTCCCCAGGAAGTGATGGATTCCCCAACACTGAACACTGTTAAGATTCAGCTGGATAAAGTGCTGAGGCATCTATTCTAGGTCAAGGCAGATGATCCTTGAGGCCCCTTCCAACCTGGTATTCTATGATCCTATAACTGTATGATCAATAAGAGCAAGCTTATGCCCATGCAGTAGCTTTGCAACATCAGAGCCATAATGGCTATTATTTTTGCTGAAAATTATTTAAGTCACATGCTAAAACATCAGTGTGGGATGGGCAGGTGTCATAGACATGAAGTTACTTGAAAAGCTACTTCAAAACAATCTGGCCATGATAGGGTGTATTTCTTATTATTTTGATGCTACTGGATTGGTTTTTTTTTTTTAGTTATCATTGGAAAATCTGTAGTATTCCATCATTTGAAGAACTTAAGCCAGCAAGCATGCCTTGTAACTTGACTGTAAAAGCAGCAGTGTTATATCACAGGAATGACACTCATGGCCCTGGCAAAAAAGCCATGGTGAGTGTTCCCAGGACAGCCCACCTCCTCTCACCTTTGCTCTGAGACTCAGAGATGCATTTCCTGATGTAGGTGTCTGTCAGTGGCACTGCTGCTATGCTAAACAGCTGTCTCATGACAGCAGCTACCCAGCAAAGAGGTGGGATGAATGAATAGACTGATCTGAAAGATTGGAAGGTATACCTAAAAATGCCCAGTGTGTCAGCCTGACTTCACCTGGAGCAGAGGCAAAGGAGACACCTGTGGTGGTGAACATGTGTTGAAACTAAGCCCTCCTCTTTCCACCTTTACCCAAGCCTGAGCCGGGAATCTCAGATTGTTCTCACTGGGACTTGCTGTGCTATGGCACTCTCTTTTGCTGTTGGTTTTGGGGGTATTTTTCTGTTACTTTCATGTGATTTGGAATGCCAGAATTTCATTTGGTCCAGAGGGTGGAATTTAAAATGTTAACTATATGTGCATATGTATGTCGTTGTGCATGTGCATCTGCGTGTGGCAGGAAGCCTGCTCTGATCAGACTTTCAGCCCAGGATGTAATTATGCCTCTAATTTTCAACCTGCGAAACTGTAGCCACCCTGCGTGTGGAGGCAAACACTGCGGGGTACCAAAGCCTGTCCTGGGGCATTTTGCAAAAGGTACATACAGGAGCACCTTGTGCATTCTGCACAAGTCATTTATCTAAGCAGCTTTGCTAGCTGAATGCTGACCTGAAACCAGCTCTGGGTTTTGCTGCAGAGGGCACACTATTTCTTTTTCTCTGTTTAGCACACCCAGGGAGCCTGGTGCTGTGCTGATACACAATTGCCTTCACTATTAGGGTAGTGCAGGAGTAGGAAGTGTCAGGGATGCGGGCAGCAGTGTGGTCCTGCACAGCTCAGACAGATTCCATTGCGAACCTGTGACTGTGTCACTGCCAAGGAAGGTATAAGTGCCAGAGTTTCTATAGTGCTTCTTTCAGAGACAGAGTGCCACAGCAAATGCTTTTCAGCCCTGCTGAGGGCACAGGGTTATCTGTTTACAACCTGCCTCCTTAGATCTGTAATGTCCAGTCTGTCTCAGCCCATGTGTCTCTGCCCTGTCACTGCCCTGCTGCCTGAGGTGAGACCAGCACAGCTCCAACATGCAGTTGCACTTCCTCATTTTGTCTAATCAATTGCTTAGATGAGATTTAGTCTGTGTTTCAACATCAGCTATTTTGGGTACAGCAGATCAAGTTTCTCCATACAGAACGGATGTTGCTTCCCAAAATTGCTTGTCATCCTCTGTGTTCACATTTTCCATGGGTGAGGAGAAGTCATTTGACTTCTTGTGATAAACAAGATTCAGTGAGCAAAACAGCAGTTCTGGTTTGTTATTTACCAACTGGTAATGTTCTTCCTAATGCAAAGAGCCCTGATGCTGCATATGCCCTTCAAGATTTAGTTGTCCAGTCAGCTGACCCTTCTTACTGTTTGCTTCAGAGCCTGTTGGTTAACCCAGTTTCTTAGGCTTTCCTTTCCTCTAGTTAATGTATAGCTGCAGTTTGTTTCCTGCTTTGCATCCATATAAACCACAGTTTGCCATTTATTCTGCCAAATTTGTAGCTACATGCTCAACCAATAATCTGTCTAGGTAGCCAGTATGAATTATGTGCAAAATGTTATTTCCTAAATCTGGATGTGATTATCTCTCAAGTGCATACTTCCAAAAATGCTTCTCCCTTCCAAAGAGAGCTGGTAAGCCAGGAGGAAGAGCAGGTGCTTGCCAAGTGTTTGTGTGCTGTGCTACCGTACCTAGCAGGCTGTCTGTCCTCCTGGCTAGCCAAGCTCCATGTGCCTACATGCAGTTCCATCTTACCACGGGCTGCTGGGCAATCCTGATCCTCAGCGCTGGGCAGAGTCCTGGACTGGCTGGTCGAGGAGGTGAGAAATGTGGGGAGGAAGGGCACCAGCCCTGTGTACATGACCTACCAGTTCAGCAGATAGTACACAGGTACTTTTCAAAACAAGGCACTTTTCCATTCCAGGCCTGCTAAAAGGGAGGCCAGGAAGGAAAAGAAAACTGACTGAACATGTATGAGGGCAGGGGCAGACAGGCAGGAAGGTACTTTTCAAATGAAAAGAACCCTTTTTACTTTTCCCCAGGCACTTGTGTTACCCATCATCTGAGCTATTCCGTGTATCACTTTATCCTATTTACTTGAGAAATTATGCAAAGAAGACATTAATATCTCCTTTGACTCGCTGGTAGTAATACCTGCCAGGTGTGTGTTACTACTTCCCGTTCCATCCAAAACAAGCCCCAATTTTTGAAAACTGAACGGATTAATACAATTTTAATATACAAAACACAAGGAGAAATTGCTGGGTCTGAGTGATGTTCTCTATTGGCACATTGATGGCTCTTTGTACAAGAGGTGGCTACCCCAATACCAATTAAGATGAAGTATTGTGACATGCAGGAGTTTCCCCAGCCTTCCCAGCCGGCATCAAAATGGTCCACTGTGGCAGTGAAGCCTGGTTACTGCAGGGCTCCTGCCTGGATAGGCTTCGAGGGAAAACAGCCTCACCTCTGAGTTTGAGCAAACTGTGGGGAATCTCTCCATGACTCAGTCCAGACAGTAGAGGCCTTGACCCTAGCCTGCTGGTTTTTGGTTCCCCCACAAAATCAAATCAGCTTCTCAGCCAAACAACTTCCTCCCCAGATCCAGTCCCCAACTCTTTAATTTCTCTTCATCAGGCCCACAGATGGGTTTTTCTTCCCACTCCACCAGCAGGGGCTCCACACCCAGTGGGAGTTGTTTGCTTTCACGCTGACTCAGTCCTGTATCCGTCCCACCTCAGACCACAGTAGCCCGAGACTGAGAGTTAAGAAAGATGCTCACAACAAAACCTGAAGCCACGTGAAATCCGAAGGGTTTCTGGTGTGTAGCCCAGCCCGGGTCTGAGGTCAGGTTTACTGACAAGGGTCACAACCTGTCCTAGCAGTCCTGCAGTACTTGTACAGTACATGTTTCGTCTTCTCCCAGGCCTTCTGAAGACAGAGAAGTCAGGGCAGGCTGCAGAAAAGATGCCTTGTGTACCGATAACCACAGATATGCAGGCTGAAATCCTGCATTGCATAATGCCTGGTGCCTCTCCAAATTATGTTTTGTGCTGACCCCTTCCAGGATGCACCCAGAAAGTGTGCCTTGTAAAAGGTTTGTATCTGGGACTGGTAGCAACCTTTTCTGGACTATCTGCTCCTCATGTTGTGAACTCTGTGTGGTTGTGTCGGAAACAAGCCATAAGCTCAACATGGTGTATGTGGAATGCAAAATCAAGGCTGCTCTGTGATAAGGATTGCCAGGGCAGAGTTAGGACTCTATCAGGCAGTATAGGGTTTCAGTGCTTATCTCAGTTATGCACAAAAGCAGTGAATGGGTGACTGAGGAGGAGGATTTGGCCCATCACCTTCCTTGTCCACCTCTTCCCTGTCATGCTGCACTGTGATCTGTTCTGTTTCTTGCAGTGAGGAGGTGGCTCTTCATGCTTTGCCAGTGGTGCTTAGTGAAGATGCAAGCTGAGGGGTGCAGAATCATTCCTGTGGTGCCCCGCAAAAAGCCCCTGCACTCAGTGGAACAGGCATCTTGTGACTTTCCAACAGTTTCACAATGCAGAGCAAGAAGATGCTGTTTTTTCCATATCCATTCTGCATATTCAGATGTTTCCATTAGTGTCCTTTCTCTCTGGGAGGAGAAAAATTTGCAGTAGGATAGGAAACAGGGAACTGAGCAGGGGGGAAAGAGAGGGAAACAACTTGTCACAAAGATTTTGCAATGCTTGCCCAAAAAGAATCTTCTGTGAAGCTATTTCCTACCATCAAATTCCCTTCAGTACTCGAACTGTGATCCCTGAGCTGGCAAACTGGTGGTTACTTTCTTATGAGCATATAGAGGATTTAAGCACATGCATCTTACATGCTTTCCTTCATCCCGGAGCGTTATCTCTGCAGTAGTGTTCAGGCTTCAGAGCCAGGATCTTTAGGGAGTGGATTGAGCTCAGCTCCATTGAGTTGCTGAAAGTCTCATCCTCCTGTTCTCAAACAATTGCTTTCTGAGGGTTACATTCATCACAAAATGGCACAGTTGTGAAAACATGACCTATAATATATATACTTTCAGAGGTTGCTTTTGTTTCTAATAGTAGCTCAGACTATTATTGTGTTGATTAAAGTTTCGAATTGAAACCAATGCAATTCCTTTTCTATCAGTTCAGAGCTGAAACACAGCCACACACCCAGCACTGGAGTATCTGGTGTTTTGCTCTTCACGCTGATAACTGTGACGACCTGATAATAACCTGATGTTTCTGTGCTGGTTTAATTCCTGCTGCTGCTGCTCCATGGACTTCAGAGTTAAAATACATTAATTCCAACAAGAAAAAAAATCTGGAAAACTTGTTTTTTCCTAGCTGGCTGTAAAAGCCAACGGACGAAATATCAGTAGGGATCCATTTTAGGAAGCTACAGACAGCTGGACTGTATTTATGCTGCAGTAGAAGCAGCCACTTGGCTCTATGATAGCTGGTATCTGACTGAGGCTGTTGAGGCTCCAGGATTTGTGGGCCACAGCTGTATGGCTTTCTCAAATGTTTATTTTTTTCTCTTTAGCTTCCAAATCCATTCCTAAAAAGGCATTTGGAAACTTCAACAGGTAGCAACTAGTCTCAAGAATCAGAGACAAGTGAGTGGGGTCTCTTTATATGCAGAGGGGAATAAGGGCAGCCCAAATGACTGTCAAACAGTGGCACTTTCTAATATGATGGACATTACGGTGGTGGTGTTCCTCAGAAAGTCCCTGTTCTGCTCTGACTGATCGCCTACTGCAGCTCTAGGTCAGTGTTGCACCTAGTTCTCCAACCAGGAACAGGAACAGCTAGGGCTGACTCTGGGAAAGTAAGATAACATAACCCCTTTCATTTCCTGGATGAGGATTAAATAGAGCTTGCCTTGCCAATTAGTTATCTGAGCTGCACTGCAGATCAGAAGTGGCAGGAAGTCTGGAAGAGCATGGTGCAAAGCAGAAGATGCACAGTTGTGCTGCACAGCATGTGTTAACGAGGTGTCCTGCTCACACATGTAAGGAGCAAATCTCTTGTAATTTCTTTAGTGAACAGATCTGACACCCATATCCCTTGTCCATACCAAGTACGCTCCTAGGCCTGGACACAAACACCATTTAAGAGGCAGAAGATTTCTTTGAAGCCTAATAACTGCTGAATGTAAGTTTTTCCCCACTTTTGAAGCTTTAATTGGGAAAATATAAGGGCTACATTGGTTGACATGCTGAGTTTCCAAGGCACTTTTCGGGAGTATTTTATGGTGGCAATGCAAAGAAGGCTTACTTTCCGTGTTTTCCACAGGCACCACTATTTACCAGCTCTGCTTTTCTTTGGGACGTTCTAGTTGCAGAGCAGTTGTTTCTAAGAACACTGCCAGGCTGGGGTCTCTTTGGCCTTTTACTTCATAGCTTTCTTAATGCTGCTGAAGAAATTAATCTCTCTCTTCCAGTCTTAATCTTCACCACCAAGAAGACACTGCTCTCATCTCCCCCAGGAGTTGTTTTTTGGTGAACAAAGCTAAACAAAAGCCATCTCTCCTCAAAGACCAAACACTACAGGTCACTGCAGGCAGGCTGGGATTTCCCACACCAGCCAGAGATATCACTAGGCATTGTGCCGATGTCTGAGCTCAGGATCTTAGCTGTGTGTTGGAGGTTGCACAGGGAGGCACTGATAGCGCTTCTCAACTACATGAAACAGCAACCTAACCACATGCTCCTAATGCAGACCAAGATGGAAGAAATTGTGGTCAAAAGCTTTGTTTGACAGGACAGCCAAGCAGAAAATGTCACCTACATGCAACAAATTGCAGCCTGTCATGGCTGTGCTCTGCACAGACCCTGCCAGCTCTCGAAAGGTGAAATCATGTACACTCCCACTTGCACAAATGTGAGCACTGCTTCTGCTGTGCCCCTGTTACACCGCCAGCCAAATGTTCTCTCCAGAATTAGGCATTTTAATGCGGGAAGTGAAAAAGGTGAAAGTTGCTCCCATTTTGCCCTGCTTGTTCCTTATCTCTGAGAGGACAAGAAGCACTACCAAGGCAAAGGATTTCTCAGCCAGCCAGACAAAATGATTTACAGATGAATAACCACATAATGACAGGCATGAGGCAAATGCTAAATTTACTACAGCTCTGTACTGGCTGATCTTGCATAAAATGAAGCTATTTAGTAACAACTGTCGCTTCACATCCTGCTTCTGGATTACTGCAAAACATCACTGTTATTCCTTAATTCTTACAAAATCAACCATATAGCTTTGTCAATAGTGCTCATAAACTCTGCCATCTCCCAGCACATTGGAAATATCAGTTGTTTGCCAAAACCAGCTCCCTGGGGGTCACATAGTATCTTGTCTAGGGGGACAAGCATATCCTAGGCACTTGGAAAACATTTGCCTTGAAAAGCCACAGTGAGAATTGACCTGTATAGGAAGGTCTTCACAAACTGCAGTAAGACTATGTTTCTAATGGCTCTGAGCTCTCCATCAGCATGACTTGTAACTGCAGCTGAACTTAGTGAAACAGGTTGTTTACAAGTCCTGACATAATATGTATTTTCCTGAAAGTCTGGCGGACAATCATATGCATTATGCAGATAGCAGGTGCTGGAAGGCTCTTGTTCTGGCCAAACAACAGCTCTAGGGGATCTTTCAGTATAACGTTGGGTTTTGTTTCTGTCTCTTGATGAATGTCTGGCAGAGAAAGGAGGTTTTTGCAGACTTAAAATCTGAGCAAGTGTGTACAAGAAAGCATAAGCCAGCACACCCAGTCCCGCATTCACTGGTGTGAGCCACCAAGCTTCTCTCTGTCCCAGTTTCTTGTCAGTTCCATCAGATGGAAATAGTTCTTTCTTACCAGCCAGGGGAGCTGCAAGTTGCACTGCTCATTTGTATCAGTTTCTGGGATCAAAGGTATTTGGCTACCTAAGGGTCTGGTTTGGGGTTCCCTGGAGTCAAAAACAGCGGCCTTTTGAAGCAGTCCTAGTTACTAAATAATGGTGATGTATTATAATCTGGGTGCATGAGATACTACATAGTGCTCAAGCTAAAACTTACAGATAGTATCCATTTACAGCTTGAGTCCTGCATCTGCATTCAATGGCTTCCATAAACTGTCTGGTTTCCAGAAGCACTAAGCTGTAAATACAATAGGAGATGATATAAGCTATCTAAATCTGCAGATCATGGTGCTGAAATCCTAGTTACTGACAGCTTTTTTGCTTGAAAAGTCTTTCCTGAGTTAGTAAATAATAATGTTCATGTAGCTTCCAAACTAGAAGCTAGGATAGTCCTCATTCAGGTGGATGCATACATGGGTTAATGGACATGCAGAATTAGTAATGATATACTATCTTTTTTACCCAGTTCTCCTCCTAGAATAGTAGAATATTGTATTAAGCAGACTAAGTTAAGCTTCTAGCTGTTGCTCACCTCAGCTCAAAAATATAATTATGATAGATCTGTGTGATGGGCAGTTGTTGAGCTAACTTGGGTATGTTTCTCATGGTGTTTCCAAACATGTCACAGAAGAATTAGTAATCACAGGATAATTGGAAACATAGACTGGGAAAATAAGTTGTCTATTTTGTTGCTCCTTGATGAAGGACACATCAAACATTAGCTGGGTATCAGAAATGAGGAAGAATATAACTGCTTTGAAACAGTTCTGCCATCTAGAAGGGCTGTTTGGCATGCTTTCCTGTGTTTGAATGACACCTCATTGTCATTTTAAAGAAACACTGAATGGAAGAGAGTTTCAGAGTCTTATGGCACTTCAGAGATGAGGCAGAATCTAACCATAGATTTATGGTCATTCAGGCTAGGCACTGCCAGAATAGATGCTGCCCATCAGCAGGGCCTGCCTGCAGCAGACATGGAATTTCATTCCATGAAGTCCTTTGCTTCCCAGCGCTAACACGGCACTCCCCATAGTAGAGCTACAGCTTCTTTCCCCACCTCTTTTTCTTTTTTTACCTTGAAAAATACCTGGCAGCTAGTCCCTGAAAAGGGTTTGGGAGCAGGTTTGGTGCAGCAGGAAGCTGCAGCAGATGACTCAACCAAACCACCTGAGAGACTCAGGTTAGACCAAAAAGTCTGCACCCAGTCTTTGCAATTCACATTTTAATATGTATGTCCTAGAGAGCAAATCTACAACCCTGTGGAAGCATTAACACCTTTTGGGGGAATTTTATGTTCAGATCTCTTTTTTTCTTACAGTACATATTCCTACCCCCTACAGAACAGGGCATGACAGGTTTCTGGGAACCTGGGTTCTGCCTTTCAACAAGAGGACAGATGTGCCCTGAAGTCTGTCTACATGATACCAACCAAATGCTCTGCATGCAACAGACCTGCTGGTTAATGATCTTGCCCATAAGTAATGTTTTAACCATAGAGCAGTTTTTGTTTGCTTCAAAAGCCACAAAGCCAAAGAGGAAGTGTAGGAGAACGTGGGCAGGACCGTGGCCAGGAACCTCATGACCTCATCTGTTTCCGCCTCGTGGGGATTGGTGGCCATGCCTGGAACAGGGTTTAAATTCCGCGAGGTCAGAGATGTTAGGCAGACAGGGGACAAGGGGAGAAAGCCCAGGCTGTTGGGAACCAACTGGCTGGAGCTGCTGCTGGGATCACTAAGAGTGCTCTTGTTGCAGTTGACTCCTCCAGCACCAGAAAAGGTAATTCTTTCTTTTCCTCTTTTTTCCTGATATGTGCCATTTTGTCTGCAACTTTAGTTAAGGAAGCATTGGGCAGGAGATCTTTGAAAACTGCTTCACTGGTCAGGGATGTTTGATGTTTCTCTATGGAAAAAGGTGTGCTTTCATAGGAGCAAAGTTGCTTTAGCGATGAAGGTATTATACATAATCGCAATTTAAACCTGAGTGCTGATAGATGTTGGGAGGAGATAACTGAAAACCTTGCCACTGAATCAAGTTCTGGAAGCTCAAAGCTGATACTTGAACACAGAAAGCTTCTTTCCTTGGGTAACCACTGCCTGGCAGTGCCGCTATTTCTCTTGGCAGGCTTGCAGCTTGTGCTGCACACTACTGAATGAATGGGACACACACCCTTCTCTGTCTTAACTCTTGAAATTGCAATACCTGTGATCGAGTGTCCTGTCTCAGGAGCAGCCTTACTAATGTATTTTAAATGTGCCCTTAGTAGCCTTTCTTTCCCGCTATGATTTACTTAAGTTTTGAATGCCTCTTGTTCATCAATAAATCAGTTTAATTTCTCAGGGATGTTCCTTATCCTGGGAATTGGTCTGTCTGCACCAGAATTTACTGTAGCTCAGCACTCTCCTAATTTCAGCATGAATCACTCATTTCTTAAATTGTTAAAACTGCAGCGTGAGCAGATATTTCACTTCATCTCCTGCTTGGAAACACAGGTTATTCTGCTCAAACTTCTCAAGGGGGAAATAAAGGTCCATCAATAAAAGCAGTTTATGTCTCTGTACACTGAGTTTACTCAGAGCAACTCCAGTTAATAACCCTGAACACTAGGTTTAAAATAACTGAAAAGAGAATCCAAGCTGAGTTTGTCTTGTCCTGTCTCTTCTGGCAAAACGATGTTAAATGAGCAAAGATAAGCCAAAGCTATCTTCATAACACTTTTATTTTCACAAAGCTTTTCCTTTGACAGTTCAAGTCAGTAGATGACAGAAGGAGACTTCTCACCTTCTGTGGCTACTCTCACCGTTGCTCAGCACTTCTGAGTACCTGGTTTTAAAATCCTTGTAGCTTTTGAGTTGCTAAGTCATTACAAAACCAACTGGGTGTGGGATGGTGATGGAGGACAGAGGAATAAGATTGGCAATGGACAGCTTGAATCCTTAGCAGAGAGCTGGTCTCAGCACAGTGAAGTACACCAGAAGAAAGAAAAAAACGATGGCATTTCTGTGGTATTTTACCTTGTTGACTCACTGTTCCAAAATATTTTATAGGTAAAGCATCACAATGAAGGTGGCAGTTCTGTGTTTATGCCTTATCAGCATCACTGCTGCGTGGCCAGTAAGTAAATCACAAATGCGTATCAGCAAACACTTGCATATTTTCTTTGTATGTTAGCAAGAAATTAATACTGACAAATGCTTTTTTCCTTTCTCCCTTGAAGGTGAGTAAAACCAAGCAGCACGCCATTTCCGCCAGCTCTGAAGAAAAATATGTAAGCTCCTTTTGTCTTTCTGTTAATTTTCTTTAATAAAACCTTTTTTATTGTATTTTTTTCCTCTAATACACATTACCTGATGCTTGTTTTATGATTGTAGCTGCTTGCAGAACTTGTCCACACCTAGCTGTTAGAAGCCAGTTCCTCAGATAGCCAAAGAGGAGAGCCACCAACCTCAGTAGAGTTTTGCCATGTTAGGCATCCTGGTTGTAGACTTCTGTTAGTCTCTGGACCAGCACTGGAAACCTTTTCTCTTAACGAAAAATGTGAAAGCTGTCAGTTAAAAAGCAAGAAGGTCTACAACATGGCACAACTATTATAACCCACATTCATTAGTGTGGATCAGATGACAATATTTGGTGTTGGGAGACACCAGTCCAAGACTTCAACCCAATTCCCATTATTCTTTTTTTGAGTAGTGTGAGTGAGTTGTATTAATCTTATATGTAGCTGTTTGATTTATACTCCACTGCTAGCTACTATCCATGTAAAATTAGTTTTTTGTTTGGAGAATTGGCTACTTGATGTGAGAGAGAAATCACTCTTGGGAAAAAGACCTAAGAATTGGAAGAAAAATGATGGTCATTAGAAAGAGCTCCAAATTTCACTCAATAAAAGTGAGCCAGGGAAACTGATTTGAAGTTCCCCAGATTCTGCCAGTGGGAGAGGCACATCTCCTATATTATATTGTTTGAGTCCTCTTCCTACTGCAGTGAATTGCTGAGGAAATATCCTGTGCAGGAGTATGTATTGCAGATGCCACATCTGCCTGAAAACAGAGACTGTGACGCAGGCAGCTCTGTCTGTTCCTGTATGCTTCTCTGTGGATTTAAACCCCCTTTTCTTTTTCTCTTGAAGGACCCCAAGGGCCATCATTCACGCAGATACCACCACCACCATGTAAATTCGGAGTCTTGGGAGAGTCTGCAACAGCCACATAATGACCTGACGTCACCTCAGCAGGTACAGGCAGCTGACTGGAAGAGAAAGCAGAGCATCTTTCAAGTTAGGATTAAGTGCTTAAAGAATAGTCAACATACTGATCAGCTCTACTGTACATGTCTTTGTGCGCTAATAGTGGATTTTATGTTGTTTTCAGACTCTTTACTCTTCAGAGGAAAGCATGGATGTCCCAGAACAGGTAAGTATTTTGAAGAGTAAAACTTCAGTTGAGTGCTGCAGGACAGCCAGTGTGTAGCAACACTCATTTTCCTCAATCAATCATGGTTCTTGTGATAACATCTCTCTCTAAAAAAAAAAAACCCCAGAGCTTCAGGGAGGGTGAGGGGAATAGCTCCTCAACACTGCATAAGCCCTGGGTGAGCAGGACAGTTACCAGTCTGCACATCCCACGTAAGTGTTCATTTGCCTGATGCATAATAAATGTTTTCCAGCAGTTCCCTGATGTGCCAAGCAAGAGCCATGAAGATGTGGATGATGATGATGATGATGATGATGATAATGATTCCAATGACACAGATGAATCTGATGAGGTTGTCACAAGTTTTCCCACAGACATTCCAGTAACTGTACCATTCCCACCTTTCCCCTTCACCCGGGGAGACAATGCTGGCAGAGGCGACAGCGTGGCCTACAGAATGAGGGCAAAAGCCACAGTGGTGAAATCTAGCAAACTACGTAAAGCTGCAAAGAAGGTAAATAGTGGTGAGCATTGGTACCCAGGTTTCGGAAAAGGGATAGTGAACTCGAACCTTTAAAATGGACATGTCAGTTTTGAAAAGGATTGGTGAGGGGAAAGTAGGCACAAGTGAAGGAATGTTTTTCCTTTCTCTGGATACCCCAAATCATGGCTGTTGGTGCGCTGATGTAGGAATGTAGCCCATTACTGCAAGCTATGCAATACTACCATTTGCACTATCATGCTCTACTTGCACACATGAAATCTGAGGGCAAGTTCAAACTAGAATTTCTTGTTATGTGAAAGGTTCCTGTAACTCCATAAAGAACACAGTGTCTCCAGGCAGAGGTGTTTCTTGCAGGCTTTGAGTGCTCCAGCACCCTATGCAGTTTGCTTTGGTACAGTACCGCAGCACCTGTTGATGGGTCGGTTTCTCAGGAGTGACAAAGGCTCTTCCTTGTTTTGGTCTCACACAGCTCATTGCCTATGATGCCACTGAGGAGGATGAGAGCACCCTGGATGCAGACAGTCAGCAAACGGGGCTCTCCCAGGAGCATCCTGCTGCCCGCCCCTCCCTGGTGAAACACATCAGCAGGGAATGGGCTGACAAGAGCCGCGGGCAGGACAGCAGGGAGCTGGACAGCAAGCAGCGTGACCGGAGCCTGGAAAATGACAGCCGGCAGAAGTTCGATAGCCATGAGGCAGACGATGATAGCAAGGCTGGTGTCAGAGAGGACAGCCACCACAGCATGGAGAGCAGGGAGAGCCAAGTCCGCGTTTCAGCCGAGATCCCTGACGATAACAGCAACCAAACGTTAGAGAGCGCCGAGGATGCTCGAGACCGTCACAGCATTGAAAACAATGAAGTCACTCTTTAAAAGGGAGACAGATGTAACATTTCCCTCCTTTTCCAATTCCTACCTAAGGGGAGGGGGGGTAGCTTCACGTCTGGTAACCGCTTGTAAATGTGGAGCGCGCGGTGACTTTTGGGGTTCGGGGCAGCTTCTTTTACCCAGTGGCCTCCCCTTGGCTGCAGATGCGCGGGGAAGCGAGACTGATGCTGCCAGGCGCACAGAACGAGCGTTACCTCTCTGGCATGCTGCTGGATGTACTGCCAGCCTGTATTTCGCTGTAACTGGATTTAAATAAAACACAAAACCCTGTAGCTGTGGGCTGCGTTACTGTTTCCTGGGTTGGGTCAGGGGGGCAGCTTCCCGGCTGCGTGAGGAGTTTAAATCCCTCTCCTTAAAATTAAATAGCTGATATTTTATTTATTAAGTAAATAAAACCTCTCCATGGGGCTTTTACCGAGGGTGAGCGGCGCGCCAGTGCCGGTCCTTGCACCGCTGCCACTGAAACGCACCAAGGCCTCGGGCTTCCCGCCTCACAGCCCGGCCTGCCCGGCCCAAGGGCCGCGCCCCGCCTCGAGGGACGGAGGCCGAGCGACTACATCTCCCTCCGTACCCCGGGCTTTCCGGGCCGGCGCCGGCGGGCGGGGAAAGGGCGGAGGCGGCGGTGTCCCGCCCCGAGCGGCGGCGGCGGCGGCGGGCCGATGGCGGGCAGTGGGGGCTGCCGGCGCGGGAGGGAGCAGCTGGAGCTGGAGCGGCTGGGCGAGGCGGCGCGGGCCGGCTCCTGCCCGCCGTCGCCGCCGCTCTCCGCCTGCTCGCGGCAGGCCTGGAGCCGGGATAACCCGGGCTTCGAGCCGGAGGAGGAGGGAGCGGCGGCGGCGGCAGGGCCGGTGCTGGAGATGGACGTGGAGTGGGGCAGCCCCGCGGCCGGCGCTTCGTCGTCGATGGGCAGCGGCGCAGCGGGCCCGGGCGGCGGCGGGCGGCGGCAGCGGCGGGTCCCCGCGGGGCGCGGCGGAACGGAGGTGCCGAGCCGCCACCAGGTGCCACCCGACGGCCCCGCGCCCCACCGGGCGGCCTGGGCCAAGCGGCTGGCGCGGCGGCTGCGAGGTGAGCGCCTCTGGCCCCTCCTGGCGGAGCGGGGCTCCGGGTCTTGCTGTGCTGCACTTCACTGCGGACTGTCGCCGAGGGGAACGTTTATGGGTTGTTTGTGGTCCTTTGTTCCTTTGCTTTCACCCACCCTTTTGCTGCCTGTCCGTTTTTTTCCTCTGTCCCTGTTCTTTTCCCATCTCCCGTCAGTCCGTCCGTGTTTGTGTCCCGGCTTCATGCACATGTGTGTTCTCGTCTCTGTCCTGGTTATGCCCCCCTGTCCCGTCCCAAATGCACACACCCTTTCTCCTTGCTTTCCTCTGGAGCATAGAGCTCTGCCTCGCAGGTCTTAGTCCTGGCTACTCTTTTAGAGAAGCTTAAAAAGCCAGCATCAAATCGCGAAGGTTTTAAATGTAGGAGTGTCAGACAAAATCTGTATAAAGCTGCAGGAAGAGTAACTCATATTTAGCAAATAAGGTTTCTTCTAAACTGCGAGATTTCTGAGGTGGTTGTTCTGTTACTGGTTGGCACAGCATCAGCAGAGGTGTCAATAGGAACTTGATTTTAAGCAGGGCTTTGTAAAATAGGCTGGTGTGTGTCCTGTATGCTTCACTTTGATTTTTGATGTGCATTCAGAAATCATTTGCTATAATGATTTCTCTGCCTTAGTCTTGCACCAAAGTAAGTCTGTCTTGATCATTGCAGTGTTTTACTTGGATGCAAGTCAAATTTACGGGGATCATGGAATAAAGCATGTTTTCTTTTCAGCAGATTTTACTGGGAGAGTGCTCAGTGAACTAAGCGTCTTCATAACAAGAGACCAGAGTGGCTGGAGAAAAAAATATCAATTGTAGAATGGTTTTATGTGATATGCGTGAAATGGCACTGCTCTGGAGTTTTCAGAGGTGTGTTTAATTTAGTCTGTCTCTGAGATACGTAAGTGCCTCAGAAAGGAGCTGCTTAGCTTGGAGAAAGTGAAGTCCCTTCATAAAAATTCTTATCTAAGTAGACTTTTCAGATGCTCCCTTAGTGCAGGTTGTTGCCAAGAAGTAACCTCCTGTATATGCTTTTAACTGTGGTGAAAAATGGTGTTAGAGCGTGAGGTGGGAGTGGCTTTATGATGAACTGATATGAGTTACTCCAGTTTCATCTCCGTCATGGTTTCTGCAGTAATGCTCAAAACAGTTCATCCACACTAGGACTGATCTTGGTGCTGGTTTCTGAGCCATTTTGAACCTGAAGGCAGAGCTTAATAACATGTGATTTGTGTAAGGTCAGAGGATTCGCAGATGGAAGGAAAATCCATCCCCCCCCATGAGATGTAATTTTGACAAAGGCTTTGTAAAATGATTTGTTGGATCACCTATAGTTCATCTGCACTTAGGGGTGGTTTAGGGTGAAAAAACGATGCTTATTTTTAGTATGCTTTTTTCCTAGCTTTTTATTTGTTTATTTTAAGGCTGTGTATGTATTTTCACCTTGTTTCAACCTTGTTCAGTTGAGCAGCAGAACAAAGAGGAATCAGCTTTTGGTGAAGCTGTATGCTGTGCTGGGCAGAATGAGCCTTCATCAGCATCAGGCAGATGTTGCCAGAGAAGATATTTGGCCCTGTGCTGACAGGGGCCTGTCCTGCTGCCTAAAGGCAATGTACCTTGGGCTAAATTAGTAACTTCGGAGCTGATGCATGTCCATAGCTTGAATTCTGAAAGATGAGAACCATCTTTGACATGGTAACGTTATGCATCCTTTCAAATAGTGTGGTTCTTTTTGCACTACTGAGTGTGAGCTGATTAATCAAGTGTGCGATGTGTGGAGAATGGTGCAAAGTTGCACGTTCTTGCTGTGTAAGAAAACAAATATTTTCAATGATGGCCGTGGACCAAGCTGCCTCTTGCTGTTGGAGACAGCATACACCGGTAGTATTCTATTTTTAGCTGTAAGATGAAAGGACTTGGTTTAATGTTCTAGGAATGTTAGGAGTGGATTTATCCCTGCGGTTACTATCCACAGTTTCTGTTGATTCCTGACCTGCCTGCATTTTATGTTTATAGGGAAGTGTAGCCAAAGTTACCATAGTAGACAGATTCTTTTCTGGCTCTTTCATGAGAATGTTGCCATTAATTCATAGGCACAGTAAATGGCTAGGTGTCACTTTATTGCTGTGGAGATACTGCAGGGTGCTGTATTTGTCCTGCTGCATAGGTAGCTAACCTTCTCTGAAGAATACTGTTGCTGCAGGCTACACAGTGAAAGGGCTTATTTCAAGCCTGAAATTATATAGGGCACTTAAAGGATAAGAGAGGTTTTAATACTGGAAAGAGCACTCGGTAGCTATTTTGATGTTTCATCTTTGAAGACTTCATCTTCATCTTTGAAAACTAGAAAGTGGCATACTTGGTATTCAGTTTTATTCCAAGATGACTAAAGGGAAGTTAGCCTAGATTTATTTAATTGAATTTCCATTTCACTAGACGGAATTCAACCAGAGGGATTAATCCTTTGGATATCAAAAGTGATGGAGTTACCATGGCTAAACAAGTTGCCACGCATGAACTGAAAGATATTGAATGACAGCTTATGCTTTTCTTGCTGTCAGTTGTGAAATAAAAGTGCAGAGAGGATTAAGGTGATGGGATTTTTGGTAATTGCAACTATAGGGGATATAGCTAACATGAGTTCCTAAGTGAACAGAAAGCTACTTCAGACTACCTGTATCTTAGGCTTTTCTCTTTGTGGGTTCTTTTTGGATTCTAACTGTTTAGCTTTAGCCTCCTTAGTTTTTTAGATCTCTTCAGCAAACATCCCAGATGCTGAGAGGAGGGGATGACTATTCAGTTCTCTTAAAGAGAAGGTCATCCAAAGTTTTGATGGGTAGGAGCAAAGTCCGTTTCCAGAGCCAAGCTGGAAAGGTCTGCCCCTCAGAGTTGTACTTGGTCACCCAGTGCTACCTGTGTCCTCATGTGTGTCAATACTAAGAAGCGTATGCAGGATGTTTCTTGAAGGGTTTTCTTAATTATTGCTAAATGGAAGCATCAGGTATTTCCAGCCAGTCATTAATTGTTACTTTCACAAAGAATGCATTGTGACATTTTTACTGACTTGAACTCGTGTAGGCTCTGACTATACCTTCCTAAGGATTTTGAGACTGTATTTTGTTGTTGTCTGGGCGCAGAGCATCTTGTCCTGATGGTCACTCTCCTTCCCCTAGCCCCATTGTTTCTTCAGCATCTGAATTTATATGTAGGCAGATTAGTTAGTGGTATGTATTTTGGCTTGAGTGCTTTCAGAACTTAACTTTCATATAAACCTGAATTATTTTATATGCACTCTGTACCTTATAAACTTGGCTTTATGATTATGTGTATATTTAAGTACATACACAATATATGTGTGTGTTTATATATTTATATAACTCTTTATATATGTATAAACAGAAATACTTTAATCTCCTGTGTAGCTAGATTTTATTGTAAGTTAAAATTTCATCTATTTTTTATTTGCATTTGATCATTATTTTTTGGCAACTCTTCTGAGCTCGTATACCCAAGTAAGCCAGTTGGACTGCAGAAGGAGTGTGAGAGAACTGTTAGTTTCAGATTTGTTTGATAAAGTGTGCATAGATTCTATCAAAAGGTTGATGAATAGCAAAGTTATATAAGGAATGGACTGAAAATAATTCATCGAGGCTAGAAATGAAGTGGTTTTGGTGCTTGCAGTGGATGTCAAATTCAGCACTGCTTACCACCACTGTTCTTGATACACCTAAACCGATATTCTGATAATGCAAAAGGAGAACAATGTGTCTTCTAAAAAAGTGGCTTGTAGCTGACAGACAAATCCAGAGCTCATTTAGCATGAAGTTCATTGTATGATCTCTGGTGCTGGTTTTTTGTTTTGTTCTTTTATTCACATGTAACTTTCTGCTCCTTGCTGACTGAGTCCTAACACTATTCTAATATGACAGAATTTGAGCTTGCAAGCTTTTTGCTCACCACATTTCTTATTGGTGAGTAATGTGCTGACAGCCGGGACTCGGCTCCCTCGCCAGCTTAGCTCACTGCCTGTTCCAGCCTTTTCTTCCTCTCTTCCCTAATGTTTTCCTGCCTTTATTGTGAGGGTTGCTAGTGCAACGTCGTGCTGTGTTAAAGGCTCTATTTGTTGAGTTCTTTATTATGTGACTCTCTAAATGTTCTTGGGTTTGTGTTTCTGTCTTCAAGAATGACCTAATGGTGAGGGTTTGGCATTCTGTGTAGTGAAGTTGCAGTCTTTATCTGTAAGTTTCCAGGCTTAGAGAGCAGCTCTGAAAAGGCTCCCTTGTTTTGGGGCTGATGCTAGTGAAGGTTGTAAGTTGCTAAGGAATGTGAAGAGAAATTAATGCTAAGACTGTTGGTGCTTGCTGTGCCTATGCGAGAGAAGTTTCCTGGTTGACTTTGTGGTTGGATCACAATTTAAAAATGTGGTAGCTGAAAGGCCCCTAAAATCATCTGACATGTTATTTTTTTTTCCTGAATACATCTCATATTTGCAGTTAGAGGGAAGAGCTTCCTTACTCCCGTCTCTTTGTTAGCAAATGAGGTTCTGCAGCAGGCAGATGAGCCCTTTGTCTGTCTAGTGTTACAACAGCGGTTGCAAAGCAACTGAACTCTTGATTCTTCGTGAGCTTCATAATGTATTTTGGCTATCCCTTGTTGCTGTTCTATTTGACTTAAAATGACTGTGGTATATTTGATGGATCCAGGATTTTTTCCTAGGGAGTTTGAGGTTACTTCATTTCCATCTACTGAGAACATAGGGGACATTTTAAAAGGTTGGCTGTTTAAAATAGCTGCAAAGGAAAAGAGTGGAAGTTTGGTGCTCTTCTGTACAGTGAATTTTTATCTGTATATACTTTCTCACCATAAACATAAGGTCAAATCACCTTGCCTTATTTAGGCTTAAATGAAGAGAAGTTCCTTGAAGGTAGCAGTTCTGGTCTATGCATCAGCAGCTGTTCCCAGCTTTTTTTCTGTCCTGTATTAGGCACAGGAAATAAGTATGGTGGTTACTAACTGCTTTCTGTTTTCAGGTGCTTGTTTCTTTGAGAGACACAGTTTAAAAGATCCTTTTGCTTTTCTGTAACCCTTTTGGACAGGATCACACAAGTTCAGTAACTTCTCTTATGCTGTCTGCTTGAGAATATGAAGCTAGTAAAAGGAGGAAATAGTTGAGCTAATGCGGTTGCCCAGTTTGACGGCTAGACAGCAGTTGCTTATTTCGGCTGCTTCTTAATGTTTCAGTGATAATCTTTTGATATGCGAGGCAAGAAATCGTGTAGAAAGACTCACCAAGGTCCCTCCTGTGTCTCTGTTGGACATGCCTTGCCTATCTAAGAGGGGAAGGTTACAACTTGTTCTCTAAAAAATACATTTGACTGACATAGAATCATAGAATAGTTAGGGTTGGAAAGGACCTTAAGATCATCTAGTTCCAAACCCCTTGCCATGGGCAGGGACATACCCTTTGAGGTAGAAAATTAGTTAAGCCCCCTAATAAAATTTAAATACTGATCATACATTTTCATTCATCTAACAATGCTCTTCATAGTAAAAAACAAGCAAACCACAAAGAAATCCCCAAACAAATAATTTCTGGAAGGATAGCTCTGGTTTTGTGTCTTTGTATACTTGTATTTGTTTTCATACCATGTGGCTTTAAGGGACAGCACTTCTGACAAATATTCAGCAGAATCTGTTCAGAGTTCTGCTGAGCTGTTGCTAGATTATTATGGTATCTCATGAATAGCTAATACTGTCTCAGGCTCCTTTCAGTCAATGGGAGAAGCTCTTGCTTGAGCTTAAATCTGTTTAGAATCCATAGAAGAACCTGGAGCAGAGAGGTTAAGCTTTCACAACCACTTATCTTATTACATTGCTTATGTGGACATCTGTATGCATCATTATATATGTTTTTCCTTTTAAGGTCTGTGGGGGACAAGACTCATGGAAGAAAGCAACACCAGCCGAGAACGATACCTGAAAAGTGTTTTACGGGAGTTGGTTACATACATGGTTTTCCTTGTGGTCTTGTGTGTCTGTAAGTACCATTCAGCTCTATATGTATCTATTTCTGTGCTGTCTGCTTGTGTCTGTGATTCCAGAATGAAGATTGTTTCAGTGATGTGGAAGAAGAATTAATGGGCAGGTGTGTAAGCAAATACTGGGAATTAATTCCTGTTTCTGCACATGGGTTATTGCTTGAGATTTAAAATACTGCAACTTTCTGTAACTTAAAGAGTGTTGAACCTTTAAGCAGGGTGATAATATTCTTTGATTTTAAGGAGTGCTTTTTAAATGTAGTACCACACTGCAGTGTAATGGTTCTGTTACACATTTTGAAATCAGTGCACAGAACTGTTGAATGTGAAGAGTAGGAGTTATCATCTAGGACTAAAAATGAATTAAATCACTGAGTTTTGACTTTGATCTCCAAGCTTATGTACAGATCATTCTCAGAATAAAAGTTCTTGGCAGTTGCTGGAAAGGCAGAGATAATGCCAGCTACTTAAAAATACCTAATAATATGTGTTTGCACGATTCATGCACATTCTAAACGCATCTGTAACCTATATATATTCAAGTGTATATGGATCACAGCTGGAGACTTCCATGATGTAAGTGCGTTATTTGTTTTGATGTCTATGATATCATATGAAGTATTGTAACACTACAGGACACCGAACAGGGTAACTTTCAACCTACGTTTTTTTTTTCTTTGCCTTTTAAGTAGGCGATTGCTTGAAAGTAGGTGCTCTAGAATCAACGCTGAATATCAGCAGATTCTACTAAATACTGACTTAGCACAGAAGTGAGGAGCCTGATGGATCACCAGCCTCGTACAGACTGATATTCCTGCGGCTAAATGGAGTTTAAGAAAGTATCCTGAACAGAGTTTGCTGTTCTTTTCTCAGGGTGAAGAACCTCAGTGATGCTGGTGCAGAGATAGAGATTTATCACAGGCCTCACACAGCACTGTGAACAGTTAGTATAATGTATAATAGATATGGGATAATGTAGCGGTTCTGAGAGCAGCCACCTTTGGCCTTGGGAACTTGAAGTGAGGCATGTACATATATTTGCACAAAAATTAGAAGATGATGCAAAGTAGAACTTACAATGAAGTGTGAAACAGATGTTTTATTTGGTTACTAGGAGAGTAATCTGTATGCATTAAGTTAGTGTATCTTTGGAAAGCTGGTATGTTTCGACTATCCAGTTTTTAGTGTGGGCAGTCCTGTTCTAAATACCTGAAATGTCGGTGACACTTAAGCTGTTGTTTATGATCAGTTGTGATAGAATGGGGTGATGTTTTTATGTTTTTATTTACGTGAGAATCGTGTAGTGGAGTGGAAAAAGCAGAGCTACATTGGTAGACTGGCTCTGAGAGCACAGTAGAAGTCTATTAAAAGAGTTCTTGCTCACATTTTCTTCCTTAAGACAAAATATTTCCATGAAATTGTCAAAACAGATGGAGATTGTTCGGTGTAGACTTAATCTTTCAGGCCTTTCCGAGTTTCTGTCACAAAATGGTTTGAAGTATTTATAAGCAGTAACGTTATCGGTGCCAGAGACTGTTCTCTGAAGCCTTTGTACGTAATTTTATAATTTATGCTCTGGCCATCCTCAGCCAAATGCTCTGCCCAGTGTCAGGAAAAGAGTAACACAGAGTCATATATTTTATGTGGGGAGATTATCTTAGCAGCACTGCATATCTTGGATGGAGTTTCATTGTCAACCATAGGCAGCTAGTGTCATTCACAGTGCCCTGCAATATCTTGGTTGACTGTCATTATCTGCTCAAGCAGGGCATAGTTTTCTTGAGGTCTCATGCCATCTGTGCCAGCTCTCTATGATACCTTGGATAGTACAAGTCTCCTAAAAAGGCACTCTTCAGGCTGCTGAATCATGCCTTTTTTTTTTTTCCCTGAAGTTACTTTTTATAGGAACAATAATAGAATGAGGTGTGGGAAGGAGAACTGAGTATTTTAAACTCATTGGTCAGTCTGTTCTTCACTGCTTTCTGTATCTTAATCACAGTTGAAAGACAAATGCTGCTTGGTGTGGATTTTGTTTTGCTCTGAAGCTTTAACTTTTTGGTGCAAAATCTATACAAATTCAACAAAAAAAGTAAGGTACTTTTTTTTTCTTTTCCTTTTTTTTTCTCTTATCTTTCCCCTACCCTTTTCCTCTCATTCCTAACTAAATCTTTTGCAGTGACTTACGGGACAGTGAGTTCCAGTATGTATTATTATACAAGGGTCATGTCACAGCTCTTCCTGGAAACACCTGTATCAAAAATGGAGAAAACTGATTTCAAAACTTTATCCACAATGGACGACTTCTGGAAGGTAACCTAAGCCCAAGTTTTTATCTCTCTTTTGCTGTGATATGATTGTCCTGTATATTTAACCTACCAGGATCTTTTTTCTAATGTGGTAGCGGTTGCGCATGAAGATCTTATGTATCAAAGCTATGGAACAAAGTTGTCCTTCAATACGTGAAAGTTTAGAACCCAGATAGTGCTGGAGGGCCAGGGTAGGGCAAGGTCATTGAATGTCTTTGGAGGAGAGGTAACAGTAAGGCCTTATGTCAGAAAAATTAACAACTGGAATTCTAACACATCCATGGAATGAAGATGTACAAAAACAGTGCTGGAAACATGCAAACTAAAATCCTGTCTTATTCTCCAGTTCACAGAAGGCCCTTTGCTGGATGGTCTCTACTGGGAAATGTGGTACAACAATAAAACCATGGCAGAAAACAAAAGCTTCATTTATTATGAGAACCTGCTCCTAGGGGTGCCTCGCATTCGGCAGCTGAAAGTGAGAAATGGTTCATGCTCAATACCTGAAGATTTAAAGGATGAAATCAAGGACTGCTATGATGTCTATTCGGTAGCTGATGAAGATACTGCTCCTTTTGGACTTCGAAATGGAACAGCGTACGTAGTATTCCTGTATTCACATAGCTTTTTTTTCCTCATCTGGGTTATGCTAAATTACACAGTAAGTCACTTGGCAGAGGCAACTCTGCATTTACTGTCTGTTCTGTCTGTAAAGCTCAGTAAAACAAGAGCAGTTGCCAGTTCTGCTCATGGAGAAACCTTACTATACTTGCAGAGCACTGTGCTCTTACCCACTTCAGTCGAGGTGCTGCCATTGTGTCATTTTTAACTGTTGTGCATGGGAGACACGCTGTGGTCTGAGTGCGGCACTACGACCTGTTCTGTAATTCCAGATTGTATTACTGCAGTGGGTTTCACTGAGTTGTCTTTCCTGGCTAAAAATGGGAATAGCACTGCCTCTCTTGGAGGACAATTTGTGAGTTAATTGTGAAAGGTTTTAGAGGTGGAAAAGAATTTTCCTTCTTTCCCGTAGGGCAAATCCTGTGTGACTGGATAAATATATTTTCTTTTTGACAATTAATGTACTTGTGACCCATCTTTCTACCTTCATTTTATTGTACTAGTCAAAGGAACTTTGTAAGATCTTTCTCCGGGGTACATCAAAACTTTCTACAAGTACCTCTTAAACAGCTTTAAGTAACTGATGTGGGTTTTTTGGTGAGGTTTTGGTGGTATCTGTTTTCTTAATTGTAAATTGCAAATGGAAAGACTAATGTGCTGTGTTTTACTTCTGAACTAGTTGGACGTACACCAATGAGAAGGATTTGAATGGGAGCAGCCACTGGGGCTTGATTGCCACATACAGTGGGGCTGGTTATTACCAAGACCTCTCAAGGAACAGAGAAATGACAGCTGTGCAGATTGCTAGTCTTAAGAAGAACCTGTGGCTGGACAGAGGGACCAGAGCAGCTTTCATTGATTTCTCCGTATACAATGCAAACATCAACTTATTCTGCATTGTCAGGTATGAACAGAGCCATAAGAGTGCTCAGGTTGCACAGTGTGAGTTGTTGACTTGGGGTTTTATTGTGATTGCTTTGTTTTGAAGACATGGGTAAGTGTATGTTTTGCATAAAGGAGACAGACAACTGAAGTGGGATGCCTCCCTGTCAAAGAAGTGGGACTCCACATGGAAGCCGCACTCATTGTCTGGAGACAGTTCGAGCTTTGCTGATCCTACAACGGCTTGGGTGCAGTTTGCAGGCGACTTCTCTAGAGAGCTGACTTATTAATATGTGGATACACATCAGTCTTTTGACAGCATGAAACAAATGCAGATGAAGACAGGTCTTTCTGTCTCTGTTTGTCTTATTGTTCTGAAATGCTTTGGGTTTTAGTCAGAATTGAGTGTGGTCAGGTTTACACCTTCTGTGTAGTGTCTTTGCTGAATCAAATGTGGGCTTTTGCCTGTTTCCATTATTTAAATAATTATGGAAATAAAGCCATGTATTTTCGCTGTGCTTTTTATCAGTGGTGTGTGAAGGAAATCTTTTATTCTTTGCCATTTTTTCTGGTTTTTAATGCAGGTTGTTAGTGGAGTTTCCAGCGACTGGAGGCCTTGTTACATCTTGGCAATTTCAGCCAGTGAGGCTGATTCACTACATCTCCACTTTTGATTTTTTCTTGGCAGCCTGTGAAATGGCATTTTGTCTCTTTGTTCTTTATTACATGGTGGAAGAGATTTTAGAAATTCACATTCATAGACTGCGCTACTTCAGAAGTCTCTGGAATTGCCTTGATATTCTTATCGTTGTGGTAAGTAATCCTTATAATAAGGCTAAAATTACTTTCTAAAATGTACTTTGTGAGTGACATTAATGACTCAGTATTGCTTTAAGGGATAGGGCTATCATTAGGAAGGATACTTACAGTCTAATGGGCTGTTCAATCTGAATGAGACTGTTTTAGTCTGTGTTGTAAAGTTGATGTGTTTTGCAGACTTGCTTGTTCTCTCTTTATTGGTTTCAACCTTCACATCCTGGTGAAAAATTAGAGTATTTCTCCAGTGTGCTTCCTCACACTTTTTGTCTATAATGGCGTAGTCATTATGAGAGGTAACGAACTTGCCCAGGTTTCTCTTCTACAGATCTGATACTAACTATTGCAGTGGGTTTCAAGTAAGAAAATCAGCTGCTTTAAAGCAGTGATTTGTGTTTGGAGGAATGGGACTGGGATTTGAATATGTTTGCAGAGAACCACAAAGAGATTTAATATGGCATTGAAATACTCAGCAGCTAATACCATGTTTGAAGAAGTGTCTCAAAATTCTAGAATGCTAGCAGCTGTCAGGGCTGCTTTCTTGGTTAAGTGGACAGCGTTGCCCATCAGCAATCTGCTTGGTGTAGCAGAAAATCATGAGCTTTGATTTAAAGATACATATATAATTCTCTGGATTTATATCCAGCTGTGCCTCCCAAAAGAATACAAAGCAAGCTATACTGAAACAGATCCGGTCCTGCACTTGTTTTGTATCTTCAGGCTTGGATGTATCAGAGGTTTAGGTCTTGAAGCCAGTATTTGTAATCTGGAGAAATCATACTTGTATCACAGTGCTTTTAAATGAAAGGCTGTTTGGGAGGATGTTTACGTGAACTGTGTGCTGTTCCTTATGTTTAATGGCAGGGGCAGGAGTAAGATGCTTTACTGTTACAGTCAGTGATGTGTATTCAAGTGGGAGTATAAAATTCAGTTCACACAAAGGGTAAGAACTCTTTGTTTATGCCTGGTCTGGTGGACATTGTTTAACTTTGGGATTATGTACTTTATGACTCTGTATATGTGGCAAAGTGTTTTAAAACTCTAATCACCTTTTGTCAATTTGTATGTTACTTTTGTACTCAGCTTTCTGTAGCAGCTATAGGAATTAGCATCTACAGAACATCAACTGTTGATACGCTCCTGAAAAAACTGCTGGAAGATCAAAACTCTTTCCCCAATTTTGAACCTTTGGCATATTGGCAAATGCAATTCAACAACATAGCTGCAGTTACCGTGTTTTTTGTCTGGATTAAGGTAACTCCAAGATGTATATACTTACTCTGACATTAGAATGTAAGCAGCATTCTGAGTTTCATGTGATCATATGATTTGAGATTTAGTCATGTAAGACCAGGCTGGATGGGACTTTGAGCAGCCTGGCGTAGTGGAAGGTCTCCTTGCCCATGGCAGGGGGTTGGAATTGAATGAGCTTTAAGGTCCCTTCCAAACCATTATATGATTCTACATTTCTCATAAAATTGGGTGCGTAGGAAAGTCAGAGCACAGGGGTAACTTCTTGCAGACTGAAAGCAAGGTTGTAATTTGACATAAGTTTTAGTCAGCCTTAAGTCCCAAAGATGTAGTCAGTGCTAGTGCTTTGTCACAGCAGAAATGTAAAGAAATGTTTTTATTATTCCTGAGTTAATAAGTCAGTAACTTACTGAGTACTGTTTTTTCCTTGTCTGGTTAAACTGTGCCAATTCTATCTATTGAAAGCTTCTAAATCATTAGAGGGTTGGTAAAGCTAGCCCAATTCATTTGAAAACTAGATATATTACTTTAAACTTAATTTCTCTGGTTTTCCGCCTACTTTATAGTGACATTTCACATCCATATTCATTTCCTGTCCACTGTATGTATAACGTGGCAGAGGAACATTTAATTACTAAACTAATAGGGAAAAATACAAGACCAATGATAAATGAATTTCCACTGTGATACTCCAAATTGATACTTAAATTTATCAAGTAAGTTAGCCGTCTCTTACCATTTTAGAATACAAAGCTGCATCTATTTTGCATCATGGTTTAAGGAATAAAGCGGCTCATTATAGGAAGTAATGGTAAACTGCAGAGTAATAGAATACTGCAGGGTGGAGGGGCCTCAGGAAGTCTCTGCCCACCTGCTCAGAGCTAGGTCAGCTGTGAGATCTGCTTTTCTCACATTTTACTACTTCATAGCCAACATCTTATTTGAAAATAAACTGGAAGCGTTTTGGTTACACTTCTCTGAAGCCTGGCTGCCAAAGTGAAAAACTCACTGCCAGGAGTGAAAAACAAGCAACACCCTACACCTAGACAAGAAGGTGGTGTTCTCGTGGAATTTTCTTCTTATTTCAAGCCTCTGTTTTTTAGGAAGGGGTGTATTTCTAAATGTAAATTATCTGACTTCGTCTCCCATTAAATTGAGCAAGACATCTAATATGTAAAAGGCTGGAGAACAGTTGTGTTAAGAAATTGTTGTTTTCCTTGTCTTACAGTTGAGTTTTTTGTTATGTTTTGTTTTCTTTTGACAGCTTTTCAAATTCGTTAACTTCAACAGAACAATGAGTCAGTTATCCACTACCATGTCTCGCTGCGTCAAAGATGTTGTAGGCTTTGCTATTATGTTTTTTATTATTTTCTTAGCATATGCTCAGTTGGCCTATCTTGTCTTTGGCACTCAAATTGATGACTTCAGCACCTTCCAGGACTGCATGTAAGTACAAGAATAAAAAGTGCTAAGAATTTCTCAGTTCATTTGTAAATAGATTCGGTTGCCTCATGAGAGACAAATCCTATAACATCCATCTAAACAGATAAGCTGCAGACTTATCACTGTTGATGTTACTCAGTAGCAGATGCATGTTTTTAATAACACTTTTAGTTCAAAAACTGTCTTTGTTATGAGATTAAAAATGTGCTATAGTTTGATCAGTGAGCCAAAAATGGCAGGCTTTGGTTTGTGGAAGTGACATGGGTTTTATGTGTGACAGTTGGTCACACTCCTAGAAAAAGCAGTAACTGTCTTCAGCACTTGAATCATTGTATGCTCACTTATATTTCTAGTGCTAATGGAAGTGTTGTATGCATAATAACAGTGTTCCTGGTAGCATGTGTAGTTCTTTGACTCAGAGATTCCATCTTAGACAGTGAACTAGTAAATTTGTAAGTATCTGCTAGAATCCAGACAGATATTGGACTTTAAGATAGGGTCAGTAATCAATTGATTTGGTACAACATAACATGATTCTAAAGGGGGTAATGTTCAGTTATTGATTTCCCCCTCCTCCCTTACACTGGGGCAGTGTTGCAAAACTTTTTTGTAGAGAGGTGAAGGAACTTGAAATGTGATGGCAGTGCTGTGCAGTGCCAAGGCTCTTCCTGCCTTGGCACGGTACAGACAACTTGGAGAGCATTGTGGTTGTGTGCAAGAGGCAGAAGGGATAGGACAGGGACGGGAGTGGGTCTTAAAGCTTCGCAATGGTAACCATTGGTTTGCTCTGCTCTCTGTGGTCCCATTATCAGTTTTGACCAAAAGTTGGAAGTATCCACCCCAGTTTTGTTCTGTTTGTGGCAACTGACTGCTAGTTTGGTTATGCCTAGAGGTAGGTTTGAGGAATTGACTATTGCAGTGCCTGACAAAGTATTACAGTAGTGCAGGCCTCTCTACTGCCCATCAGTCACACTGTTGTGGTAAAATAGTTTTGGAATTCTTGCACAGCTCCAAAAGTGTTTTTGTTCAACACCTGGATGTGTTTTGTTTTTTAAGATTTACTCAGTTCCGCATCATTCTGGGAGACTTCAACTTCACAGAGGTTGAAGAAGCTAATCGAATTTTGGGACCAATTTATTTCACTACATTTGTGTTCTTTATGTTCTTCATTCTTTTGGTATGTACGCTTTTGTTTATGTGGGGTGGGTAGGTGGCCATTTCTGCATCTCTTGTTCTTTGATTCCTGCTGCTGCTTCGCGGCTTTTTTTGGTACTGGTGAGTGTGCAGTCCATGTAGGGGCCTGACTGTTTCATGACTGGTCACTACACTCCTTAATTTTTCTTCATTTAAAAGGAATTTGCATTGTATGTTTGTTGTCATTCCTATATAGTGCTCCACATTATGGTGGGGTGTATTTATTTTTTTCTTTTCCTTCTTTTTTTTTTTAAATTTATGTGATTTTATTATTATAAAGAATTATTTATTTCTAAAATCTGAAAAGTGCCTGGTTGACATATGCAGCCAGCCCGTATCTTTTGGTGAAAAGTAGTTACGATGTTCCATACATGTCCTTAGTTTATAAAGGCGCTCTAACATGTGGCTGGTTGTATTTACAACAGTCTAGTTTATGCATGCAACGCACGGCTTGTCTGCTAGCAGAGTCTAATTCATCAGCAGTGCAGCAGTTGTCAGATATGCAGGTTTGCCTGCAAAGGCCTCTTTTCTATCCTCTTTTCCTTCTCCAGGGCAGAGTTGGGCCCTGTCTTTCTCACCTTCTCAGTGCAGATTACCTGTGCACTTTCTGACAAACAGTACTGCAAGAAGCTCAACTTATCTGAGAGGCAGTGTGTAGGCATGATTGTTTGACAAATAAATTCAAACAGTGAGTACACATCTCTTGTAAACTCTCTGTTAATACTAATATTGAATCCATATTAGTCTTTCTGATAGTAAGTGAAGGAAGGAGGCCCCTCTCTTAGAAACTTAGGAGACCAGGTAAATTCATTTTTATGTTGATGTAAGTGAAGAGCCCCAGTATCTTCTACTTAAATGTAGTTTTCAGTTAGCTTGGTACTAACATCAATATATAGATATTTTGTTTCTAATGGTATCACCAGATGGAAGCTGTTATGTGAGCAAGAAACCCTCAGATGATTCCCCAAACTGTCTATCTTTTGGCGATTTGATAAGATGGCAAGCATTAAAGTAGGATTTTACTAACCTGGAACAGCACAGCAGTCCTGTATCATCATAACTCTTGGAGTTATTTAATGAACCTTGTACCTAATGAGGCTTTTTATTAATCTTTGAAATGAGGAGAAATGGCATTCAGATATTATTTGTGGGAGAAGACTTCATCTCAGCTAGTAAGGAAGCATTGAATCTTAAGTGTTCAGAGGGATATACTAATAGTCAAACAGAAAATAACATGGGTCACTCTGGCCAGAGAAGCATATGAAACAGGTTTTATATTTGCTTTGAAGCATCTCACAAGTTCCAGAGGAGCAGAGGCTAGTGTTCAGCAAGGGAGAGAAGTTTGGTTTTTTCCAAAGGGGTAGCAGAAAAGTACTAGAGTGTGAAGGCACACCAGGTTATCCAAAATACTCGCTATAATTTCTGTGCCTATCCACACCTGTGCATCCTATCATTTGGTTGGGGTGAAATGTTGCTGTAAGCTCCTTGAGACTAGTCCGAGACCTGGAAACTAAGTTAGGGAAGATGGCCAGAAAGCACCAGTCCTTAATTTTGGGTAGCTGAAAGCGCAATATACAGTAGTCAAGTTACCTCTGACATTGGACAATAATGCATGAAGGTACAGCATTGGAAGACTGTTATCCTAAAGCATTTTTTTAAGTCTGTAAGGAAACAGAGGTTAACATTGCCTTTCTGAGTGAGAGTGGCACATTGAATGTGCCAGTGAACTGAGTAATTCTTCAACTTGAATGTCCAGCTTGCAATTCAGTCCTATTTGCTCCATGTTCGGCAGGACCCTTTCAGTAATGACAGCATGTCTCAGTGCTTGGCACAGGGTTAGTGAGACCAATTTTTTTCTCTTTCATTTGGGCAAGCAACCAAACTCTTTTCAGAGTTGGTGGTGTACATGCCAAATGTTTGACTGTAAGCTTTTTTGGTTTTGTCTTAGCCTAAAATGCAAGCAGAGCTGTAACTAGATAAAAAATTTGTGTTTGTGCTGGTTATTATGAGATGAATAGTTGACTTGACTCCTCGGGCATTTTTGTTGTGTTGTCTAGATTAATTAATAGTTGCTATCTGTGTAAGTTTGGCCTGGCAGACAGAAGGTCAACTTAAACACATAATGTTAAACAAGCGTGGTTTATTGCCACTGCTGCATGTAGGTATGGACCACTTCTGGAAAGTGATACTCCAGTTACATTAATAGCCAGTAGTCTTGACTAGAAGTTGTTATGCCACAGTGCATCCCATTTCAATATCTCAAGCTCTTGATGTTAGTGCTTTAGAAAAAGCTCACAATTTTCTCCTGGCCTTTTTTAGAAAGTCGTGTAGGTCTGCACTTGAAGGCCGTAGGAGCAGGGCTTGGGCTTGCTGGAATTTCAGTTGGGCTTTTTCATTTCTCTCATGAACAGAACATGTTTTTGGCCATCATCAATGATACGTACTCTGAAGTCAAATCGGATATGGCGCAACAGAAGGCAGAAATGGAACTGTCTGACCTTATCAGAAAGGTAAAAGTAACATTTTGTTTGTTTTAACATTCCTCACATCTAAACTCACTCCATAAATCACTGCAAAGTGAAGCTGGCAGCAGGTGATGAATGTACACATCTCATAGTTAAATTATTTGAGCTACGTGTAAATTAAATGAATGAAAACTTTCCACCACAACATATTTTTGTCATCTGAGACTTCGTGTTAAATGATCAGCCTACTGAATACAACATAAGATCTGACTGTCAAGGTACATACAGAAACACTGAACTGATGAAGCTAAGCTGCTGTTTGGTTTGGTCACAGAACTACCTCATTTCGGGCCATAAGTTTAGGCAAGTCTTGGATAATGCTTTGGAAGCTTCCAGGGGCAGCTGCCGATAAGATTTGTTCAATGCAAAGTTAGGAGCTTGACCTGAATCCCAGTTTAGGAGAAATGTATACATGCGTGTGCTCTGGCATGGATGCGGTGCTGTACTGTGGTCAGAAATGTCTAAGCACATACTCGGCATGATCAGTAACTCTGAGTGTAAAACTTGGAAACTGGTTATTAAAACAGAGCAGAGAAAAATGAAAAGTGCTGCTTTTTGGGATGAAGATTTTACATCATTCCTGCAACTGAAGCATGAGAGAGAAGCAAACTAACTGCAGGAAGTTGTACCTGTTTTGTCAGCATTATTTAAAACTGTCACTTAACTGTCAGTAACTGACTGGTAAAGGTCTTACTGGACAAAATACGCCATTCCTGCTGACCTGCAGTGCAAACTGAAAGATGAAGGCCTTACTCTAACCACAGAGGTATTTATATGTTGCTTATTTAAATGCTGAAACAGAAGATGGATAAACTGGAGGAAAAGAGAGATTCTTGCAGGACTTTTGGAACACACTGAACGATACTATACACTAGCTGGTCTTTATAATAAGAAAGTTAATAGAAATAAAGTGTTAACATTTCATGGCAAGTAAAACACAAAATATCACTGTTTCTTTTAGGGCTATAACAAAGCCATGATCAAACTTAAATTGAAGAAGACTACTGTTGATGACATTTCAGAAAGCCTGAGACAAGGTGGGGGAAAATTAAATTTTGATGAACTCCGGCAAGATCTAAAAGGGTAAGGAAGCTGTTACTTCTTACTTGGAAGAGCATGCCAGAGACATGTGGTATCTTTGATGCTTCCATGAGAAGCAAGAGAATGCCACATTCTCCTGTGGGTAGAAAGGGCCTGAGGAAGCAGAGATCAGAGGCATTTGAGGAAATGGTGATGTTTCTATCTGAGCCACTGCACGAGTTTGTGAAGAGACAGGAATCTGAGGGAAGGGAACAAATCAAGGAGGTATAAAAGGGATGGTTGTGAAGAACAGGGTGCAGTCTAGTGGAGATTTGTGCTATTGACTAATAAAAGGTGAGGGCTGAGGCGTTTGTTATCAGTGTTACGAATTTATAGGCAGCACTAGGATCAGTTAAGTCTTTGGTTGGGAGATGAAGGTCTGTTGGAGTGAAGTGTTTTTCTAGTACTTGAAGTTCACTTAGCATCCAAAAAATGGGAATTAAGAGAACTGGTTTTACTCCCTTTGCAGGAAGGGGCACACGGATGCAGAGATTGAAGCAATATTTACCAAATACGACCAGGATGGGGACCAGGAATTGACAGAGCATGAACATCAGCAGATGAGAGATGACCTGGAGAAAGAGAGGGTGAGCTCAGTGTTAGGAGTGATATGCCACCACTGCCATCTGCCAGTCATCTCCCCATGCTTGTTTCTGGACAGTTGTGCCCCAGAAGAATCCTCGTTTCCTTTCACATTTGCTCTCATCCCTGCCTGTCTGAGCAGGACTGTCAACAGGCAAGGGGGAGCTAAAGGAGGGCAAGAGGTCTTTGACCTTGACATCCCCCGTCCCTCATATACAGGTGAAAATCTTTACGTCATCTCTGTCTGTGGCTTGTGTTTTCACAAAGGAGGATCTGGACCTGGATAGGAGCTCTCTGCCACGTCCTCTGAGCAGCCGCAGTTTCCCCCGGAGCTTGGACGACTCTGAGGAGGATGAGGATGAAGACAGTGGACACAGCTCCAGGAGGAGGGGCAGCAGCTCTAGTGGGGTTTCCTATGAAGAGTTCCAAGTGTAAGTTCATTGTTCTGAGGGGGACAAATCTGCATGGTGGTTGGAGTTTTTTTCCTCGTAGGTTTTCTTCTTTCAGTTCTGTAGTAGAGTCTCCTTTAACTCTATTAATCAAATTATCCATAAAAGTAAATGCTGTGTTTTGAAGGTACTTAAGACACTCTTTAGCATCTGAATGGGAATTACTTCAGCGAGGCTAATGGGAATTAGATAGAAACCCAAAACCAAACCAACCGAACAAAAAATGCAACAAAAAAAGCCCCTGTCTTTAAAACCTGGTCATTGAAAAGACGGAGAAAATGGTCAAATGATACAATAGGGAACAGGGAAAATGATACAGTAATGTCAGAAGACTTTTCTAGGTTTTTTAGAAGTAAAACCTTGAGGTTGTTTTAGATTCACTGAGAACTTCAGGTGTTGTTTCTAGTAAGATTAAGTTATTTGTGAATGTGTATTTTGTCTAAAATAATTGATCTCCATATTAAAATTTATTATAACAACACTAGCTGAATTAAGAATTTCAGTAATTAGAACCCAAAAATTTTTGTGAGGATGCCCTAAAAGCAGGGAAAAGAGAGTGGAATATATTTGGGTTTTTTTTCCTATCTGCTTTACCTCTGTGCTACCCTTTTGCTCTTGTGTACCTTGTGCCTGCCTGGACATTAGAACTGATTTGTGGGGAGTCAGATGGATGCTTGAATTAAAAGGCTGTCTCATCCTTATCTGCTTTGTGTGGGCATGCTAGAATGGTACTGACTCGGACAGGGTCACTGAAGCTCACGCTTGTTGCCCTCAGGCTCATGAGGCGGGTGGATCGCATGGAGCATTCTATCGGCAGTATTGTCTCCAAGATTGATGCAGTTATCGTGAAGCTCGAAGCGATGGAGAGAGCCAAACTAAAAAGGAGAGATGTGTTGGGAAGGCTGTTAGATGGAGTGACCGAGGTAAGAAAACTGTAATGCAAATTGTGCTGTTATCAGTGAAGGTGACACCCTGGGCATTACATCTCTGGAAAGAAAACCATTTAGTGCAGTAGCAGTGTTTCTCCACTAGCCTATGGAAATACTTGAGTGGTATAAGACTTTCGCATGTTTGTGTAGGGATTTGCTTAGGCTGTAGTTTGGAAGCTGAGCTTCAAGCTTGTGTCTTTTAATCTGTTCAGGATGAAAGACTGGGTCGTGACAATGAAATCCATAGAGAACAAATGGAGCGACTTGTGCGAGAGGAGTTGGAGCGATGGGAATCGGATGACACGGCATCCCAAATGAGCCATCGGTTGGGAACACCACTTGGGCTGAATGGCCAGCCTCGTTCAAGGAACTCTCGGCCATCATCCTCCCAGTCAGATGGTATTGATGGGGGAGGAGGAAGTGGGGGGAGTAACATCCATGTGTAAGGATTAACTTTGTAGGCGATTCTAAATGTATCAGGTCAGTATTAAGCCAGCAAATCCACTACTCCACTGTTTCCCAGCATGAGGTGATCATCCTCATCAGACCTCTAAGGACATTTCTTACTGACGGGCAAAAGTAAATATTCTCTTCAAAAGGCGTTTTCAGACCTACATAAGCCATGTATCACATCCAAGTTGCCAACAGTAAACTGTCAGCCTTGGAAATGAAAGTGCAGGAGGCAGAATGGAAACCAGGTGTGACAATATCTGCCTGGCCGGAAGTTTGATTCCATGCATGTATTACAGGGACACTTCCACGAGGGCGTCGAGCTTCAGACAAAATAATGTGCTGTGGCTAAAACGCTCCATTGAAAGGCTGCGAGTATTTTGCTTTCTGTTGGAAAATAGGATTTTTTCCCAATGCTTTTGAAAGCAATTTTTAAAAGAAGGCGGCATCAGTTTATTGCCTCATTCATTGCAACAGCTGACACTTTTCAGAGATAAAATAGCACTTTTTTACTTTGTTTCTGCCTATTTTTCCGAGTTATTCTTGGTGTTACTAGCATTTTAATCGACTTCAAATGTGCATTTCTTCCTGTTTTAGAGAAATACTATGTTTCTTTAAACAGAAGAATGTGCACTCACTTTGTGCAGCTGTAAATCACATATTCCGTAATAGAAATGTACGCATTGCATGGGTTTGTGTTCTGTTAGCTTTTCAAAAGCAGTATTTGAGAACTGCCTCTTCACACCCAATGAAAGTAATAATTTTGGGGTTTGTTGCAAAGTGCCCATTTTTTAATGCTGAGTTTTCATGATCTGAGTGTTGCTGGGATAAACATTCCACAGATTTTTAGGTAAATATGGTTACTTTGCAGAAAATACACTCTTTCAAAGCTCACAAAATTGAAGAACATCAACTCTTCCATGGGTGCGACAGGGAAGCGGGCAGAGAAGTTGCTGACAGTTTGGAAAGTCTGACCTTGCGCTGTATCAAGTTGTAGTCATGTCTCGACTGTGTAGTCTGTATGTACACTTAACAAAACTGCTTGTAATACTATTAGGTATATTTCTACATTATGCTTCTCTGCTGAGGTGCAACACATGATGCCTTTGGAAAGGTGTTTGTAGTATAATCATTGCTTAATTTCCTCTGCTTTCTGTGCTATGGAAGCTTTGTTTATGAAAGGAGATGCAACACTGAAATTAGGTTGGTTTCCTACAGAAAGCATTGAGGCATCATGTTTGCAGTTTTGCCTAGCAATGTGTTTCCGTCTGTGGAATACTGGTTTAGGAGGGACTTTCAGTTGTGCTTTTTTCCTTGAAGATGGCAGTTGTATTTGAAGACTTAGGGTTGCTCTAAAGGAAAACGGGAAGCTACATAATCAAACACGTCTTAGCTGTTAGTAGGGTATATGGAGGGAAAACTGCCTATTTAACGAAGTAGCATATATATGTTATGTTGGTGCTTTTTGTTTCAAAAAGCTTTTGTTGCCAGAAGTTAACACCTCATTCTTGTGGTAGTGCTTCTTAGGCAAAGCTTGCACCTTGCATATGATCTTACAATCGCATTGCCTGGATGTACAGTGACTCAGAATGCTTCTTTCTAACTAGAGAACTTGCTAAAACTAAATAGACTTAATTCCTTTCCTTATTTTTAAGTTTATGAGAAACCATATGCCCAGAAACTTAATATAAAGTGGTGCAGGAGGAAGTTCAGTGTAGGGACTGGAATTTCTTAGTAGCTTTGCTTGAGAACAGACCACCGTGGGAAAACAGGTTGTGATTCATAGAACAGGTGAAGCGTTTATTCTTTCTGTGGGTTATTTTGTCCTGTACTAGGAAGAAATTCATACTGTTTCACAAGAAACCCCGTCAACTTCCCAAAACAGTGCGCAGCACAGTGGTGAGGGCATTTGTGTGAAATGAGACACTCAGACTAAGCTGTCTTGCCATGATTGAAACTTTTTGGACCTTAGAACCCTTCCTTAGGAAAGCATTTCTGTGTTGAACTGCATTTGTAACTTTAAACAAACCAACCAAAAACCAGTAGCTGAACACATGGCCAGCTGGTGTGCAAGGAAAACAGAAAGTACAATGCAAAGCAATTTAAATATGCATAATCTTCATAAGCAGAGTGGGTGGTGCATGGGTGTGTGGCATGACTTACAGTTTAAACCTTGAGGCATGCTAACTAATTACATGTGTATAACATGTAATTAATACTGGGTTTCTAGGGTCCAGAGTTACCTAAATGCTGAAGTAGTATTTAATAATCAGGTATTTAATCAATGACTTTGGCCAAATGACCCAGCCGGAGTTGTCCAGCAACTGGGAGGAGCCTTACTTGGAATACCTTGTGTCCAGGTTTGTGCCTGCAGCCAGTAAGGCATGTGGCATGCTGAGGTTTATGGCAGCAGGGATCTGGTGGTCATCTGTTGGTGAGGCAGGGCCTTAATGGAGAAAAGGAAGCAGAACTAAACCTGTCAGTACGGTTTTAAATAGGTTTATTGTAAAGGTGTGTCTTTCAAAATGTAAATTCAGTCAAACAGTTAATCTTCTATTTGTAGTATATGTTTATTCTGAAAGTGTTTGCATTCATAGCTGTATTTGTTGAGATATATTTCTGTAACGTGTCGTTACTTAATAACAAACTTCATCTTGAAGTGCAGTACGTTTTCATGGGGTACCCGTGTGTGTTGACAGTGGCCTCGCAGTGAGTGCATGGCCACTTGACAAATGTTATAAACACTCTCTTGTTTCATTTTTCCACTTTAGATCATAATGCCATTTGTCACGTATTACAAAGGTAAGTTTTTTGCATAGTACATAGTACAGTATTTGGTCTTATTAGGAAGCTGTTAATTATGCAAGCCTTCCACAATGATCAAGATTGTATTGATCTGTAAAACTGAGCACTTTACTTCCTAATAAACATTTTATACACTCTATAAAGCAATCTTTGTGCCATACGCTTGGTTTGTTTATAACAGAACATTAAGAATCCTATGTTTTATTTGTGTGTGTTACTTCTATCTCATACCTTGTTCTTAGATTATCTGATCACCTAAAGCAGGAGTATAGGGTGTAAATGAACAGAGAGGACTGGGCTGATCAACTGCTTCATTGCCCAAGCAGTACTTTGTTTAACAGTTTATTTCACATGTGCATCTGTGCAAAGGCACAGGTCTATTTTCTGCCATTTCAGGTAGCAGCTGGTAACTCTGTCCCTTTATTACATCACAGTTGCTGTGTAAGTTAGCTTCTCTGCTCTTTTTCTCTATTTCCCTGTATTTTTTCCCTTGTTTCAGGCAGTCCTAACCATCTGAAGAACTGAACGGTCCTTTGAAATCCCAGGCCCATAGTTCTGTCTGGGCAGCTGTCTTACCAGGTCAAAAGTCTTATTAATGAAATGGAATGCTTAATATAAATCTGTCTTAGTCTTTAATGATATATATACATACTGAGTTGATTAAGCTATTTAAGCAAGCCCTTAGTGTGTTATAGAAGTCACAGCATGTGGAAAGTGGGAACCTCTTTTTATTGCATACTGTGTGTATGCTATAGTGTTGCTGACTTTCGAAAACTTCAGGAACTGCAGTTTGAGAGGCATGTTTGGGGTAGGAGCCCCATAATTCTTCCATATCCCATGGGCATCACTTGGATGCCTTCTGTGTTCAAATACTCCACTCCAGTAAACCTAAACAAGAAAAAAAAAACAGCGAAAAAGGGAAAAAAGTTAAAAGTTATGATAAAACCGCTGTGAGCAATTGTTACTTGCATATTTAGGCACCAATGGGGCTTTGTTTTGTTTCCTGCTTATATGGAATATGCAGTAAGAGCAAAGAGGGATGGCAGTTGGAAGTGCAGTAATCCATGTTTTTCAAGATACTTGTCTGACAATACCAAGTGGAGACTACTGCCCTTGAACTTACCCATCTGTTCCCACATGTAAAGGAAGTGTTGTTTTGTGCTCTTAATCTGTAACTGTTTGGTCTCTGTGATGAAAAGAGATAGACATACGATATTTGATTTTTGTCATGTTGCTATTTTAATTCCTTATTCTCTAGTGGATGTCTGAAATACCTTTATTGCTTTCTTATCATCAGAATTCCTTGTGGAATGGGTTGTCATTCTCTAAGTGGGATTCTACTCTGCAAGTACAATTCCCTTGATGACTCCCAGAAAACCCAAATTAAACAAATGTTTTTCCTCGCAGATGGTGAATATATGGCCTACAAGGTTTTTATTGTACCTACCAGCACAGAAGTCTCAAAAGATGGCAAAATGGTAACACTCACAGTTCCGGGTTTGGAGTACTGTAAATGTAAATTCACAGCAAATTTCTTCTGTAGATTATCTTAAGGATTATTAAGGCCATTTATACCTTTTGATGAGTGAGTGGCAAGACTAGATCCCTATGGAATCACATGATAATTCTGTTGAGAACTGTATACCAAATCTGTCACTCATAATCTCTTTAGCCGGTGCTGCAATTTCACCTGCCCTTTAACCACAACAGGGCCTGCGATGGAAGCAAGAACTCTGATAGAAGGCTTGGTATATTGAACCCATCTTCACTGATAAACACATGCAGTTTTCAACGAGTATTTTGAAGTCACTTGAAAAGATGCAGTTTTCAACTTGAAAGAAAAGAAATCCTAACTGGAACTGGATGTCTTTCGTGTAATTATTTATTACTTTGAAAACTGGACTTCAGTCAATTACTTGTTGTAAAGTAAGTCAAAGAGGAGGAAGCTGCTTCCTAAGCAGCACTGGGGCAGCATGCCTGGAGATATTAGTTGTATCTAGCCAGTTTAATATCTGTTCTTGCCTGTTAACATAGCAGTAACATCAGGCGCTTGCTCATAACAGAGGTTATGGCTGAGAGATTGTAACAGCTGATCAAACAGATGGAAAAGTTGTAATTTAGGCAATGAATGAAATGAATGTTCATACCAAGCAGAAATTAATACCTCACATGGTATATGTAGGTATATGGGGGGGAAAACATTCTTACTAGATCCCTGAGGAGGAAAAAGAGTCAGTAAAAAATACAGGACCCCTACTATCTAGCAATGATTTTATGCTATTAATTACAGCGAATGGAGCATTCTTTACAAGGAACAATTACTTTCAGTTACCGGGACTGAAAACATAAAAACCCTTTCTTTCTGTACTGACAACAATAAAAATGAAAAGCAGAAGCTTGTAAGGTTATAGTAAAGCTTCTTCTAACAAATCAATTCAAACAAATTACAGTACCTCTTTAGAAAGTAACAGCCTTCATTCAGCTTGTGATCCATTTTTGTTTTAAAGTAGTTCAGACAGGGGATTTAAAAGCAGAATCTTCAACCAGATTGAATAATTTCACATCAAACTTAAATACAAGTAAGTCTTTCAAAGTTTCCTAGACTTTTTATTACAAACGTAAGCAAATGTTAAATGTAAGCAAACAGAAACAGATTTTCAAACAGAAACCCACATTTTCAACTGTGTTAGTGATATGATCAGAGTGATTAAGTTCTGTACATCACAATTGTTTAAGACTAAGTTCAAATGACAAAAAAATCTCAGGAAAAGACAGTATCAGGCAGTTCCAACGTTTTTAAACCCAAGCAATGCATGAGTCTTAACACTATAAACCATTTGATCCATGGTACGCTATGGCTAAGAGCCTGCCGAAAGGAACAAATGTCAGGGATTATTTGGCTCCTAAGACAATTGCAGTGGAAAGCAGGGATCATATCAAAACCAATTTAGAGCAGATTAATGAAAAAAAGGCTTAATGAGCCATGTTCTCTTAAAAGAATGCTTGTAAAATCCATCCCTAATGAGGGGAACGGAGATAGATTGTGAGACACAAGTCAGGATCATTAACCCTGGGTTACTAGGAGAGTCTAATTCTTGTCACAAGGTCAAGCTTTTACAATGCAGTTATTAAGGATCTTCATAGCATCAGCATAAAGGCACACACACATGTACTCAAAGCCTTTTAACCTTTGGCATTCTGGACTCATTTCCCTTCTACTAACCACTTCCCCCCCTCCCCACCAATTTTTCTGCTTTCCTTGTTCATAAAGGTACATGTTATAGTGCATGTAGAGATTATGTATCTCCTGGCTTGTGCAAGTCTAATTGTACTAGTCAGTATCCAAATGAAAGGGGAGAACCATGAGAATAGTCTGCCACAAGTGATCAACTTCTAAGATATATATGGCAAGTAGAATGCTGGATAAAAAGAGGAAATCTTACTATAAAGCCCATAGTGTGACATGAGTTCTGCTCATGGGACTAAGGTATAGAATTTTATAACTCTCATCATGGAGTTGCAGAGCTCAGCTAACAGTTTGATGGCTAGATTGTGCTGCTGTCCATTCATTAGTGTATGGGTACTCATTAAAATCTCTGGGAGCAAAGAGGCTAAAAAGTGATGCACTTAGGAGTAGCATAATCTGTTCTTCCATTGAGATGAAGAGGTTTCTTCCTGGGCAACAACTCTTGGGATTTGCTCTGGTGACACGGGCCACTTAAATGGAAGTGAAATCACACAGGCAGGATGTTAACTTCTCTGCAGGGTGAAATACAGAGTTAAGCACTGGAAAGATAAAACCTGAACTGAAACCAAAGATCAATCTATTCTGTGAGTACAAAATATAGAAGAAGTTAGACAGATTTGTATTTTACGATCAGAATTTTACCACCAAGAACAATGGTGCATTCTCAAGATACATGTTTCAGCATCAAACCTTGCACTGACAGAAGTAGTAAAGGGCAAGCCTTCAGGTCAGGATTGGATCTAAAGTTTATAAATAGTTCCAGCATGTTGGTCCATTGCATTAGAAATACGGAAAGTTAGAAAGATGACAGTGCAGTTATTGCCAAGTTCAGATAAGGCTGGAGATAATGCTTTCCCCATGTATTTAAAAAAGTAGTGTTAAAATGCACCCTTGACTCAGAAACTGAACCATCAATACAATAAATAACATGCCAATATATGTCTGCTCCAAATAGCTCTAACTCACTTAGGTACTTCTAACGAGGGTCCTACTAAACCTTGAAGATGGAGGCAGGATATTCTGAGTGGAAAACACTCTTCACCGGACCCTTCCCACCGCAGGCATCAGTGAGCGAGTATCAGGATATTTAGGTAAATAGCTCCCTGCAAACCATTTCACAATAGAGCTGGAATACCTGAATTAGATCCAGAATATCTGAATCTAAATCCAGAGTTAGTGGCTCATTTTAATCAATGCAGCTACTCCTGAAAAGTTGTATGGGAAGGCCTTGTCTTCGAATAGCCATTTACGCAGCAGTGTAACACGTCAGACTTTACCGTAAGAGGGAGCTACAGCTCATTTAAGCGATACTGACCTTGCATAACCAATCTGGCTCAAATGAAAATCTAGTATTTTATTTCGTTATAAACACAACCAACATAGTGCAAGGTGAAAGGTTTTAGTCAGTGCCCATCACTGTGGCCAGCACCCACAGCTGTTGAAAGCTCACTGATCTATCTGAAGTACTGTCAGATATTATGAGCAGGGCCATGGTACTCCTGGCCTCCTGTCAAACACTGCATATGGAATAGTGAGACAGGTCCTGCCTTGCCTCACCAACCTGAATGTGAAAGAAAATGCAAAACAGTCATTCAGCTTCTGCATTTATCATCTCTTCCCCTCCCTTCTGTGAGAAATTGTGCTGCGAATAACTAGTAGCACTCTTGCATGCAAATCTGAGTAGTATGAAGCATGTCAGTGTGAATCCTGATGACCTTTTCCATGTTTAAATAGCCTCTCTGAATGTATTGCCATTGACCTTGATAGCTTATGTAAAATCTGAGCAAAAGAGCAGGTTGGGACTTAGTGCTCACATGATATTTCCTGAGGACAAATTCTTCTCCTGGCAAGTAACTAAATGAATTTGAGCCTGTTGATGGTTTGATTACTAAAATAACATTATAGATATTGTACCAAGAAAGACCCATTTAAAGTACTGCTTAGCCTCAGGTTTTTTTGCTTTCCAGAAATATTTGGGATCTCTTTATTTAAAAAATCATATATAATATTTACAAAATATAACAATATAAATGAAGCAGGTGAAAATAGAGATTGGCTAAATCCTAAAAACAAAGCAGAGAGAAAGCTGGTTAAGGTCACATCTCGGAGAACAAGGTAATACTGTGACTGTTCTCCCAGGTCTCAAGCAGAAAAGACACTTAAGAAAAAGCCAATAAGCGGCAAGTTCAAGATATAGCTAAGCCAATGAGGCTGTCCTAAATGCTGTGTTGTTTAAGCCTAAACCAAATCCTTTCCGTGGAATTATGAGATGTGAGATAGGAGAATCCCATGTCTGTAAATTATCTATATATCAATATATGGAAAGATATTCTATACATATTCATATATAGATACTGATCTATGGAAACTAGTTTACAGAGGTTTATTACGGTAAGCTTAATACCTGACATCTGAGCTCAAGTCTCCATGGAATGACTCAGTTAATTTTAATGCAGAATATGTCCCTTGGGGGTCATGAACAGCAAAGGCAGGTATTTACCTCTACTACATATCCAGAGGTACATTTATTATCCAGAGAGTCCACGTGCATCTTCCCTTGCAGCAAAAGTATCTAAGAGCCTAAGAAGAAAGGAAAGCATTCTGAAAGGAATCTGGAGACGTAAATGAAGTAAAAGCAAAGTAAAAGCTGGCTTGCCAGTGAGCGTAGGTGCTAATTAAAGGAATGAACTTGAAGAATGAACGAATTTTTGGTTTTCAGGTTAAGCCATTAAATATTAATTTCATTGTTTAACAAATTCACAGCTAGAACATGCAGAACGTCTGAACAGTCTCTTGAAGAAATGAATAGTTGTATCCTTTTTCTGGCAAAGAGAACCGAGGAATGCTACACATCAGCGAAGTACTTTAATACAAAGTACTTAATATACAAGGATGGCATTCATATTGTTGACTTGTGTAATCATAAACAACAGTACAAAGGAAGGTCCCCTAAAAAAGAATCAAGTCAGATCACAGTTTATCAAACTACTGAGCAGTGGGAACTGTGGTTTTCATTCTGGTTCTAAGAAAACTTCCTTATGAAGCGCAGTTTCAGGTATGCGATGTTAAGGAATATTATGGTCATGCAGGCAAGAGCCAGGTGGTTCTGCCACAGGCCCCAGCTACTCACATCAATGCCTTGATTTTTCAGATACTCCTCTCCAAAACACCACCTATGAGTAAATGCACACACACTTGTAAGCTTAGTCAGTTCGAAGTACCCAGGAAGATCCCCAGAAGTTGCAATGTGGTTTTACGGCTACAGCAGGCCAGGCAAACACCAGCTACACGTTGCTTTTTACTTTCTATTTGTAAACTTGTTTTTTCTTCTAGCTACAGTGATTTCCTGTAGGAAGCTGAAATGGGTTTTGTGAGGCTGCATAACGGTAGAGCGCGCATGTCTGCTGCAGAAAACACAGTTTAAAGTGAGAAGCACAGTACCAGATATTTCTAATGTTATCAATACTAAACACGACTGTAAGTAGAATGTTCTCTGCAGACAAAATGCAAAAACCCAGTGAAAATTTCATTTTCCGCATGAACACTCAGAGATTCTGCTGGTCATTAGTGAGTATCTCATAGACTAATGCTCCAGGACTCTGTAAGTTACCAGTGGTGGGATTCATTTTAATGTACCAGGATACTTACCGCTGGCTTATTTGTGAATAGTTATTGTTGCTGATTAAATTTGTGATGTTGATGCTGCTGCAAAAGTTCAGACCAGTCAATTCATTGATTTGTAAAGCCTTTTAAAAGAAAAGAAACAATGACTATTGAAATTAGTAGTAATGGTACTTTAACAACATGAGATATAATTCAATTGCCAGGCTTTAACACCTCCTTCAGGCTAGACTATTTCTGCACAGGCATATTAAAGCCCAGATCTCTCTGCAAAACATAACCCTGCCTCAAATTATCAAAAATTAGGAGAAAAATTTTAGCCTAACATGTTTTTGTTTTACTGACGGAAAAGAGAAGAGTGGTTTTTTTGGGATAACACTGTCCTTTACTCTGTATTGGTTTTGTCCACCTGCATTCTAGTGGATGTAGTTGTATTGCGTCTCCCTTACGTGAGGTGTTTCCAAAATGGGTGTTTGGTGTTAGCAGAAATGGGTTCTTCTGAACAGCTGTGAATGCTGGTTGATGAGAAGCCTTTCTTCTTGTTTCAAGACACCGCCTTATGTTCTGAGGTTGCTATATTTAATTAGCTTACTTTTTGCTCATTAGCCCCTAAAGTTTGAGGTTTTCTTTACCATGAATAAAGACATTCCTTTCTAGCAAAGCTTTTCCAAATCTGTGCCCAGGAAAATACAGCACTTACTGTCATTCCATATCGAGGGATGCTGAAGTATTTGAGCCACGAGAGCCAAGAGAGGATGCTTCTGAGGTTCACAAGCAACCCAGAGAAAATCTAGATATAAGGATTACAAAAAAGTCACAACAATAACAACAACATATTACAAATTATATACTGTTACCAGGTGTTCTTCTCTAGCTCTTGACTGCTTCTTCAGATCAGAAACAACTGGGAAGGCATTTCTAGAGGAAAAAGCTCTTCCAGTGGAAGAACAGAGGAAAGGGTAGGAATCATTTCTGCTACCCAGCTTTGGGCCATAACCCCATGTGGTCTTTCTCCTGAAATGAGTAATGGGGAATGCTTTCACATGTGGATCAAATCCGGATGCTTTCCATCTGTGTGCCACACATGGGTTCAATTGAACTGCCTGCTGTGACTCAGCTATAGCAAGGAGCTGCTGAATTTGTGTGCTTCGTTTTGCTTGTATGTCCTGAGTCTGAGGCAATGCGCATTTCAGCTCTTGGTTCAGCATTGCCTCATTGTTTATGGTGCCTGTCTTCTAACTGTACCTGTTTGTGTGTTGTCTGATTCTAACATGACTGATGGTTGGCTCCGCAGCTGAGGAGAGCAACTCCCTGAGAGAGAGCAGGGTCATGCCCTCAGCCAGCCACATTTGCCTTTGGCAAAGCTAAAGGAGAGTAAGCAAAACGCAGCTCTAGGCTGCTTTGCTGCTCTTCAGGCAGTATGCTGGCTGCCAGAGCCACAGAGAAGAGTGCAGAGGAACCACTCTCACTCCCCCTCACCCCCAATCCCTACAGCTCTTGTTAAATAAAAGGACAAATCAGAACAGTCTCAGAGCATTCAAATCAGAAAAGTATTTGACATGCTTGGCCCCACGGTCTTTTTGCAGAATTCAGCTGAACTCTGTTCTGATAGGGTATTTAGATGTCAGAATTCAGTCTAGAATACTGAATAATGCTACTCACAGTCATAAAAACAAATGTGATCGTCATGAGCAGGTTTGCTACAGCATCCACACTCTCTCCTGCTGCAATAGCTAGTGCCATAGAAGTGGCTGTGTAGGACACCATCATAAGAGTAAACAACATCGTAAAGAAAGCTTCTACTGTTGGTTTCAGACCTTAAAGATCAGAACAAGAATGGTTTCAGTATAATGCTGCCAAAAGCTGTACCATAACCTGAATACTCTTTTGACTTAGGCAGTATATCCTGCCTACAGAATGCATATTGTCTAACATGCCCTGTCAACAGAGGACAGGATAAGTAGTATGCCTGTAACTGCAGTAGCACTGGAGATAGCAGAATGGGTAGAAATTACACTACTGTACTCCACAGAGTCTAAGGTGAAGCCTTTACTGTGGCTTCAAGTTGTCTATCAAAGGAGGAATTTCTAGTGCACTTCCAAGAACAGCAGCTGTATAACATTTCACTTGTTTCTAGCAGGAAGCTTTCCTAACAGATCCAGTGGCTTTTGGATGGCTCTAGTTTTGATGGTGAAGCCTGCTCACTAACCAGAAGGCATTTCACCAAAAAGAGCAAGCTAGTATTAAATCGCGCAATATTAACTTCTTAAAACAACATTTTTCCCTTGACAGGTGCTCTTGCAAGGATGAAAAAAGTATCTTGTAAAAGTCACTGGAAACTAAGATGGCCATAAATGAAAAGGAATACATCAAACCTATGTAGTAATAGCACACTTCCTTCTAGGGACAGTGGAGATGAGACACGTCACAGATTCAGACATGGAAGCTTAAACCTTCGGAAGTGTGTCTTTTCTGTAAATTGCATGTTACCATAAAAGCAAGCAAAGTAACCACTGCCATGCTGATATAGTACTTTGGCCTGTATAAATATACATGTATACATGCACATATATAAAATGCTAATGCCTCATGGATTTATTGTCTGCAGCAGACTATACTTGCCTAACATGAAGTAAATTATACAGGAGAAGATGATGCTTGATATAGTCCTCATGGGTATTAAATCAGCCATTAGTTTTGAGATGAAATATGCAGATATCCTGTAGTATCCACTGATACATTCATGTCTGGAACACATATACAGCATATTATAAATTTATTCACTAAGAAACAGTAAGATTTATTCTAACTCAAAGTGGAAAAAACTAATTATTTTATGGTTGGGCTTTAATGCAAACAACCAGTAAGCCACATACTACAGCCATGATGCCCTTTTCCTGTGCAAATTAATATGGATACTCGTGCACATAATTTTTAGTAAACATATGTGTCATATCATCAAAATGGAGAGAGTACAGCTTAAATAATTTTCCTTTTCTGTAGAGGGTAATCTGCATAGCTTGAAAGATTTCAATTAGATAACATTTACTGCCCTCACTAGCACATCACAAACTTACTAATCAACACCTACATCCGGTATTCGGGGATTTTTTTGCCACATATGTTAACAATTTTAAACTCTGAGCTGTTTGCAATGATAGGCACCATTTGGGGGATTTGCAAACAACTCACTAGCAGGCTAAAAGAGTACATTTATGATGAGCACTAACAATGAAGTCATTTGAAAACTGCACTAGGTGTACTTAAGTGACAATTGGCTACAGCAGCGCAAACAAACAAGCTCTCTAGAGTAGTCCCTTATAAAGTTTTTCTATGTTTTACTTACATAAATATCTTTTTTTCCACAACAAAGAGTTCAATAGCTGAGATGCTGCTGAAACACTGGTTGGTTGTCAGAAAGAACATTGCACCCACTCTACAAAAAGCAAACCAGCAAGCTGTTATTAAAGATGTAAGTGTAGTGCTTCTGCTGCAGTGTATGTAAATCCAGCTGTAGTGCCTGGAGCTCAGCAGTACGTGACTTCCCACCTGGAATTCCATGGGAAAAGGCACATAAAAAATTCTCTGTGAGGTGTTTGATGCAAACTGTGAGGAACTGAGTAAGCAATGTGAGAAGTTGTTTTCACCTGTTCCACTAAAATTTAAGGCTTTCATACCCAATTTAAAACTGGGCAATTTTAAAGTAAATGCTATGGAGTGTTCCAAGCCTAAGAACCCAAAGCTTTCTTTAGCTGCAAATCCATTTTTCACTTCGTGTACATACAGCTGTCAAAATCATACACAGACCAGAATAATTGTAGAATCTGGCTTTAGATGGACCTTCTGACTTGTTGCTGGTTTTCTCAAGTGTGTATACAGAAGTAGTTGCAAGAGCAAAGTTTTAGTTACCCAGGTTATGTAGCCGAATCTATATATTTTAATCTTTAATCTTTTTATCTTGAGGATATCTTTGAAGAAAAGAAGTTAAAATGCCACCATGCTCAATTAAGCCTTTTTAATATGATGTCTGCTGTTCAGTGTTTTCAGCAATCTGACTGGCACTGAAAAATGTCATCCTACAGAAGTAGCATTACTCACTTCATTTGGACTGCTTGTCCAGGTTACAGCATGGCAGGGCAGGGCAGAACTGCATCCCTCTCTCAGTTCTGCAGGGACCCTCCTAGAAGCAGAAGGACATCCTCACTTTGAAGTCACTAATGTAGGCTTAGCCTTATCTACTGATGTGAAGGGAAGCATTTGCGTTAGAGAAGTAAATATAGTTCATAAATTGCTCATGGGTTCCTTCTCATCCTCCAAGCTATTTGTTATCCTATCAATCATAGCGATGAGGGAGCTTTATCAAATTTTTGAGTATCCATTACCTAAACTGACTAACCTGTTCTGTAGTCCAGTAGAGTCCTCTTTAAGTCCAAAGAAAATAGCACCTATAACCAGGCCAAGGAAAGCCGTAACACACAGCTAAATGTAAATAGAAAAGAAGGCAAGTATTATTCTCATTGCTTTCAGTGCTTCAGTAGTTTGAAATTCATAGTGGGTGAGTGTAGCTAGCACCAGCTATGGGAGGAGGATGGTAGCAGGGGCTTGGTGGGGCAGGTTAGAAATAGGCAATAGCACCTTTACCTTGAGGAACCCCTCATCACATCTGGGGAATGTCAGCCAAGCTCTTTTCCTCCGCCACTGTTTCAGCCATTCTGGGATGTCATGATTAAGTTAATTGGTGATGTATTGTTACATCACTCCTCTCTCCCTCCTTATCCTCTCTATCATTCATCCTCCCTGGGACAGTCTGTGACTCCCCATCTGCTCTCAGTGACAAGGGTTGCTTCAGCTCAAGGGCTGACCATGGCTCCAGCAGAGTGCTTCTGCAGGGGTTTCTCTGGAGCCATCTCAATGCTACTTTGATCGTGGCAACCAAAAACTGAAAGAAGCCTTTCCTGACTGCTGGGCTGGAGATGACAGTTTATTTACGTGCTTCACAGTGTGTAACTGCAGGGCTCTATCACACATCTTATTCATGGGATTAGTTTTAACATGAGCAAGATACCATGATCAGGCTATAGGTGTCCTGGTGTTTGCAGTCTGGCATACCATTTAAAAGCAAAGACACCAGCTGCCTCAAGGATGCCATTGAAAAGATGGAAGTGTGTACATCATACTAAATGCAAATGACAAAAATCTCAGCTAGACTGACAATATCAAGCAGTTCTGGCATTTTTAAACTCAAGCAACACATGAGTCTTAACACTATAAAACATTTGATCCATGGTAATCTATGGCTAAGATCCTGCCAAAAGGAGCAAATGTCAGGGATTATTCATCTCCTGAACCAATTGCAGTGGAAAGCAGGGATCATGTCAAGACCAATTTGGAGCAGATTATTGAAAGAAGGCTTAATGAGCCATGTACCCATAAAAAGAATGCTTGTAAAATCCATCCGTAATGAGGGAGGGGAGATAAAAGAGATTGTGAGAAACAAGTCAGGACCATTAACCCTGGGGCATTATGAGATCCTTGAGAATCTAATTCTTGTCACAAGGTCAAGCTTTTACAATGCAATTATTAAGGATCTTCATAGTATCAATGTACAGTATCACACACACATACTTAAGGCCTTTTAACCTCGGGCATTCTGGACTCATTTCTTCTTCACACTGGATGTTTGTTCACTCATATAAATCATGATGAAGATAATTTATATCCCTGGCTTGGGATCAATTTTTCTATTGGCTCTTCTAGAATTGCGAATTTTGATGGTGCTCAAACTGCAAAGTTTGGTCTATGAATTAGGGGATTCCTGAGGATTAGTCATTCTGCAGCCAGGCACTCTTTGTTTTTGAAGGCAATGTGCAGCTTTCAAGAAATCAACATGTTTGGTGTCGGTTCTTCTGAAAAAGCAGCGCTAAGAGGGCCAGTTATTTAGAACATGCTCGCCTTTTCTGGCAGGTGTTAGTCTCTATTGAGGTCTTCACATCTTCTCCAAAAGACATCATTGCCATTAGGAACAGTGAAATGACCAAATGACACACACATTCTGAGACTGTGAAAATACTTCTATACTCGAGCAAACTGCAGCACTTTATTGTGTGCTGAAGTTCAGTTAAGTATCCAAGTATAGTCTGTTAACTTTCCCTGGCAGGGAAGAAGACCTGAGGCCAAACCCACAGTGCCAAACCTGAAGTCGAGTCTGAAGAATGTTCTTGAATTAATGTGTGAAACTCTTTGGGACATACTCTGTTCCTGGCCGGGAGCAGCAGAATACCCTGCTGGACAAGATCTTGCCTCCCAGCCTTTCAGTAGTCCAAAATAAATTACTGAACAGTCCCTCATGCTGCTCATGTGGACACATTTAGGACATCTTCTAGTGAATCAGACTTCCAGACCTTGAAAACTCTTCTTTCAGATGCTTACTGCAGTTAAAATACCAAGAGGCAAAACCATCCCAGTGAATTATCTAACACAGGAATGGAATAGATGCGATGTGTATCACAAAAGGGTATATACAAATAGTGTTACCTGAGCTATGGAAGCTTGAGGGTTCCCTACCAGGATTTTAAATGTGCGCTTGGACACCCATTTCAGCTGATGAAGGAAGGAATTGGCATATGTGATTTGCTGGAAAACTGCCTTTGTTTTCTTTTTATTTCCCAAAGAAATACTCTCTAATACAGCTTTTGTTTCTTGGTAGTAGGCAGAGTTGAAGTATCCTTCTGCTAAATTCTCAGCCAAAGTTTTATCATATTCAGTGTGCTCTTCGGTGCTCTCTGCTGAAAAAAAATGAAAGAAATACAACTGTTTCTGCAAGGCATGGGAAGATTGTTTGGGAGCTAAGCCAGGAGGGTTATGTTGTGGTAGGAGAGTAACTAATGAAGCAGAATTAATGTGTACATTTAGTTTCAGTGTTCCATTGCACTCAGTCTCCTAGCATGTAAGTCAGAAGAGTCAGCATAAATGAGACCAAACCTCTACGTTTGTCAGCGCAACCTGTCACACAGGCAGCAGCTTCACAGCAGACTACTGTAAGTAAACCCTTATCACCAATGAAGTTTCAAACTGGCAACAGTCTGACTCTTCACCAAAAAGTGATTCCCTCCCCCCCGGGTTCCTGTAAGTGATCTGTTGAGTAGATCTGATGAGATAATTCTACACTTCCTAGACTTTTAGATCCAGGTAGTCCTGCATGTATCTATTTCAGTCAAACCTGTGAGTCTGTCAAGTCTGCAAGAAATTTCAGCTGGACTCCTTTTAATCTCAACTGTAGTACAGCGTGTGCTTTTACAATGACAAATACAATGTGTTGCCAGCTATAATATTAGTCAGATCCTGAACACAGACATATAGTGTTTTGTAAAATGTTGCTTCTTTGGTAAAGATATAGTGAAGATCTGTGTTTGGGCACAGAGCATATTCATTACTTCATACTACATTTCTCTCTTCATGTGAAAGGAGCGTGCTGTTAATGAGTAGCAACAGATAGGATGAAAAAACATGCTACTGAACATAGGTAAGATTTGCTTTCTTAGTTTGGGGATCATTTCCGCCTTACCACAACTTCAGAGCAGCATCAGAAAAACACTGGTCCCCTATCTCTACCCTTCTTTCCCACCCTACTCCAAGGAAGGAAAACAGTAATTTCATAACAGAGAGACTATTCCATTAGGTAAAAAATACAGGTCAGAACCGCATCAAATTATGTCCCTAACTGTAACAACTCTCCTGGTTTATCATCTCTCCTGCAGGACTCCAATTCATTTGCCTCAAAGACGAAATGTCTTTATCTATGTTGAGAGGTAACAAAATAGTTTATTTTCCCATGTATTACACCTTCAATGCAGAAAGATATTCTTTCACCTTTAACATCTTGTTGTTTGGGTGTGACGCAAAAGTACACAAGTCACTGTGTATGTATGAAGAAATGGATGGCAATGATAAAATACTAAATATCTGTTTATGAAAGGCAAACTATTCTCACACAAGACAGGAATATTTTATGTAGTAGGACTGTATGGGAATTTGGTACTTATTTCAGGTTATGCTAATTATTTTTCATGTATAAACAAAAAGGATTTAAGAGTAGTATGAGGGGTTTTCCTACAAAGCACCATGGATCATCAGTACGTGGTACTGTCATGCAGGCAAACAATCATATGCTTGTACAACATGGTTACTGGCTGACACCTTCAAGTGATTTCTTCTGACAAAATACACGTGACAACAATTTCATTCAGCTCTCTGTTTCATACCTGTGTCAGTTTCATTGGTCTTGCTCATTGCCACTGCAGTGGAGTCTCTATTAATGATGTCCAGAAAAAAGTCAGCAGGGTTGTTGTATGGCTCACACTCATAGCCTGCGGCGACAGCATTACAAGATTTAGGTGATGGTTGTGTGATTGGCAGAAGCCTGTGCATGGCTATCATAGAATCATAGAATGGTTTGGATTGGAAGGACCATAAGCTCATCCAGTTCTAACCCTCTGCCACAGGCAGGGACACCTTCCACTAGACCAGGTTGCTCCAGGCCCTGTCCAACCTGGCCTTGAACACTGCCAGGGATGGGGCAGCCACAACTTCCTTGGGCAACCTGTGCCAGTGTCTCACCATCCTCATAGTGAAGAATTTCTTCCTGCTATCTAATCTAAATCTGCCCTCTTTCAGATTAAACCCATTACTCATTGTCCTATCACTACTTGCTTTTATTAACAGTCCTTCTCCATATTACTTGTATGCCCCCTTCAGGTATCAGAAGGCTGCTGTAAATTCTTGCCCGAGCCTTCTATTCTACGGGCTCAAGAAGACTAACTCTCTCAGCCTGTTTTCATGGGAGAGGTGCTTCAGCCATTGGAGCATCTTTGTGGCCCTCCTCTGGAGTCACTCCAGCAGGTCCAGGTCTTTCCTATGTTGGGTGCCCAAGAGCTGGATACAGTACTGCAGGTGGAGTCTCATGAGAGCAGAGTAGAGGGGCAGGACCATTCTCTCTCTACCTGCTGGTCACACTACTTTTGATGCAGCCCAGCATACAGTTGGCTTTCTTGGCTGCAAGCACAGATTGATGGTCCACAGCCAGATTATTGTGCCCATTGAGCAGTTTGTACTGTAAGCACTACAGGATTCAAAAGGTCTGTGCTTACCCATGAGATTAATGGCACTGCCAGACAGCTCTATCAGCGAAAGCAAGGTGACAGCTGGCAATGTGCCCTTCTCAGCTCTAGCCTGGGTTTTGTCTAATTAGGATAAGCTCAGGAACAGTTGATTAGACGTCAGCCCTATCATCCAAAAGCACATATGGGTCCAGAGGTAAAACAACAAGAGAAATGCTTAGCCTGTTAAAATCACTGCTTGCTAATACACAGTGTTCAATTCTGATCAAGCACTGTTGGCATTTCATTCAGGTTAGTGCAAACTAAAGATGCTGCTGCAGTTGGCCCTGCTGTTAGTTACGCTCACCAATAGACTGGAAGTACTCCATGGCATGCTGAGCAGGGCCGTGGTACAGCACTCTCCCTGCGGCCAGCAGCATCAGGTTGTCAAACAATCGGAATATGGAGTACCGAGGCTGGTGGATGGAGAAGATTATCGTTTTTCCTTGTTTTGCCATTCTGAATGCAAACAACAAAAAGAGATGTTAGCTTTGCAAGTTGATTCAGCCCTTAGATAAGAGAATTTGCAAGTTCAGTTAAGCCATAGTTAAATTTGATTAACTTAGTGGGCTGGGGTGGGGAGAAGTTAAAAAAAAGAAAATATTTGGGTAATATTTGTAGTGTCTCTGTGAGAAAAGCAGGTTCCCTCTCACTGGGAATGTTGTTGGAGGGGAAGGTCCTTGGAAGATTTAGATGCAAATAGAAAGCTCTGAAAAGAGGCGTTTGAGTTCTGTTTGCTTGTAGTAAATGCAAAACGATGTAAAATTTGCAAAGGAAAAACGTGTTGTGCTTGTTTTCCCAAAGAAAGGCCTTTTGCTGATGGCAAAACAGCCAGCTGTGTTCTAACTACTGTCCAAGTTAAAATTGATCACTTTACCAGACAACAGGCATTTTAGTCACTTTTCTGGCTCAGGCAGACATGAAAAAGGAATGATAGCTGCATGTGACAGCTATCATGGATGAATTGTAGTCCTGGCATGCACATGCTTTGTGCAAGCTGTTTCACGTACTGCTGTGAGCAGCTGTTTTGGACTGAGAGAATTCATACATCCTTTTTCTTAAATCTTTTTGCAGCCTTGGCTCACTCATGAACAATTACATTTCTGATTTCCCTGTTTGCCTATTCTAATTGTGATTTAAGTTAAATACAACTGAAATGTAGCAGAGTGAGTGGAAAAAACAGGAAGCTGTGTCCAAGGCTATCACCTTTCTAGTAGCAGCAGAACAGCAATAGCAGTGCTGGCATCAAGTCCTGTAGTTGGCTCATCCAAAAACAAGATGTCAGGATCTATGATGAGCTCCATCCCAATATTGGTCCTTTTGCGCTCTCCTCCGGACACCCCACGGGTGAACTGGGTGCCAACCTGCCACAGAACAAGAAACTTGTCTTGTTTGGCCTGAGAACAAATACTTGGGTGGGCAGCATTCTACTGAGATGGCAGCATTTGGGAAGAGTTGTAAGATATTTTGACCTTACTCTCAGTGCAAATGTAGATGTTACCTCACACAGGCCAATTCTCAACATTAGTATTACTTGAGGTATTCTCTTTTTTTCTCAAGCAACAGACTACCTTTCCCTTCCCGTCAATTTAAGAGCATCTGTCAGTCAGTATTACAGCAGTGTCTATACAGATTGCCATACAAAAATGTCACTGTATTACTGAAATAATCTGTTTAATTTTATACTTTTTTTATCTGCCAAGCTGAGCCATTTGGTTAGTTGAAGAAATCAATATCTAGGGACACCTTAGAGCAGCCTTCCAATATCTAAAGAAGGCCTACAAAGAAGCTGGAGAGTGATGTTTTACAAGGGCAGATAGTGATAGGACAAGGGGCAATGGCTTTACACTGAAACAGGGGAGATTTAGATTAGATAGCAGGAAGACATTCTTAACTGTGAGGGTGATGAGACACTGGCACAGGTTGCCCAGAAAACCTGTGGCTGCCCCATCCCTGGCAATGTTCAAGGCCAGGCTGGACGGGGCTTTGAGCAACCTGGTCTAGTGTGAGGTGCCCCCGCCCATGGCATCAGGGTTGGAACTGGATGAGCATTAAGGTCCCTTCCAATCCAAACCATTCTCTGATTCTATGATTTGTTCATGATTTAAGCACCATAGTCACACACCTTACCTTGGAATCTGCCACTTTACTCAAACCCAGTTCCCCGATGATCTGATTCACTCGTTCATTTTTTTCACGTTCCTTTACTGACTTTGGCAAACGGAGTGCTGCTGAGAACTTCAAATTTCTCTTACAGTCAAGGTTCCCATCACCACATCATCCTTCTTTTAAAAAAACCAAGCCAAAACAAAGCAAATTTAGCTACATGGTGATCATTTAGCAATTGCTATTTTTTTCCTCTGAAAAGTGCATCTACCTGTGTTTTATGTTGTCCCGGCATGCTAAGGGATAGTAGCAACTGCCAGAACATGCAGTAAGGTGCATCTTCAATGTTTGTGTCATAGCAGAGAGTTGATTTCATGCACGTAATTGTATTCGCCTTCATTCATAAAACAATGCCGTACAGGAACATCCTCCATATGCATAAATAACGATGTATTCAAAACTATCCCTCACCTCTTCTTACCTTACTCAAAGATTTGGAGGTGTTGAGTGAGATACTGAAGGGCTAAAGGGACCTAAGGAAAAGAGAGGTTGGGTCCACAGGGGGTAGGGTAAGGTTTTTCAAGCTTGTTTCAGCAAAAGAGGAAGGAGGGTAGGTTTTTCAGTATCAGCAGCTTCTCTCTTGCAAAAGAGATCTTTCAGATGTAAACAGTTCAGAGAGTTATGTGTGCTTTGAGGGGTTTGCATAGATGTATCTCTTCAGGTCTTGATAAACTGCAAGCATGCTGCTAAGCACGGGTAGTAGAGAGGGGAAGAAATTAAGAGATACAGATTTCCTTCTTTTGTCCTTCATATGTCTTTCTCCACAGCCCATTCTAGCAGAACAAAGCTGTTCTTAAAATGAGACCTAGTGACATTGTCCCTGTCATCCAGAGGTACAAGCTGTAGACTACCAGAAAGCACCATACTTAGAAAATACTCCATGCATATTTTTAGCCTATGGCTGTTCCCCCAGATGGAGAACAAGAAGAGATCCAAAGAGCCTTCTCTTGTTGACTTAGAGCATTAAGGAAAGAGTCTCAAACACAAAGTATCTTTCCCGGTGAGGGTGGATGTGTGAAGAAGAGTTGCTACTGCACCGACCTTGATTCTTGGTTCAACACAATGTGCTTGGAACTCAACAGCAACTGCTTACAACTGCAGTCAGAAGAGGACAGTAAAATCCGTAGAGTGATAAAAAATACTTACCTGTACTACATATCCTGAGGTACATTTAAAGTTGGCAGGCTGAGGAGCTCCGTTGATCAAAATGTCACCAGAAAGCCCCTGGGGATTTTACCTTGCAGCCAAAAGGTCGAGCAGACTAGGAGAGAAGTTGGTTACTTCATCGGATGAGTTTACAGGAGGTAAGGTCTCTGAACCACAAACCCAGCTCATGGAACACAAAGCTACATAAAAGCATTCCATGGGTTTTTTTAGCTATTTAAAAAAAAACCCAGCCACTTCCAAGGGCTGAGTTTCTCTTGTCCTGGTTTCCTAAGAAATGAGATGTGTGCAATTTCATAGTGCATTTCTGTCCATTTGTTCTACAGCATACCCAAGAACGATACATAAGGATGTGTATCAGGAAAGTGTGGACTAAAATTGAATTACATCTGTGTCATGTAAGGTGATTGTCTTATTTTAATTCAGGTTTTTCTCAGAAACCAGTGAGATTTGCACAGACCTAAATGAAAACAAAATCTTTCCCTGACAGTATTGTCCCTTACTGCTAAATATGTGCAGAGCCATTTTCTCCTTGGTGTAATTTCTGAGTAGGGCAAACGAGGGAACTTACGAAGTTTTACCACTGCCAGTGGGTCCCAAAATTGCATTCAGTCCTGGTCTCATGATGCCACTGTAAGACAAAACAGATAGGTTTTATAAAATAGGTGGGTGATTTTCTCTCTCTTGTGTCACCTGGTAGGGTAGTGCAAATTACCTGTATAACTACCTTCTGTATCCCATGAATTTTGGAATTAATGAAGCTGCCTGCTCACAAATAATATTTATGATCTGTCAAACTCCACCTTTTTTTTTTTATTTCTAATTTGAGAAATAATCCTCGTATAATGAAGACAATTGTGAGCAAAATGTAGGAAAACTAGTATGCATGCTTTTCCCCCGTGGATCCCTAGAAGTGAAGCAAACACTTGTTTTAATCCATTCAGTTCTAAAAGTATTATCCTCTTATCAGAAAGGATAATGGTCCTAAAGACATTAGGGATTTGTCTGTACTCACAGAAACCGCAGTTGATAGTTTCTCTGTATCTGATTTTAAGCCACATGAAACTCAAAAGCCAGATAGAAAAGATTCAGTTTTTGGGAAAAAGACCCTACAGAAATTGTACAGTACATGGAAAAACAGCTGCCTTCTCTTTATCTTTTTGCTGGATATTGTATTTTAAGCCCAACCAGCAGTTAAGTACCACACGTCCACTTGCTTACTCCCCTTGTCCTGGTGGGATGGCGGGGAGAATTGAAAAAAGGTAAAAACCATCGGCTAAGAACAGTTTAATAGTTTAAATAAAGTAAAATATAATAATAATAACAATACTACTACTAATAATAGGCATAGTAATTAAAAGCGAAAGGGTGAATGAAACTGAAGAAAAGCAAGTGATGCACAACACAGTTACTGACCACACACTGGCCAATGCCCAACGCAGCCGCGAGCAGCGATCATTGGCTCCCCCTAGTTTACATACTGGGCATGACTGCTGTGGTATGGAATACCCTTTTGGCTAGTTCAGGTCAGGTGCCCTGTCTCTGCTTCCTTCCAGGTTCTTGTGCCCCTCCTCAATGGCAGAGCATGAGAGACTGAAAAGTCCTTGATGAGGGTAAGCACTCCTTAGAAGCAACTAAACACTGGTGTGTTATCAGCATTATTCTCTCATACTAAATCCAAAACACAGGACTGCACCAGCTATCAGGTTAATAGATAGTTAATTAGAAAATTAACTATCCCAGCCAAAACCAGGACAATGGAGAATGTGAAGGCATCACTGCTATTTTTCCTTACTAGCCCCTAAAAATGCATGCTCAACAAACTTTGGTGTACAGAAGAATCATGTTGCACATACAAATACCTGCCTGCTTGTTATGACACTAGGTTTATCTTGAACTGCACTCTGGTACTGGTTGTTATCAGTGATCCGAGTACTTTGCTGTGGACCTGGCCCAGTACAGCTGCTCCTTTTGCTCTTCCTGAGCATATTTGTTCCTTCCTGTAATTGTTGCCTTCAATTTGTTATTGTGGAAATTTATGGTTCCACAGGTTAAGAAGCATATACATTATACAAAAGTTATGTTATATTATATGTGATTTTAACACAAAATAACAATATGTAATAAAATACATGCAGATGTTGCATTTTCTAAAAGAGAAAAGCATAATGTGTGTTTAACATTGGCCTTTTACAATAAGCCACAAAATCGGCCTTCTGTTCACGTTATTGCAAACGACCAATGTCAATCGAGCTACCATAGCATACAGCTCTTGGGGAAAGTAGGTAAGATTTTAAGAGCTCATGTTTAGAAGGTGTGGAAACTGCATGGGCAAAGAGTGGGACAGACAGAGCTACACAAAAGGTTGAATATTTATGATAGAGATTGGGGTTAGGGAGCTGAAAGTCATGTGTGCCTTGGAATGGCATACTGTATGAGTACTTGCCACTTAGCTTAACTACTGAACTGTGAATGGGCAAACTTTATGTATAAATTATTGAACAAAGGCCATAACAATGTGATTGTTTTATTGCAGTAGTGGTCAATGTTGGGGATGGGAGGAAACTTCACATCTCTTCAAAGTTAACCTAACCCTCATTTATATTACTGTATTAAACACTTTTAAGTTAACCCCCCCAAAATTAATCTTCCCAAAGGCTACCTTAGCAAAGGAGATGCAAGCATTGGGGACAGGCTGCTGGTATCTCAGTGGAAGACTTGCCAATAGTGTAAAACAGCCACAGCTGGCCTGTGTGCCCCCATGCTCATTAGCAGCCAAAGAAGGCAGTCTCTCCCAGATGCCAGCAGTGTGAGCTCTCTATGGTACAGACTAGTACTATTGTACAAGTCTAATGACTGAGGACCACCGGGACCCACTGAGAAGCTTAAGCACAGTTGATAGCAAACACAAAGCAATCATACATGCATGCACTTTTTCTAATCTGGATCAAATTCTGTATATTGTGCTTAGTGGCTCAGTGACTCGAGTAGACTCAACAGTCCAGACAGAAAAACAACATAAACATGCTCTGAAGAGGTGCTTATATACGTACTTGACATCTCTCAAAACTTCTTTATCAGCTGTTTTTTGACAACACAGGAATCCAGTCTTTATCTTCACATGGTAGGAGATGTTGTGGAAAGTGAGTACGCTTCCTCTGCTAACAGCTAAGTCTGCAGAGGACTGCTTTCTGCTGGGAGTGCCATTTGTATTCAAGTCTGACATCTGAATACTTAAGTGCGGCTGGCCTTCTGTCATCCTGCCTCTAGAAATGAAAAAGCAGGGAAGGAGAAGATTGAATTAGGTACAGAGAGGAAAGATGTGTCTGTTGGATCCAGTGTTGGATTCAGCACTGGACCTACTGTGAGACTTGCAGACGTCTGCCTAAGTCTCTTTCCTTCAGACATGAAGTTTGTGTCCTGTGGGCTCAGACCTGGAGATTTCACAGAGCTGATGAGAAGCTGGGTCTGCCATTTTGCTACGCACCCTTGCAGTATTAGTGAGATAGAAGACTCTCCCTCCCCCCCTGACTGTCTGTTGTAGTGGGTTGAACTTGACGCCCACCCAGCTGCTCTCTTGAAGTGAATCACTGCTCCAGTGCCTTGAGCATCTCTTGCTTCACTGGTCTTGGTATCTGCAGGGCTGTTTCTCCCACATTTTCTCAATCCTCTCTCACAGCTGCTGCACAGCATCTTTTATCCTTTCTTAAACAGGTTTTCAGAGAGACACTAGAACATCACTGACACACTTGATTTTGGCCAGTGATGGGTCTGCTGGTCCCACCTGGAGGCAGCTGTGTCCAGCACAGAGCAACCCCAGGTCCTTTTGTACTGACACCAACCCCTCCTCCCCCTGCCCCAGGGCCTCACTTCAGCAGCATCTGGCCGCAGGTACCAACTGCATCTATTCTCCTGGCACATGGAAGTCGATACCTCTCACAGCAGACACTAGCATGACATTCTGCTCCTTCTGGAGGGCTGCCCCTGGCAGAGAGGACTGTACATCAACTGTATTCTTGTTGGAAACCACAGGTACAACAGGTGACTCACTGAAAGACTGGCTCAAAATTATTAAGGTCTGCCTGTCCACTTCATCAACCTTCTTTCTAGTTTTGAATGTGCTTAATGTTCGCCTATTAGGTACTCTTTTAAAGAGGTGGTTTGAAAGCAAAGATGCTCCTCCAACCTCTAGCACTCCTGAGCAAAGGTAACAAAATCTAAAACTGTTTGGTTATTTTTTTAATCCAAATAATTTTGCCAACAGTATAGGAACATGGAAAATGACACTGCTACCAAGTAACTCTCTTCCTTGGATTTGCTTTCCATCTAATAACCAGAAGGTAGTTGTGGAATAATTAAAGTTAGCTCACCTCCTCTGTCAGCCAGGGTCTTGCCTAAGAGCCATCCACCTGCACTGCAGGGGCATCCTCTTGTGCAGGCACACCTTTGTCCCCTTTGTGCTTCCTAAGTGTCACAGGGCCATTTAGGCGGGACGCAGGATCTGGCCTCTCTTTATATATCATGTTGACTCACCTCAGTCTAATTACTCCATCTGTCACTACAGGACATGTTATTAATGCAGTAGTTCACGGGAGCAGAGAGGGAAGATGAGCAGCTAGGAGCTCTGGGATGATCAGTCCTGTACCCTAGCTTGCAGCAAGGTAGAAGGCAAATTATGAGACTGTTTCAGAAACATTGAATTAATATGAGAGCAGTTAATAAAATAAGACTTAAAAAAAAGCTGTTTAATCTAACACAATCATATGATTGCATAAAAAAAACAAGCCCTTGTTTTGTCAGTTTGCTAAGGCTGCCTGACAGACGGCTGAACTCTCCTTCGTGGCTATCAGCGCAGTTAAACCCCTGGAAGCCCTACTTTCAGCAACAGGCCTATCTGCATGTAAAGGTGGGTTCATCTGTCTCCCAGTGATGCTATCGCAAATCTAGCCCAAGGTTGCCTTTTCTGTCAAAACTGTGGTCTTCTGTGGTGGCAAACATACAAGCTCTTACTGGTTCAGTAAGCAGTAATTATGGCCCAATTTCCCTAGAATGAAAAGAAACTATGTTCCAAATATAATTATAACGGGTTTAGCTCTAATTTTACCTAAAATGGATTTTAAGTAAGTTGAACATCAATTAAATGTGCAACATTTAAAGACTTGGGGCCTGTTATTGATAAACTGCCTACACTATTTTCTACTTGTGCTGGAGGAGACTTACCTACCTGTTAGGAGGGCACTTCTTTTTTTAAGGCTGTTTATCTAGTAATTTCTGGGCTAATCTGGCTGACATCAATCACTGGCATTTGAAAGGATGCTTTGGTAAAGCAGAGATGTGCATTCAGAACCACAGTGGGAACTTTCTGCTGGAAGTCTCACCACACGCTGAGCAGATGTTTGCTAGTATGCCAAGCAAAGTACCAAACACACAACATACGAGAACAGTATTTCACTTACCAGACTTTTTTCTCCACTTAACATTTCAGGATTGCTGATATAAAATTACAAGCAAATGGGGGAAAGTGTATTCTGACCTCTGGCATTATCAATAAAAAAATTAAATTCTTCATTGTTTCATTTGTCAGTTGTTCTGTTGGTTGTTTGTATTTTTTTCACAGATCAGCAGTAAAACCCAACTCAGAAAACTTTTGCACAGAAATTGCAGAAATGCCCTTTAGGAAACAAACTTCTCATGTAGGAATGAAACAGATTTAATATTCCAGACTGAACTTCACTGGCAGACAATAAGCACAGAATCAGAAGCTATTTTCATAAATACAGGATCACACAACTTTCACCATCATTCTTAAGAAACAGACAGTACTTCAAAGTTAAATTTAATTTACCAATTGAACTATGACTAGATTGTACACATCCTTGCAAAGAACACTGCAGAAGCGAGATAAAGAAATGAGTTACGAGAAGGATTAGACATATCCATAGCAGACAGTTTCTCAATGGCTACTTAATACAGCTGTCAACCAGAAGCCTCCAGTTCAGCAAGACCTGAAGCCACCAATTGCCCAAATCTCTCAGAGAAAAATAGCATTCTTTGGTACTGTCTCTTGTGAAGGCATTGGTTACTGGCAGCTATAAGCAGAGGCTAGATTCATTCTAGCTAGACCTCTAATGTAAATTCAGCATGGTCCCTAATTGCTGCAGTGAGCTTGTGTTGCTTGCGGTGATAGGGTGGGATGCTGTAGGTGGAAGAAATGGATTGTCTGTGTGCTATTCTTCCTGATGGCTGCCTGCTCAGGCAAAGGTGTATTTGTGGACATACACTATTTATCAGAGTTAAAGGGAAAAAAAATCTATTTCAGATGTTGGGTTAATACTAAAAATAATTTTACAGTTTCAGAACTACTACAATTTATTACAGAAAGGAACTGAAGAATACTCATCTGCTTAAAACAGGACTGGTTATTCTTCAGTTGCTCTATGAAATTTGCGCTAGCCGTCTCTTTTCTCAAAGGAACGTAACTAACTGTTGCAAAGACTTCATCACAGCAGCTCCACAGGATGACACAATGACACAGTTCTGGACATGCTGGTGGGAAGAAGCCTTGGGAAGGCCCACAGCTCAGCTTATCCCTCTTATTGGGGCTGTCACCACAAGATCAGGGCAGCCTTGGCTTTGTGTGGGTAACTCATGGAAAACTCTGAGAGTGGAAATTTGGATCTTGGCTAAGAGTGCGCTGAGAGAAGATGAAGTGCTAACAGTGGAAATTATACCTGTGCGCTGGAGTTAGGCTTGTGATTTACTTTTCTTTTTTTGGAGACTTTTTTTTCCACTGTGGGTAAGTATTTGCAGTGAGATAAACAGTTTGGTGTTTCAGAAATCAATCTTTCAATTTTTGATCTAGTGGTAAACTTCACCACAGGAGTACAGGGGCATGAGCCTTTACAGCCAATATAACTGTCAACTCTTTGCAATAGCTCTTTGGGAATAGATTTTGTTAGAATATTGCTTTAGGTCTTGTTTGAAGAATTATTTATTACATTCAATGTGACAAACAACCATGATACATTTTAAGTCAGAGCATGTGCAGGACAAAGAAACAAGGCATGATAAATGTTAACCAAATCGATTTCTTTGCGAACTAAAATTCTTTAAATGAAGTTTCCTAGAACTCATTGTCAATGTTATACAAATACCTACTTCAGATCAGAAATAAGCAGAAGATTCAATGTCAATGCTGTCTGCTGTATTCAGAAATATTTGTTAATGTGTTTCATATCCTCACGATACCAGCTCTGGGTATAATACATTATTTTTGCATTAGCTAAATATAAAATCTATGAACTCTTCAGGAATTTTACAAATTCCATTTTTTTCCCCAAATGTTTTTATTGCCAGCATCAATTTCAGTTCAAGCCTAACACAAAACCCTTTTCTTCAGAGGCACTTAGTGTCAGAATAATTTGTCAGGAGGCAAAGTACTGGATCTTGAGATTTAACCTTTAATTAATGGCAAAATTAAATTGCTTTCTTAAAAAGTGTCACAAAATCCCTTAGGCCACCGTTGCGACGCACAGAAAATGAAGGTCTCATACAATCACTTTCCTTTGTATTCTTCTGAGACTTATAAAGTACAAAGTGTCATTTTTCCCTACAGACAGGGGGACACTAAAACACAACATCAAAAAACAACAAAATATACTGCAAAGTTCCATTGACTTAACCCAACTTTAACCACAGCAATACCGTGTCTGGGGTCTTTCAAGCAATTTCAGTGAACTATTTGTATGCCTTAAGATACATTGTCTATATAGAAAGCTAAGTAACATTCATTCCTGCCAGACTTCCTGCAAAGGTTTTGGCATCAGCAAGATTTGTCGTTCAAATGAAGAAAACAATAGCACAGGAGTTGTAGTAAAATTTGAACGGCAAAATACAGAAGTGCATTTTAATGGGGTTTTAATTGGTTTTGGTGGGTTTTTTTCTTAAATCCAGGCAGTTATTCAAAGTACCTCTCTATAGAGAACAAGCACTGAAATTACTTTAGAAGGAAGAATCTTGGAGACATGGGCATTTTCCAGCAGAGTTTTCTAAAGGAAGTTGTCACAAACCCCTTAAAAAATAGCCTGTTTTCTTTTTTCTGCATACTTAAACTTGTCAGGGAAACCACAATTAAGTGAGCTATTATTTCTCTTAGTTTTAATGGGTACAAAGTTCAGTCTTGCAGCCTGCAAGCTGAAACAGTACCATGTACTACAGATGTGCATTTTAGGCTTTGGATACATATAAATTCACAGAGGTTGTAAGCATACCTTTATTTCCTGCTAGTCGCATGCACTCACAGGGGTGTAGATTGGCCAGAGAACAGATGTGGGCACACAAAGAGTACAGCCTAGTACTGCCAGCCCAGGACCATACAGTCCTCTTCCTCAGGAACATGTGTAGGCAGTTAAAACCATTTGAGTAAAAAAAGATAATGCAATTCAGGCAATCTGTAAGTTAATTGCCAACCGATTTACTAGGGATTTGTAACCTACCTTCTGCAGAAAGAGCCCTGTGTGTTAATTGGGGACTGAGCATACAGCACTCTCTGTGTGCAGGCATTTGCACATGTGTTATCTGCAGTGCATTAACATGCATGGGCAAACTCTGAGTATGGGAGCTCCTGCAAAATATTCTAACTTTTCACCTTTTTACTGCTTTTACTTTAAGCCTTGAGACTTTTTTCCCCCATTTATAAAACATATTTTCATTAATTTCCCTTGAAAAGCTAGGAAAATGTAGCAAGCTTTTTTCTGTGTTTTCCTTGCCTGATGGAAGGACACAGCAGCTGAATCTAATTCCTTAGCAGTGGCAGCATAAGCAATTCATGGATGAGAAAGCAAGTCACTACCCCGAATTAAGTCTGTCTATCTCAATAAAAGGGCTGAACTGCTGCTACCAACTCACTTACCAGCAGCAGGTCTGGGTCAGTGCTGCTGAGGAGATGGCAGAGACGGTGGAAAGGAAGCGGGAGGCAGAGAGGAGAAGAGTGTGCTGCGCAGGAAGGAAGCCTCAGCGGCTCGCTCAGCTTGCAGGGCAAGGCAGTCCCACCCGTGCCATCCCACCGGCTGCAAGACGGCAGCGAGCCGCGAGCTGGGTTCCCTGCGCTCCGTTACCGGGAGGGGGAGTCTCCACCCTCTCCCCGCACCACAGAGCTTCGTGGGGAGGGCAGGGCCAGACACAATGTTCACTTTTTTCCCTTTTATCTGAACAAGTCTTTTAGCTGTCCTGAACCAACCTGCATCGGCAGTGGTGACATCTGAATGAAGCACAGCATCCCCACTGCCACAGGCTTACAGTGATGGCCATGTCTGGCAGAGCTAGCAGGGTATGACGAGTCCCAGAATCACAGAATGGTTTGAGCTGGAAGGGACCTTAAAGTTCATCCAGTTCCAACCCCCCTGCCATGGGCAAGTACCCCTTGCACTAGCACATGTTGCCCAAGATTCTGTTCATCCTGACCTTGAACACTGCCAGGGATGGGGGATTCACAGCTTCTCTGGGAAGCCTGTGCCACTGCCTCAGCACCCTCACAGTAAAGAACTTCTGAATCTATCCCCTTTCAGTTTAAATCCATTAACCCTTGTCCTATCACTACTTGCTCTCATAAAAAGTCCCTCTCCAGAATTTTTGTAGGCCCCCTTTAGGTACTGGAAAGATTCTATAAGGTCTCCTCTGAGCCTTCTCTTCTCCAGGCTGAACAAGCCCAACTCTCTCAGCCTGTCTTCATAGGTGCTCCAGGCCTCTGAACATCTTCATGACCCTCTTCCAGACTTGCTTGCTGAATGTCAGCAGGGCATGTCAGACAAGGCACAGCTGGTTGTGAAGTCTTCTCCCCCAGCGGCCTCCAGATGGTTACTACCTTAGTATGTTTTTCTTCAGTTGAAAATACCTGCAATAATGTGAACGCTGTACCAAGCCCCTCAGAGTGGGGTTTTCACATGATAACATGTGGGCATGTAAGTGATGTTATGGAGGGAACCAAAGCTGAGGCAGCTTCATTATATGAGGTAGGGGCATTGGTCTCTGGCACATGCTGTCTGCTCAACTGGGCCCACTGGGCAGTGAAGCCCACAGCTTTCCAGGAGCTGCACTAACATCTGGAGCAGCACTGATGACAGGCACACTGCTTCTTCCATTTTGCTCCCTGACAGTTTGGCTTGCCAGGATGGCTGTAGCTTCTGTGTCCAGTAACTCAAGATGAGGTTGGCCAGGCACTGGAGGATGATGGAGAAAATCCTTCAGTTCAGATGTGCTGCCTGCACTTGGCCAGCATCCCAGGTACCATCATGCAGGAGGGCTCTGCCGCTGCTTTGGCAAAAGCAGGAACCAGTGCAATCACAGACATTCCCCTTGGAAGAGGGATTCAGAAAAGCACACATTACAGACAGTTTCCAGGTAAAACCATAAGTTTTATGCTCTCATTTTCCTACCAAGACTCATCACTAATTAGTAAACATCAAGGCTGCCTGTAAGAGCTGTCCAGGCCAGGACATCACAAGGCCAGCTTTTTTAGCTGGCTGTAACATGGGATGGGTAAGTATCCCATCACTCAGGAATCACACTCCTGGGATCTTGTCCTTTATCAGTAATTTTATAATTAACTCTGTACTGTATTTATACAAGACTTTCAAGCATCCTAGCAGGTAGCTGAAACCATTGCATAGTCCCAGTAGCATTTGAGAAGGTGCACATAAGACCAAAGAGATGCAAAAAATACTGTTGTCTCATTCAAGGAGCATATCTTCAGTTTGGCCTGGAAATCTCAGCAGACTGTTCGTAGTGTCAGACCTGGGCTATTCCCAGGTGAGTCACAAAAAAGCAGAGCATTTGCACAGGATGCAGTCAGAAGTAGCTACTGATCTCATGACTGGCACTCATGCTGAAACAAAACAACAAAGAATTGAGATTCAAAACTACGGATGTTTTAATCTCACAGACATTTGCACTACTGGTAAAACCTAATATGTTTGAGGCATTTTAGACAATTTCTAAGTGGGTCAACCTAGAGGGTCTAGGAAATTACAGAACCGTCAGTCTAACTTCAGTCTCCAGGAAAGTTATGGAACGAATCCTCCTGGGGGATGCCACCAGCCAGAAGCATATGATTGGGAAAAGCCAGCATGGATTCACCGGGGGCAAATTGTGCTTGACAAACCTGATGGCCTTCTATGACAAAGAAATCTGCTTGGTTGGTGTAGGGCAAGCGCTGGACATTGTCTACCTGGATTTCTCCAAGGCTTTCAGTGCAGTTTCCCACAGCCTCCTCCTAGAGAAGCTGATGTGTTATGGTCTGGACAAGTGATGCGTGCAGTGGTGGGAACTGACTGATAGCATACACCAGAGGGTGGTGGGGAACGGCTCCTTTTCAAACTGGCGACCTGTCACTAGTGGGGTCCCCCACAGATCAATATTGGGCCCAGCGCTGTTCACTGTCTTCATAAGCGATCCGGAAGATGGGATCAAGTGTACCCTGATGAAGTTTGATGATGATACCAAACTGAGAGGGGAAGTGGATACTTTGGAAGGGTGAGGATAGGCTGGAAGAGGGGGCTAACAAGAACCTTCAGAAGCTCAACAAGAACAAGTGTAAGGTCTTGTACCTGGAAAACATAATCCAGGGCTGCAGCACAGGCTGCGATCTACCTGGCTGGCGAGCAGCTCTGTGGTAAAGGGACCTGGAGGTCCTGGTGGACAGGAAGCTCAATGTGACTGAGCAGCGTGCTGCTGTGGCAAAGAAAGCCAACGGGATGCTGGGATGCACCAACATGGGCATCACCAACAGAAATAAAGATGTCATTTTCTCACTGTACTCGGCTCTTCTCAGGTCAGACCTGGAATCTGTGTTCAGTTTTGCTCCCTACTATGCAGAAAAGATATGGACAGGCTGGAGAGGATCCCGAGAAGGGCCACAAAGATGAGCCAAGGACTGGGAAACACGTTGTGTGAGGAAAGGCTGAGAGCTGGGTTTGTTCAGCCTCAAGAAAAGAAGGCTCAGGGAAGACCTTATCACCATGTTTCAGTATTTACAGGGTGGCTACAAAGAAGATGGAGGTTCCCTTTTTAGAAGGTGCTACATGGAAAAGATGAGGGTAATGGGTACAAGTTACTCCTGGGGAGATTCTGATTGGACACAAGAGGAAAATTTTTCACAATGAGGAAAATCAGCCTTTGGAATAATCTCCCTGGTGGGTTCCCCAGCATTGGAGACCTTTAACATTCATGGACATGCTGCTGGGACATTCTGTCTAGACTCTGGTTTTGCCAAGACAGGTTGGACCAGGTGATCCTTGAGGTCCCTTCCTACCTGGAATTCCATGCCTTATTCTGTGAATACACAGTTGTTCCTGTCTTCAGACATAGAGAAGACTATCTAAAGAAAAGCCACAGCTCATGCTTGCAATACAGTCTGAAACACTGAGTGAAAATTATTCAGCCTGTCTTTCTGCAGCTTTGGGAGGTGGTCAAGAGTTATTTAATTTCACTGTGAAGTTTTCTTTCTTAAAAGTACATGTACTAGTGAGGCTGCTGGGACTCTTACCAACTCTGCTAGCTGCTGAAATGCTCGATAGTCTTGCATAAAGATAGGATAGAGGTATTTACACTAAAAATAGCAATAATAACAATAATAATGTTAGAACACGATTCCTTAGTGATAAGGATACGGATTTCATCGGAGAGAGTGCAGACTCTGCCATCTCGTTGGCTTTATTATGGCAGAGGTCTCAAGGGGATCAGGTGAACCCAGGACTCATGTACTGCTGCAAGGCTCGAAACCTCCACTCATAGAAGTGAGCACAAATCTCACTAACAAATTCTACCCAAATGAATTCTTTTTTATCTTAATGTTTTCAAGGCCATGCCTGCCCCATCTGCTTGTTTGTCAGGTGAGCATGCATTCATAACAAGCATTCATAGATCGTTTCTCATCTATCTCTAGACAAACCTATGGCCACATCATAAAAATATTTAATATTAGTAACTGATTAAACCTGCAGTTCAACTTCTCTGATTTGTGTTTCGTGCTTCGTCTGATGTGGGGCACACCCATAGCACACAACTCACCTTTGGTCAGTTCATAATAAATAACACATGCTAAGAGTGGGACACAGCTTTATCAGACAGTGCTTCCAAATAGCTTTCATGCATATGCATGTGCTGTTCAATATTAAATCTGGCAGAAGCTCACCACCCTGGCTGTCCATTAAGTAGTTCAGAAGCTGGAATGGATGCAGCCACCACATCAACCACAGCGAGGTCCCTGGGTCTGCAGCTTTTTTGTTCAGAGGTGAAAAGGGCTCTGCACCTTCACCCCAGCACTTGGAGGCAATGTTTTAAATCTGTGATAATCATTTATGGTTACAGGAAGAGGAGAAGGGAACACATCTTGTTTGAGTAATTGCTATTAAGAGACTTGAAGTGATGAACACTAGGAAAGACTGTGGAGCGTGATTCTAATCTTGCTTGGTAGGGTGCTCACCAAGAATTACTTCTGAGCTGTGGATCAGGCTGGCATGGTACAGTACAGTACTTACAATTTGGCATTATACGCAAATCTGTCAGGAGTCCCTTTGGTCTGCCCCATTACGAAACTAACATGATAGGCCTTTTCCCTGCAAGGCTCAACATTAACACATCAAATGATTACATCCATATCCCTGAAAAGCACCAGTTAAATCACTGCAGTGTTAACATCACACATTATACTTGAGTGGGCAGATTCCCCAGCGGGTTGGAATGGGCTTTGTTTCACTGATGTCTTCCTCCTCAATTTAGCCTTTAACTGAAGTATAGGCTGGAGCCTCCTGCTCCGTGGGGCTTCTTGGGAATACAGGAGTGGTGGGTGTTGTTTGCTCAGCAGGAGGTGCTTGGAATAGCCCCTGCACTAAGGTGGGTACCTCTGGCCCTGGCCTTTTAGAGGGTGGTTTCCAAACAGGAGTTGGGTGACATTGCAGTACTGGAGAGGTGGTCTTCCAGCAGGAGCTTAGTAGTACTGCAGTGTCACTGCAGTGTCACTGCAGGTCTTACAGGAGTTGGTAATACTCTTGTTGACCAATATTAGGGCAGTGTTTTGGTGGTACTGCAGGGGGTATTGCAGCGTGACTGTGGTGGTTTTACAGCCTGAATTTGGTGGTATTGCCATGTCCGGCCAGAGGTTTTACAGTCCGAGTTTGGTGATACCGCACTGTCAGCGGGGAGGCTTAACAGCATGAGCTGGGTGATACTGCAGTGTCTCTGGGGACGTAGCACAGGCAGGGTTTGTTGGTACTGTAGCATCACTGAGATGATCTTGCCATCCAAGGTTGGTGGTGTTTCAGTGTGTCCTGATTTCAGCTGTAACGGTTAATTTTCTTCCCAGTAACTGGTGCAGTGCTGTGTTTCGGCTTTAGTCTGAGAACAATGCTGATAACACACCAATGTTTTAGTTGTCGCTGGGTTACACTTATCAATGACTTTTCAGTCTCATGCTCTGCCAGTGAGAAGGGGCAAGGGAAGCTGGGAGGAAGCAGACAGGACACTCGACCCGGCCTAGCCAAAGGGGTATTCCATACCGCAGCACGTCATGCTCAGTGTGTAAACTGGGGGGAGTTACTCGGAAGGCCCAGATCGCTGCTCGGATCTGGCTGGTTATCGGTCGGCAGGTGGTGAGCAGCTGTATTGCGCATCACTTGGGTTTTCTGAATGTTCATTTCTTCCCTTGTTTCCTATTGTTATCATTATTGTCATTGTTGGCATTCTTCCTATTATCCCTATATTATACTTTTAGTTATTAAACTGTTCTCTCAACCCTGAGGTTTTACTCTTCCAATAGCCCGCCAATTTGCAGCAGGCAGCGGACGCCCACAGAGGGCAGCACCCCAGCACGCGGAGCCGCCATCTTTCGACATCGTGATCCCAGCCCTCCCCCGGGGACGCACTGACCAATTGCGCGGGCCGGGATCGGTGGGGCCGGAGCCCGGAGCGGCGGCGATTGGCGGGGCGGAGCCCTGCGGGGCCGCCAGCACCGCCTCAGCCGGTGGCGGGGCTGAGGAGAGTGGCGGTTGTTGCCGCCGCTTCGCCGGCCGAGGGGTGGAGTGCTGCGGGTGGGCTGGGAGCCGCGGGAGCGGGGCCGCGGGGTCCCCGCTGTCCGCAGGTCGATTCTCGCGGGAGCCGCTGTCCGCGGGAGCCGCTGTCCGCGCAGGAGGCGAGTGAGGGGGGGCCCCAGAGCCGTGCCCCGGGGCGGGAGGGTGCTGGTTCGCGGCCAGGCAAACCCTTGCCGGGGGTGCCTGACTCACTCCTGATGTGGATAGTGTGTGAGGAGACCTCTCTGTCATTGTGACTCTTGGCAGTGGTTTGGTGAGTGCTGTGCTGGTAACACCTCAAAACCACATATAGGTGTGCCTATGGGCAAGTGATCATACGTATGTATTTGCTTTGTTAGTCATAACTTGTAATAAATTCACAGAGTTTCCACGTCCTGGTGTACTGCAGCATCCTACAAACCTGGTATTGCAACCTTCACACAGCTGGAGGTTGTGTCACCCTTGCAGGTTGTGGCAGTGACACAGCACGGCCTAACCAGCCTTGCGTGAGGCTCCCGTAGGGTCACAAGCCCTGGGCTGCCATCACCCTGCTGTCTGGAGCAGTCATGCTCACCCCACAGCCCCTGTGCACAGAGGATAGTGTCCTCAGTAGGATTTGTCCTGAGAAACTACCCCCCGGAGAAGGAGAAACGTGCCCCGGGGTATAGCTCCTTGTGATGCCCGGGGGGAGACCCCCCATGTGGTGACACAGACCTGCTGCCACCCCACAGCCCCAGCAACCCTCAAAGTGCCCCGCAGCCATGTGTGCAACAACAGCTAATACCCCCGCCCACAGCAGAGCTTCCTGTGGAACAGCCAGAGGCAGCCCTGGCTTGCTCCACCCCACTGGGCTCTGCTGTGGGTGCAGCACCGCCAGCCGCCTGCCCCTGTGGCACAGCACCTCTCCCGCAACATGACCACAAGACCCATTCTTGCCAGCAGCTGCTTTGGGCATTCACTGGGCAGCACCTGCAGTATCTGCACCTCTGAGACTCCTCGACTGAGGTGGGCGCTGATGCCCCTCATCAAGGCTCAGGGCTGGCTGCTCCTGGCTCCTCACTGCACAGCCACAGCATTGCCTGCAAGAATGAAGGGAAGGGAAGGCTGCGTGGAGACCTCGTAGCAGCCTTCCAGTATCTGAAGGGCGCCTACAAGGATGCTGGGGAGGGACTCTTCATCAGGGACTGTAGGACTAGGGGTAATGAGTGCAAACTAAAACAGGGGAAGTTCAGCTTAGATATAAGGAAGAAGTTCTTTACTGTGAGGGTGGTGAGGCACTGGAATGCATTGCCCAGAGAAGTGGTTAATGCTCCATCCCTGTCAGTGTTCAAGGCCAGGTTGGATGTGGCCTTAGGCAGCATGGTCTAGTGTGAGGCGTCCCCATGCATGACAAGGGGATTGGAACCAGCTGATCTTGAGGTCCTTTCCAAACCAAACCAGTCTAGGGTTCTACAACAAGAGCCCTGTGAGGATTCAGGTGCCTGCAGGGGGAAGAGCTCTGCTCCCCAGTATGTGTCGGGGAAAAACAGGCCTGGAGAAGAGATACCATGAATAGGGATGGGCAAAGCCATGGGTGTCAAGCAGCCCCTGCCAGGATGGGCCAAGGGATAGAAGGGCTCCAAGCAAGAATGACTGTAGGGGGACCCCGTAACAACCATTATGGTGGCAGGGGAGATGGGGGCACAGGGCTCACCTGTCACTGGAAAGGGGCAACCCCAGCATTCACAGTTGGGTGGTTCTGAAGACCTTAATCCTGGGAGCTCTCAGCTCACCCATAAGCTCTGGAGCAGCAGGGCTGACACTGACTCTGCTACCCCAAATCACACAGCTGCCTGTGCCACAGGGGGAGACACAGACCCCATGCCTGAGAGACTGTGAGCGACAGGGATTTGGGACCAGCATCCAGGATTAAGGAGAGGTGACCCAGCAGGCCTGTGGGCCACGCACAAGCCAGCATGGCAACACCTGGACCCACAGCAGCATGCACACTTTTCTGCTTCCTGCTCAGGCTGTCACCTTACCACAACCACTTCCTCCTGCTTCTCTGTGGACATCATGTTTCAAATGTGCAAATGCACACGTACACGCTGTCAACAGGGGCACAGCTTCACACCATGGGTGTGACAGTGCTGCAACCACTATGGAAAAAACAATGGGATTTGCAGAAGGGAAAACTGCAGATCAACCCCAGCCTGAGTTACCTCTTCACCATTCTTCACCATGACAGGTAATGGATAAACCCCTCCACGCCCAAGCCCCAGCAAGGTTCAGATACTCCCTGCTCTTCCACCACAGTGTGTTACACCCAACACTTACAGCTGTGAGGGTCTCACCACACCAAGAATCCTGCTCCAACAAGATGGACTCCTAGCAAGGTTTGTGGAGAAGAAAGTGAATGGGACTGCTATTCCCACACCATCACCATCACTCCCCCATTGCTGCTGAGATGGTCCAGGCAGAAACAGGGATGGGTTCAATGCTATCAGGCCTCTGAGCACAGGGTAATGGTGTCACCAGCTCTGCATGCTCCAATGTCCACAGCAGGCTTTTGGTTTATATTAACTTCTCACTGAAATTTGTGGTCTGGTTTTATCCCAGTGTAGGGCTGCAAGAGAAAGTCTCCTTTCTCTGATAACCTCAGCATTGCTCTGACCGCACAGCATACAAAAGTAAAATGCTGTCTTCTGGTGCTGCAGGAGGATGCAGAGAAATAAATTGTTGTTACACACAGGCAGGAAGGCAAACTCTGCTGTTTATTGATGGTGTTGCCCAGCAAAGGGGGAATTAACCACAATCAAGACAAGCCCTCCATGATGCACTTCCCAACAGCCCAAGGCACTGGAGACTCCTGCACACAGCAGCTCTGCAGGGCGTAGTGAGGACGGCAACATCTGCAGCGGGATGAGATGGGAGAGGAGAGTCATGGAGTAGGGCCATGCCTTGCTACGCTGTGTATGTGTCCCGGCCCTGCTGGTTGGACCCAGGTGATGAGCTCTGAGCAGACCCCCCCATCCTCAAGAGGTTCTCAGCAACATTTTGCTGAGGACAGGTCAGCCTTTCACTTGGCCATTGCTGGTTTGACACCACAGTAACCCTGTGTCTTAAGACAGGTGTCACTAGAAAGGGAGGCTCTGGGAACACATTTGGTTCTGTGAAGCAGTGACTTTGTAAACCAGCACCAGCACACCCACCTTACTAGAATATGCCCAGGTCCTTCCTCTGGTTGATATCTCTCTTCAGCTGGCAGAGAGCACACATGGGGCAGAACGTGGTGGAAGCAAAGTCGCCCAGAAGGGAGCCCTGTGGAGCAAGTGACATTGAATAACCCCTTCCCACATCAGCTTTTAAGTGTTCCCATTTTTTATCACCAACACCCTTGGGCAGCTCACTCCAGCCCTGCAGCACACTGCTCATGCCCAGCAAGGGTTGGGATGAGGTGATGTGCAATGGGATTACCAGAAGCTCACAGTAGTGATGCAGATGTGTCCCTGGCTCCCTGCCTGTGGGGCTGCCCATGCAGCTTCCCACCACTGCTCTTTCCCTTGGACTCCACTTTATCCTCCCCTGAGCCCACACCCCAGCACCCAGCTTGTGACTGCCACTGCCAGCAGGGTATGCCTGCGTCACTGACCGGGATGTTGTATCTGGTGCGGTAGAGTGTCCTCATGGCCATGCTGGGGCCACACATGCAGCACTCATCCATGTCCTCAGCCACTTGGCACCCCAGGCAGGGGAAGCAGAAGATTCCACAAAGACCTGTGGACAGCAAGACATGGGCTTGGCTGAGGGGTACAAAGAAAGGGGATAAAGCTATTTGGGGAGCCACAGCTCTTGACCTCAGATGAGGGCTACTTTACTACTGGTACCCATAAAAGGGGGGTTTGCAACAAAGGTGATGCTGCAGAAGGAGTAGAGAAAACACCAGAAACACACTGTGAGCCAACACCAGGAGCAAGGGGTATATATGTACTCACACACGTTACAGTCGGCGCAGCAGTCCATCAGCCCTGACTGCCACTCGCCTGGCCGTGTCGGGGCATCACACTGCGGCTGGGCTGTGATCACTTTCTGAGAGGCCATTGCTAGCACAGGGTTGGGTCCCTCTAGGCAGTTTGTGGTCTGGAAAGAAAAGCCATCAGAGAAAGATGCCACTGGTGTTTCTGAAGTCGGTTCAGGCTGCTGCATTCAAAGATGGAGAGGGCAGCACAGGTCCCTGAGGGGTCCCCATTGCCAGGAGCTGCCACTCTCCTTTGCAGCAAAGCCCTCCACAAAGCCAGCTCCCCACTAAAGGCAGCAACGCCACATCCCCCTTCCTATGCAAGTAAAATGCCTCTGTAAAGTCAGAGATCCTTCTGCTTCAGAACCTCAGTGCTTCAACACTTCGATCCTGTCTTCCCATCCCCAGTTCATCTTTCATCATTATCTGCTTAAAATAGTGTCAATATTTTTATGCTTGCAGTGTCCCAAAACTACTACAGCTCAGTCCTAGTTTACCCAAGCTCTCAGTATTCACCTTCATCTTTGCTTTGGTCACCAAGCACCTCAGCCTGTTTGCCTTCCTCTTCCTTCTTCACCTGCTTTCTTATCAGGCTTCAAGGCAGTGGATTCTCATTTGCCTTTCCATCATCCTAAGCCCAATGACCAGTTCCTATCACTTTTCTGCTTGCCAGTGCCTCATCTTTGTCCTCCTCTTCCTTGGGCCCCTGGAACTCCTCTTGCCTGTCCTTTCCCAGTAAGTGCAGAGCTCCCGATACACAGCACAATCCATAAACCCACCTCATCCGTATAACAAATCCATCTCCACCTCTATCTCCTTCTGTGGCCTCTTGCCCACCACCACCCCCTGCAAAGCACAGCACCACCCTTTGCCATTCTCACTTCAGCTTTGGAGCTTTAATAATAATAACAACAACAATAATAGAGGATGCTCCCATAGGAAGTCTCATACGGATATACTCCCAGCCCTGTGCCCATGCTGAGCACCACTCTGGTAAGCAGCATGTGAATGAGATGCAAAAGCTTCCATGCTGTTACAGCTGCAAGGGCTCCCTCTTCCTTCTAGCACACAGCCACTCATCCTCAGCAAAGAAATGATCAGCAGGGAAGCAGACAGAGCTTTAGGCCCCATAACTGCAGGCTGCTGCTCCTCTGCCCAGGAGGGGTCCTAGAGCAGCTCCCTGGGGAGGTTCTTGCCCACCACTGCATCCCTGCACAACCCATGGGCATTTCCATAATGGACATTATGTGTGTTCAACAGAGAACCATTGCACAGTTGCCCAGCTTTGACATGTTTATCCTGCCTGCGCAGGCAGCACCGCTGCCTGTCTGGGCGACAGTGTCCAGGGGGTGCCTGCCAAGCAGCCCTCCCCTCCCTGCCCTGGAGCTCCCTGCCCTTCTGTGACAAGGGAGCGCCTGCGTTTCAAGCTGCTGGGAGGAGCAAAAAGAAAAACAGGGGAAGCTTTTACAGTTTGAAGCAAAGTATGATGGCATTAATCCCTGTAAAGTCTTCAAAACCACTCTAAAGGGAAAGGGATTATTTTCACAGTAGACTGCAGAATCACAGACTGGTTTGTGTTGGAAGGGACCGTAAAGACCATCCAGTTCCAGCCCCCTGCCATGGGCAGGGACACCTTCCACTAGACCAGGTTGCTCCAAGCCCTGTCCAGCCTGGCCTTGAACACTGCCAGGAATGGGGCATCCACAACTTCCTTAGGCGACCTGTTCCAGTGTCTCAACACCCTCACAGTAAAGAATTTCTTGCTAATATCTAATCTAAATCCACCTTATTAGAATTACACATCTACACAGAATTTGAGTATTAAAGGCAATTCTCCAGGAATACAGTGGAATAAATATATTACTATGCTCAGAGCTCAGATGACGCCATTGAGGGTATTACCCGTATCTGACACTGTAGAGATACAGATTGCATTTATATTGACTACTGTCAACAGGTGGCAAAGAGGTTGGTGGATCTGACAGCAGCTCCCCATCTTTTACAGACTAGCCTGGACACATCTCTGCTGTCAGACACAGCCTGTTGCCATATGGTCAACCCTTGTTCCCTGGTAGCACATAGAGAGGAAAAGAGATGTTGGATTATGCTGTAAGACAGAAGAAAGCTTGTAAAAACTCTCAATGTGATTTGCTCATGACTTTTTTCTGCTTTCTGCAGGCAGCAGAAACATGGCTGGGCTGACACTATCTGAGACGCTAGTACCTGCTCACATTAGGTGACCAGCGGCCATGAAGGGGGGACCACTACCCTGAGGGATTCTCTCCACCATTGGCCTCCACCAGAGGTTTAAAAGACAAGGGTGTTTTCCTGCTGTTACAGAGCAGTGCTGCTGAGCAGTAAAAATGCTGCTATGCTTTCTCTGGAGCTGGCTGTTGGCAGACAGCTTTGGGCTAGCACAAGCAACCCCACCACTCATGGGTGCAGCGGGGACCATGGCACCCACCAAATGTTACTGGACATCTCCCACCTCTGCCCCAGTTCGCTGTCCCTGCTTATTCATGCACAAGGCCCCAGGTAATTCCCATCACCTCTTTAGCCAATGTAACGCCCCACAGCATGCCAAAAATGTTCACTGCTACACTCACACTGTGCCCTTTGCAGGAAGAGCTGACCACAGACTTACCCTTCCTCTCCCCAAGTCCAAGTGCACCATGCCTCTGCATGGATAGAGGCTATGGTGTGAGCAGGCAGCAGCCTGCAGAAGCCTCCACTGTATGCTTCTCCCCTGAGAGGCTGCCCAGGCCCGGCACATCACCTTGGGTGCCCCTAAATCTACAGCTCCACAGCATGATCCTGAGGTGCATGCAGGCATGTCTCACCCATAACCGAGGTCATAAACTGGCATTTTGCTATGGCACATGTATAAGTGCACAAACAAATAATACAGTGCAAAAGCTGCCATCCTTTACCTCAGCTGCCACTTCTGCTGAGGTGCCTGTCAGCAGCACCCAGCATGCTCTAGTTTAGCTTTGCAGGAGCTTTCCAGGTTGAAAATCTCACCTCCATTTCCACCCTTTCCCCTTCCCCAGCAACACCACCTCAGCCATGAGCAGTTTCCGCAGTTTTGCATCGCAGCTCTTGCAAAGCAAAGCCAAGCCGTACATACCCGATGAGCCGCCTTTGTCCCAGGAGATGCATGTCCTTTTCCTGGTTCTCATCCTTTATATGTTCTGGGCGCTCCCTGGTGAATGACCTCTGCTCCCTCTGACTAACAGACCAGACACCAGCTTAGCTGCTTTGCGCAATTCCCTGCTGAAGGCAGCTTGCTGCAAGTTTGATGCCACTTCTGACAGGCTCCTGCAGCCCCAGATCCCTGATGGGACATACTGCTTTTGGTAGAGGACAGTTTGTATTCAGGCTCCTGCACTGCCTTAATCGTTCTGCTGCTAGAGGTTCAGTGCCTTTTCTTTGTTAAGCCTGAGCATCAGCAAGAACTGACCATAACTGGGTGATGTAGGTACTGCCTCGAGGTACAGCCACAAAATCAAGCCATGCTATGGTGGGATGAAGCAGCAGCATAATGTTTCTTCTCTCCCCCTCTCCACCTGCCTTCACCTTGCAGGCTAAAACTGCAGTTTGCTGCATTTCCAGGGATCATTCATAGGACTCTCTGGGCTGTCTGGGGTTTAGGGATTCCATGATGCAAACGCACCCCACAGCACTGATTATGCTCCACCGGCCCTTCACAAAGTTTGTAGTGAAGATGAAGGTAAAGGGGGAAGAAATATCATATTTTCCTTAGTCAGTGAAGATGGGGGAAGGGATCAAAAATCCTGTAGCATCTCCCAGAGACCGATGGAGGAAGGGGGGGATGTAACCTCCGCCTTTTGGACCGAGCATATCTGTCGCTAGCCGCAGGAGGGTGTGCTGTGCCGGGATGTGGCCAGGAGGCGGCAGGGTTTGCCCATGGAGAGGAATTGGCCGACCCACGGCCCAACCAGGTTTTCAATCACAGATCCACAGAATAGACGGATGGTTTGGGTTGGAAGTCGCCTCAAACCTCATCCAGTTCCAGCTGCCCTGCCAAAGGCAGGGACACCTTCCACTAGACCAGGTTGCTCAAAGGCCCCTCCAGCCTGGCCTTGAACACTGCCAGGGAAGTGCATTTACTTGTTCCTTGTCTGGAAGCTATTCTGAACTTCTGGTCATCTTCACAGGCAGGTGGAATTTCCTGCTTAGGGTCCATAGAGGAAAGTGTCTCTGCAACCCAGGAGATGAGATGGGGCCAGGCAGCTTTATGTTCAGGTTGGCTAGCAGCCCTGGGTGGCCACTGGGGCCACCGCAGCAGGGGCAACTCAGCACTCAGTGGCCTGCAGCCATCACTCACCTGCCAGATGTCCTGGCTCTGCCCTGGGACAGAAGTCACTTTGCCAGATTTTACAGCTTGGATGAGTGTGTTGCTTATCCATCACTGGCTCTTCCCATGCATTGAACATCCTTTCTAAAAGTGGAGTAATTACAAAATACAGTGAAAATCTGTCTCTGCAGCAGGTGCAGGGAAATCTCAGCTGCACCAGGGGCTGCCAAGACAGGCAGAGTAGGAGAAGGATGGGTGCTCTCAGGTGACGCAAGGGTGACACACACACAGAGGCAGGAAAACAAACTGCTCTTTATTGCTGCTGTTATCTGGGGAAAGGGAAATCAACTACAGTCAAGGCAACCTCTCCATGGTGCATTTCCCAACAGCCAAGAATGCAATGACTCCTGCCCGCAGCAGCTCTGCAGGGCACAGCAAGGACAGCAGCATCTGCAATGGGATGGGAGAGGAGTATCAGGGAGCGGGGCCATGCCCCACCACACTGTGTGCATGTCCTCAGTCCTCCCCACCCCTTCCTTCACAAGTTTCCCAGCAATGTTGTGCTGAGGGACAGGTCTCTCTTGTTACTCGCCCATGGCCATGTCCCCACTGAAGTGACTCTGTGTTACATGTCAGGCTTTGGCAGAAGAGACTCCAGGAAGCTGCATGGCTGCGTGAGGCAGCAGCTCTATAAACCAGTACCAGCACACCCAGCTTACCAGAATATGCCCAGCTCCTTCCTCCGGTTGATGTCTCTTTTAATTTGGCAAACAGAGCACGTAAGGCACCACATAGTGACACAGAAGTCAGTGCAAATGGACCCCTGTTAGGAAGAAATTGGTTAGGAGTGGAGGCTTCCTAAAAGCCACATTTCAGCCAAGAAGAGGTTTAGCACACTCCAGGTTGTGTGCCCTTTGTTTCCTGGCTGGCTGCAGTGTCTTGAGTAGCAGACACTAAAAACCAGTGCTGGAGATCCCACACGTAGTGGAAAGGAAGGAAAGAGCCCTTTCTGCAGGCTTCAGATAGCTAATTATCTTTTGGCTTACAAGCTTTAAAACTGGGAGGGAACACACACAGAAAGAGGGTTTTCTGGGCCAGCATGGTTTGTCTGGGGATGGCACAAACCCATGGCTGGGAAGAAACCATTTTACTTTTGTACTTTAAGTTAATGCCCACCTTTCTCTTGCATCAAATTACAGATGTTTATATGTGCAACTGACCTAATCTGTTCTTTGGGCTGCCCACAATTCTCCCAAATCTTTCCCATCTTTCAAAGATTGGGGATAGCATAGGGAAGCATCAGCTGTGTTCAGCAGCAGCTGAAGGCAGGACTTGTGCCCCAGTGAAGGGTGCTGGGAAGGAGCTGTGTCTGATTAATCATTAATGAGTGTTGGTGGACACCATGCCACGGATCAGTGCACCAGAGGGTTGCCCAACCCCTGTCCTGTGCTCCTGACATCATTCAGGAGAAAGAAGTGGAAAAAAAAAAAGTGAGTGGAGATTGCTGCAACCCTATGCTCATCCCTCATGTGCAGAGAGAGGGGTCTTGGGGGCACCTCATATTCCAGCCCCACAGCATGGTGAGGGGCAGGTTAACCACTGACCGGGATGTTGTATCTGGTGCGGTAGAGTGTCCTCATGGCCACGCTGGTCCCACACATGCAGCACTCATTCATGTCCCCAGCCACTTGGCACGCCAGGCAGGGGAAGCAGAATAAACCGCAGCAGACTGGCAGGGAGAGAAACACAGCAGCAGGTGAGGCTCTGACTGCCCGTCTGCCCAGCACCACTGCCATTGGGAGGGGAACTGAGAGGACCAGGCTACACAACTGTAGCTGTCACACCACCGACCCGAGCGGCCAGGGTGAGACAAGCATCCCAAGAGGGCAATGGGACCGACTGCAGCGCATCACTGCTGACGGCTGAGAGATGGGACCACTCACACACGCTGCAGTCAGTGCAGCAGTCCATCAGCCCTGTCTGCCACATGTTTCTTGAGGCAGCGGGCATGACCATGCCGTACTGTGGCTGGATCGTCACAACGGATGGGGCAGCCATTCCTAGTTGCTCTTCTGAAAGAGACCAGAGGGGAACGAGACAGTTAGTAAAACAACGGCACTCGGTTTGGTCCCCCAACTGAGCTGGTCGCCATTGCTCTTCAGCAGGCAGCCTTTTGCCAGCTCCCTTGCTGCCACAGGGTGCGTGGCAAAGCATGACCCTATCTTACCCACATTTACATCTTCTCGAGGTTTTTGCATTTTCTGACATTTTATCCAGCCTTCAAAATAGCATCAAGCCACTGATGTTCCCCAGAAAGTCTTCTCTAGCACATAGACACAGTTCACCAATTTCCCTTGTGCCGAGCAGGGCTGGGCAGGGAACCTAGGCTAAAGCCAGTGACTCGGGCATTTTGACTGTTGAACTCGGCATATTTTGCACAAGGCTGGTGTGGCATGAATAGAAAGCATGCAGGAAGCTTCCTCATAATGAAGCCAGGCTCCACGCAGAAAAAGGTACTTGTAGAAAACAAGTATCTCCGGTTTCTTGTCATAGAGAGCCAGAAAGGCAGAAACTCAATGCAATGTCCCAAGTTTGAACCCCAGTCTGTGACTTCCTGTGGTTAAGCAAGCAAGTAAACCCTGAAAACCAATAAGCCTGAGGTCTACAGAACAAAAAAATCAAAGCAAAAAGCTCTGTGCTCCTGTTCTCCCAGCCAAGGGAAAAACAACACAAAACATTCGCAGATAACAATTACAAGTAAGTTTTGCCCTGAGGCCAAGTTCTTCTAGTTATGCACTAGCAGAAGAAAGAGGAAGGAAAACCCCAAGCCCCTGCCTGCTCCACTTGTTGAGACTTTCCTGGCAAAGGCAGAACCACTGCTGGGTGGTCTGGCTCCTCCCCACCAGCTCCTGAGCTCAGAAGGCAGAATAGAAACTGAAATTGAGTGAATAGTGCTGGGAGGGGGGGGCGGGGTGTTCCTTCCCTCTCCACCCTCTGGGAAAATGCACACTTCTCCAGAAATCCCACTCCTGGCTCACCAGGCAGCACACACCAGCCTGTGAGCCCAGTGTGGCTGCAGGCAAAGGCACTGTACCAGGTGTGGGTCCAGAGGCAGACTGCGAGCGAGCATTGCCTCCGAGAGACACCCTCTGCTGACCCACGGCAATGCCATCAACACACGGTAAATCTGCTTTCTACAGCTTGAGAAACGCACGGTATACTCTATCCTGAGCATTATTCACATCCTTTCTTCTCTCATAGTTGTGAACATTAATGAAGGATCACAACATTAAGCTGCTCTTGTCACCAATAGCATGTCCCATTGGAAAGCATAGCAAATACATAGGGAGAGGAGGCAGCAGCATACAAAAGCAACTGACATCCAAGCTTCTGGCAGGACAGCAGCTACATCCAGGACATCCTCAGAGCCCACCAGGAAACACATACAACAAAGCAGCCTTGCTAAGAGGAATTTCATCTTAAGCGTCCATGTAGACAAGAAAGAACCCAATTTAAACAGAGAGCAAAGTACCAGCAGAGTCCTTTAATGAAGTTACACAATGCTGGAAGCAGGAGGAAGCACAGAAGAAAAAATCCAGCTTTTTTGCTTAGCTTTTTTTAATCCGCCCCCCTTCCCCAAGTAGGATTTGCCACATTTTTGGCTTTAAAAAATGTCCTGGGCAGAAAAAATAAATAAAGAAATTAAAAAATTAAAAATCAATTTCACAAGATTGACAAAATTAATCAACAAAATTAAGCCCAAAGCACAACCACCACAAAATCCTTTTGCACTATTATCCCACTCTTCCCAGACTACCAGGTTTTTACTATTCCCATGCTTTAAGAGAACCAACCTTCTGGTGAGCAGTCTCTGCCAGTGCCTTCTCGTTGTCTGGAGCCCTGCACAAAGAGGCTCTCGGGAAGGTGAAACTGAAGTTTCTCTTTCTTGGAGGCTGTTATTGGCAGGCAGTGGTAAGCAAGGGTAATGGTGGGAGGTAACTAGAAGGGGAGGTCAAGAGCTGTGCCCTTTCAGTATGGTTATAGATATTGCACAATTTTATTTTCCCCTGCCCCCCAATTAAATCACAGACTGCTATCTGTCTTTTAAAAAAGTGATTGCATGCATATTGTCTCATTCCCTTAACTCTGCGTACATGAGGTTATTGTCTGCGGGAGAACAGCTCTGAGTGCCGTGTGTTCATTGGGATAGACACTTCCCCGCCATTTTTCCCTAACGGAAAAGCATATTTCTCAGATTCCAGGCCAGACTAGATGAAGAGCATTGCAAGGTCCTTAACTCTGAGCTTTTCCCTTTTCTTGAGGAAAAGGCTTCAGATGAAGGGGTTGTGCAGATCTGCTTGCTTTCACAACCAGGCTTGGGCGACAGCGGGCCGGTTACACTGGGATGAAAGGGACAGCGGTGTCCAGAACAGCCCCTGTCCCAGCCTGCTGACACAGGAGGCAAACCAGGATGCTCTCAGCCAGCAGCAACTGGTTTTGTTTAGCAACAGCTAGACCCGCCTGCATCCCAGGGTGGCTCCCGGTGGGTCAGCACCCTGTGCCATGAAACTGATGTTGGGGGGGAACCCCAGCCTTGACTGTCCTCCTCCACTTTAAGACTCCTCCTCCAGATAAGGAGGCAGCAGGACACAATGGTACCTTTGCTTTTAATCCTCTCCTCCATCTTCAGCAGGCATGCTCCCTGCTCCTTCTTAGGGATACATTTGTATTTTCATTTCCGGATTAATCAATATACCTCACGTGGAGGCTTTCTATAAAAATCAGGCTGGTTCCCTAAGTGCTTGTCACAAGCCTCATAGCCCAGCTATTGTAAAATTAACTGAGCCCTTACTATACTCACATCCATTTCCATCCATGAGAAACTAATATTTGCTATTTCTTCACTAATATGCCCCAAATGTTTAACTGCTCATGCCCTGTGCAAGTCACTGACAGGTTTGGATATGCTTCCATACTTCATAGAGAAGCTGTGACACCAGGACAGGGATTATCGTTTCCCAGCACCATGCACAGAGCATGCAGAGAGCACGGAAGGGTTTGAGCTGCTGCTTGGCAGGAGCAACACAAGTTCAAAGTCTGATAACTAGAAGGACAGGATGGCTGCTGTGTCTGCAATGCTAATTAAGCTGGGGCTTCAAAGAGTGCCAGCAGTTATGAAGATTGTTGGAAGAAGTAAAGGACTCTCAAAGACCACCACCACATTTTTGTATGTATGGGGAAACTGTCTGGAAAATGATGTAATTCATGTGAAGCCTCATGAATATGTATGTATGCCCAAGGGACTATATAAAGACAGCTTGTATAGCAATAGGGTGATACACGTTAGGAGGAGCTATCCCCCGTGTCTCCCGGCACCGCAATAAGGAATACCTGCTTGTCAACTTGAAAGCTTTGTTGGCGAGTTTGTTCCTGGAGTTGTCTCCGAATCAGCAGGCTGGGATTTATGGCGCATTAAGTGGAGCCTTTTTACCAATAGTACTGCTAACAGTAAGCCCTGCCCTGATTGCTCCGCTTGGCTTCCAACAGCTCCAAAGTTCAACTGCAGCTATCACTGCTTTATGACGGGGCGGCCTGGCCAACCTCTGGCTGCATTGTACGTGCTTTCTCTTTATTTTCTTTTCCCCACTTTTTTTCTTTCAATTAAAAAAAACCCAAACAAACAAAACCCCAAACCAAACATTGCAAGGGGCTGAGTAAACTGAAGTTTGCAAAAAGCTGTAGTTCAGCCAATGCTTTCTAGAAGAGGAGATACCTGACATCCCACCGGCTGGCTAGACTAGGTTGAGAGTCTGCTGGGGAAGGAGGGAGATGGGAAGCTGAAATGCAGTCATTATGGGAGATAACACATTAAAAGGCTCATCAGCAACACCTTCGGGATTTTAACAGTCTGTTAAAGCTCTATTCAGAGGTGGGGTGGCACTGACTGAGCACCCAGACCCTGCAAGTGCTTTTCTTCCACAGAAACCTGCAATTCCAGTGCATCAAGGTGTAACTGCCCTTTGTCACTCTGAGAAATCACCATCACAAACACCTACATCAGCTCATTCCCTTCACCCCCTTTTTAAGTCGGTCAAGAAACCCTGTAAACATCTCACCAGTGAAATCAAAACACAAGCTCCTGGAACTCATCAAGAGCATCACCATCACCCAGTGCTGGCTCATCACCTCCCATGACAGCCACCACAGGGCCTGACCATCTGCTCATGGCTGGTGGCTGTGGTCCCCTTCACATGAGGCTTCTCCTTGTCCATGAAGTTGCACTGAGGGAAGACAGGCAGTCAGCTGCAAAGCCCTCCTTTCTTGCCACAGCAAGGCCAAGAGCAAAACTCCTCCATAGCCAGAAAGAAACGTGGTAACCAATCCAAACTTGTCATGCCTCTTCCCACACAGTAAGAATAAAAGATTATTTCTGAGGAGGCAATGGAAAAAAACAGCTGAAATTAATATTCACCAATTTCATGTGTATTACAGTAAATGTAATTTTGATACAGACTTGGGAGTCTTAAAAAAAAAACACCTCTTCCTGAATACATTTTTGTTTTCTCTGCAGAGAACAAAGTATGAATTACGTGGTTTACGATTGTATTTTGCAGGGACATGGCAAGCAGAAACTAGTTTATTCTAATCTATGCTGGCACAAACCACATGCAGGCATTTCCACCTGTTCTTCCTACCATTTGAAAACACTCCACCACACAACTTCAAACACTGCTGCAAATGAGCAGAGCCACCTTCCCCAGTACACTGCTTTTGTGCTATTAGTTATACGCACCCTGGTGTCTTGAGTGGCAAAAAGCAGATTGTTCATTAACAGAGGGTCCACTGTAAGCCCACTGGTGTGCAGGTCACGGGGGGCTGCTTGGTAGGAGGGTGCCTGGGGGCCTCTCTCCAAAGCCGTGGTCTCACCGGCCCTTTCAAAAGGCAGAGTAAGAAGCTCAGGGTTTCATTTCAGACACAGAGAGGGGCTTTTGCGTATTGAAGAATGGAGTTGACTGAAGAATAGGGTGGGTTGAAGAATGGGGTTGATTGAAGAATAGGGTTGTAAATGAGTAACCTCAAGAACGTTAGGCTTTGTTAGCAACTACAGAGAAAAGGAAATTACGAAGATAAGCTTTGCCAGAACCGCCTGGTGGTTACTGATATGAGTGATACGACAACGATCCTAAAACAAAGTGATGAAGAAATAACCACCAGGGGTCGAAAGCCCACTACCACATCTTTGTGTGCATTCGCTAAAAGTATGATGTAATGTATATAATATAATGAATATGTATGTTTAACGACAATATAATTACAGCTTGGTTGATGCTTGGTAGCGACACGTGTGGAGGAGTGATCCCCCCTGTCTCCCAGCGCTGCAATAAAGAATACCTGCTTGTCAACTTAAAGCTTTGTTGGCGAGTTCCTGGAGATTTCTCTGAGTCAGTATGACACTGGTTTGATGGAAGAGACCCTCTCACCCGGACCATGCTTCTTTCCCACTACTTGGAATGATTCAGGTGAAAAGGAATGACTCAGAAGAAAGGGAAGTCCTTTTAACTATAAAAGCCAGAGGAGAAAGGACCTGAGCAAGTGTTGGGAGAAATATTTACAGCCCTTAGAAATGTAGCTAAGGGTCAGGTTCATATCTCATCGAAACCTAAGTGGCTACAGTTGGTACAAGGAGAGAACTGTACCCTGCCTACGCATGTGCGTCCCTCGTCCTTCCCATGCCAGGGACACTGCACACAGTGGAGCGGGTCTGCTTGGCTGGCTCATCAGACACAACATGGTGCTGGGGGTATGGCTGGGAGACACCCAAATACAAGGTCCAGCACACAGCAAGGAGCTCAAAACTGGGGCCAAGGGATCCAGATTCTCATATATGCAGCTCATGCGAAGCACATCGGACCCAAAGGAAAGTAATAAGAAAAGTGGTTTCACATCCGTCTGTGGTCACATGCTGGCTTTGTGCAAAGATTTGTCACAAGAGGTTTCACGCAGCCTGGTTGAGCTGCTTCCTGTGCTCTTCTTCTGTTACTTCTCAACATCCTGTCAGCAGTGCTACTCTTCCTCCACTCAGATTTACTGGAAAATGCTCCCTGAGAATCAGATTTCATCTGAGGAGCTCAGGAGTTAAAAAACAACTACGGTAAAAACCAACAATCACATCAACCCCCTTGCATCAGACTAGTTCAGTTCATTAGTTTTCTAAACTAGTTCCCTAACTCACACATTCACTTGACTTGCACCCATGCACAAGCAGGGCAGCTACCAGAGAGTGTGAGTGCGGTCCTCCTGTTCCAATCCTCATGCCCAGACGGTGGCTGGAAGTAGGAGAACCTCAGAAGTCTGGCTACCAGTTCCAGAGGCTTTTTGGGGTAAGCTGACCTTTGTCTACCTTCCACCTTGGACATGTGCTCTATGCCATTTCTATGGCCTCCCAAGAGTTTTATCCCAAACTGCCTGCTGCTGCCACCATGCTGCAAGGAACAATGGATCTTCCCTTCTGCTGTCCCTTGTGTCCAGTATACATGATGCCCTTGCCTTAACCTGACGGTGCTGCTCTCAGTGTACACGAGGAACGCGTTAGCCCAAAACCTGAGCTGAGTGAGCAGCCACACATCATGCATCACAGAGTGAATCCAACATTAACCATAATAATGGCAGAATGACACCCAACACACTTTGTAACAGAATTTGACATGCAACAAGTACTTTTAAAATGTATTGATGTTACTTAGTAGAGTAAGTTGTGCTGCGGGCTAAAAAGGGCCTTTACTACTCAGTAACAAAGATGCTTTTAAGGCAGGTGATAGAAGGCAATCTGGGAGCTGGGCTGGATGATGTGCAAGCAGAGGAAGCTGTGCAGCTCCACATCTGCTGTGTGCACATGACCATGAGTCCTCCTTGAAGGAGAGCTTGCTCACCTTCAGCTCTACAGCAGCCTTGTTTCTCCCCTCATCATGTGTGCACATGATGCCTCTTGTGTGTGATGGGATTTCTTCCATGTGACTTATGCAGCATGCAGCGCACTGCCCCTGATAGCCTCTCATGGCAGTTCCCTATGTGTTTAAACACCAGTTTTCAGAAGCACCTTCTGACTTCCCTTGGTGTAAATAAATCAGTACTGAGCAGCTCAAACTCTTGAAGTCAACTTTTTTGCTGTCGTCGTCCTCCCCCATGCATTGCCACTGATGTCTTGAGCAAGGCCTGAAGACAGCAGATAGGTACAACAGTCACCACCTTTGCACCCCCTCTGTAGCAGATGGCTTCCCTGCATGGATGTCCCATCATCTCAGAGGACCCCTGACAGCACAGCATCTCATGGCTAGGCTAAGAGACACAGGAAGGACTGAGAGGACTCTCCCCATCCTGCTCAGCATATTAAAATGGGTGACTGGCTCCTGGGCTGTGCTGGCTGTGGAGACAACCCTTGCCAGGTAAAGACCCAAGAGGGGGTGAACCTGCCGGTGCCAGAGCCCTGCTTGGGGTTGACAGCTGGGTCTTTATCACCTGTCACCCGGGAGAGGACATATGCACTGCAACACCACCAGACCTTCAGCCTGTCCTTTACCCCACCAAGTGATACCATGAAAGTCAGCAAACAAAACTCTAAGACTTGCACTGGAATCTTAGAAAGAAGGCATTCCTTATTGCAGAGCTGGAGGCACAGAGACCCTTCCACCTGGCATTCCCAACAGCAGGCATTGTATGACAGTGGTACATACACATTCATTAAATTTCCCAGGAAAGTCCTATTTATATTTAAATCATTTCCTGGAACTCATGAATAATGTTCCTATTTTACCAGTGTTTTATGAGAATTTGCTTAAACAGGGCCTAGGCTGACACCCTTTGTTCTGCCTTGCTTACAGAGACACCTATTCTATTTACTCCTAGTTAAACATTTCCTGTTATCCACATTGCTCATCACAGAATGTATAGAAGACAGCTCAGCTCCTTGCCTGCCTGGCTTAGCTCACTCCATAAATATTAGCCCTTTATGGTCTGAGCAAGTTGAGTATCACAAGAGCAACCTCAGCCCTATTAGCCTCATGGATAATGTGCTTAGGCAGACTTGGCTTTCTGCCCTGGATCTTCACCCCAAGCAGGAAGGAGATAGGAACCTCCCGGCCCCTCTTCCTGTCAGACACTGTCAGCATGACACCTTTTACAGTGACCTGCCAAATCTTTCATTTGTTGCATTACTGCATCTATGTCTGGTGTCATGCATGGGGGAAGTTGGGGGGAAGGGAGAAAAGCATCATGCCAACACTATGCAAGCAAATTCTTTAAAGTCCCTTCCAACCAATGCTTAAATAAAGCACAAACAGTAATGCAGGCACTGCCAAAAATCACGTTATGGTGTACACAAAGTCTGTGCTTTCCTTCATTTTTCTCTGCAGTACTTTTATTTCCATTTATACATTTCCTGTAAAAGTGGTTAACAGCATGACAGCATTTGTGGGGAAATAAGCACTGATGAAGCTGGAAAATACCTTCGACGTATTTGGCCATGCTACAGCACCATATCCAACACAAAGTACACAGGTCTTTCCAATAAGCAGCCACTTAACACTGTTGAAGTCTTTCCTCGGAACAGCTCACTCATGCTATGGTGGTGCTGTTGCCTTCAGGGTTAACTTGGAGGCAACATTTTTTCACTTCAATATACTTTTCATTCACAGCTGAACAATACTTTGATGCCAGCCCAGGAAAAAAACCAAGATACTGTGTAATGGGCATGCAGTTCCCTTCTCCCCGCGCTCTAGGCTTGCTAAAGGCTTGCTTCTGTTACGCAGTTACAGCAACATATTTTGTGTTGGGTCTCTCTCCTTGTTACTCGCCCTGTCATAGCCAAGCAGCTCTGCAATTTCAGTGAATTGTGCTCTGCTGCTGTAACCATCCAGGGGTGGGTTTGGGGGGTGGTTGGTTTTTTCATTAGGGCAGGGGTTTTCCGCTTGGTCTTCCAGAAGCTAAAGCTCTGCCTATGGAAGTTTTGAACTGGCATTTGAAGACTGCTGCTGGTTGGCAAGTTTGTTTTGTTTTCAGTTGCCTTAGACCTCTTCCTGCCTAGCCCAAGCAAAACCACCACGGGCGCAGCTACCGCAGTGTGTACAGCTGCCTGGCTGGGGGTAGGGGCGTGGTGGTTTCTAACCGCCACAATTCAGGAGAAGTGCAAACAAGACTTTTTTTGTCATCTCCTTTGTAATTCTGGCACTGTATAGAGCATGCACTGTGCCAATATTTGCCCTGGCCTTCCGCCTCCATCACAAACTACAGGGAGGCACTGCAGGAAACTCACCTCTCCGGGATGCCAGGAGCTAGCACCTTCATGCCAATAGCCTTCAGCTAATATCAGAACGTCACATTATCTATGGCTGGTTAAGATCCACATTTTTCTCGTCAGCTTTGCTTTCAAGCCATTTGAAACGGTTCTTCTCTCTGTGGTATTGGCACTGTGGTGTGTTTAGGAATAAGAACGGCCCTTTCCCTGTTCTAATCAAAAGGAAGAAACAAAGAAGCATCCACAAAATACATTCTCCCACTTCTGAAGGATTGGTTTGCCACACCAGCCCTTCTTCACATCAGTCTGTGCTTTCAGCACCTTCCTTGAATACTGGCTAACCACAATGCCATGCTGCTACAGGTGAAGGGGTACCTTAGTTTTCAGCCATGTTTTTAGCGACTTCAGCCCACAGGATGCCCGGATCTTTCCACATGCTGGCACACCTTTCTGACTTTGAGTCAAGCCCTCTTCTTGTTCCCATGTCATGATACCAGTGACCTACAGACCTGGTGACTCCCAGTGGCTGGACTGCCTTCCAGCCACACTGGGTGTGCCATGTTCCCCGTCAGCGCTGTTTGCACACCACAGCTCCTGAACCAGGTGCCTGCAGTGCATACTTCCCTGAAATTAGAGGGATGGAAAAACCTGACCCCTTGCATTAATGATATTTACCAAGAATCAACCATAGAATCACAGAACACTTTGGGCTGGAAAAGACCTTAAAGTTCATTCAGGTCCAACCCCCTGCCACAGGCAGGGACACCTCACACTAGACCAGATTGCTCAAAGCCCCATCCAACCTGGCCTTGAACACTGCCAGGGATGAGGCAACCACAGCTTCCTTTGGCAATCTGTGCCAGTGCCTCACCACCCTCATAGGGAAGAAATTCTTCCTGGACTTTGATAAGAAACGCAAGAACATAGAATCATAGAATAGTTAGGGGTGGAAAGGACCTTAAGATCATCTAGTTCCAACCTCCTGCCATGGGCAGGGACACCTCACCCTAGACCATGTCACCCAAGGCCCTGTCCAACCTGGCCTTGAACACCACCAGCTGATGGAGCACTTACCACTTTCCTAGGCAACCCATTCCAGTGACTCACCACCCTTACCGTAAAGAATTTCTTCCTCATATCCAATCCTAAACTTCCCCTGTTGAAGTTGGAACCCGTTACCCCTTGTCCTATCACTACAGTCCCTCATGAAGAGTCCCTCCCCAGCATCCCTATAGGCCCCCTTCAGATACTGGAAGGCTGCTATGAGGTCTCCATGCAGCCTTCTCTTCTCCAGGCTGAACAGCCCCAACTTTCTCAGCCTATCTTCATACAGGAGGTGCTCCAGTCCCCTGATCATCTTCGTGGCCCTCCTCTGGACTTGTTCCAACAGTTCCATGTCCTTTTGATGTTGAGGACACCAGAACTGCACACAGTACTCCAAGTGATGTCTCACAAGAGCAGAGTAGAGGGGCAGGATCACCTCCCTCGACCTGCTGGTCACGCTCCTTTTGATGCAGCCCAGGATACGGTTGGTTTCTGGGCTGCAAGCACATGCTGAAGTTGGCTCATATTCAGTTTCTCATCAACCAACACCCCCAAGTCCTTCTCCACAGGACTGCTCTGAATCTCTTCTCTGCTCAACCTGTAGCTGTGCATGGGATTGCTCCAACCCAGGTGTAGGACCCTGCACTTGGCTTGATTTTCATGAGGTTATCATTGGCCCATCTCACAAGCGTGTCAAGCAAACAGCAAAATTCAGGCACTCTTCATCCTGGATGACCCTATAGCGAGTCCCTCGTCCTGAGTGAGTGTGAAAGTTTCCATGTGCTGAGTCAAAGATGCAGCCCCAATGCAAAGGACTGGTGATGCTTTGGCAACCGTTGCCCATACCCCACAGGGAGCTAGCACCGTACTGTGTACTACTACTCTTGCACAGAGCTGGTGTTGCTTCAATACACTTTTCTACAACGTACAATAGGAGCGCACAAAGGCAAGCATTTGTGTTGGTTACAGAGCCTTCTGTCTCGTTGAGCAACTGCCAGTACTTTTTTCTTTGCAAGGCACATTTGACCTTCCTGCTACCTCCAAAAGCATTTATTATCTCAAGATCCTGCAGAGGAACACTTAGAAAAAGAAGGGGAGTAGAAACTTCCAGAGGACAATGCTTATCTGCGCAAAAGCACACTAGCTAATAAGGAAACTGCTGCTTCGAAATATGCGTATTTGAGATTAAACAGACTGTATCTAACTACAGCAGAGAGTGTCTTTGTGAAGTTTTGGAATAGAATAGCTTGGGAATGGAAGGAGAAGATCTGCACATACACCTGCCAGCAGATACAAACAGGGTTTTATCCAGGAAGTAGTTCAGCCTTTGTCTATTTTGCACTTAAAAAGTGATTTCATTTTTCTGTGTACAAACCAGAAAATGCTCACACAAATTACACTATTATAACCTAGAATCTAAACCGTTCTCCATTTCTCAGGCAATCAATCTAATATACAGCTATGGCTTATCTTTGTAATATGCATTTTGAGATAATTTGGAAAACCCAACAGAAAACATGCAATGATTTTAACGTTTAGGACATGAAGACTGGTTTTATAATTTGAATTTTTACTCTATTTAGCTACACCTCCTACTCCCTCTCATTACAAGACAAACTACTTGTGGCATATTGTCATTGGGCAAAGGACACCACTAGGTCCAAAGCACTCCAAAAATCCCAAATCTAAGCTACCTAGAGGCACTTTAATATGTTAAAAACAGATTAATAACTTTTGCTTTTGCCACAACCTGAGGTAATGTTACAACTATTAAGAAACCGATTTATACTGATTACATCACAAAACTTTATTACAAGTAAATGCCTCATAACCAAAGTTCAACACAAAGCTGGATGCATCCTGTTCTCCCTCTACAAAATGCAACTCATAATTGTTCAGAAACTTATTATTCCTAACTTTTTAACTGCTCTTCTTCAACGTAATACTTCCTCCACCCCAAAATCATAATCCTATTTAAGAATTCCTGTATAAGGACCAAGGAAGCCCTAAAAGCAGTTATGCTTCCTAACATTTTCATGTTATTTGTCTTATATGCAGTCAGGCTGAAAAATCTACTCTTTCTAATTTGCTCAAAACATATTTATGATCACCAGTTTAAATAGTAGAAGGAAAAAGCCCAACTTGACAAGGTGTACGTTCAAGAAATGTTCAAAACACAGCAGAAGCCTGTTCCAAGCCCCCAGAAATGTTCTGTGACCTCAGCCACTTGACTCGTCCTATGCTTTCTCATCGTCATGCAACAGGAACTTCTTCACTTGTCCACCACTGTCAGTAATGCAAAACTACAGTTAACATACCCTGAATGCCTGGCTCTGAACTGCAGTGTCCAGCAGATACATTGGTTTAAATAACCTGAAAACATAATAACCATCTTCAGAGCTAGCGCGGTACACAAGCTTGGGTTTGGTGCCGCTGGACATACAGTTGTGCCACACCACTCAAGGAGCAGACCAGACATCAGGAAACCTTGTGGGAATACCATAGCGAGTTTGGCCAACTGAACACTCTGCACCGCCAAACCACACCCCCACATACAGGCATACATAAAGCCACTTTGCATTACTTACCAGTGCCTATCAGTTTGTGAACTGAGATAAACTCCACTGTATCATTCTCCCAGAACAGGCTTGTCCATTGCTCCTTCCACAGAAATTAATTCCTGAATATGCCATACAAGCTCTTTAACACCCTGAGTCAAAGGTTAACTACAGCGCAAATCACGTAACTGGGTGAAAATAAACTGGCTGAAAACAGTAATGGTTTGGAGCAATGTATTTGTTAGCCTGCAGTTGCTATTTTCATTGTTTATAGGCATCCTCCTATAAACAACTTCTTCCTGTAAGACTACAAATAAGATCAAAAGGCTAAGTCAAAATGAATACAACTAAAAATAAAAATGAGGATCACTGTGCATGAGGAACTTGTAGGTCAGGGTAAGCCACCAGTCACGCGCACTTGGCAACAGCTCTGGGCTGCTCCGTTTTCAAGTCAGAAATCTGCGTTCAAACTGTTCTTGATAAACGAGCTCAGCTCATTCTGTGCAGGAAACTTTGGAGAAGCCTGTTCTTTGCACATGACAAAGAATCACTGCCAGCAATCACAGCAAGAGCAAAAGGTAATTTTAAATACTTCTCTGTTGACTTTGTATTCTGGACCTCACACACTCCGAGTCCTGACTGCTTCTAGACATGTCAGGATAAAAGTTTTTATTGCAGCTTTTTATGCAAAATCCTCCAACTCAAAGTTTATCACAACTCAAATAACAGAAATCAGAACACCAAAAAGGTACAGACAGATTTTATTTACATCCTGAAACCACTCTGCCTTTTCCCATGTGCTGTCATTAAGAGACATTTGTGTCATGTAAAATCCTGGGCTTGCAGTCTTGAGAGCTTGACAGAAGTTTGCCTGTACTGCACAGGAGCAGCAGAGCAGCTTCACTTGTGGAAGCTTCTACGGAGGTTGAAATCATTTAAGTATGATTAAAACTTACACTGTAGGATAACCTCATTCGCATGTTTTTAGAAATAAGAATGCTTTCACCAGCTTTTATAAATAAACAGTATAAAGTAGCTACAGTTGTGTGTTCCTTCTTACAGTACTTTCATTTCAGCTGAACTATTTATAGTAATTTCAACTACCTGTTTTCTAAAGGCTCTTTTGCATTTTTTAAGTCTTTTTGCTTCCACAGATTTCCAAGCACAATGCCTATGAAGAGCAGAACTCCAACAGTACGATTTGAAGCAAATTTCTTCCAACAGTCTTCAGGTTTGTCTATGTCCAAAGTGTAAATCTGCAAAAGCACAGTAACGTTCTAGCATTAGTCTGCAGACTTACAATGTTTCACACATCACAAGACACAGTAAAGTCTGTAACTTCAAAAAACTGAATCTCAAATTCTGAAGTGTATCTTCTGCTCCAGCAAGAAACAGGAATAAGCTATCTTTACAAATGACTTTTTTGCATAACTGGCATCTATGTTTACTTCACAAATTTATTCAACATACAGCAGGAAAGTCAGTGATCACATAAGGATATGATTCCCAGACCCTCTCCATGAAGGACCGTATAAACAGCCTGGTGTGTTGGGTTTGATAGATAAAAATGTAAAAATATTTGGGCATGTCTTATGGTTTAAGCCCAGCCAGCAACTACGTACCACACAGCCACTCACTCACTCTCCCTGTGGGTTGATATGAGAATAGTTTAATAATTGAAATAGAGAGAAACATTATTATAATAATAACAATAGCAACAACAATAATAAAATGAAATACAGAGAATACAATAACTAACAAACAGAAAAGCCCAAGTGATGCACAATACAATTGCTCAACATCTGCTGACCAACTGATGCCCAGCCCAGCCCTGAGCAGCAATCAGTCCCTACTTGCCAACTCCCCCCAGTTTAAACACTGAGCATGATGTTCAACTGTCCTGTCTCTGCTCCCTCCTGGCTTCTTGTGCCCCTCCTCACTGGTAGAGCATGGGAAACTTCAAGTCCTTGACTTACTATAAACACTACCCAGCAAGAACTAAATAACTGGTGTGTTATCAACATTATTCTCAGACTGAAACCAAAACACAGCACAGAAAATTAACTCTGTCGCAGCTGAAACCAGGAGAGCATGTAGGTAAGTTTTTTTGAGATTTTCCTCTGTAGGTAGCCAACTAATTCTCCAATGGGAACTTTAAATAAAATAAAGCCCCCCCCAAACCTGCCTGCAGCTTTAAATCTCTGCTGCGAGGTGTCGCTCTATGTTCCGGTAAAGACAAGGCACTGGAGAGCCAGTAGTCACCCAGGCTAATTGGAATGCCCAGGAAGGTGCCCAGCCCTGCCTAGTCTCACACGGCTGGTTCGGTTCAGTCCAGTCCTTCTTAGCTATGCCCGTTCAACTCTCTTGCAAAAAAAGAACCAGGACACCTGCAACAACAGCTAGAAGCAAGGCTTGCCCAGCTTGGTAGCTGTGTGCTGTAAGACATAGCTAAAGGTGAAAAACCAACCCACGTAATGCAGCCAGAGCAAAGTTACTGAAAAGTATTCCTGGAAACAAAATTTGGTGAAAAGGTCTTGAGAATGTTGACAAGAGGAAGCGTTAAACAAAATAAAGGGTTAATGGAAAAGTATCCCCCAAAACCTCAAAACTTGCAATTCAGCCTCTGAAAAGTAAAACCAGAATGTATTGGACTCAAAGAAGTAAAACCAGAATGTATTGGATGCAAAGAAGCGAAACATTCCTTGGAAAAACTGCTCCTCTGCCATGTGTAGTTGTACAGAGGCAGCAGGTCTGGGTTTTGATCAAATAATCTGAAATGGTGTTCACAAGCTTCTAAGACAGGATGTTGTCCACACCCTTGAGAATCTGTCAGCCCCTCAAGCACAGGGAACTGAAAACACTGAACTGACAAATGAAACCCAAGAGCAGCCAAACCACAAGGTATACCTTCAGAAATGCAGAATAAATAAAAGATGTTATTTTTCTATCAGTGAACTTCTTGGGCGGGATAGAAATTTGACATCTTCACGACCCAAACTTCTCTGTCTCAGGCACAAATTCAATGAATTAAGGAAAACTTACCCCTCATGCAGCATATTCAGCTTTCTAAACTCAGTTAAGAACACATTCAGAAATCTTCAACATTAAGGTAAGCATGAGAATGTTTGGCAGAGCTGAAAATAATCATTCAAAAAGGAAGCTACTCTGTGGTACACAGAACCACGTGCTCTTGGAAATCCACACCATTGTTGTGCACATTTCACCACCTACATTCTGCATTCACGCTTACAGAAACCCTACCTGAAGAAAAGTAATTTCCATTTGTGCCAAAACTACAATGTAAGGCCTCTCTGACAATTCAAACCTAAAATGATGGTGCAGCAGATACTGAGGTAGATCTAGCTTGCAGCTGCTACTAGAAGTGAAAAGAATACCATTCCCTTGAGATCACAGCTTAACCTGAGGCAGTTTTTGGTTAGGAACAGACTGAAAACCAGCGCTCTACAGTCTGTGAACCAGTGGAGGTCTCTTCAAACAAGAGGTCTGCAAAAGGTATTTGAGTGAAGTAAGCTTATTGTCAGAAGACTTGAGTTCCCTATAAAGAGACTCTTTATAGTTGGCAAATTGATGGGAGTTGAAAAGCACTGTGATTTCTTATCAAGAACTTCCACATGGAAAAAAAGTATGAAATCCATCAAACCTGATGTGCTAGGTGAGCCCCTACAGCAGCCACAGCCGAGTAATACGGGAATGTCTGGTTACAATTCATTCCTGCCACGCACAAGCTCAAGAGCATTGCAAGGCTGAAACCACTAAGCCACTGCTTCGTATCCTCCTTGAACTGTAATGCTGTTGACTTCACACCGATCATGATGTCATCCCTCTTATCCTAGAATGAAATGACGAATCAGAAAAAAAAATCATAACCCAACCACCACTTCATAAGGTAAATAAAAAGGGGCCTTGCTTAAGTTTCCAATGCTTCTTATTAGGAACCCAATTTAAGTTCATTTGTAGGTCCCTACATTAAAATTGAAATTAGAAGGTTGGTTGTTAGAGCTGCTTTAGCGGCCAAGAGCTAATACCAACACTGAAGTTATTTATACAATGCAAATGCATAAGCACAAAAAGTGCATTGTACTTCCAGCTTTCCACCTGACATATAGAACATTTGCAAGCAGCAATAAGAAGTCCGAGGGCTGGGGTTTCTTTGGTACAGTTTTAGCTCAGCTGAGGGTAAAGAACTGCAGCAGGTTAACACCGCTGTTTGACAACAAAGCTGTAAATTAAACACACAGTGATATCTAAAATTTCCCACTGCAACTCTACCTGGTGTGCATAAATGGTATCATATACCAGAGTCCACATTACTCCAGCTAAGTACAAGGGCAAACACACAGACCATTCACATGACCCTCTGATGGCAGACCAGCCAAGAAGGGCTCCCCAATTAAATGTAAGTCCTAAAAACAGAAAAAGAAAAAAAGTTACAAGAATGCCAGGAGTTATCTATATTGCATGTATATAATCCGCTATTATTTGTTCCAGCGTATATCGTATCAGTAGCTTTTTGTACATTACCAACATCTCTAGTTTTCTACCACTTACTTTTAGGAAGGTAATAAATACAAGTAATTTGATATTAAATACTCTGGACATACAAGGTGAAATATGTATAGCCATGCATTTTCCCTCAATGTAAATTTTACTTCATTAGCACAGGGAAACATTTGTACAAAACTATTCCAGCAAACCCACACAACAGGTCTAAAGTTACAAAACATACATGTCAGTATAACAAAAGATTTTAGTGTAACTGACTGCACAGCAGCCAACTATGGTACTTCAAGGCTGAAAATTACAATTTTGGTTGAGCAAGCTGAAGGTGGCTGTGTCCTGGGTTCACGCAGCTGGAATGTGAAGGCCAAGATTCAAAGATACATTTTAGTAGCTCAACCTGAAATACAAGCACCATCAGTTTCTGCACAGGACTCGTTTTAGAGGCTGAAGATTGAAATGCAGGACAAATGCATGTGTAAGGAAGGTTCTCAGATAACCCCAAACTAAAGCTGAATCGCAAATGTCAAATATTTATTTTCTCTCTCCTCTCACTCCATCAAATTAGGGAACTGATTTTTACCAAAAATCCCCTAACCCAAACATCAACTCTTATATGCGTTATAAATTGCTTAAGAAGCTTCTCAAACAACAGGATTTCTTCTATAGGGTGTTTTTAATTTAATACAGAGTTATACAAAATCAGATAGCTCAAGTTCAATTACTAATTTGTAAAACGCCCCAAAAACTCAATCCAAAGAAAAAAAAAATAGCAAAAATATTTCCAGCTCACCCAAAACTAACTGCGGCCAATACGTTATTCTCTTCATCAGAGGGTAGGTGACCACAAGAGACAAAGAGGCTGCTCCCAGAACAATACTGTAAAACATATCAAGGGGTTTATTATTTGCCAGTCTAAAGATCACACGATACAGTGCAGCATTATAGGAAAGGTAAAGATTACTGAACTAATTCTTTTAGTCTGAAATACAACTCCTCCACAATAACCTCCTCCCCCTACCCCCAGCAACTCTGCTGCTGAAAATCTCTGTGCTTGACTGTGGACCTAGAACCAAATTTTAAAAGGCAAAACATAACTTATATGTCACCTATAGTAATTCAGACACAGAAGCACACAAAGTGCCAAGCTTAGTTGTCCACCAAGAAAAACAAAGGACTGGAAAGTGGAGATATCTCCAGCTGCCAGGGGCCTGCTTGCCGTCCTCACCACCTGAAAATAGAAAGCATGTTAATAGCAAATGCAACATAACACATTCCAATGGATCTTAAAACTAAAAGTCATGCCACTGGCATATAGCAGAAATATAACCAGAAACAGGTCACAATATATGAGATGGGGTTACTTCAACAACACAAACCTAGCTTATCTTCACAGACATGAGCTGTATTTATAACCGGCAGTGCTTATACTAGAAGCATGCAGGCTTTAAAACCTAGAGCAGGAATAAAGTGCCATTTCTATGTAACAAGGCTGATTAGAAACACTGCAGACATCTTCGATATGAATTTTATTATCTTAGAGGAAAAAAAAGTAATCAGTCTTAAAAACTGAGCTAACTATCCCAATTTCAATGAGCACTTCTGTGCTCAAACACTTTAATGTGATTACTATGCAAAACATTGTAAAGATGCAGGGCTCCTCTAACACATGTAACCATTGTTAATGACTGTGAAAGGACAATTAATTTAATCCTAGTCTGGATACAGTGGAGTTTAGAAACTCTGTATGGAATAATAAAATCATAAAAGGTAAACTAAAAGAAGAAATAAATATCAGAAACAAACTGAGTTATTTGCCAAAGGTGACCACTGCCAAAAGGGAAAAGAGGAAAAAGAATCCCACAGAACTCAAATGTCTTGCATGTTGATGAAAATGGTGTATAGTCTATTCAAAGAGGTCCAAAATCCAACTTTTTACAGAATACTCTGTATGTATCAAGTGTTCTGCATATGCTTTAATAATGTGAATTTAAATAAACTTTTTCAGATTAGGTTAAATATCAAATCCTGCTGCTGCAGTTTAAACATGCACTTAACATGTTTGTGACCAATTCTACTGCATATTGCAACCAAACATGGAATGTTTCATTTAAAGAGAAGAAAATATCTACTAAATAATCCTTAACATAAAATGTAAAACCCCACCCCATTATCACCAACACAAGACAACATCCTGCTACTGACCCAGCCCCTATCACACTTGTTTTAAAGATATCCTTTAAGGTATGTAATACTGACAGGAATGTCAAAAGCTTTACATCTAATCACATTAAGGCATAAATCAATTAATTATATTGAAGAGTCCCTATTACTAATCACAGGCCCCACCCTGGCAAATATTTTTAACATAAGTAGCTGTTAGTAACCTCTGAACACTAAACCATCCAAAACTGTCACAAAAACAGAACTGATTCATTCACTGCCTTCCCAACAGTACAGATACCCCAGTGCTGTAAGAACTTCACAGGCTGGCTCATTCTCTTGTCTCTCACCACCACAGAAACCCAAAACCCCACACCAGAGGAACAATATAGAAGCAGAAAACAGGACAAGCAAACAGTGACACATTATCAGGCTACTCCCCTCCAAGCCTGCACCTGGGGACATTACAACATCTGACACCAAGCACTGCCTTCTGCTCATTTCCCTCTTCTGAACAAAAGGGAGACGAAAAATACAACACAATGGAAGAGGATTAGCTCAGGGCTGGGCATGCCACTCTTAACAGCCATTTTCATGAACAAGTTAAAAATACTTAAGGAAACTCAGCTCCTGAAAATTAAATACACAAAGTGTTTCTTGGGTAGCTCATAACTAGCAAGTGTAGCAAAAGAAGTGTTATTCTGTCATGCAAAACTGTGTTGTAAGATAAACTTCAAGTACTACCTGCAGCTGACAACCACGTGTATTTTACCTTACACAGAAGTGCTCTAGAAGACTTCCTACAGCCCTAGACAGAGAAGTGTTATACAAAATGAAACGATTTCTGCTATTCTAGGAGGAGACGTAGACAAATTAGCTGCACACATCTCGGAGAGAAGCATGGAGGAACCACTGAACCTGGAGCACTATGCCTGCACGGAGCAGGTAACCACTGGTGATGCGGGAGATGAGCGGACATGTACTTTGCACACAGACCTCGTCAAGCCCACGGGGGTCGCTCTACCTTTCTGTCATAGTCGCGATCCCACATGTCGTTGATCGTGCAGCCGGCTCCGCGCATGAGCACCGCCCCGAGGCCGAACAGCGACAGCATATGCCAGTCGGGGAGGCAGCCCGGCTCGGCCGCCAAACCGATGCTCCATGTGCACGGCAGGTACAGCAGCCACGTCCCTGAGGGGAGAAAAGACCCGCGGGTGGCCTGAGGAGCGAAACGAGGCGTAGGGGGGGCCGAGTCGCTACGGCTACCGCGTCACTACGGCGGCGCCTCGCCGCGCTCACCGGCGGGCTGGTGCAGCCGCATGAGGCGCAGGTACGGCTGCAGCGGCACCGGCGCGGAGCGCACCAGCTCGGACGCCGAAAAGCTGAGCGGGCGCAGCGGTCCCGGCGGCGCGGAGGGGCGGCGCAGAGGCGGAGCGGCGGCGGCGGCGAGAGGCAGGCGGGCGGCACGGAGGCCGGGAGCCCCCCGGCACAGCCGCACCAAGAGCGCCGCCATCTTGCCGCCGCGCTTCCGGCGTGGCGGTGACACGTGGGGCCACACATGCATGAACCCGCCCCTCCCGTCAGAGGGAGCGGGGCCGGGCTTGAGGCGGGCTGGGGTTCGGTGCTGCCCTCCTTTGTCCGTCCCCCGAGTGCAGCCGCGCTCCCGGGAGCCGAAACTGCGGGTCAGGCTGGGAGGAGCCCGTTCCCCGCGGCGCTGACGGAGCTGTTTCCGCGGGGGCAGGCAGGGATCGGCAGGAGTCGGTCCTGGCAAAGGTACCGTGGCCAAGTCCTGCCCCGGGGCGTGAGGGAGGCCGGAGCTTTGCCTGCTGTCAGGCTTCAAGAGGTGAATGCTGGCAGCGCCCGCGAGGGAGACGGATGGCACAGCACCAGGATGCGCACGTTTAATAACTCCTGTAATCCTTAGTTGCTGTACCTCAGCACGGCACAAAAAGCACATGTGCTGGTTTTGCTATTACGTTTCTGTGAAGTCTTCCGTGCTATTCGTTGAAATCCCATAGGTGACTGCATATCGTCAAATATACAATCATGTTCACTCCTCCTCAGCATATGTCTCATCTCTAAAACCTTCCCAGGCTGTAGTTATGAAAAAATACTGGGATTGTATGTGGCCTTTTGTCCTGGATTCAGCCGGGACAGAGCTCATTTTCTGCACGGTATCTGGTGTAGTGCGGTGTTTTGGATGTAGTCAGATAACACACCGATGCTTTAGTTGTTGCTCAATAGCTCTCTCCCTGATCAAGGACTTTTCAGTCTCTCATACTTTGCCCATGAGAAGGGGCGTGGGAGGCTGGGAGGGAGCAGAGACAGAACACCTGACCCAAACTAGCCAAAGGGGTATTCCATACCACAGAATGTCATACTTGGTGTATGAACTGTGGGAATTACCCGGAAGGGACTGATTGCTGCTCAGGTTGGGCTGGGTATCAGTCAGCAGGTAGTAAGCAATTGTACTGTGCATCACTTTTTTGGAGGATGGTGTTTATTCCTTCTTCTCTCTCTCTATTTCCTAATGTTGTTGTATTGCTATAATTTATTTCAATTATTAAACTTTTAATGTCAGCCTGTGGGTTTTCACCTTTTTTTTTCTGATTCTCATTTCTGCCCCACTGCAGAGATTTAGGAGGGATGGGGAGTGAGTGTGAGGCTGTGGTACTTAGTTGCCAGCTGGGGTTAACCTATGACATCTTTGGATCTCTGTCCTCATTCAGTTCTCCCAGTGTCTTCTATGAGTTACTGCATAAACTGGGGAGGAAGAGGAGCTTTGGACAGAGCCATAAACACTTTGTCTTGCATGGTTCAGTGATAAAATGTACCCAAGTTTGCTGCTGAAAGATTTCTTGCAGAATTCTGTGACCATGTGGTGTGTAACTTCTCTCTCATTGCACACTTCCTTCAGTTTGAACAGCTCGTTGTCCTAGGTTCAGCAGTAGCAGTCATTTTTCTCCTTCTTAGTAACTGGTGCAGTGCTGTGGTTTTGACTTTCGGCCTGGGAACAGTGCTAATAACACCAATGGTTTTAGTTGCTGCTCAGTAATATTTAGTCTGACCAAGGACCTTCTGAGTCTCGAGCTCTGCCAGGGAGGAGGGGAAGCCGGGAGGAAGCAGAGACAGAACACCTGACCCAAACTGACCAAAGAGGTATTCCATACCACAGCACATCATGCCCACTATATAAACTGGGGGCAGTTACCTGGAAGGGTTAGATCACTGCTGGGTCAGGCTGGGTATTGATCAGCAGGTGGTGAGCAGTTGTATTCTCTTCCCTTGTTACTTCCCTTATCATTATTCTTATTGGTGGTAGCAGCAGTGGTTTGTGTTATACCTTAGTTACTGGACTGTTCTAATCTCAACCCGTGGGAGTTACATTCTTTCGATTCTCCTCCCCATCTCTCTAGGAGCAGGGGGAGGAAGGGGGGGAGTGAGCCAACGACTGAGTGGCTGATTTATGGCTGGGCTTAAACCACAACACTCGTACACTGACAAAACCCAAGGGAAACAATTTCAGACTTTCATTTCCCAAAAAGTTGATGGCCAGGAGGAAGTAAAAAAAACAGTGTGATGGAGAAGAGACTTTCACATTTTTCCACTTGCTGGAGCAGTATTGCACAGCAGTAACGCAATTTGTTCAGGACCGTAAAAGAAACAGATGCTCAGCTCTGATGAAGTGTAACTAGAATATCTTTTCTTTTGTGACCTTGGCTCTGTTTCATTCTGTTGAGGTCAGTCGCTGTAGGCTTTATTCAGGTATGGATGAGTGCTTGAGGTGTGTTTGAACAGTGTATCTTGGAGGGCAGCAAACAAGTCCCTGCAGCCTTGCACGCTTGCTTTCCCTACATTTATATTCATTGTAAGGTGGCCTAGCTCCTCACTGAAGAAAAAAAACAAACCCAAACCCTTAAAAATCTAGGGAATAGTACATTTCAAACTTGAAAACTCACCAAAAGCTATTAAGTCCCCACTGTCATTTTTGACTCAACTCTGAGTCAATGGTCAAAATGTCCCTGATTTCAAGGAGATTATCAGTTTCCTTATTTTTACATGCATTAAATGATCCCCTCTACAAAGGTCTCATGATGCAATGTACTCCACCTTCCAGGAACTCACACACAGTAAATCCAAGGTGAGCAATCCAAGCTCAAAAATGCAAAAGCAAATTGGAACATTTGTGAGAGAATTGCTCCTGTTCTCAGATAAATTTGTCCCTCTGTGTGTGTGTATATATATATATATATATGTACACACACATATTTAAGTTCAAGACCCAAAATTTTACAGCATTCACAGAGGGGAAAAAACCCTTGGATAAGGTGCTCATGGAGCTGGTGCTGCTGCAGATGGGGCCTTCGAGGGTGGTGTTCAGCTCTGGTTCTGACCATAGCTGTCCTGCTGTGCTGGGATCCAGTGTCTCACTCCTGCTTTGTTTATACAGAGCTAACTGTAGCTATCAGCTTAATATACAACACTTTGTAAAGAGAAGTCACTTTGTGAAGAAGCTCAACATGAGCAAGCAGTGGTGCTCACAGCCCAGAAAGCCAACCATATGCTGGGCTGCATCTAAAGGAGCGTGACCAGCAGGTCGAGAGAGGTGATTCTCTCTACTCCGCTCTCATAAGACCTCACCTGCAGTACTGCATTCAGCTCTGGGGCCCCAGCATAAGAGATATAGAGCTGTAGAAATGAGTCCAGAGGAGAGTCAAAAAGAAGCTCCGAGGGCTGGAGCATCTCTCCTATGAAGAGGGGCTGAGAGAGCTGTTCAGCCTCAAGAGTAGAAGGCTCAGGGGAGACCTTACAGCAGGTTTCCAATACCTAAAGGGAGCCTACAAGAAAGCTGGAGAGAGATTTTTTATAAGAGCAAGTAGTGATAGGAAAAGGGGGAATGGCTTTAAGCTGAAACAGGGGAGATTTACATTACATATTAGGAAGAAATTTTTCACTGAGACTTAGAACAGGTTGTCCGGAGAAGCTGGGGCTGCCACATCTCTAGCAATGTTCAAGGCCAGGTTGGATGGGGCTTGGAGCAACCTGGTCTAGTGGAAGGTGTCCCTGCCCATGGGAGGGGGTTGGAAATAAATGATCTTTAAGGTCCCTTCCAACACAAATGATTCTATGATGCAAAGCCACCTGGGTGTGTGTTGAGCTTTTTAAGTCAAAAGCGGTTATACGAGCTGTGAATGATATCTCTCACCACCCCACCATGTGAAGAACCAGGCTGTATACTCAGAGGAGACTTACCTGGGAGGGGAAGCCAGAGCAGCTGTCACTTGCACACCCAGGCCTCCCTGTACCCCTCCTAAGTAGTTCTTGCATGCCAATCAACCCATGTACTGTGTCTGAGTCAAACAGTGGGGTGGAGGTGACTCCTCTGTCTGACTCAGTACAACTGAAACACACCAGCCTGAGTACGGTTTCTTTAATTTTTACTTACTTGGGTTACTCTTGCTGAGAATCATGCAAAGTGCAGATGATGTGTGGCCAAAAGGAATGTAGGGATTTTTGTGGTATGGGTACGTGAAAAATGAGTCTTGAGAAAAAGGTAGATTGCCAAAAACTGGTATAAATCACTTTAATTGAAACCTTTAAAGATAAAAGTCACAAGCATTGGAACAAACAAAACTGTTAGAAAAGTTCTAAAAAGAAGCTACCAGGCAAACAATCATTTTGATGTCTTAGTTGTAAATTATTATAATAATTCTATATTGCTAACTTTAAGTAGACAGTATGTAAGACTTTCCACTTCATTTTATGCTATATCTTCTCTTGTTGAACTTGGACAATAAAAGCGAATTTAGCATTCCTTATTCTCATTTCTGACCTATATTACCTCCTGATACATAACTCTTCCGAGAACGTATCTGCACTGTGGGTGCAAACACTTCTTTGACACGCTGAACTTAAATGTAGCATCTTCATAGCACAACTTTTCATCACAGCTTCAGAAGTTTGTCTGGTTTTAAAGTCTTCTCATTAAAGCATGTCCCCTCCCTCCCTTGAAACCCCGTGTATAGCTGGGAGCATCCTCTTAAAGCTTAAGAAGTGAAATTACAGTGGTGTGTTGTTTTCTCCTGCTGTGCTCTACATACCATGAGGCATTGACAGTGGCAGGGGTTATATGTCTTCAAGAAAAGTAGATGCATGCAGGAGGAGCCCACAGGTATTCTCTGAGGGGTTTTGCTCCCCTGCAGACCAGCAGCCCACATGGCAGAGGAAAGCAGCCACTGGCACGCTCAGCTGCAGCAGGGTGTGCATGGGGAAGGCACATCTGGGGAAGGAAAGGCACCACCAACACAGATTTCTGACCAAAACTGCTGTTTGCCCTGCAGGAGGAATGTCAGCCTGATGGGCAGGTTTGTCCCCTGAATTGGCTAAGGCCACTGATGGTCGAGGGGTGGGTGGTTTGCTCGCTCTCTCTCCTATCACATTTCCTCGAGGACCTGAGCGACTTGGGGAGTGTGAAGCAGAGCTCCACCTAGAGATAGGGCCAAGGAAGTCCCTTCCAGCTGAACCGCCTGCGGGGTGATGGAGGTTGAGCGCTCATTTGCCGGCACGTGGTTTGTCGAAAGGTCGCCTTTGGAAAGTACATGGCTATAGCTCCATCTTGTGACCGAACCTCCCAGCTTGGGACAAACGTAAAGTGCTGCCGCAGGCTCTGCGGATGGCCTGGTTTCTCGGCAAGGCATTTTCCCCTGTGGCTAACCCCAACCTCGGTTTGCTTCGTGTCCCTGCTTCCCACAAGATGCCCTCAGCAATCACACCCCCCCACACATGGTGAAGGCAAAATCACAACTGTACAGCTAAAATAAACCCCCTGCTCATCCTTTCTGAAAGCAAGCTTTTGAAGGGACTGCTATGAAAACTGTGCTTGCGGAAATGAGAGGAGAGTGGAGGTTGCAATTCCTGCCTGGCAAAGTCCCAAGGGCAGTATGAGAAGCTGATGTAGCTCTGCACATGGCATGTAGAGGGGCCCCGTGCTCAAGTGCAGTAATCCAGGCTGGACCAAGAGCAAAACCAACCCCTGCCTGGGCTTGCTTTACCTGGATAATTTTCTCAGGATCTTAACGAGCGTCTTTCATGTACATATTACCCAGTGGCACCTCATGTCTTCCCCAGCACAGAGACTGTACTGGTGCCATCACACTTGCATCCCTTGCCAGAATTAAGTCTCATGGTAGAAATGTGAATTTCTAGGATCAGACTTCCCTGCTAGCCAAGTGCTTTACATTTATCCTGCGTGCATTAACCATTTAAATGCAAGCAATAGCTTTTGTGTTTTTGATAACATAAAAGCTGTAAGAAAAGGCTGGAAGGCCGAGGATGCTGCCGGGACCAAGGGGTTTTTCAGTGAGCTCTGGCAGTGTTTTGTCATCCACCATCTGTAGCACACGGCCATTCAGCTCAATAGACCTGGAGAGGGACAGACACACTGTTTGGGCAGCTGTGTTCTGTTTGCTCTCGAGCACAAACAGCTCTGGATCTGAGTATAAACATAAACTCAGCCCAAAGCCAAATTAAACTTCCCTTGAGGGTTTATGCGTGCACACGCACAGCATCTGCAGCACTCCCTCTGCAAGGACTCCTTTAGAGTCGTAGCACAAGCAAGTTGAAAAGCGTATGTTTCTTACTCTTCTAGCGCGGTTAACAGCAGAACATGCTTTGAAAAGTACAAGTGTTAATTGTTTTTTCTCCTGCAAATATTAAGATATCTTCTATGCTCACAGAGCAGATCCTTCCTGTGCTGATGCATTAGCAGTAACAATAAAAAGAAACCACACAAGGCCTGAGCACCGTGCTGTAAATGAGGAGCCAGCACTTGGGAAAGCAATATGCCTGTGCTTGTGCCAAAGAGAAAGGTCTTTAGCAGCTGGTCCAGAGCCCTGAAGCCTGCTAGGAAAAAGCTTCCCAGTTAACATCAAACAAGTGTCCTCATACCTTAGCAAGCTCTCAGCAGGCTGGTTTTTTTTGAGACCTGATTTAACAGAAGTCAGACCTTATCAGAAAAAGCTCCAGATGCCCCTAACCATTCTATGATTCTATGACTGAATGATAACCTCTTCCTGCCACCCCCCACCTTGCACATCAAACAAGGTGAGGTTTCAGAGGACACCGCAGTCTACTCACAGTCCTTTCTACAGAGACAGGAGGAGTGGCACTTACCTGGAAAGGATATTCGCTTTGCCGTGAGGCAGTAGGAGGTACTGATCCACATGCTTGCTTGATAAGTTATTTGGGAGCTGCAAATGTTGGGTAACATTGTAGAGGTTTAAGGCAAACAGCGTCACATCCCCTTCTCTGTATTTTGGGCTGCAAGGCAAGAGTTGATGATAGTGTCGATTAGGAGAGAAAGGTTTCACAGATATAGGGCATCCTCATGCTATCCCAGATTGCTTTTGTTGGCCTGGGGATGGCCATGGGCCCAGATTCTGGGATATTTTACTCTTTCTGGTGGCTTACTGGAGGGGGTTTGTGCAGTGGAGGTAGACACGGAGCTTCCTCTCGTCGGCTCCTGTCAGGCCAACCTGCAACACCTTGGTACCCACCAGCTTCTTGTAGAGCAGCGAGAGCCAGTAGTCCTGGGAGGCACAAAACCACACGTGAGCACTTTTGTACATGGCAGATACTCCACACAGTGCTTAAAAGCATTAATTTTGCTGGTAATTTCAGGGTTTTTTTTCCCCATGCATTTTTTCTTTCCCAAGGTTTTCACTGTATCTATTCAAGTTAGCACAAACAGCACAGCTAAAGAGAAAACCATGCTCCAGGCTGCAGGGCAGCTGTGTTTACAAGGTACCTTGCAGTAATTTTCTGCTTCACACACAAATCTCTGTGGAGGACAGACTGTTGGCATTCTGGAAGCTCCCTTTTGCAGGGCACAGAGCACCTCAGGGCTGAACCCACGGGGGATAAGCTGCCCTACCAGCAGGAAAGCTTGCGTCCAGTTCACAGGCACAATGCCAGGAAGGGGCCCCCAACAGTTTCTACGCCTTTCACTAACACGGTGCTTTTGAACAGGTCTCAGGATTAATTGCTGAGCACCAGTCACAGAGTTAATCCTCTGACACTCCAGGGTAGTGCCTGAAAGCAGGGTGATGCCCAGTGCAGGCTTATGTTTTCCAGGTCTGCTTCCTTTTACATCTTCACCACTACTTTTCCTCTATGAAGTCTGTGAGCTTGCATGCTCAGCTCCTCTGCAAGCCTCCTGACACTGCTGTGATGCTTCATTTCCCTACTAACACTGATGGAACTGAGTTTGGATTTTGCTGCCTCAAAAGCATTATTCGCTGGATTAGCATCTGTACTGCCTGTAGATGAGGAACAAAGGCACGTCCTTTCAGTCCAAATTGAATCTATTTTAAATGGGGAAATAAAAAGCCCAAAGTAAGAAGCCTGGCAACCCAGTCCCTGGCATAGGGACCAGATGAACAGGCAGGACAGAAAACCCCTGAATGCTGGGTTTCCTCTGAGATGGTCTCTCTGAACCTGTGAAAATCACAGCTTGGAAGCAAAAGAATGAGAGGAAAGCTAAAAAGAAAGATGCTATCCTCTCACCCCAAGGTAAGTGCTACTAGCAGAAAGAAACATGCTGTTCAAATAATGATATTTCATCACAGCGCAATGTTATTTCCTAATAAATCCAACTATACTAAATGCATGTTTTCATTTAAGATCCTTCAGCCACTGCTGAGGGCTAAATGTGTTCATGACCTAAGAAATGCTTGAGTCTTAACTTGATATTGGTTTGTTTTCACATGGGATATAATTATTATAATACCTCCTATCACTTCTGTTTAGAAACTACTCATCGCTCAGCTGAGGAGTGCTCAAACCGAAACAGTCCATCCAGAAAAGCCTTGTGAACTCCAGAAGTGCCTGCACACAAATCAGAGCATCATGTCCCAGCAATCAGTCTCTGCTATGCTGAAGACTAGCTGCATCCCTGCAGTTACAGTAAACATCTATGTATCTGTAGATGTATAACACATGAACCTATAATGAAACATGAGCTAACTTTAGGTACAAGGGTAACTGTGACTATCCTACAAAACAAAGGTGTTGTTAAAAGTAGCTGACTTGTATCTCCACATCCAGCGTTGCCCATGCAGAAATACACACACCATTCAGATGGCATTAGCGGGGTTGTGTACATACCGGCAAAGGCTCAAAGTTGGCATCCACCAGGTGATAGGTCCCTGCCCCGAAGAAAACCTGCCTCATCACCACATCAATCCCCTGCCTGGCTGAAAGCCCAAGTTTGTCCAACCACCTGACAAAAAAGGTAAGGCGAACATCATGCAGATGGAATTGCTGACCTCAGCTGACCACCATTGCCCCTCTCCAACCAGAGTGGGAAGCAGGAAAGCAAGAATTAGGGCAGGATACTGACTTCCTTAAGAATCACACAACTGATTTCAATTCATGTCTTGCACTAATTATCTTAAAACATAATCCAAGACCACCTCTGGAGGTCAAAGTTGATGGGAACGGTTGTTCTGCTCCCCTGTTTGCAGGCAGTGGATGCTCCTGAACTGGCCAAAGGCCTGAGGGCTGAGAGAAATCATTACACCAGCAAGGTTGCCTGCTACTACCAGGCTTTAACTGCTGACTCACCAGGCCCTGATGAAAATATCGTCACGCCTCATGGAAGGGTGAAAAAATGCATTGCATCCATGGTTTTGGTTCATTTTCTAAGCATGAACTGTACATTTCCATGCAATTTTATCTCCCTGCATCTACAAACTGACCAAAGTGATAAGAAAAGCCTGATTTCTTTCACTTCAACAGGTTGCTGCAACTAGAGTCCTTGGAGAAAATGATTTTTATAGCTACATTTCCATTGGGTTAGTTATCTCACAGTGATAAAAGGATGACTTTGGAAAAGGACACCCATCTTGTGAATGGCTTTCCATAGTCACAAAAGGATAGAGTTTGTGTTTGCAGATTCAAGGGCAGAAATACAACTTTCTCATGCTTCTTATCTCCCATTTGCCATAGGAATCTGCTATAACTTGGGCCTACATTGAACCTTAGGCATGGGGGAAGCGCACAGGGAGCAGTGGGAGGCTTACGATACTCAACCCACCCATTGCCTGTCCTCCCTGGGAAGCCTGAGGGAGACGTTCCTCCTATGGGGCAAGTATGCAACCCCCTTCAGCCTGTAAAATGCGACATTTCCCCACACCTGTGATGTGGTACTCACATAAAGCCAGCAACGTAAGTGTTGGACAGCCTGGGAGCTCCTCCTCCATAGGCAGAGCTCGTCTCTCCCAGCCAGACCTTCTTGTTGGGCACAGTCCCATCAACAATCTGGCCAGTGTGGCATAGGGAAGAAGAGAAAGAGACAACAATTAAGTATGTTGGCTTCAGAAATAGTGGGCAATCAAAATTTTATGCTTTAGCCAAATGCCTGCTTATGAGGTTTGCATTTAAGGGATAACACCAACTGAGGTGGGATGTCACACAAATTTTGATCAAAAGGACTAGAAGCAGATTTACTTTCCCCCCTCCAAAAATACACAGATCTATGCATGTAGAATGAGGCAAACATCGCTAAAAGCCAGGTTCTGTAAGTCTTGAGCTGAGTAGTGGTGTACTCTAAGTTATACTGTTCTCAGGATCTCAAACTACAAAAAAATCAGGGCAGGGATGGGGTTATGACCGTAAATTACATCCCTGAGTAACAGCTACATTGATAAATGAGAATGCTGTAGGTTTATGATACATCTGGCACCATTCTTTTGTTTTTGATTTAGAGTGGCACCAGCACCCAAGCTTTGAGGATCCCTATTTATTGCTAGTGAGAAACTCTACTTTATTCTGGATTCTCTGCTAACCCTCTGGAAACCGAACATAGGAATGAACGAAATGGACAAAGCACCTCCAGGACTTCATGTACAGCTGTAGCAAAGGTATCCAGCACTTTAGGGCTCAAGAAATCCTCCCTCGTTGCACTTCGTCCATTCACATAGTAACTGGAAATGGAAAAAACCCACACAAACTGAAGAAAAAAATACCAGCACTGGCACAAAACACCACCAAAAGTATTCGGTTGCTTGGTACAGTTATCCACAGCACTGGTTTTCTGTTCAGCTCTTTTTCCAGATGTGTGTGTTGTTTGTGTTTAAGGCATTACCAGGTATTACCTGGATGGAGCCAGGGTATCAGAAGTTTTGATCAACAGAAGTAGTAGGGTTTTTTTTTGCATCAACTTATTTAGAACAAGGAAAATATCACTAAGAGACAGCTTCTCTAAGTCTTCTTTTGCTGAAGAGTCTGACACTCATATGTGATTATTTGCTTTACTGTATCAAGTTATATGTTAAAAGTCAGATCCCTGTTTCTGTCCCTCTATAGGAGTATTTTGGCTATCTGGAGGGGAACTGGAATGAGGCATCCTTGTGGGATGAGGGTTGCCCTCCATCATGAGCAAAAGAGCTTTTAAGCCTGGTTTGTCCATATAAAGAACAGGAAATTGGGATCCCTGTGGTTTTTACATTTCATCACACTAGCACTCAGTCCTACCAGAAGTAGCTGAAGTCTTCCAACCACAAGAGGAAGCTAAAACCTGATAATCCTAAATTAGTAAAGAAAATAACGCATGCCCATTTAAAGCAAAGACAGCCAAAGGGCAAGAACAGCCCAGGAAAGGGAGAGGACACATTTTATGCCTTGCTGGCTGCTCAAAATAAATAGATAAAGTCATATATTTATACATATATATAAGCATGTGCATCTTCTTCCACTGTTACCAACTGCTGCATGTCAGCTCTGCATTCAGCTCTGGGAATAAAACCACCTTCACATAGAAATCACTTTCAAACACATAGAGCTCAGGGCAGGTGTCCTGGGGACAGCTTGCCCCACTGCACACCCGAGCACTTTAAAACTGCTTCTCTAAGCCACGACACCAGACGAAAGGGCTGGGGCTGCGCCAGCGCTGTTTGCTCTGTGGCTGAGGTCTGAGGGCAGGTTATACACACACAGCCCAAACTGACTTGGGGAGCAAATGTAAGGGAACAGGAGAAGCTGCTAGCACTTTCCTACGGGTAAGGGTCAGCCAGACCTGAGGGGCTTTCTGTTTGTATCAAACAGACATAAATATAGAGGGAAAAAAACCAGTATGTAACGCATCAGCTAACAGGGCTTCTGCTGTACTTTTTACAAGGAGTTGGGTGCATTTGCAGCACCCTGAATTGCAGACTCCCTGAATTTGTTTTTAGGGAGCAAAGCTTTCACTCAATCAGGTTCAACCTTTCTAATGCCAAGGAAAGCACCAATGTTAGGGGTACTGACTCCATTTCCAAGCCCAGCCACCCACGGGTTGTTTAAACCTTACATTAAAAACCTTCTCTCATGCAGAAGTTCAGCGGAGGCATCTCTGCCAAGTAAGTCTGAGATACCTGCTTTTCTTTTTATATGACACCCCCTTCTTCCCATGGGAATGTGCATGTCATTCGCAAGGGTTGGCAGCTTGAAGCTTAGAGACAACCGGCACTGCTGCTCAGATCTCGCTAGCTTTTGGTACACGCTGAAACACGGCATGTGCGAAAAGGCTCAACCATTGCAGATACTCTCATCATGCAGGGGAAAGCTGTGATGTCCCCTCACACTCTTTGAGAAATAAAGCTGCTGTGCCATCCTTTTCTTCACATCCCACTTACGTTTTTCTCAACGCACATATTTAGCAGGCAAAATGATAGTGTTGCATGTGTTGCATTCCCTGCTGCTGTGCTTACGTTACAATCCCCCCGCACTGCTTTTGAGTCTCTGCACTAAGTAACCTCTTCGGAGACCTTCTGCATTTCTGAAGCGTGCTCCCTCAATCCATCTCTTATTGTGAGTGGAGGAATTTGAGGAGAGGCACCTGAGGAACTGCTGAGAGGAGTGTTGCACCCCTCCTTCCTCTTGAGGTGCTCAAATTGACATTTTGTAAAGAAAACAGGCAATAAGCAGAGCAAGGATGGTATCTGAGTGGTACTTACTGGTGCCATGTGACAGAGTCGATCACCTTCCCTCCTGATTTCAGGAAGCTGCAACCAGAAGGGATGCGATGGAGAGCAGAGAGGTTAGGACTGGTGATGGGTCACAGCCATCCATGAGCGAACTGCCCTGCACAGCCCTCCCCTCTCCCCCCAGCTGGCAGTAGTGATGGTGAATTGCCTTGGGGCCACACTTGTGATGGCTTTTAAATGGGCTTTGGGCAGCCTGGCTGCCTCAGCAGGTTGCTGGGAGGATGAATTAATGCTTGTGTAACACACAGAGATTTCCGGTATGAAAAGCCCTTATTAACACAGCCAGTGCTCAGTTGAGAGGTGTGTGGATCACTGAAGTACTGCGAGCATCTTTGTTTCAACTGGCTGGGCATTTAAGCCTTGAGCTCGTGCATGCAGGTAAGATTTCAGCCATCTCCAGTGAAGGAAAAAGAAAAACAATCCATGTTTCTAATTCAAAGGAAAATCAGGAAATTAGTTCTCAAATAGGATATATCCGGTTGTACATCATTAGCATTGATTTGGAACAGAAAACCCTTAAAAGCCTGCCCAGATGCCTCCTCATGCCCATATGCATCTGGGTGCAGACGAGCCACTGCTACCCACAGCTGCACACCCCGGGGGTGCTGCAGGGCCCCACAGCCGTACCTCCTCAGCAGCCTCTGTGTGTGCTTCCGGGGCTGCCCGATGTCAGGACCATAGAGCTTGGTGTGCCGGTAGAGGGTATAGTTACTGAGGAGGTGGCGCAAGTGAATAAAGTCTTGCCCCAGCTGGAAGCCGTCGATGTAGACACCAGATTTCTTCCTGAAGCTGTTGGGCTCTGGGGAAGACATGTGTGCATCAACGCCCTGCTCGAGTTTTGGGGCGCAAAATAGGGCGGCTTGTTCCATCGGGAGAGCACCAACCCGCTATGCCTGATCTGGCATGGTGCACGTGAGATGTTTGAAGGCAACAAGTACGCTCCTCTCCAGGACTCTGTCCCAAGTGACATCCTGCACCTTGAACAGCACCATTCACCTCATCTCAGAGCAAAATGATTTCAATTGGCTCATTCCTTGGGCCTTCTGTGCAATCTCTCCTCACAAATTAAGACCTTACTGTTTCCCAATAAAGCATCACCTTGCTTTTATGGGCTGTCATCCAAAACATCCAAAATTGCCAGCCCATACCCTATGGTGGTGCCTTTCAGGTGACTGCTGGCCTGGCTCACAAGCAGGCTTCACACTCACCATTCCCGAGCTCCCAGGAGATGTTGTACCTCCGCGAGGCGCAGTAGTCCAGCAGTGCCTGGGCGTTGGAGCTGTCCCACTGCAAGCCGTCTTTCCGCAACAGGGCATTGAGCCCAAAGATCAGGTGAAACCCTGAGCAGTTTGCAAAGCTGTAGAGAATGTCCAGGGTATTCCCTGCACAGAGGGAAGAGGGAGGATGTTTATATCAAGGTTAATGGTGTGTTAGTTGAGCTCCAGCCAAGGGACAGTCTTTACTGCCCCTATTTATTCAGCCTGGTGCTGCAGATGTGCCTAGCTCTCCCAGCTGGACAAAACAGCCCAGACCTTGGTACACACCATCCTGCAAGGTGCTGATATCCTCCCAAGTCCTGCAGCAGCAGGACACTATTAAATAGGAGGTGGCAGACAGGGTAAGAAGATTTCTTTGAATATTTTCTTCAAGGCCAGGTTGGACGGGGCTTTGAGCAACCTGGTCCCGTGGAAGGTGTCCCTGACCACAGCAGGGGGTTGGAACTGGATGAGCTTTAAGGTCCCTTCCAACCCAAACCATTCTATGATTGCTCTAAGTGGGCGAAACGTTTATTTTACAGTGGCTTCAGCTCCTAGCCGCCTATGACCCTTTTACCACAGGGCAGAGATTTGCAGCCCCCCGTTATAAACCCTAGCAGAAAAATCCATTGAGGTCTTACTTGTGATGGTGGTGTTTTTGTGCTTTTTCCAGTTGTGCTCTGCAAGAATCAGCTTCTCCTGGCTGGGCCACTGGGCCAGCAGCAGTCTCTCAACAGCAGCAAACGCAGGCCTCGAGCCACAAGCCTCTGTAGGGCAGAAGGAGGTAGACAGCAATTAAGACCTCATGTCCACAGCCAGAGGCCAGCATGCAAAGGGATGTATCCCTCAGGAGGAAGCTCAGTGGCTTGGTGCCAGGCTGAGAGCCAGTTGTGCACTTCAGTGACACGCAGCCCTACTTCCACAATGTTAACCACGTAGAAAGAGGTCTGGCTTGGTGCATAAATATATATTATAAATATATGGTGCATAAATATGTATGTAACGTATCTTTCCCAGTTTAGGGTGATGGAAATGGCAGAGTGGAGGAAGACCTTCTGGAGGCTGCTATTGTGGCATTGCTACATGATGAACTATTTTAGCTGGAGCATCAGCCGGAAACCCTTGTTCCAGTGAGCTGACAAAGCATGGGCTGCTGTGCCCAAGGAGGAGATAAGCCACCCCAGCTGGCAGTGGTATGGCAGGGCCCACCTTGCCGTGGGCAGATATGGTGCAATGCTTCTGAGCTGCCCAGTCTCGTGCAGGGCAGAGCACTGACTGCCCCGTATGGCTCTAACACCACCACCAGCAGGAGTCATAAGACACCAGTTCTTCAAAGCTCATGTCTTTTCTCAGCATGCAAATCAGGAACAAGCCATAACCAGAGAGGAAGGCATGAGCTGGAGTCACAGCTCATGATCTCAGAGAGGAGGCAGCCGCTCAGCAAAGTGGAACAGGGGTAAAAGTACCGCTTGACTTCAAAACTGAGTATCACCGTACAGTGATGTACCATTGTGCTGTCATGCAGGAATAGATAGGAAATTTTTCTCCTTAAACACCTCTAGAAGGGTTTATGTGCTTTTGCTAAGTTCAAAGAGTAAATGAACTTTAATGCAGTGGGAAACCTCATGTGCCAGGACCAAGCTTGAGCAGTTGGCCGCGTTCCTGAGGGTTTGCACTTGGCGCATTGAAGCAACAGGAGGGCAAGACTATTGCTCCCAGGCTAGCTCTGGCTTTGGCCAAGATAAGAGAAAACGGACACTCTGTTCTCATCAGGTTATTCCTTCTGTCCATGACTTGATTTTCACAATGAAACCACAGCTTTTGGGCTGGCCTTGACAGTGTCCCAGGCAGCGGGGGAGCTACCAAGGCTGGAGCACGGGGCAGCAAAGGGGGAGTCCCAGCAGAAGTCAGGGTGGACATGACATCCCCACACCCTTCCTGGCTTTCCCATGACTGACGCAGCTCCTCCCACAGACAGTGCTTAAGGTTCACAGACCTCCTTTCCACAGAGAACAATGCTGACTTTGTAGAGGACCCCCAGCACTGCTGCTGTGCCCTTGTGGCATCCCCAGCCTGCATCAAAGTCATCTCCTAAACCAAGGATGGTTTTAAATCTAACACATTGATGCCAGCTTTACCTTGCTGGGCCTGAAGTTCCCAGGTGATTCTTTCTTCCAATGTTGAATCCTTATTGGGATCAAAGATGAGAAAATCTGTCTCGGTGCCGCCAAACCTCAGGAAGCCTGGGGACAGGGCTGTCGCAAGGGCACGCAGTTTGGGATTGCTGAGGAAGGGAAACCAGGAAACAGAAAACCACTCTATTCATGCAGACTATGGCTTTGGGGTAGAGGCTAAACACGACAAGTGCTCAGAGGACATGCTGCAGTAAGTGACCTGGGGTTACCCCGTAGCGAGGAGCAGATGTGGAACATCTGGGGAACACGGTCACAGACAGGGAGTCAAATCTTGGGGCAAAGTAAGGCCATACTCCTAAAGAGGGGTTGGTTTTTTTTGTGGGAAGCATCCTTCTCCCCTAGATTTTTTGGTTTTGTTTATACCAGACTTAACATACCTGTCCCACAAGAAGGCGGACGGATAACTGACCATCACTATCAGTCCCTGTTTCCATCAAGGAGACCCAAAGAAATCATTTTGTACCCAAGAGAGATTAAAAGTCCATGCTGGGACACGTGTTAGCTTTAGCAAAGTAGGGTTGTAAAATACTCAACACATAGCACCAGTACCGGCCTTCGCAGGGAGAAACCACAAGGCATCAGAGGACACCGGGCACACCAGCACTATCTGCTCGGTGGTGACACACGGCAGATTAGAGACCACCAAGTACTTCCCGCTCCCCATGGCGGCAGGGCCGGCCACAAACCCAACCCCAAGGTGTTTGGTTGGGGTTGGAGACCCAAGTGAGCACTCTCCAATAAAGCTGGAATCACCTTTCTCCCCACTTTGATGAGGGGGGAAGATGAAAGAGGTGGGAGAAGGGAGATCAGGACTGGAAATATACTGTAGGGTTGAAAAATGGAATCAGACAGATGAAAAGGAAAGAATTAAGATTGGCCCCCCAAAAGGTACAGTCTAAAGGGACAGAGTACAAAAAAATTAGAGCAAAAGCAGGGAAGAAAAGACAGGAGAGGTCAGAGCCAAAAGAACCAGCAGGGAACAATCATCACTTGGCAGTTTCAGCATTGCCCAAGGGGACAAGAGGCTTCATTTTTAGGATCTCCTGATTCAGCTTTGATGGTGACAGATCTTCAGCATTTATTTATATTGCCAGTGCCCCGGCAACTGTCTGCAAAGCCGGGCGGCAGGGCTAGCAGCCCTGCCACTTGTAACCCCTCTGCTCGGCGGCTTCCTTCTCTTTTCCTGCTCGCAAAGCGGCTCCTCTCCCTCGTTCATCCCCATGCTGCTTCCAGCGACTATCACCAGAGCTGTGCCTTCCACCCGCTCATTCCCCGAGCACCCACGGCAAGGACCTCCTTGCTGCTGCCCCGGGAGGGCGAAAGCAGGGCATCCTGAAGCAGGGGGGATGCAGCAGCCGGCCCCAGCTCCAGCGACGGGGTCTCCCCCTTCCCCCCCGCTCCCCTCTCCACAGCAGCAGCGCCTTTGCCTACTCTCCCCGGGGATGCCCGGGCTCTCTTCCCCGTGTTTGCGGAGCTCTCCGCCTGCCCTGGACCTCCCTCCTGGGGGACCCCTCTGCTGCTCCCCAACCCGGGTTCCCATCTCCTTTGCCCAGAAAGGGCGGGAGGTGGCTCACCTGAGCAGAGCGACATAGCGCGGGTCGCGGGCCAGGCTGGCGTCCAGGGTGAGGGAGAGGAAAGCGGGGCTCACCTCGCCGCGGGGGGTGCCCCGCAGCCCCAGCCACAGCACCGCCGCCTGCCCCGCCGAGAGCAGCGGCGGCAGCAGCAGCAGCAGCAGCATCCTCCGCTCCCGGCCGCCGCTCCCGGCCGGTGCCACCCCCAAGGAGGGCGGGCCTGTGCCGGGGTGCGCGTACTGGGTGGGCGCGCACCCTCCGCTCCCCGCCGGGACGAAGACACGGACGGAGGCAGCGTGAGCAGTGAGCGCCGGGGCCCGCCTCACCCTCTGAAAAGGGCTCCGGGGTGCAATAGCATCCTGGAAGCGCAGACCCGCTGCCGCGCGGTGTATCAAAGCAGCGCCACGGCACCTGAAGCGCAGGGTCACTCTGCCAACACCTTCAGCCATTACAAAACAAACCGGGGATTCAAGCTGGTTCTTTGCCTGCTTTGTCCTTGCGAGCATTGCAGCACGACCAAACTGCTTCTGCAGCTTTCTGCCTCGCCTGTGCAACCATGGGCAGCTGCGTGCAAAAACAGCAGGGTGGAAAATCACTGCACGCTGAATATTGCTCCTGCTATCGCCGAGAGGTGAGATGTCAGCCTGACATCCCAGCCGTGGGCCTGTGCTGCGGGTTACGAGTCACAGCAGCACACAGCAAGCCTGCGACAAGTAACACAGGGCAACCCTGATGCTTCAGACTGAAGCTCACCTTCGCCCCTTCCCGCTGCAGCACTGTTGCAATAAGGGTATTTCTTAATTACAGCCAACATGCAACATGGAATTGCTGTTACACCAAAAAAAAAAAAAAAACAACCCCAAGACTCGGGACCGCTTTGGATCTACATCCCAGGGATTCCCTGCAGAGTCCATCCCATGCTAAAACTCTTCCCCTTTGCGCTTGGCAGGGAGCCCTGCAGGGAAACAAGCTTCTGCAGATTAAGGACGCATGCTGTTGAATCATTGGCAGAATCTTTGGAAGTGTTTATCCCTGGCAGTGTTAAGTGCCAGGGTGGACAGGGCTTTGAGCAACCTGGTCTAGTGTAAGGTGACCCTGCCCATGGCATTTTTAAGCTCCCTTGCAACCCAAACCATTCTATGAGTCTACGAAGCAATTACACTTAACACTATTACACTTCCCGATCTGCATCAGTTCATCCTGAAGCATAAATGTTTCTCATCAAGTTTGTTTTGAAAACAGGCACCTGCTGGAACACACTGCAAATTGTCCAGTCCTTATCTGTTACTTTATTCGGGCACAGTGCTTCCCAACACTCACTGAAGTTGGCGTATTAATCAGCGTGGCTCAAGTGCCCTCTTCCCTGGCCCTTCCTGTTCCTGCTTGCTCTACATTTTTGTACGATTAGGTACCTTGCCACCAGAACAAGAAGAACTAGACCAAATGAACTCTGCTCTTGATAAACACAGCCACGGCTCTGCCAGAAAGGAAACACCAGTGACACTCCTGACTGTCTCAGTATCTTAGCAAGCATAATGCTTCCTATTCCGGGGTACACTACCAATTATATGCCTACACCCACAGGAAGGGCTGGGGTGACAGTCTGCCAGAGGAATAATTCGTCTATCAGCAGATAGCTGGAGCACCACACTAACTACCCATGAGTGAACCAAGGATTCAAGAATGCAGCTCAGCACGTGGCAAATCACTGCTGCAAACCAGGATAAGGTCATTACTGCAGGTACAGAAAATGTTAACAGCTGTCAGGCAAGAGGCAGCTTGTGCACAATTCATTTGTGCTCTAATTCACTACTTTTCCCCTTTATGTGCTTCCTTGAAGAGAAGCGCTTAGAATCACTTGCCCCTGTACCATATTTCTCATGGCAGAGGCACAAGGTATGCATTTCAAATAATCAGCACTACCTTCTGTATTCAATTACTGTGTGCACATGTGTGTACAAAAGGTGTAGCACGTGCTACGCTTTTAGCAGCCCACAAAGCCTTTGTATCTGAAACATAATGCCTTCCACCAGTAATACATGAAGAACTACAGGTACTAAATGGGAACTGGTAGCTTTTGCCTGGGCATTTTCCACGTTGTATTATACCCATTCTTAAATATGGCAAAGCAGGGGAGAAAAATACGGAACTATTTGGACTCTCATGGAAATTAGGGCAGAATCTGTGAGCTACAAAGGGAGGTGTAAGAACTGGGACTAGGGTTAAACCTACTTGCATGTTGTTAAGAAGCCAGCTCTGTACCGGCACCCCATCAGAAGGCCTAGCCTCTGGCCTTGTGGTATTCAAATGCTGTGGTCACAGAGTTCCTATCAGGCAGTTGTGCCTCTCGCACACCAGCAATGTCGTTAACAGACACATTGTGCTGACTAGGTTTTCACAACTAGGAAGAGCTAAAAATAAGGAATTTCAACTGTTAGCAGCAGCATGTTATTGTTAATAGCAACCCTGCCGCTGTTCCTAGGGAAGAACCAAGAACTGATGTGTCTATCTATACAGATATATACCTACTTTGGTGCTTTACCTGTGCATATTAAGGGAATTAGAAGAGAACTGTCCATATAAAAGGCAAACAATTCTTGTGACATAGCAGCGTTTGGGCAGGTGAACAGAGGTGACCCATGTCAGAGTAGTAGCGCTCAATCTGTATTTCTGTGTGAGAAGCCTCAGGAAGATGAAATTAAGACTAAGCTGATGCCAAGAAAGCCTGAAAACTGTAAAAACACAGAGATGTGGGTATCAAGGTGTTTTTGTAAGCTATCCTTACTCCCTGCCCCCAAATCCCCAGCCAGACCTGGTCCTGACAGTGCTCTCTGGACTCCCAGCTGCTTTTATTTCTGAACCCAACTGGTTATGACTCTCAGCACACACTGTTTCTTCGGAGATGAAAATGACACTTTGGGTCTAGGTTTTAGGAGTTGCCTTTGAAGCGCACATAGCTTTATAGATATTCCTAGAAGGCTTTGTTACCACTGGGCCTGCAGCTGAGAAATTCAGGTACTGGGGGAGCTGCTGAGCCCCAGCAAACAAAAGAGAGCACCACAAAATCACTCCACCTCCCTTCTAATCAAAACAAAACTTTTAAGTGGTAATATCTGACTCTCAGTACAACCAATACTCAGTGCTGGACCACCATGCTGAAAGAGATCAAATGAAGCTCTAAAAGGAAGAACAAAGTGAGAGCTGCCTAGTCCTGCCTAGCTCACTGGAAGCAGCTTTCCAGAATATAGGAATACAATAGGTCTTTTCACACAATGAAAGTGAACAGCAAAACGTTAACCTAAGCCTGACCCTTTTACCAGGCCTTCCAGAGACAGTTTTCAGGAAGTTGTTACATTTCAGGCATTCCTGAAAATACAGAATTACGGACCCAGGGGAAGGAAGGGAAGGGAATCACACAAACTCAAGAACTAGTCTGTGCAGGCACGTTGGGAAGTAAATAGGCGCAAACACTAAGAAATATGCTCCAAAGTTTTTGGTCAGAACACTTGGTCTGTACTAGGTGCAACCTGAAGAAACTTAAACCCATTATAGTTCCAATCCAAGTTACTGTGTGTTCTAAAGAAATAAGCATGAACATCTTACAGAGCATATTTTTAAGACCTACCTTTGCTTTAAAGCATTTATCATTTCACATAGATAAGCCAATAATTGTTGTTCCTTTCCCTTTAACTCAGGCTTTAAATATCCCATTGAAGCAAGAAATATTTGCCCTCCAAAATATTCTGATTCCATCCTTAGCACATGCTTTCCTATAGTACAACCACCTGTAGCAGACATTCACCAAACCCAACATATACTCATTCTGACACCTGCACATGATACAGCATTGTATGAACCCAGGACTGTACTTGACACTGCAGCATATCAATATCATACAGCAGCACAAAAATACTGACTAGCATCTGTTACATACGTTTCTCCCCTCTCCAAGGGGAAAAGCCCAGGTAACAGAGCTTTCTGATTTCAGAAAAACAAGGCAAGCTACATATAGCAAAGTTTTAGTGCAGATCACTGCAGTTTCACCTCTAATGTTATTAAAGGTCACAGAGAAAGCCTTGGAGGAGTTGCACTCATCCATGCGGCAAAGCACAGCCTGTAAAACAGCAGCAGAGACAACAAATGTCACCCTCCTTTCCAGACCAGCTTCACATGGACCTAAAACCACCTGCTTGTTTCAAACCAGCTTTTATTACACCATTTCCAGAGAATACTTGACTTCATTCCTAAACACGCATCTCACCAAAACCTAGTCTTGCAACAGTGCTGGTAGTTAGTGATGTCCAAGTGTGAGGATAGGCAGCCTGCAACCCAACAATGGACAGCTGCAGAAACAATTTTTCCTCCTGTTCCCCTCTACAACATAACAATAAACCAACACATTTTAAAATTAGCATAAAAGTACGAATATCATGGGAAGTATTGTGACACTCCTGTAGTTAATGTAGCAATTAATGAACTATTTACACAAGTTACTTTAATAACTCAGTACTCAAAGTAAATAATTTTAGAGTAATTTGCTGTGGGCTTCCCCTCACCCCCCAAATCCATGCAAGTGTTTCAATCTTTGGAGAAACACCATCGAGCACCAATAAATCTTTAGAGCAACTGGCTGGGCTTTACAGGCATCACTGAAATTTTCCTACGTGAATCAACTGCTTAGATATGTACTCACACTGGAGAGGGCATCATCTGTCTTTTGAAGATAATGCAAATAAACCAACAGATCTCATTATTTATCACGTGGTCAAAAACACATATCACAATTACAAAGGGCAGGCCTAGGTAACCTCAAGTCATGGCAAATACTGCTTCTGTGTTTAAGGGCAAATAATACCTTGCTGTTAGAGCCAGCTGAACACGTTCTCATGTTTCCAAAACCATTTCTGCCTCAGGCACTTCAATATCAGCACCAGGATTCCCCTGCAGGCACTGAATCTAGCAATGGAAATAAATCACGCTGCCTCTGAAAAGTGCTGGTTTTAAATTCTTGACCTGGTTTAACAATGAATGCATTCAAGTATCTCACTTATCCAAACTTTGTAAGCCTCTATAAAGTATCAAAATTATGGTCTTCGAGGCATGTTTCTGCTAAAGAAGGCTTATAAAAATCTATTCTAATGCTACTTATGATTTCTGTAATGCAACAACAAAATGAGCAGTAAAATACAACAAACCATAAATTGAATAAAGAAAGACAGTTGAACTAAGGTTTATCTTACTTTTCCTTTACTGAGAAGGGACCCTCAAATTTACACAGAAATGCCATATTTAATTGTGCCAGCATGCTGGCTACCATGATTTAACTCAGCAGTCGATCACAGCTTTCTGGTTATTCTTAACATGCAGTTCTCTAGCATTGTGATGTACTACAGAGCAGCTTTGAAAAGGAATTCCCTGTATCACAACTGAGGAAGTTTCAAACATCTCCAAAATTAGTTTCACAAAGCCTAGCTTTATGCTAGAGCAAATCTGGTTCAGATACCTTCTAAAATTCTCACTAATGTGACCAATACATGCCTATGGAGCCTCAGAACTTGATATGGCTTCTCAAAAATCAGTTTTTCAAGCCGTTGTCTTTATTAGTTTCCACATTTAGGCATGAAATTAAAAAGTATTAAAAAAAACCCATTAGCTTTGTTTGGAAAACTGCTACAGAAACATTCTGAAAATTCTCTCTTGGGAACTGCCAGAGACTGAATGTGAATTTGATATTCGCATCTTTTAACATGGCTTAAACTAGGCATCATTTACAATTCCTTACGCAAATCTGGGACCACTTTGTCACGAGTTGCAACTCACTCTCTCCTTCCATTAGGTTACACCTAGAGTACAGGGATTCCTGCAAATAGCAATTTTGGATCAGCTCATTCAAACATGTGTCCTAAAGGGAATATCCAACATACACACATCATTTAAGTCAGCTATGAACTCAGTCTCTAGGCAGAAGTACACACCAGGCAATTAGTCCAGCCTCCAAAGCACTCCAAGGGCTATTTCTAAAAACAGGAATGAATTAAGAGCGTATCTTTTGATTCTAGCCTGTTGCTCAAGAGGCTCAACCAAAACCTCCAAATGAAGTCAACTTTCCAAGAAACATTCTGAACTCACACTAAAATGAGGCATACAAAAGATATAAATATTTATTATAAATACAGCAGCTTCACATAGCAAAGTTAAAAAATTTTAAAATATCCCAATTTCTGCATCCATGATTTTTCTTTGTGGTCAGTAGGTCTCTGGGATATCTGTAGGTACCTTTAAGAGTTCTTCAACTTCTCCTTGTAAAGCCTCAGCTTTTTCACTCAACAGCATCTATAATGGGAAAAAATAAAATGAACACAACCCCCCCCCCGAAAAAAATGAATATAAGCATTAGCTTAGGTTAAAACACCAATGCTTCTTTCCAAACTTGCATATGGTTTGTAAAAAACTTCTATTGCTGCTGCTCACAGGACTACAGTACCTTTGCCTCAAAGGACTAACATTTTCACAAGTACTACTACTTTTCAGTGTATACCCATATGAAAGACTAACACAAAAAAAAAATCATACTGTACACAGCTGGTTTTTGCAGTTCTGCCATCACTTACTATGCAAAATATAACAGAGTAAGAACAGTTTTGTCTAGAACTGTTAGCAGGAGCATTTACAACAGACATTTGTTTTCCACATAGGAAAAAACATCTGTAAGTAGTGCCTGCCAAGTTACCAAGTTCTTGCTTTATATAAAATTTCTTACTACAGCATTTTACATCAGACATATAGGGACCCCTGATATTAGTAACTATTTAAGCCAGTACCCTGAGCTGTTTGTTACTGGCAGCTGGCGTATAACAGCTCCCCAGTAGCATGTATAGCATAACACATACAAGTATTCTTAACTTCCCACTTACAGAAAACTCCATCAGTTTAATATCTAAGCATGAGAATAACTAAATTGCTGATTTGGCACTGATGAGGAATCTGCATACATCCTTTTTTGGCACATACAGCAACAGAAAAGCAGTGAGGAGCCTGCAACTAACTATAAATAACCATGACCTAAAATTACTTTTACTCCATGAGAATATATAAACCAAGACTTTGTTATTGACTCCAGATTTTTCACACCACCCACCCATTCATTTACTCTAGACATTCCCTTACTTTACCAAAAGCCTGAAGGTCAGCAACTGCTCTATTTGTTACTCTTAACCATCTTAGATAAATTATATTGTCAAGAAAATATTTCAATATTCTTAATACATATTCTTATTTGGTTCACAAATATCCACTAATGCCTTTATTTGTAATTTGAATCCTTCACTTTTAATCTCATTCAAACACCCACTTTTGACGTACTGAAGTTCTGAGGCAGGTTTTTATAGCTTTGTTTCTAACTTACCTTTGCAGATGAAACGATTTGTTTGGCTTGACGTCGTGACAAGTGCTCAATCATCTTGACCAGAGTTTCTGGATCTGCATTAGCCAAGTGTGCTAAAGTTTTGTACCCTGCATTATAAAGCTGTTTTGCTCGTGCCTGCAAGTCCAAAGTTGTGTTAGCTTATTAGAATTGGCACTTAATGGTAATTCTCAGTGCCTATCTTTGTGCCAACCTAAAACATGTCATCTCTGTTTATTAATCCAATTCCAATTTATTTTTCTAAGAACATGAATAATCCCTGGGAATCATACCTCCCCAAAATACGTCTTTACTGCTGAGATTTATCTCCCCATACAATCTCATCCAGCTCTTAAGAACCCACTTGTCCCCATTTTCTCTGAGCCTAGATGATACTGACTCTACCATCCTCTTTTTGTTATGTTCTCTGCATTCACTACCACTGACAGGAATGATTGTCACATTATTTTATTGTCCAAGTGAAAGATTTTGTCCATATTCTTTTCCCCCACAGAATTTTCCCATAACAGAGCTTTCAGAGAATTCCAGAAGACTATACTTCCCTGTTTCAAGCTTATAATTTCTCTTTAACAGTACCTTTTTTATTTCTCTAGCTTCATGTGATGTCTATGAGCTGACACATACCAGAGAGATACATATCACAGAAGAGATTGTCTAGAACTTGATTACCACGAGTATAAGGGTTTGTGCATTATCTGCTTCTCCTGACTTGGTTTGATCCTGCTGCTATGTAAGGTAGCCATGCAGTATTTGCTTAACAGAGGGCCCCAGGGCAAACATTTCCTTTGCAAAACAAGTACTGCTAGAACTTCACAAAGTTTAAATTAAATGCATTTCTACACTAGTAGTGGGGTAATTTGCATACCAAGGCTTTCATATATCCTGAGTTATGAAATAATACCCATTTGATGAGCAAGTATTGCACCTCCACACATTTGGTCAATTACCTTTCGTTTTTTCCCTCCTCTTGCCTCTTTTGAGGACAAGAAGGAATAGAAAGACATTTATTTGATTGCATATGTGTTTCTTTAGCATCTAACAGGTAACAGCTTACAATACGTTATCTTCCTCCAGGGTAACTGAGGACTATGCATGTTTAATGACACCTGGTTCACATCAATGATCTCACCAAAAATAACCCACTAATAGCCAGCAAATATTTTCTGTGCTCTATTTGGCTGCTATATGTGTGGTATGACTGATGACACAGATTCCTTCCCCAATAATGACTTAAACCGCTTGAAAAGGTTTTAGATTGCTCTTTGAAAACTGTACAAGTAAGCATGCAGAAAATAACTCTCTCTTTTATTACAGTAACCTCAAGATTGATTTTATCATTTCCTCCACAGAAATCTAAGCAAATTATGTCTGTTCAAGATGACAATTTAATCTGCTACAAATATCAGCAGTGGCACAATCTTAACTCCAGTGCAGAAATACCTTAATTATAGCAGTAAGTTTCAAGAGTCACCTTTAAAATAAAATTTTCGTAGAATCATTCTGTTGAGGCTGGTTTAACCCTTACACGGAAATGCTCCCCTATGGAGGGAGTGATCAAAAAGACTACTTGCCTCCTGCATCTAATTCAGAAAATCCAATTACAAAAGACACCATTAAGCTCTGAGTCTTCATTGTTTTGCTCCTTGGAATAAAGCCTTACTGCCACCCAATTCAATGGTTGCTGACAAACTGATTCTACGATGGGTTGCACAAGCTAGCTAGCTAATTTTGCAAAGGAGTCCCGTAATTACTTATAACCTTGCCCTGAAGCCCCAAAAGATTTTCTACTTTAATTTAATCTACTTCGATTCAGAGACCTGAGTAAGCTTCTTGCTTAGAACATATGCAACGCTGCAAGTGATTGTAAAAGCCTAAGTTCCCAACAGCACTTCACATATTTCTGTGAGGATATTCTAATGTAACTAAATATGTAAATTATTGTTCCTCTTTACTCAAGAATCCTTTACCACAAGAAACCTGGACTCTGTTTTCCAACTGAGGATACAGCTAGATTATTGTTCACATACAGGATTTTTCACTGTTGCTGTGGTAGCAGCCAGAAGAAAAACATCCTTGGCTCCAGCTCACGTTTCCTCAACTGACCACTTTCCCCCCAGCCTCCAGGACTGGTGTGGGATATGTGCACTATGCCAAATTCTCAATAAAAAACTAGCTTGGTCTTCCAGATAAGGCACAGTAACATATAGCATATTAGATTATATCAGAAAAATCTCACAAAGCCAGGTTTACTAACCTCTAGAACACCTGCTACCTCCATCAGAGGGATGAGTTCTGTCTTAACACAGTATGTCAGCTGCTTGGTAAGTTCTGTCAGCAAAGCTTTATAAACCCAGAATTCTTCCAATTCCTGCAGAGATAAATAGAATTAAAAATCAAATCCTAAGTTCTGTATTGGGGGTATGACTAATAGGAGCTCTGCTATGGCAACAAGCATATATTTGGCTTTTAGACAGGGGAAGCATTGCTATTTCTAGTTATTCTCTCAGAGTTGCAGAGTTGTATTCAGCACTCTCCAGCTGAACATCCCAAAGCTGTTTTCCTGAGATGACGTTCAACAACCAGATGGCCTTATTTCCAAGAGAAAGGTAAAATTGTCAATGCATTGTATACTTTGTATATTTTCTCTGGGCATAAAGCTTACTTTTAATATAAGAAACATCACTGTACAACCATGTTTTTATTAATTGGAAAAATAACTTTGAACAGAAAAGGTGAAATACAACACCTGCATTCAGTTCCAATATAAGTGAACAAAACTCCAGATTTGGCAAACCCCAAAGAATTGATTGGAATTCATTAACACAATACCTCACAGAAGCGTAGAACACAGGAGGCGAATGAGGCAGCAGAATTAAGGAGATTTTGCACATATCCCCGGGACATATTAAATTTCTCCGAAACACTCCATATATTGGTCTCTTTCAGTAGGGCATAGAGGACAAATGACAGGTACAGCCTATTTACCACAGCACTGTCCACATTCTAGGAATAAAGCAAGTCAGAATTCAGAGCCAGTATCTTATTCAAGTCACTTTGGTAGCGCTACAGGGAAGTTCTTTTCACCTCTACTCCTTCGCATCTTTAAAACGTGACTATATTACACCCAATGACATTAAATAACACAAAGAAAACCAAACAATGAGGTTAAAATAAACTTAAGTACAACAGCAATAAAGAACACTAGCAGACAAATAATCTAAAATTTGTAAATAACCAAATGAAATGACTGAACTATGATCTTAAGTATGAGAAACCTCCAGCCTACCTTTCTGATGGCTTGGCCAGAAGCCTTTTTTGTAATAAAGCTTTCAGGTACTCCCACAATATCTGCTACTTTTTGCTCTGCTCCACTTAGCTGGTTGAACTAAAATAAGATTATATAAAGAATTTTCAGATATTTAATTCTCTTAATATTATAGAAAACATAAGTTTACTACTTGAAGTGAAATAATGTTTTGTAATATCTATATATAGTACTTGAGTCACTAGACTAGTAGGGTCACTCAAGTCAGATCTGCAATTTCTTTGCCTACTTGTTTGAATTCTGTAACTGTCAATCTCTGAATGCTACATTTTAACAAAATTAAATAGGTGTTAGTGCTACCCTTAATATACAACACTTTACAATAAAAAAAGGATTTGAATTATGGTTGGATCTTACAGAGTGTGCAAGACTAGGTTAAGGGAAGTGCTAGTAGGCTGACATAGGCTAAGTAGTCTGTAGGAAGGTATTGGTCACAGTGTAACAGTTACAGTCATGGCTGGAGTTAAGCATTAGACTCATGTCAAGGATCAAGACTTAACATTCTGTAGTGGATTTTGCTCCCAAAACTACAGATTGAGTGAGCATCAGAAGGTAAATATGGCTTTTGATACATTTAACAGTGGATTTCTTGCAGCCTACCATGATGTGTTTACATATAACTAGTCTACAGGAAAACACTGATTTAGGATTAACCAGACCCCAGTGACGGCAAGGCTAGGCCCAAGCTCAGAGTCAGGATTTGGAGTACTGGCAACTCAAAAGATGTGTTTCTGCCACTGTTTCCCCCAAACAGGATCAAGTATTACAGATGCAGAAGAGAACTTAGGTTTTTATGCAATAAAAGACAGCACTTCTGTCCTGAGTGAAAATAAAGTAGCATATCTTGACTTTTCATCAAATTGCTACCCCACTATCTGTATTTCCTACATGTATAAACATACTTAAAATTTAATAATCAGTATTACTACATGCCCCGATGCATGTTTGCTAGTAAATTCTCACCTGTCTCAAGTATATCATCCAATCTGGACTACAGTTAGAAGTTGTATCATACGGAGTTGTCAGATACAGAAGATGAAGATTGCTCTCAAGAATCAGCCCTTCCAAACCTTTCTTCAGTTCTCTATAAAGAAGATTGCAGTATGCCAAGTCTATAGACCCTATAAGAAGCACACAATGCACTGCAACTTTAAACAGGCATACACAGTTAATGTAATAGACTTTAACACAGAATCAACATTTCCTTTATCTTCCACAACAGCTTGTTATGCCATCTGAATTGAAGATGGACAGTTGTAACCTGAGTAACTGCTCTAACCTGAGCAGTGAAACAATAACTGATGAAAGATAGTCATCTATTTCCATCTATGTCCGTTCATGGTGTGGTTGTGGAGTGTTTGTGAATTGCCTTGGCTTTAAAGAAATCCTGGAACAAATCTTGTAGATTGAAGGAATCTGTTTCAGAGACTCGCTTTATTTCAATGGCATTCCATACCCTGTATCTTTATGCTATGACAGGAAAACAGAACTCCCTGATATACTCACTTCTTTATTACAATTGGTCTGCATGCCCTATGTTTCCTTTCCCTCCTAAGCTTCCTTCTAGGTCAAGAAATCCCCTTGTTCACAATAACTGTTCATAACAATGACTTATAAGATGAAGTTGTGAGGCATTTTGAGTACAACCACTAAATCAAATCTTTAAATCACTTTTTGGGGGTAGAGGTTCTGGTTTTACTCCTACTGTGATCAATGCTATTACACTTCATTCCCATCATGTTCAGCCCAGCACATTATTTAGCAACCAAATTTGTCTCTCTACAACTTATTTTTCATTACAGTTTCAGACTGAAGATGAGAAAACATACAAAACTGAAAAAAGGTTGAGATGAAAGGGGTTGTTAAAATAAAGATTATAATAAGAACAGAAAAAAAGTCTTACCTTTATATGTAGCTTTACCCAGCGGTGTGATTGTTAGTGTACATTTGGAACTGTTATCCTTCTCAGATATTCTTCCTTTTAGAAGTCCTTTTTCTATTAGTTTTTCTAGCCCATCTTTAATTAGCTCCGAGATGCTCCTCTCTTTAGACAGCAGCTGCTTCTGAACACTCAGCAATGTACTGCACATAAAATTGTTGACCTCTTCATAGGTAACTGCTATCTGCATCAGTTTTGCAAGAGATCAGAATGTTAAAAGGTCTCATTTTACACATTCTGTAAGCTATATGAAAAAAATTGTCTACAGAAACAGTTGGATATCCTGTTAATGTGTTTCTACAGAAATACATGGGAACAAATAAAATGATAGATAACTTATGATGGATCTGATGGATTGCTCTCCATCTGTTCTATTATTCTAGCTACTGCAATCATGTCAATCTGTTTCTAGTTTGAATCAAGCATCAGAAATGGAAATGTTATTAATACTATAACGTATGATAAGGTAGCTTTGTTTTTTACACACAAAGAAATTATCAATTAATTACATAACATGACATCTGAGTTAAATAAAGACTAATCAAATCTTTGTTCTTTTTATCCGACTAGAAGCTGTTCTGAGCTTGTAAATATTGGCTTACAAGATCTACTTTTCCCTATAGAATCAACAGATGAGATTTTCTTTGTATTCCCAAGCACGTAAGTTACTCACACAGAAGAGTTAAATGATACCTTCAGTCCAACCAAAGATAACAACAGAGTCTGCATTCCCTTGGTCAACTCCAGCAGAAGATTGCTGTAACAATTCTCCAAAGGACTGTTAATTAGATCTTGAACCTAAAAAGAGCAAGAAATATAGTCGTTCAGAGAAAAGATTTAGGCACTAGTTTCACACATTTAAAAATATTGATATGCATGATTCGGCTTTAAAGAAAATAAGTATAGGCATCTAAAAGTTTACAGTTCATATCTGAAAACAAACCACATAAAGGCAGGTTACATGTATTATTACGTAAGTCAAATACCTACAGCATTAAGAAGTGAACAGAAATTGAGCTAGGCATTTCAGCTCCTCCTGTTTATCCCACCAGCTTAATCCAACAATTATCAATAGCTTTATAAAAATTACCAAGTGTTTGTCTTTCTCCTGCACTATGAGAATACTTTCTCCAGCACTGTCAATACCAGCTCGACCAGCTCTGCCAATCATTTGTTTATACTGGCTCTTCTTCAGGAAGTCATTAGCAACATAAGGAGCTCTGAGAATAACCCTGTGAAGAAGTCTTCAGTCAGTTATGCTTTATATTAGAATTACTAAGTAGCAATAAAATTTTAAATACATTCTTTATATATGCCCCTTGCTTAGTAAATAATTAAAACCAAATGCATCTGTTTGAACAGAAAACATTTAGCAATTTAAGGTTTACTGAATGACAAGCCATGTTTATTATGTTTTGCAGAACCTTTACAACTAGTCTTTACCTCTACTCAGAGGCCTGAGTTTAAGATGAAAACCACTGAGATATAAAATAAACCCTACACAAGACATAAGCTACACTGATCATACATCAGTTATGCTAACAAGACAATACTTGTCTGTATTATTTTTCTGCCTTCCCTCAAATGTGTCATTCCAACATACATGCACACAAAAATGAATTCTTAATAAACAGTCTTTGGTCAGAATATAGCAGCCATGTCTTCAGCACTTGTGTAAGAAAAGATTACATATGTTTAAGAAATTATTACATACGTTTCGTGTTAAAACATGTTCAAACTGTATTTCCTTAGAAAAATGTCATGATTTAAACACTGTTCGTAGGACAATTTCTAAAGAAACCACCATGAATTCCTTACTCTTCTGGATAACACTATAAAATACTGAAGCATATCCTCAATTTCTTCACATTTTCTTAACTCATTTATGTAAGTGCCCTTCAGCTATGCATTCTGAGGGACTTGATACTGATTCACATTTTCCTGTGTAAAAGCTTTGCAGTCTTGTGTCCCGAATTGAACACTAAATCCCCTATGCATCTAACTTGTTAGTAAAGCAGAACACACTTTAAATAGCATCAGTATTTCCAACTTCCTAAAGAAATCTTTTTACAAAGCAAGAAAAATCAATGCAACAACGAAACACGTTTCAGTTACTAACCTTCTGGCTGGCAGGTTGACTCCAGCAGCTAAAGTAGCTGTGCAAGCAAGCAGACACAGGACACCTGCAGAATATGCTTCCTCTATACTTTTTCTTTCATCATTTGTAAGGCCACTATGATGATAGGCAATACCGAACGGAATTGTTTGCTTCAGAACAGGACAGACACTTCCATTCCCAATATACTTTAGGTTCTTGATGAGATCTTGTTTCTCTTTCTCCCTGTGAGCTCTAAATTCTCTTGCAGGAGGAAAAGCATTTATTTAGACTTATCTATTTTTTCAGATCATTAACTACTTAGAAAATAAAACCAGAAAATAAAAATCAAGAGGAATGCTTAGTGCCTATTTCTGTTCATTATCCATTCCTCTAACATCTATGTCAGAGAAATAGTTATTCTCAGTAATTATGAAATAGCAATACACAGGAGAGCAATTAAGCTGCAACAGAACTCTTCCTGTTTGTAAGCACAGGTACAGAAGGGGTTAAATTCTGACTGGATGTGAGTATCAAGTGCACTGAAGAAAGGAAACAGGGAATAGGAATAGGAACACTATCAGCTTGTAGTGAATGTTATAGAAACATCAAAATGGTTTCAGTTTTAATAGTGAGGGAGAGTTATTATTTATTTGAATATAATTTGTTCCTACATAAAATTTAACTCAGCTAGACCATTATGAGTTGATCAAATCACAATTAAATGATACCATATGTGCGTCTTATTTTCGTTATTAACAAAGCCTGGTTTAGAATTTACAACTTATATTCACAAAGTATGGAACAGAGATACCCAATTGACTACATACATTACCAAATACCAGGCTATAGAGAAAATGTTTGGTTTTCTAAGCCTGCAGAAAACAGTGCCAAAGGGGCACAAGGTTAGATTAGTGTAGTATGCTTTTCCTTTTTCCTTTATTTGTTCTCTAATAACCATTTTATTAACTATTTTTCTTTTTCAGATAAGGGGTTTTGCTTGTTAAAACATTTGTTTAATAAGCCTTGCACAGTCTGCTATCATAGTTGCACATAGCAACTTTACATGATTCCATATTCAAAATATTCACTTCTGATTACCAGGGAAAGTCATTTGCAAACTAGTGAAGTTATACCCTGACCATTTATTCCATATATTATTTAAAAAATCATGAGAGATACTTACTTCGTGAGGTACTTGCACACCATTGAAGCCACATTTTCACAGTTCTTTTTGGTGGGACAAAAGATTAGGCAGGAATATTTAGGAATAACTTCAGTAACCAGTGCGATAATGTGGTCAGGATCTGCTTTCTCCAGATTACCAGAATACTATCAAAAATGGATATTGACAAACATTTGAACTTAGAAATTAAGTGATAAACTAAGCATTCAATACTTGCTCTTAACCTTTGCTAGAAAACCATATTTGCATTAACACGACATAAATGCAAGGAATTGTGGGATAAGTTCTCCCAATCCTCACTTGAAATAGTTTATTAACACATCTATCTTGAACTGAAGAATACATGGAAGTAAGAATCAAACACTTTGCTTTTTCCCCTCAAAACTTCAAATTCTTCTTAGCAACACCACAGTGATGTTACCTGTGCTATTACTGGCAGTGTACTATAACACGCATTTTTCTTTTTAAAGGTTGAAATTAATTCCTACAAGGCAATAATGAAAAAAAAAAAAAAAAACAACCAAAAACCCCCCCAAAGATGTCTTCTTTTAGTATCATCTAAGATCAAGTCCAAAAGATCAACTGGTGAGAAAATCTATCCAAAACCATAAAGCACTAGGTAGATGGAACACTCAAACCCATTCCCCTTCATATATCAAAATACTGAAGAAACCTCTACCTTAAAGAGAAGCAAAGAATCACAGAATAGTTAGGGTTGGAAAGGACCTTAAGATCATCTACTTCCAACCCCCCTGCCATGGGCAGGGACACCTCACACTAAACCATGCCACCCAAGGCTCTGTCCAACCGAGCCTTGAACACCTGCCAGCTGATGGAGCATTCACAACTTCCCTGGGCAATCCATTCCAGTGCCTCACCACCCTCACAGGAAAGAATTTCCTCCTTATGTCCAATCTAAACTTCCCCTGTTGAAGTTGGAACCCATTACCCCTTGTCCTATCACTACAGTCCCTCATGAAGAGTCCCTCCCCAGCATCCCTATAGGCCTCTTCAGATACTGGAAGGCTGCTAGGAGGTCTCCACACAGCCTTCTCTTCTCCAGGCTGAACAGCCCCAACTTTCTCATCCTATCTTCATACGGGAGGTGCTCCAGTCCTCTGATCATCCTCATGGCACTCCTCTGGACTTGTTCCAACAGTTCCATGTCTTTTTTATGTTGAGGACACCAGAACTGCACATAATACTCCAAGTGAGGAAGTGAGAATCAAGTATTCAGTATTTTAAAGGAATTTTTTCTCCACAAAGCCTAACATTTTCTTTCTCATATGTATTACAAAAGAACTATCATCTTTAAATAATTACTCTGTAGAACATCTGTAAAAAAAATCTGTGTAAAATAGTACATTTCATAACTATACATCAAAGAAACTATAAGCACTTCAGGTTTACCTTGAAATTAAGGAGACGTGAAAAAGTAAAGCCATTTTCTGTTTTGCTGTCAACTGCATAAATGGTGTCTCGTATCTTTATGTATTCCTTTAATTCTACCTAGGGAGATAAAAGCCATGAACAAAGACTTTAGTAAAATTACCAAGTCTTCTCTAAAGATTAAGCTATTACTGACGTCTTTTCTAAGCATCACATTTCATATACATACATATGTGCATGCACACAAGAACACGCTCCACCCATCAAGAATTTTTTGGAGTTCATTGTTTTAATTGTCTGCTCTGAGAAAACATCTGATTATAATGAAGAATACAAGAAATGTTTCCCATGAACTATTCATAAAGCATTGTCATGGCAGTGTTCAACCACCAGTAGTACAAATTCTAGTTATCTCAAATGAACTATAATGATTTATCAAAGTAGCTGTAATTTAGAAATTGATTTAGTTAAACTGACAGAAGTGGCTTAACATGATAAAAAGGTACTTGCTTTTGTGCATTTACAAGTGCATACATATTATATTAGTACAACTGCAAGCATTAGCAGGCATTATATTACACTGTGAAATTGAGCATAAAACTGTGATACAGTCCTAAATAGACATGCTGTAACTTTAAAGTCAAATATCTTTACTAGTTTATGGTATCTTGTACACAGACCGGTCTAAAATTATTAGTATAGTACTCTGCTCGCAGGAACTTCTGCAGGTCTCCAACATTATTTAATGTTGCACTCATTCCAATGATTTGCGTGTTTTCTGTAAAACAGAAGTTGACATGAATTTATTACTGCCATGCTCACAATTTTTAACACTTTAGCTCAATATTTAATTCAAAAGCCTGGTTCTTTATCATTAGTCTTCTTAAATGCCAAAGTAGCAAGTTTGAAGTGGGATAACTAAAAAATATTATTTGAGATGTACACATAAAAAAGAATCCTTCTCTATAGAAGCTTTTATTTGGAATGGTTAAGAGATTCCTACAAAGAAATGGAAGGCATTTGTCAATACTCAGGATTTCCCAGAGAAGTCTGAAAAGCTTCAGAAACACCTATCCATCATTACAGGGTCAACTGACTAACAAGTAAACACTGTTACTGCATGGAGTCATTCCTAATTTTTCAAAAGCAGCCAGAACACCACAAATCCAGAAAGTATGATCTCTCTCTAAAGATGCCATCACTACAGTATTTTAGTAACATTAACATGCAGCTGTCACTTACTACTAGCGTAAAGAATTTTTGCAAGAGTCATTTCCAGCGTTGCTCCACGACTTCCCTCGCCAAGCATATGCAACTGTGCACAGAAAGGAAAGACAAAATGCAAGAATGTTATTAAGAGTATTACTAAAATCCACAGAAGTTTTTTAAAGTCCTAAATAAATATTACAGGATTGCCTATTACAGAGGGATTACCCTGGACTTACTTCCTCATTATATCCCTCTGGCAAATCCTTACTCCCAAGCTCCTTCCACAAGTATAGCCTCACTGAAACAACATTTAATAATCATAGAAAAATAGACCCAAGGGCAAACACAGAAAACAAGATTTACCTTCCCTTTAATAAGACCATAAGTGATACAGTTCAGAGATCTTTGTGTTCACCAGATTCAAGCAAACTGTTTTAAGCAATGCTTACAGTAGAAGTTAATATAAAAAGACTTCTAGCAGTCAGCTACTTCCAGAAAAACAAGTTAATCCTTAAACTGTCTTCTGTTTAGAAGCTACTAAAGTAAGCTCAGTCAGGCTGAAGGATTTCATGAATTAAACATCTCTGTTAGATGCTATACATGTGATTCAACCCTCAGCAGCACAACTTGGCCGCACCACTTAAGAAGAGAATAAACAGCAATTCTCCCAGTCAAATGTTACTTCATTTAGTCATTATTAGTACCAGTCACGTTTTCATCATTTAAGAGTCTAGTTCCGGGACTCATAAAATACGTTCTCTATGACTACTTATGTTTCTAATTAATTAGAAATGTCCAATTGACAAGTACCTATCAGTAATTCATCACTAACAGTAGATCTCAATACAGAATCCATTGTCCTGATACAGCAACAAATGCTTCAGTTAAAGAAAAATAACTGTCAGTATTACAGGTTTACATACCAATGCAGAAAAGTTACATAGTGACAATAAACACTCAAAGCAAACCCAAATAATTAAAAAATTGCTCTTTGCTAATAATGGCATATTATAAAGATAAAAGTCTGCATATTATAAACTTAGTAAGTCTTGTAGCATACCTCATCTACTACAACGAGACCGAGGTCATCAATTCTTTCTGTTTCAATTAAAGAATTCACTAGAGCATGTCCTTTTTCTATAGTAGCAATATAAAGAGACTTTCTTGCTTCTCCTCTTGATTGGTGGAAATCTTCCTTTACTTCCTGCATACTCTTCAACCAGGAAACCCAATTCAATCCCAAAACTTGATAAACCCCTAACCTACTTAAAGAAATTAAAAAAAAAAAAATAAAATCAATTAGAGAGCAAACTCACACTCCTGCATTTTAGAGCTGCCTCAAGAACTCAACCTGCATGCAACCAACCCACACAATAATCAACTGTTTGGACTAGTGAAAACATATTAGCTATGATTACCTTTTCCACCTGCAAAGCTGAAACACTTACAAGTATTATCAAGCTTGAGTTATACCTAGTCTCTAAATTAAGTTTTCCTTTATGCCAAGAGGATAACTGCAGAACTAATACATAACATTGTAACAAGCTATTATTTCAAATTTCGGCATGCTTTACTTTGTGGCTCAGCATTCTCGCCTTTGTAAGTCTGTTTTATACAAAATTACTGATCCTCTGAGCAGCATTTAGGAGAAAAGTCACTAATTTCCCATCATATATTTACAAAGATCATGTAGTTTACTAGTAACTAGTGTTAAAACCAGCCAAGTAAGAAGGCATAGCAGAGAACATGAGCAGTATCAGAAACACCGTGTCCAGACCTTTTCTTGGACAATGGCAACATATGGCAGGATCATCAGAACATCTTTCTGCCTGCAGAGCAGTTCTTGGAGAATTATTATTTCAGCTACAAGTGTTTTTCCACCACTAGTTGGCAATGAGTATATTAAATTCCTTCTTTGCTGTAGAGATTCTAACATTAAGCAATCATGCTGCCATTCTGCAAAATTAAGAAAGAAGTATTAGCAGCTCCCGGAGGCATATTAATCAATATAAAAAAAAAGCCTATGCTTCATATAGAATACTTTAAGTCTAGTGTTTGAGTTCTTCCTCAATAGACCACTAAAAGCAGTCAGTGATTGAGCCTTCTAAAGTATTCTATAGACTGTATCAAACTTTCCCACCCACTTAGAACACACAAAATAACCACTTAATAAAACAACCACTTTCCAACATGGTTTACATTAAATATTACATTAACTTAAATATTTTTACAGTGTTAATGGGTAAGACGGGCAACTCTTCACTAGTATTTCTTTTTCTTTCTGAACAAACTATTAATTACATTACCATAAAGCATCTCAATCCCTCGAAATTGCCTGAATAGATCTTTAACTTTGCTAGGCAATCCATAGAAAGGGCCTATATCAACAGAAGAAGATTCAATAGTTTTCCTAGCAACACAAATCTCTTCAGATAAAACAGCTTCTTGAAGCTGCTTGGTTTTAGAGACCTGCAGAGTCTGGGCTTTAGCATTTCCAGTCATAGCACTTTTCAGATGATCTTTAAGACTTTCAGTTTTAAACAAATCACTCTTGAAGTCTAATGAAGAGTCAGTAGGTCTGTTTCTGTGTTCAGCATCATGACAAAAAGACGATGCACTCCTGATATTCTCAGAGGAAGAACTCATACATTTATTCCACCCTTCTGAGGCTGGAGGCATTCTAGAAGCAGAAGAAAGTTCATCCATTTTCTCAAAATACAAAAGTTGCGATGACGGCAATTCATCCGAAATAGAGTCAGTCTGTTCTTGACTGTTACCCACTGCATCCGTTTCACTCACTTGGAAAGCATCCTCCTTGTCAGCTTTAAGGACAACCACGTTTTCTGGAACAGAAAAATTAACTTGTTTTTCCTGTGGAAGTCCTGGCTGAAGCTCCCCAGATACGGTTTCTCCAGATGCTTTAACAGCCAGCTTTTCATCCTGCAGGTATTTGTGCTCTATATCATCGACTTGAGCTAGCAAAGAATCATTTCCACAAAAGCTGTCATAGTCACCAAACATATCTTCTTCACTATCGTTACTACACTGTAAAAAAAAAAAAAAAAAAGTATTAATAATACTCCAAAGTAACACCAAGGAAGGCAGCATAACTTGTACAACACACACGAGATGCAAACCATTTAAGCCTTTCCCAACTTCAGAAGAAATGTATATGCTTTTCTGCTGTTATGAGGAAAACCTAGCTTCACTTCTAAAACGTATATGCTTTTCTGATGTCATGAGGAAAACCTAGCTTCACTTCTAAATGAATTTTCAGTGAGTGAAGCCTAACCTACAAGTTGGCACGATGCCGGCTAAAGCCAAGCTACATCCCCTCTCATACAAAGTAAGGCCCTCCCCGATAGACACCACACAGGCTGAGGCTGCGCCAAGCCATCCTCCCAGGCGGTGCTCCCCCCACCTCGACACGCCTGCCCGCACCCCGCCATGCCCGTACCGAGCTCTCCGCCGGGGGCCCCTCTCCGGAGCTCAGCCTCTTGTGAGCCACCGGCGAGCAGACGGCGCTAGGCTGCATCGGGGCCCGGCTCCGCTTGCGGGCAGAACCCGTGCAACTCTTCCTCCGCACCGCGAGTCGAGGCTCAGCCATCACCGCCACCCCGTGAAGCTGGGGGGCGTACCGCCTCCAGCCGGCGCCGCAAGGAAGCGGTACGGACACCGTCACGGCCGCGGCAGGTTACGGCAAGGGACGGCCGAACAGCCGCGAGAAGACGGAACCGCCATGAGACCAAGCGGAAACCCACCGGCGCCTCTAACAGGCAACAACACCACTTCCGCCAATGCGCAGCTAAGACACAGAGCCCGCGGCCAGGCAGCGACCAATCGCCTGCCTCCAGCTAGGCGGGCCGCGCTCCCATTGGCCATGAGGGCGGTCGCGCAGGCGGTAATCTACAGTGGGAAACGATGCTTGTGGGCTGTAGGGGGCAACATGGCGGCGCGGGCTGTGGCGGCGCGGCCCTGGCGGGGACTGAGGCCCGGTGCGTTCCTTTGCTCTGCTCCTTTAGAGTGAGGTGGGGAGTAACAGTTGCGGGCTGGTCTCTCTTGTTGTGCTGCCGCTAACTGTGACTCTTTGTCCCTTACAGCGGCGTTGTGGGTGCGGCCGCACCGCCTGCAGCATGAGCAGCTGCCCGAGCAGTCCGACCAGGTGAGACAGCCTTCTGAACTCCGCGTCCTCTGCCTGTGCCCAGGCCGCTGCCGCCCTCGCCAGGAGAGGCTCAGGTCGGGCAGCGGAGGTGTCTGAAAGTGCCTTGATCTTCGCGTAACTTGGGCTCCTAAAAGGCTCCCCTGAACTCAAGTAACTAAGGCTTCTGAAAGAAAACCAACTCTGAATTCAGTTACTTGGGGTGTTACAGAGCAGGAACCCAGTGTTGAGTGAAGCCACCAGGTATTCCAGGTGAAGGTGTCATTGAGCTTATAGCCCAGGATCTTAACTGTGGTCATGTAAATCAGCTGTCTGAGTAACACAGATGTGGAACAAAATGTTTGACAGAACTGGTTTCTTGCATGTAGCTGAGAAGTAAGGGCATGCAGTGAGAGGACAAGGGGGAATGGCTTTAAGCTGACAGGAGAAATTTAAATTACATGTTAGGAAAAAAAAATTTCCTTATTACAAGTGTGGTGAGGCATTGGCACAGGTTGTCCAGAGAAGCTGCGTCTGCCCCATCCCTGGCAGTGTTCAAGGCCAGGTTGGATGGGGATTTGAGCAACCTGGGCTAATGGAAGGTGTCCCTGCCCATAGCAGGGGGGTTGGAACTGGGTGATCTTTAAGGTCCCTTCCAACCCAAGCCATTCCATGAAACAGACTAAGGAGAATTCATTGCATGTGGTTTTGTCATATAAAAGTTTTGTCCTGTACAAGCAAAGACTTTCAAAGATACTGTTTCTCTGCCCAGTTCTATCTAAGCCTATGTTTTTTTTCTTGTATCTTGTTCTGAAGCTTGAGCCGCTGTCATGGGTTCAGCTGTAGCAGTCATTTTTTCTCCTTCTTAGTAGCTGGTGCAGCGCTGTGTTTTTGATTTTGGGCCTGGGAACAACACTGACAACACCAGTGTTTTCAGTTACTGCTTGGTAGTGCTCTGTCTGGCCAAGGACTTTCTGAGCCTCATGCTATGCCAGGGAGGAGGGGAGCCGGGAGGAAGCAGAGACAGGACACCTGACCCAAATGGACCAAGGAGGTTATTCCATACCACAGCACGTCATGTCCAGGATGTGAAAACAGAGGGCAGAGACATGGAAGGGTGTGGTGGTGCAGTGGTGGTGCATTGGGGGGTTCGCTGCTGGGGGTGCACAGGCTGGGTCGGGCTTGGTGAGCAGTTGTATTCTCTTTCCTTGTATTTCTCCTGTATTATGACTGGTGGTAGCAGCAGTGATTTGTGTTATACCTTAGTTACTAAACTGTTCTTATCTCAACCTGTGCGAGTTGCATTTTTTTTTTTTTTCGATTCTTCTCTCCATCCCCCCGGAACTGGGGTAAGAAAGAGAGGGAAGTGAGTGAGTGAGTAAGTAAAACTTTGTGAGTTATTAGCCTGGGTGAGGCTTAAACCACGACAGCTGCTTAGGGAATATTTGATAATCTCTGTGTTAAACTGTGTGAACAGACAGGAGCTCCCTCAGGCCATTTGCTTTGAATTTATATTCAGGAGAGTCTCTTCAGACTTACCAGGTGTCCTGGGTTCAGCAGTAGGAGTCATTTTTCTCCTTCTTAGTAGCTGGTGCAGTGCTGTGGTTTTGACTTTCAGCTGATAACACCAATGGTTTTAGTTGCTGCTCAGTAATGTTTACTCTGACCAAGGAGTTTCTGAGTCTCACACTCTGCCAGGGAGGAGGGAAAGCTGGGAGGAAGCAGAGACAGGACACCTGACCCAAACCGACCAAAGAGGTATTCCATACCACAGCACGTCATGCCCACTATATAAACTGGGGGCCGTTACTGGAAGGGCTAGATCACTGCTGGGTCGGGCTGGGTATCAGTCGGTGGGTGGTGAGTGGTTGTATTCTCTTCCCCTGTTGTTTCCCTTATCATTATTATTATTGGTGGTAGCAGCAGTGATTTGTGTTATACCTTAGTTACTGGACTGTTCTTATCTCAACCCGTGGGAGTTACATTCTTTTGATTCTCCTCCCCATCCCTCCGGGAGCAGTGGGAGTGAGCAAGCGGCTGCATGGTTCTGAGTTGCTGACTGGGCTTAAACCATGACAGCCTGAAGGCAGAACTACCTTACTACCAGCTTCCGTAGATATTGCCTTCTAAAGTAAAGGGTGTAAGCACTATCTTATTAATTGGCTTGCTACATTATTACTAATATATAAAAGGCTGTGTAGCTGTGTAAAGCCTTTTAGATTGCTAGATTTCAATCACTGTGTTAAGAGAAATAGAGGTAAGTTACTGAAAAACCTTACTGATGCACTAAACACCTCTTGGTTTCAAGGCATCTTTTGCCCAAAGAATAAAAATATCAAATATTTCTTACTTTCTTGTGAAGCTTAGAGGCATTAATAAATTTCTTAATTTCAGCCCATACAAATGGAGAATCCCTATAAAGAGCCTCCAAAAAGATGTGTCTTATGTGGAATAAATGTGGACTACAAGAATGTGCAGGTGAGTTAAAAAATTCCTGTTCTTAAATGATGGCAACTGGTTTACTAATTTTTAAGCGTATATAGGAAGTCTACCAGGATAAAAAAATAGGAATTTGTTCATATGTGTAGGGGTTCCAAACTTAAGAGCAAGAATGTGTGCAGATAATGGTCAAATAATGTAGTTGTGCTAACTGTTCAATATACTAGACCTGTGTGCTGGTGTTAAAACTTTATTTATCAAATAGTCCTTGGTTCTAATACCACTTAAATGCTGTGGCCTAGAAAATACTGTAGCTCTGAACTATACTTTTTCTTGTTTCTAGTTTAAGAACATCAAAAAAAGAAAAACAGAATGCAAGTGATAAGCTAAAGCTGTCTTAAAGTTCTGTCTTAAAGTTCTTAAACTGACTTTGGATTTCTTCATTTTAAGTAGCTTCTTTCCCAGTTTGTTTCTCCACATACTGGCCGCATTTATGGCAGGCATATAACAGGTATGTGAAATATTAAATCACTAAATACTAATGTTAATGTGTGTGTGAGTCAATGTATATTGGTTATCTTTCCAGAAGTAACTACTACCAACTCCATACATTCTGTAAGAGTATTCCTCTGACTTAGTAGCCTGCTTCAAGGAATGAAAATAGCCCTTAATTATATGCATTTCATATTTAATAGTATAAGCTCACATGCATTTGTGTAGGAAGACTTAGGTAAAGCTAGAGGGAATTGCCAGTAATATTCCTTTCACCCTTAAACTAATGGTTTGGTGGTTGTTGATTTAAGAGGCTGACAATGATTCATCTCTTTAGGCTAAACTAATGGTTTGGTGGTTGTTGATTTAAGAGGCTGACAATGATTCATCTCTTTAGGCTTGTGCGGCAAGAAGCAGAAGGAGATTACAAAAGCCATTAAAAGAGCTCAAGTAATTGGTAAGTATGACTATGCTTTTGAGTTTTCTAAGTCAGGCTTAATTTTCTATTAAGAAAAACCTCCATCTTATCTTTTTACAGGATTCATGCCAGTTATGTTTAAGAACCCAGCATTTCTCACAGACCCCAAGATATGTAATATTAAGTATCCAGAGTAATATACTGGAAAGAAATAAACAATAAAACTACTTTTCATGATCATATGCTTGTTTATTGGAAATGCGGTTGGCTAGTACAATCCATTGGTGACTGAAGGGTGGATGTCAGGTTCTTGAGGCTTTTTGGGGTTTTTTTTTGCTTGATTGATTTTTTGTTTGTTTTTTTTTTTATGAAGTGTCAAATCTCTAAAATATATTGTCAAAAGTATAAAGATGAAAGCAACAACAAAAATTGGCAGCTGCATGGACCACTTCCTCCACTTGCAGGTCTTGCTAAAGTTCAGGTGGCTGTCCTTTCCCTTGTAGGATTGAAAAGGGGAGGAATAAACAAGTACTAGCTACCTACAGAGAGATTAAATTAGTTAAATTGTGACAGCTTATGCAAATAGAATTCTGGTAAGCATGTTACCACTTCTCCAGCAGCAGCTTAAAGTTGTATTACTCTGAGGCAGTATGTGATATGGTTATATGACTACTAACATACTGCTACTATAGTCTTTAAACCCTGAGAGAATACAGATCTAACCCTGTAAGGCAAAATGAGGGAATGTCATCTGGACTTGTCTCTGTGCCAAACAGGATTATCCACTGGAGTTAAAAAAAAAAAGCTGTTTTGCCAAAATGCACTATGTTACTTTCATCTCTGCAGTACTACAAATTGGTACATCACTTGAGTATGCTGGCAGTAGCTCTTGGTGGAAGGTCTGGATCTGGACAAATCTTTAACAGATCAGAAAGTAGGAGAGTGTGGATATTCGTTTGTGTCTCTCTCTTCAAATAAACCCTCATCTGTTCCAGTACTGCTCAGCATAAGCTTCCTTTCCTGGTCACTGTCCTCTTGAAGTAATTTTTGGTGAAGCTGCAGCGATCTGGATTTCTTGAATGACTTTGATCCTGTTGTGGTCCCTCTGACTTTACGCTTGGTTAAGTGTCTTGTTTCAGCTTCAGTGAAGTCTCTTTCCTCTACCATGAGAGTTAGTTTGTCCTTGACATTAATGTTATGGTTGGTGTTACAGCAGTTCTTTGGTATATGTTGGCCTTTGAAGGAAACAATACATGCCTGAAGTCCAGAATTGGGGAAAAAAGTTTGCAGTGCCTGACAAAGGAGAACATTCTCCTTTGGCTCTCCTGTATAGTCTGTGACTTCTGGAAAAAAAAAAAGAAAGTACTAGAGTTGCAGTCCCTCTTGTACATTACTACCACTACTGTTCTGGCTGCTTCAAGATTGGAATTGGCTTCTGCCAATTGAATCAATTTTGGAAGTCTTACTGAGGCTGGCATTACATTTATTTAACTTACCTGAACAAGTCTGTTGCTTTTTCCTCTTTATTTCTTCTTTTAATTGGCTCACCTCTGCCAAGAGTTTATCTACAGATCGTTCACTGACTTCTACTGTAGAGCATATTTTCTGCAAGGAAAAGACCATTCAGTGGGATTAACAGTATTCACAGAAGCTGAATTTAACCTTGTTGCAGTACCCTTAAAAGTACTTGTAAGTTGGACACAAAGTAGTGAAAGGCTTAAGTAATGAGGCAGATGCCAGAGGTAACTTAAACCTTGTGTTGAATGAGGTGCAAGATACTTTATTTGCTCCATCTTAGCAAAGGAGATGTAACAAAATACAGGTAGTAGTCCTTCAAAATAATCCTACTGTGAGAATTTAGTGGGCTTATGGGTTTGTCAGTGCACTTTTTGAATAAGTGCAAACTGAAGTCTTCAGCTTTGAGAATTTGATGTACAGCTGTTAATAGCAAATGCAACTCCCTGATCTTTCAAAGACAGCTTTAGTTCTTTAGTGAAAGATGGTGTACGCTTTGCTTGACTTGTTTTTGTAGTACTGCTGATGTGTACTGCATTGGCAGATGTGCCTCACTTACCTTCAGTTCCTCCTGCAAGGTGGCATACATCTCATTTATCTTATGAACCTCTTGTAAGGATCCATCTTCATGAAAGAATTCTGACCTGTAGACCGAGATGATAATTGTGTAATTGCAAGTTAATGATCTCAGTGCTTGCTTAGTAGGAGATACAATGCATAAAGAAGCATTCTGAGCTTCAACAATAGGTGCCGATGTTGAGACAGACAGCTCTCATGGCAAAGTATGGGACTGAACCAAGTACCTTAGAAAGGTATATAGTTGCAGGAAACAGGTCAAAAAAGTGAGCAGGGTACAGCTGTAGCATTTGCAAAAGCACTTAAAGTACTTTCACAGGAAGATAACTATACTTAACTGAAAGCTACAGCTATCAGTGAATAAGGTATATTGTACCTGTGTTGTCTCACTGCTCTCACAAACCCTGAAGATACACAGGAACCAGATACTGTTCTGTAACCTTGCTGTTCTGCCATACCCAAGTTGGTAACCACCAGAGGAACTTTCTGGAAAAGACTTAAAAATCAGAAGTACAAAACCATGATTTATTAAACATCTGAAGGCCTCTCTGATAAAGGTTCTTGACCATTAAGCATCCCAGATAGTTTTACAATGTAGTCAGTTCTTGCTAAATGCATTAGATAACATGTAGATGACTACTTATGGCTAAAGGCAAACTGTGAGAGCAACAAGATCTGAGCAATGCCACCAGCTTTTTTTCCCCATTTCTGTACGAGTCACAGAAACATGAAACTTGTTTGTTACATCCAGCCTACGGGCAGCAGGTTTCTGAAGATAAATGAAAGTTACCACCAGTTTAAATATTTCAGTGATATGTGAAGATGAACACCATGCACAGTTGAAGTCAAATACATTAAACTGATCAGAAACATAAATCGATCATTTATATACATAAATTAAAGTGTCTGCCTATTGACACTGGCACTACAAATAGTTATAAAGGCAAATCCCTGAACAGAACTCCAGGGTAAAATTTCAACTGAGCTCTAGCAATATAAGGAATAAGATTATTTAATGTATAAGTTCCAAGGGTAAAATAAAGTGTTACCAGTAATTCAGTTGCAACAAAGAAAACAAGCTGTTTTAAGTTATAGCGCATCTGTGCTACTGCTTCATTAAAACCGGAGAACAAAGCAGTTACCCTTCTTGTGGCCGATGTAAGGCATGTTCCAGTCTGTAAGTAGAACAACTTTCTGTCATAACACTAGAGGTTAATAACAGAAATACAAGGCCCTGGTTTGATAGGTGTGACTGTAAATTCTTATGAAGAACTCTTTCCCGGAATGTCATGGTCTGGTCTGTGTTACGTCTGAATTTGTACCATCCTATTACATTCTGCAGGAAGAAGAAAGTTTATTACTGTTGAGTAATGCTGCTTCTGTGTGTGTCACGAAGCAAGTTAGATGATTTAGTACAAAGTCACAAATCTGAATTGTTCCATGCTGTGTACATATTCAAACATCTAGTTAACTTGAAAACCTTAAAACATCTAAGCTGAACAATAGTATGACAACTTCCGTCTTTCCTTCAAAACCACATGTTGAACTGGCCTGTTTCTTGAGCTCGTGCTCAAGCTGAGACTCTGCAAACTTTGTTATTTTGCTGTTTGTCTCTTTCCAGCTTGTACTTTCACCTTGAGAAACTTTCTTCTGTGGGGAAGACTAATTCTATTTTGATAAAGTGGTACTTAACCACTTGAATGAGCTGACTTCAACTGAGCTTAAGCTAGAAATCAGCAGAACACCTTTGGGATATTTTAACTGTTTACTTGAAAAACAAATAAGAATGAAGCTGTAACATATATGCAGGCAAACTGTAGCAAAACATAACCTCATCTGTTTGCTTTAGGGGTAAAAGATGATGCAGCTACCTTGACCAGCAGTGTGAGTGTCTAGGTATAAAATCTTTTAAAGGGGGGGGGGGGTAGGGGGAAAGTTTGATTCCAGAGGTGTCCAGAATAGCCCTCAGAATCTGAGTGAGGCTCCTTGGTATGGTTTAAGTTCGAAAATAAAATACCTTCTTGCAGCCTGATAGTATTTTCTTCAGGGCAAGTTCGTTCAGTTCTCCTACAGAATTATAAAAGCTAGAAGAAAATTAGGACAATTAGAGGAAAAAAGAATGCAACTGTAGAAATAATTATTCCCTAGCAGTCTGGCAATCCTCTCACTTTAATAGCTTTTTTTTTACCCTGTTAAGCATAGATATGCTGACACAGCTTCTCTGATAAGACAGTACAGTTAATTTCATTACTGAAATAGCTAGGTGGTCTTTTACAGCCCAGATGCTGTTCCGGCATTCGTGCTACTGGGACACACTACAGGTAGCATCTGTGTTCTCTCAAACACAATATAGTAAGATGCCTTCAATTTGATGTGAAATGTCTTTCTAATAACATCTGGGTTTATCAACTTTTGGAAAGATTTAAGGAGGAGACTGTTGTGATTCTGCTCTTACAGGGTTTAAACCTGCACTGCTGTATCTAAGTAACTAGTCCTTGAAACTACTCCTGCCATGGCTCTAACAAGTGTTTGTTTTCTGATCCACTTAAAAGCCTCTGGCTGATGCTTTTTCTTTTTCTTTTTTTATGGTGACACATTGGGATGTATGGTTTTTGAAAAGCAATGCGTTTTATTTTTTTTTAGTATGTAGACATCATTGTATAGTTTATATGGTATCATAACTCACCAGAAGGTAGAGAATGCCATATCTCCTTCTGTACACAGAGACAAATACCAAGAAAGGGCATGATAAACCAGAATAGGAACAACGTCAGGCATTTCAAGAGGTTGATATGGCTACTGTAGTTACAGCCAGGTGATTTTCTCAGTAATGTAATATAAGTTTAAATCTTGAAGAGTTCAAGTTAAGACTTAATTTAAGATTTTTCATATCTGCTCATTTAAGTGTCTTACCTGAACAACTGGTAGCATGGAATATGCTTCTGTATATCTGGAAAGAGAAGGTAATATTACTCTGGGTTCATCAGTTCAAGATGTATATTCTTCTGTATACTATGATCAGAATTAAACCGATAGAAGAAAAAGAATTCTATGTAATTTCTTAAAATCAAATACTTTGGCATCTCATTAAATAAGGTTAAGAAAGGAAATATTTAAAAAAAACTATTGATTTTTCAAATGTAAAAGGAGCCACTTATGAATTATTTTTAATACATTTTAAGTGAAAAATCAAATTGGGCACTTTATTTTTCCTTTTTTCTGTCAAGTACAGGGACAGTATGTAATATGAAAGATTCCACTTGAGTTACTCTGCAGCAAAGCATGGATGCTGTTAGTAAGATGAGGCTGGAGAACAGAAACCTGTAGCATAGATGATGAGGACTGGAAGACTGACTACCAGAAGGAAAAACACTAAGTGATGTAATGGCATAAATCCTTTACCTAAATTCACCACTTTCATTTTCACCTTTAACCTGATAAGGTACCTGGCAAAGGAGCTATTAAAGGAACTAAGAGCTAGTATTTTTGTTCAGTTATATTTTCTACAGTAAAATTGGTTTTGTGGGGTTTTTTTGTGGGTGGGTTTTATTTTTATTATTATTATTTTATTTTTTTACTGAACAATTAAAATGTTAAAAAATAATCCCTTTGGTGTTTTGTTTTCATTGACATGGATCCCAGACTCTAGCAGGTTTGATCACTCTTTAAGATGTTGACTGCCCTAACTGAAAACTGTAAGCAGTCTTATATTGCGTGAAACCAAGCATGGTACTAAAAACGTGGACAAACTGACCGATTGTATACACAACTTCGACATCATCCATTTGTGAGTCAGTAATGCTGTTCTTGGCTTCACCTTTCACATCTCCAAGGAGAAAACCTTCCTTTATAGGGGAAGAGTAAAAAAAAAGTTCACATTAACAGCACCATTGAACGGGACTTTGTCTAATGTTAAGTGTCTGTGCCGTCCTTCCTTCAGGAGAGGAAAAAAGCTGTCAAGATGAGCTGTTTTTCTTAGATTTGCTCACATTTTTCAGTATCTGCTCATGTTTAAGGAAGAAAAGGGCTGGAATGTGCTCTCAGCTGTTTCCCACTCCTCTTGTTTTCACTCGCAAGTGAACTGGTTTTGGCTGTACAGGCGATGCCCAGCTCCGAGGCTTAGGCCAGGCCGCCTGACCAGCATTCCGGTCAGCCCTTGCCATGCACGGCTCTGCTGCCACCACCTCGTGCACCCCCTCGTTTGGAAACAACCACGCGTTCCCGCCATTGTCAGCACGGAAAGCAACCTCCACTGCAGCCGGGTGCACCGGGGAAGGAGAACGCTGCAGCACCATGTCCCAGCACAGCACGCCGTCAGGCCCTGCGTGTTCGTGAGGCCCTCCCAGCACCGCAGGTCCTGGCGGGTAGCAGCGCGCCCGCTCAACGGGGACGGGTGAACCCGGCGACGGGCCCGGCCATGGCGGGGACGGCGGCCCCTCCCTCCGCTACCCCCGGCCGCGACGTCCGCCCCGCCCCGTCCATCCCGCGTCTCCCGCCAGCGATGGCCGCGGCACCCACCGTGTCCGAGTCGGTGCTGAGGTGCTGGAAGGCGAGGGCGCCGAAGACGAAGCCCGACAACAGAGCCGACGTGCTCTCGCCCTCCATGCCCCCGACAATGGCGGGCCGCGCCGCCGCGGCGGGAGCCCCCAGCGGCCGCCGCCGGCAGGGCAGGGCCGGGACGGCACATCCCGCCCCGTGAGAGCGGCGGAGGTGTGCGGGTCCTGGGCAGCTGCCTGGCCCGGGCCGATCCAGCGGAGAGGGCGCGGGGTGTACTCAGCCCTCCCTGACTGTCCCGTTCTCTTCGGGCCACCTGCCCGGCGAGGCTCAGTGCAAAACCTGCCTTTTCAGTTTGCCTTGAATGGCGTAACTCTTTAAGTCTACAGTTCCTGTTTTGTTTTCACCTTGTAAAACAATGCTCAGATGTAGGAAGGCTGCTCAGTTGCCCTGCAGTCTCGCGGGCGGCTTCTGGAGGGACGGACTGCAGCAGCGAGGGCTTGTTCCTGAGGGCAAGGTGAGGTGACCTGGCCTCGGTGGTACCTGCCTGGTCACCTGCCTGCAAGCTTCAGGACATGACATGTCTCCGGGCCAAAAGTCAGGATCTGAGCTTATTGGAAGCACCTCACTGGTCTGTACTAAGAGGTTTAGTAAAGCATCAAACCAGCATTTAAACAGAGCTGCCTGGTCCACATCATCCGTCTGTGAGTGTGGGTGGAGAGAGCTGGGTTCATGTCTTTAGAGTGGAAGGACTGTGTCGTGCCAGCCTGCAATATGAAAAGGAAGGGCTCTGGCTGCTGGCACTCCTATCTGTAACAAGGTTGTACCTTTTGAAACAGGACAATGAAGCTGTATGTCTGGAGGTGCATTATATTGTTTAGGGTCATGGTGAGAGTCTTCTGAGTTAATAACCTAATAAATTGTGATAAGGAAGTAACAAAGGGAGAGATAAAAGTGGCAGTGTGCTTTGAAACATGATCAGAGATCTAGTGTAAAGGTTCCCTTTAGCTTCAGGAGAGCAAATGTTTGATTTCATCCCTCACCAGCACTATAGCTAAGTATATTCTTAGCCTCAGACTCTCATTTCCTGACTCTTGAAATAGGATGCGTGTTCTTTAGGTCTTTCAAGAGGTATTTCCATGACTTTGGGATCTCACGCATATATTTTTAGGTTGCATATAAAATTGACCTTTTTAGTGCAATAAGAAATCCAGGAGGTTCCTGGATTATTTCCGGGATATCTTCCTTCTCCAAGTGATAGAGAAGCTCATGAGAAAAGGTGGCTATGCTGGATCTTGTCCTCACCACAAGGAGGAGCTGATGGGGAATGTGGCCATGCAGTGACCATGAAATGGTGGAGTTCAAGATCCTTAGGGTGGAGGGGAGCGTGCGCAGCCAGCTTGCTACCCTGGACTTCAGGAGAGCTGGCTTTGGCCTCTTCAGAGATCTGCTTGGTAGAGTACTGAGGCATAAAGCCTTGGAAGAAGAAGGGCTCAAGAAAGCTGGTGACCCAGCCCATGGCAGGGGGATTGGAATTAGGTGATCTTTAAGGTTGCTTCCAACCCAAACCACTCTGTGACTCTGTGATCTCTGAATAAGGGGGTAATGAGACTCCAGATGATACAGAATGGTGACAAGATTGATGGAAAAGAGCTTGTATGCATTTCTTGCAGTGCAGGCCGTGTGATACTAAGCAAATGAGTAAGTACAACTGTAAGTACAACACAACTGAAGTGGTACGTTGCAACAAATGACTCTGCTACGAGCCACGTTGCCATGGTGGAGAAAACAAGGACATGTGGATAAGGCCAGCTTCCACAGCTGTTTGTGGAGAAACGATGAATGCTGGTATCTTTCAGAATTGCCTCAAGTGACCCTGTGCTGTGGTTGCAGTCACTCCTATGCCAGAGCTGTGAGAAAATTTTATGCATTTAATCAATGCAATAAATGTTGGGTGGGTACTGACAGGTTATTCTGTGGCATGCAGCATGGATGATACACAAGCCATATGCAAGATTTTTAGTGACAATATATGAGACATGTACTGGCAGTCATGTAACGCCTACACATCTGATGTGTATTTATATACTCTGAGGCAAACAAATGCAGTGAGAACATGTAGTGGACTTCCCAGTTTTTGTGACACAAAGATGCGAGCCGGTTGTAAGCTACAGAATATGATAAATAAGTTTCTGTAATTGTTGCATTTATCTTGTGTGGAAACAATAACACTTGCGTGGTCAGCGCTAAATGTGTTACAGTCATCCTGATAAGTGATACAATACTTAAACATGCTTCTTCAGTATTTTCCTAGTTCAACTGTTGCTACCCAAAGATAAGCCATAAATAGCACAACCTTTTTGCAGTCAGTTATAAACGCAGATCTGTGTTGATGGGTGATCAGTGTAGAGCAGTGGTATAGATGGGATCTGTGCAGGCCTGTGTCCTGGGTTCAGCAGTAGCAGTCATTTTTCTCCTTCTTAGTAGCTGGTGCAGTGCTGTGGTTTTGACTTTTGGCCTGGGAACAGCACTGATAACACCGATAGTTTTAGTTGCTGCTCAGTAATGTTTACTCTGACCAAGGACTTTCTGAGTCTCATGTTCCGCCAGGGAGGAGGGGAAGCCGCGAGGAAGTAGAGACGGGACACCTGACCCAAACTGACCAAAGAGGTATTCCATACCACAGCACATCATGTCCACTATATAAACTGGGGGCAGTTACCTGGAAGAGCTAGATCACTGCTGGGTCGGGCTGGGTATCAGTCAGCAGGTGGCGAGCGGTTGTATTCTCTTCCCTTGTTATTCCCCTTATCATTATTATTATTGGTGGTAGCAGCAGTGATTTGTGTTATACCTTAGTTACTGGACTGTTCTTATCTCAACCCGTGGGAGTTACATTCTTCTGATTCTCCTCCCCATCCCTCCGGGAGTGGGGGGGAGTAAAGTGGGGGAGGAGTGAGCGAGCGGTTGCGTGGTTCTGGGTTGACAACTGGGCTTAAACCACGGCAGCCTGAAGAGCAGCAGACATAGATCAGTTAAGAGTATGAATGCAGAGAAGGGGATATTTGGACTTTAGTGTGTGCAGACAGTGTGCTTTCCATAAATGAATATTGCACCTGACATTGCTTACCATGCAATAGGTGAGCTTCAAGGTTATTCTGACCTTTCGGAGGGTTTTTCACAACTGAAGCATGAACCTCAGTCTTGATATAAATGGAAACAAAATTACTAGAGATTATGTCACCCTTGGTTAGCAATCAGATGAGAAGTTTGCTGAATGTGAGGTTGAAACATTGAGAAGACATAAGCAAAAACCAGAAGGGTCTTTTAATTTTTTATTTAGTTAGTTTAAACAGCAGATAAAAATCTAATTGAGAAGAAGGTATTCTTAGTTGTTTTCATGTGTGAGTACACACATCAGAATTATCAGAGTGTAGAATGCTCTGGTCTGTTTGAAAGACTTTCCTATCCTGCAAAACATAATGTTGGTACCTCCGAATGTTAAGAGATGCTGAGGAATCAGCCCAGGTTTGCTTCCATGACTTTGTGTCATTGACTTACAGGGCTTTTCTAAGTAGATCAGTCTGCTTTGTTGGCTTTGTAACATGGCAAAACTTGAATAGAAGTACCAGCGAGCCCTACAACTGAAGGCAAAAGAGCAATTTTAGCAGTATTAACACCTTCATGTACCTACTGACAATGCTGGGTGTACTTCTAGATATAAGCAGCTTTTAATCATGCTGCAGCTCAAAATGGGTAAACAATATACCATGTATATTTGTGTAAAAAAGGTTAACTGATAGAGGAGATTGGCCATGATTGATAGTCATGGAGCCTACTTTAGTTTGCCTCATGTAGAAATACCTGTAGAGGATGTATTACTTGAACATCACAAGTACCACCTGTGTTATTGGTGTGTCAGTGCTTTTTTGGAACAGTATCTGCTAGGGACACACAATGTTATGGTAGTCTGATAAGAAAGGTATTACAAGAAAGCAGGCCAGTATCAGCTGCAGACTCTCCTCTCTGTGACGTCCCTCCAGGCAGCTTTTGGAGTCACTGGAGTAGCCACTCCTGTTTACACCTGATTTAATCCTTCCATATAAGGCACTACAGATAGGCAGAGTTAAACACAGTAAACTGTGTTTACTTGTCCTTGCAGTGAAAAAATAAATGGGTCATAATTCCAGTTCCCTCAGACACTTGCAAAACATTGCCCAATAAGAAATTAATAGAATGACCTTAAGGATCAAGAGGCAAGAGTAGGCAGCTGACACCCACTCCATCTCATTTCCCTAGGAGACCAGGGATATCTTCATTGTTTCAAGTGAATTTCTTATGATCACAGATGTCAAATTAAGATTTGTTAAATCTGAAGGGAGCTTTTCTCTGGAATTACTGCTGTGTCACCAGCATCCCTTTCTTCTAAGTTGTATTTCATTCTTCCAAATGAAGGCAGCTTTACACATTGTCTGGTGACTTTTCCTGACATATAAGGTACTTCATCATAAAGAATTGCTTGTAGTTATTTGGTAGAAATTCATCATCTGTTACTTACTGGACCTTAAAATGAGCAAAACTACATTCTGTTTATTTGAATTATTTGCAATACCTTCACACATCTGGATAAAGTAGCTCTTCCAGCTTCAAACCAGACATGATTACAGCAGGCTGGCTATTGGAAAGAGGGACAAATGTAAGAAGGGTAGAGGAATGACATGCAGAAGCTCTGTTTAGTTTGTGGATGGCAGAGCTAAATCTTAAAGAAATTATTGTGCTGAGGAATTTCGTGTAGCGCCATCACAACTGTATTTATACAGACAACATTCATAGTGTTGGATGCATGTCTATTCATACTGGAATCTGGCAAACATGTACTTTTCAGTGGTCTTTTGAAATAATAATGATAAAAAAATGAAAGAAAGAAGTCAGCGGTTGTGATGAGAGCATAATAAGCTATGCCAACTTTCTGACTGGAAAAGAGGAATCAGTGTTATGAACTGCCTGGAGAAATAATTTCCTTTCTTCTTCACATTGAGAGGAAGTGCATCACCCTCCTACAGGGCAGAGGTATATTTCAAGTCCAGATTTACTTCTAACAGCAATCCTGAGTGCTTTGGAGTTAAGGTGTAGACTTGCTTTGACCATTGTGTCTCAGTTGTTTCCATGCTCATGATCCCAAGAGCAGAAAGATGTTTTATGTAAGCTTTGCCAGCTACTTTTGACAGAAAATTAACCAAGGCTGAACTCCTGGAGTGCTGCTGGAGTGGCAGGGAATGTGACTTTGTAAGGGTTAGCCATGCAGTGCAAATGTAAATGTGCCACAGGATGGAAAACAGTTCTCCCTCATACAGGAGAGGAACCTCTCCTTCCTCCCCCCAGGGTACAGAAGTCTGTTTTTCCTTCTCTCCTTATAAGAAATATCCCTCTTTTGTGTGCTTAGGCTCATTGCTGAGGTATCTCATTAGCCCAGTCACTATGCGTCCCCGGTGTGCTCCACTTCGCCCACCTTTCCTGCCTCAAATCAGGTCCCAGAAACTACCTCCACCCTCCCGCCTACAAAGTTTTTAGCACCCAACTGACACGCATACCAATCCCCTGTGCCGAGGCTGAAGGCAGCTCTTCAGAGATGTGCTGCATTGTGCCAGAGGGTCAACACCCACTTACCCAGCGTTCCACTGTATGCCACCCTAGGGAACGTGTGTTAGCAGGGCAGGCTGCGCGAGGAAGAGACCAGAAATGAGAATGTAAGGAATGTTAGCTAAACACAAATGGGTGAGTAAAGCTGTTTCACAATGAAATGTTGTTCCTTGATAAGCCTAGAACTACAGCCTTTTGGTGAGGCAGGTGAGGAACAGTGGGTAATGTTGTGCCTGGCAGCAGCAGTGTAATGGCAGAGAGGGGCTTGCAGTTGCCATTGAGAGGAAAAGCAGTGGGAAGGCAGAAAGAATTGAAAATCAAGCCTGTGAGGTTTTGTAAAACATACAGAAGTCTCAGAAACAGCTTAGCAATGGGAGGGAAGGTAGAGTAGGCAGGTAATGAAAAAAAGATGCAAAAGAGAAGTCAGATTGCTGAAGAAGAATGTGGTGTAGTTGCAGGGACCTGAGGGATGGCATTCAGCAGCAAATCTGAAGGTACAAAAACTAGTTGACTCATTATATGGCACAAGAAGCAAGTCATGTTATCATGTGTGCTTGCAACATGTCAAAAGCCTGCTTGTTGGTGCCTGGGTACATGGTATAAACTAGAGGACTTAGTGGTGGTGCAGCTCACTCTGCTATCTGCGCTTCTGTTACTGACTGAAGAGTATTGGGTACTCTTTCTACAGAGGATCTTTGTGTCTGCTTTCATTTCTAAGGAATCCAGTTTGTGTGTACCAGGGCTGCTCCACAACACAAACCAAACAATGGTATGGGGATATTTTAAAAGGACAGCCCTGGCTTTAGACAGACATGCTAATGTAAGCATGTGCAAAGGTAAGATCTTTCGTGGACCAGCATATCAGTGCCATGGAAGTTATGCCCTAAATGCTCATTCCACCAAGGTTAGTTAATTTATTCTGTGGTAAGGTGGTAAATGAGCAGCTGGTTGGCTCCTCTTGGGTTCTAGAGATAGTTATTCACCTTTGTTTCTTCTGCGATGCATACAGAAAGGCACAAGAGGGGTTGGTGTAATTGGCTGAACTGTGTCTCTCCTAAAAAAATACTGAATTAAATTATTGGCGTTTTATAGGATAGAAGGAGGCACCTGCTTATCTGTTGTATTTGAATTATGTAATCAAATAGATATAAAGGTGTTCGACTTGTTACTTCACCGCAGCGCGTTTTGTAACCCTGTAATACAGTTTGGCTAATTTCTTGTAGAGCAGTGGAGGGAACAGGTTTTATTGTATTGTCAATTCCTGCCTGATGAAATTTGTGTCTTGATTACACAGGTATTATTAAAATAAAACAATTAATTTAAATATTAAAATGAAATGAAAAAGCCTGACTTGCAACTCAAGCTTCAGTTTGGTTCCTTTGGTCAAACACCAAAAAATGGCAGCTATTTTGCCATGAAGTAGAAAATCTGACTAAAAAAGTCACTGATTTGAGCAAATGTCGGTTTGAGAAGTGTTTCGTGTGTATTAAATGAGTTTTAGAAGAGAAGATTTTAGGCAGTCTGAAAGCAACACCTACTTGATTCTGTATTGTAATTCACTGGTAGGATGCCTTGTGAAAGCTGGTTGACACATTGACAAGTTACTTTATCGGCAGTATCTTATTACTTAGCATATAATATTACTTATCATGTTTTTTCTTTCTTCTCTTATTATATCTGATGAGTAAATGCTTATCAATTAAAAAGTGGGTGGAGTTAGGGCGGGACAGGGGTTAGAAATTACATTATCATTGAGAGCTTCTGTGGTGTCAGGCTTCAGAGGGCAGCAGCCTTCTCTTAGAGATAGCTTGGGCTCTTAGAATGTTCAAGTTTTATTTGTCTCTTGAAGTTTGCTGGATTCTCCACTACAGATGATCTCATATTCTCAGGAAGGCAGCAGGTTGGCATTTTGAAGTGGCAAACATGGAAGAAAATACAGAGGGCCATGGTCTTGCAGAGGGCAAGATTTTGCTTATCTGGACAATTTTGTTTGTGGCGTTAGTTTTGTTGCCTTCAGTATTTCGAGTATCACTGGGGATTTCTCATTTCTATGTGAAAATTCTAATAACAGTGTTTGAGGTAAGTTGAGAATTGGATTTAAAAGTTGCATGTTTGCCTCAGAACATGTTTAATAAAAATAAAAATCTGTACATTGGACATGGGTGCCACGAAAGTCAGCAGAATGAATTCCATTAACTTGGATGTTTTGTTTGCAGCTTTAACTTACAGGATGGTTCTTTGAATGGTGTCTTTAACCTACTTATGCACCAGGTTATAACATGTACTGGTTTGAAGTTTGCTTGGGTCAAGTAGAGATTCCGTGTTATACTGCTTCTAGATAAAGTTGGTTAGAATACTTCATGACAAGTCAAATATAAATAAGAAGATGTATTAGTTTATGAGAATTGGTAATAAGAACATGCATTTTAGATGTAGATAAGTTTTAGTGGGTTTTTGGGTTATTTTAATAACATGGTAGTAATGAATACTGTTGTAGGTAAGAATACTGACTCTGTGTTTGCTTCTTCCAGTTAAAATCTGAGGCATCCAGCAGTCACAGGTTCTGCTGTGTGATATCTGGGGAATAGATGCAACCTTCTAAAACTGTAATTTTTCTGGAGATGAACAGGTCATGGCTAAAATCCGGATTCTGCTGATATCAGTAGAAGTGTTTTGGAGGTTTTAATAAGCCAGAACTGCATTTAATTTTTCAAGTCTGACTTTTCATATCCATCAGTGGCCAAAAGTAGGTGCTGTGAATTCATCATATTGAACAGTGATGTATTTCCATTTTCCTGTAGATTAATTTTGTCTTTCTGGCATAAACCTGCTTTTTGTGAATATACTTTCTGTTTGTGGCAGAAAACTTATTACTAGTATTATCACTATTATTAAGCTGTTAGAGCCATCTATTTATGCAGTAGGGCATACCTGTAACAATGTGATATGTTTAATATGATTGTCTTACCTTGCCAGTTCTGTCTTATTTCTGTCTTGTAATTCTTTTCTCTCTCTCAGTACTGATTAAGAGCTCTTGGGCAGTGACTGTCTTCAGCTGTATGAATGCCATTTAGCATAGTGTACCTGATGGCTAACTTGAGGGGTTACTTGTTTTTTTCTGATACTGATGTCAATGGGAAATGAGTCCCTGCAGTGGCTGTGTGTAATATTGGCTTTAATCTGTAGTACTTTTTTTGTATTTTAGATCGGCCAGTGTTATGCTAATTATATTCTTATTGGTGCCCTGATTAAGAGGCTTGTGGCATTTAGAATTGATTTCATCAGGCACTCTAGTATCAAACACAAACCTGAAGTGTTGCTGGACAGCTTTGCTGCTGCAGTTGGCAGGCATGAAAGTAATTCCTGTATTTTTGTTCCTCCTGTGCATTTTCCAGCTTTGAAGGACTTGTGACCCACTCAGTGGTACTTTATATAGGCAGGTACTTCTCTTTGGAAAAGCATGTTAAATGTTTTTCTTCCCACAGTTTTTCTAGCAAGGTATGAGCATGAAAACTTTGTGTTCACACTGTGGAGGATTAATTTATCAAAAAGAGAAGTAATTAAGTTGTTACGTAGTCACTTGAGATCTTGCTAATGAGGCAATGCACAAAGACCATCTTTGGTTCCTGTCGTTAGCCTCAATAGTGAAATAAGATGCCTTACTGGACAGCTAGCTCAAAATGCGAAGGCAGATGCTTGGTCATGTGTTAGCACACTACTTACTATATTGCAGGAATATCAGTGCCCTAGGAAGTACCGAACAACTGTTTGATGTTCCACCACTAATCCAGCCTTGAGCAGTATGTCAGATTCTCCATTTCATTGCAGTTATTTTAGTCTGTTATGTAGACTAAAAAAATTAGTACAAAAGTTCTTACCTTACACTTGTTATTTGCTTCTTAGAGCTGTAAATGACTATACAAGATGGGAGGCAGAGGGAAGACATGTCTTATTTTCATAATGTTTTGTCAATTTGAAAAAATGAGAGTAGAGGCTGAAATCAAGGATTTTTAAATCAAAAGATATGTTTTTCAAGCTGTGTTTTCAAGGAAAGCATAGCTGTAGCCCTTCCTGAATTTGCTACGAGCTCCAGGTGTTTTAGGATAAAGTCCAAGTTTGCAGATGTATTACTAAGCAATGAGTAATGGTGGCATATGATAAGTAATTTTGATTTCCTGACTTCACTGAAGTGTTTTAGCAGTGTGAACAGTGAGTGGAGCAAACATCGGGTAATCTATGTATAGCGATTATGTAGCGATAGGACAAGGAGTAATAGGCTTAAACCTAAACAGGGGAAGTTCAGGTTAGATATGAGGAGGAAGTTCCTTATTATGAGGGTCGTGAGGCACTGGAATGGGTTGCCCAAGGAAGCTGTGAATGCTCCATTGCTGGCAGTGTTCAAGGCCGGGTTGGACAGAGGCTTGAGTGGCATGGTTTGGTGTGAGGTGTCCCTGCCCATGGCAGGGGGGTTGGAACTTGATGATCTTGAGGTCCTTTCCAACCCTAACCATTCTGTGATTCTATGTATGAAATGTATGTACCTTTTGCTGCTTCTCCATTGGGGAATCTAGATACTTTTTTGTTTGTTTTTTTTTTGTTGGTTGGTTTGGTTTGGTTTTGGTGGGGTTTTTTTGGGGGGTTTTTTTGGTTCTTTTTTTAAGAGCAAACCAAGCTTTTTTACAAAAGCAAGACCTCAGGTTTGGAAAACTGGGGGGTAGTTGTTTTTATTTGTGGGGTTTTAGGGTTTGTGAGGGTTTTGTGTTTGGGTGGGGTTTTTTTTTCATATTGCAGCTTTCTGGGGGCTTATTTTTCAGGTCATGTGGATGGTATGATAGTAGAAGATCTCCAAGACAGTAATTTCTCATTTTCATAATTGCTAGCTCATAATTACTATTATTACCCTTCCTTTATCCATTACATATTTCTGGAAATTATAACAAAGAATTTAGTTTGTTTTCTGATAGGGTTATTCTTTCCTATATGATTGTAAGCTTTTATTATGAAATAATGTGTTTTCTCTAAGCTCCGTATTTGCTTGTCTGTAATGAGGTTTGGTGGAAATGACGCTACTAGCAAAACTATGCTAGGGACATGATTCCAGCCCTTTAGCACTGCAGCTGCAGAAGAAAACGTGTTTGCTAGGATGAAGTCTACACCATGATCTTGCAATCCTGTGGAGAGTCAAATACACATGTTAAACAGCTGCAGCCCCATGTGCCAAGAATCTTCTGGAATTTCATGGGATCTGAGCTTCTGTAGGTAGTTGGAGTATTGTTGTTTCATGAGAAATACACATGTGAAGGAAGGACATCAGCCAGCTAATAACTGTGGATTTTCTTTGAGCTGACAGCTCACTTGTACACTGAGGTAGCTAATATGCTGTAAACTCTCACTGCAGTATGGGCACATGCTGCAGACACTTAAGCTAGTGGAAGAAATTCACTGCTGTGCTTTCAAATACATGGTTATCCTGAGCTAGCCAGTGCATCACAACCCAAAGAAATGATACCTCTGCTTTTATCTCAAACAAATGTTTGGGACCCTTCTCAACCTATTTCATTTCCCTTACTAGAGCGGCCAGGAGATTTGTCAGTGCTTTTCAGTCTCTGATTGTGGACAGTCACTGCTTGTACATCCCCTCACACATGCAATCTCATACACAGATCATTTGATCTGAGTTCTAGTCTGGGACCTGAGAGGGGAAATGACACCAGGCAGAAAAGACTGTTGGATGAGAAGCTGCTAAGTGCTTGATCTTAAGTGGCGATTTTCAGCTTGGGCTAAAACCCTGACCTTCTCTTTGTATAGGAAAAATTTGAATGGAGTAATTGCCCCAAAGCCTTTGTCACACATGAGAACAAAGCCAAGAAAAGGATTGAAAAATGCCAGTGTAATGAGTGGTTAGAAAAAACTTCTGTGATAAGAGGGAGAAGAGGCAGTGGAATGTGGGATGTAGAAGAGAGGCAAAAAAGAATTATTACACAGTATGGAAAAATGGAATACCAAACTACACACTGAACTGTACTTAAAAGGCAAATGGGAGGAAAAAGCAAATGATATTTTAAAACATGAACATTCTATATTGTATAGCTTTTCATATCATGTCCTGTGAAGAAAATAATTAACATAATGAAGTATTTGGCACCTTATTGTATTCAGAACTTAATTACAGGAAGCCTCAAACAAATGGACTGTTGGAATTAAGCTGCCAAGTCTTCACTATTTCAGCTGGCATCACTCATTGGATGTTTGGACTTCTTGTGTCCCTATCACTTCAGAAATGGGAAGGAGAAAAGCACAGCACCTGAGTTCTCATTCAGTCAGCAAACTCAGGAATTAAGTTGCTCTATTTAATGCTTAGATTCTGTGTTAGTTGCAACATCTGTGTTTTTGTAAGGTATTTAAAACATCCTTTCATTACTGTTTTGCAACAAAGACCAGCATGACAGCTCTGTCTCAATACTGTGCAAAACAAAGGTGACCGCAAAGCCTTTTTTAGCCTTTAAAAACAAATTGAACATACAGATACCACCAAATGCAGGACAGCATAGAAACCGCTCTTCTGGGTCAGTGCAGAGTTTGACCCAGACCCGCAGCCTGGCTTTGACAGGCGTCAACTCAATTGCTTGATGAAAAGCCCAACAGCTGCGTGATTGTACAGTCCTATTGCTAGGAATGCCCTCCCAGCTGCTTGTTACTTCAGCCCCCATATGTCAGTTCATATATTCAGTTCATATGTCCTGGACAATGCACTCCGTAACTTAATTGTGTTTTGTGGAAAGAGAGTACCTTTTTCTTGCTTATATATTCTGCCCAACACTTCCCTGTGATGCTCCCTGCTTCTGGTACTAGAAGAGAAAATGTTAATGCTCCCTATGCACCTGCTTTGTGCCAGTCCAGATTTGTAGACTTTTGTCATACACTGTCTCAGCCAGCTCTCTTCCAAGCAAACAAGCTTTGTGTAAGCGTTCACCTGTTGAAAGCTCTTTCTGATCTGCCTTGTCTCCTGCTTGACTGACCATTTAATCATACACTGCGACTTTTGTTTCTCTGTGCTAGGAAGCAGGAGTTTTTGTTTGTAAACTTTATAAATTTTTGTTGGTTTTGACTTGTCTTGCTCATTTGTATTAGTTAGCATGTATTTGGTGAGTCAGCTTGGTCAGCGATTATCACCCTTTTCTACCTGGGATTCAAAAGCCAGCCTCCTTGATGTATCGAATTGTTTGAGATGGCATGAACAAACTCATTTCTGGCAGTGCTTGCCAACTGGCAGGTGCATAATCATGTAGGAGGACCATGATGAGTAAGATAAGAGTGGTAGACAAGAGAATGCAAAGCAGAGAGTGAGGCAAAAGACTTTTGTCAACCCAGATGATTTTTATTTTATTCCTCCCTCATGTTATACAACCCTCCTAGTGCATACTGGGGAAGGGTTGAGGGACAACAGTGCATTATAAAGAGGTTAGGTTTGCCTCATGTCTGCCTTTACTCTCTTTTGCAACATTCTCTTTCCGCTGCCATATATTCTTTCTTATCTCAGTGTGTGGGCTGCTGTTTTCATGACATCTTCCGACTCCCCAATTCTGAGTGACTCTCCATGTGTTGCAAAAGACTGAGGGATGTTGTACAGTTTGCCTTTCCTAGGGAACAATTGGAAACTATAGACAAGGTGAAGATCTGTGGTGTTTGTTTGGTGGTGGGGTTTTTTTGTGTTGTTTGTTTGTTTTCAATATGGTGCTGTAGTAGATAGCTTGCATGAAGCTTAAAATACCACATCACTGCCTATTCTGCTTACTCTTTTTTAATTTTCTTTTAAAATGGCAGGTAAGAAAAAGAGTCAGCTAAGGATAACTATAATATCCTATTTATGCCATGATAAAGCGTCCCTTTTTGGTACTGCTTAAACTTCAATAGCTACGGAAGGAGATGGTAGAAAGCATGTGAAACTTAACAATGGCAAAAAGCTAGTTTATGTTAGCATGTGCAGCATGTTGTAATGTGGCGATGACTATTTTAGGTCAAGCTTCATGGTGACTTAAGAGGCTGCACATGTCAGTAAGAGGGAATAAACTGTTTAGCAAGAGTTTATCCAGAGACAAACAGACGTGTCCTTATCTGTTGTAGGTGGGAGGCCTTAATAGCAGGAATACGGGAGTATCTAGTACTCATGAGAGCTACTATTTATGTCTATATAAGTATGATGAAAATATTCAAAACTATGAAAACTTCAAAAATTAGGCATATTGGTATATTTGATTTTGCTAATGGAGGAGTTTTATGCTACTCTTCACGGGGAGGAGAAACTTGTTTTAACGCAGAAAGGTAAAGACAGGGAAGAGTGAAAGAAAGCTTATTACCAAAACTGCTACTTCAGAAATGCTATGGATACGAAATGCTCTCCCCTGTTTTCTGTTAACAGAAACTGCATGAATGCCCTAAAACTGAGGTAACCTTCTTTTATTATTCAAAATTAATTTTTAAATCTGTTTTTTCCAGCATGTCTCTAATGTCAGTGATAGCATTTCTCATCATTCTAGTGCCTGAAGCTAACTGGGGAAGAGAGAATTTTGGACCCAGGGACCTCACAGAATCTCTTAGGTACCTCACTAATTTGTGGGGCCCAAGGAAAAAAACCTATGTGCTTATGCAAAACCATTTTTCCTGAAAATGGCAAAAGGTAATCCATGTAACAAATGAAAAGGAGGTGTGCAGGGTAGCCTACGCTGAAAATCTAAGAACTGGCTTCAATAAAAGAGCTCAGACAATTCACCTGAAGTAATTATAGAATGTCTGGAAATGATGAAATTAAAACCATCAACATCTGCCTTTCTTGTTTTGGGAACAGTGGGCCACCCTGCAGATTGAGGAGGGAGTAAAAAAGCAGAAGGCGATGGCACTTGAAAATTTAATCTCCACTGGTAAGATCTCTGAATGAACGTGACACAGCACTATTCATCTTGTTAAAAGGAACCTACTTTAAAATCTCACCTAGAAAAGAGTAAACAGGAATATAAATTGCATCTGATGTTTTTTAAGAGAACTGGAATGGCCAAAATGAAGTTTGATGGGCAAATAACTGCTGAAGTAACAAACCTGCAAGAGACTTTAAGTATATTATAAGCAAGGTAATCAGTGAATGGTTGAGTCCTCTGACTAAAAGGTGTTAGGACTAGTGTGGGTATAGAAAGATGTTAATGATAAGCATTTGAGAAGCTGTCCTTGTTCTCATGGTATTCAGTACTTGACTCCATCAGCGCTCTCTCTCTCTCTCTCTCCAAGATTAGGAGGAATGAGTGTTCTTTGCCTTTGACCTTGCTCTGTATGGATTCTCTCTTGCTTCTTGTAACTTCTATCATGCAAAAAGGCAGGGTCTGTCAAGTAAAGGAGCTAACCATCCCACAGATCATAGTTACAATTTGCATCCTTCTCTAGGCCTGGGAATAAAGTCTGAGAGAGTAGTGATTTTTTTTCTTCCTAACTACTTTTCCTTTCTGCTTTGACCAAAGGGACTGGGCTAAGTTCTCATAGTGATCCTTTTACTTGTAGTGCCATATATAGTCATGTAGGCTGCTTGGGTTCTCAGCTAGTGAATTTTATGTCTGATGATTTCTTGGACATTGAAGGCTTGACTGAAGTGCAGCTGGATGAAAGTTTTATGATTGCAATGGGGGCTAGTATGTTGATTAAGATAATTTAAATGTACACAATGCTTCTACATTACACAATGTATAACTCAGGGGAGAAAATCTAGACACTTAGAAGCTTCTTTATAATGAAGTGTCTCTAAAGGAAAAAGGATAGGGGAAGAGAGAAAAACAACAGAGGAAGGTGTTTGCAACAGCTGGGAAAAAGTAAAACTAAACAGCAGCAATAGCAACAGCTATACAAACACTGCCTGAAGTTGAGTCAAGGCACCTGGGAGGGTTCTGCAGTCTTGGTAGTACACTGTTGCCGTTTCTAGGTATGTACATATATTTTGTAGGTATTGTGGCCAAGGTTTTATTTGCAGCTTGGTCTGAATGCTCTTCCTCTTTCTTCAATAATTTAGTGGTATTATATGGCCTAGGATTAGAGAAGTAACTTCTGGAATTAAATGCCAGTACATAAATGAGACATACTGATGAAATTATAGTGCTTGGAGTAGGAGGAGAGCTATTTCTAAAAAACACATGTATTTTACTCTCTTTGGAATCCATACTGTCCATTCCACTGTGTGGAGGTAAGACTCATTTCCTCATGCAGGGATCATCCAGAGAGAGAAAACCTCCATGGAAGAGGAGCTTGCTGGCCAGCGCGGAGGGTGCTTCAACCTTGATGATGTTATGTACTTTTTCAAGAAGGGGTGTGAGGCAATTGCAGAAGATGAAGTCACCCAGCGGTTCTCCTCTGAGGAGCTGGTGTCCTGGAATCTCCTCAGCAGAACCAATGCTAACTTGCACCATGTCAGCTGGCAACTGACCCTCGTGTGGGTCATTGGGATCCTAATTCGGTATTGCCTCCTGATGCCTTTTCGGTAAGCTAGATGTAATTCGTTGGGATCTGTTTTTCATGTTGCTTTTTACAAAAGACATGAAATAATATGCTAATGACTAGTGCAGAAAGAAGAACCTGGCAGGATTCTGTTTGCCAAGATGGCATCGAAACTCAAACATCCCTAAAAGAAAAAAAGGTTCTGAAGATGCACATTTCTCCTATTCAGGATGTTAGTAATTAATTTGGTTTTAAAATCCAGATATGTATAGAAATGATCTGGAGATCTTTTTGTTCTGCAAAGGAGCAACTGTTTCAGCTGAAAGGATCAGTCTCTGTCTGTATGCTGAACACTTGGGATGTGAAGCAAAGGCAACGTTCAGGGAGCACAGGGCTGGATGGAGAGACATCCATATAGAATGTATTAGATTTTCAAACGTTTAAAATTGTCTATTAAGCAAAACCAATCCTTTATCATATTGACCAAACAGTTACAAGAATAACAGTTACAAAAATTCATGTGTTCTTGTAAAGAGCAAGTGCTTTTAAAGTTTTTTATTCCTTTGGGAAGACTCAATGTTTAAATCATACCAGTCAATCACACAGCAGAGCACATATCCTGCTTCAGTTTACATATGCGGCTTAAAAAGACAACACTTATGTAGAAACGGCTTCAATATTGTGTTTTCCCAGTCATTAATAGCCAATGTTATTTAATTTTAGTGATTATATAGTAGCTTACTGCTTGGAGTGGAAGCATGTTCTGAAAATTCTGGATAGGTTTAAAAAATTGAAACGAAGCGTCCCTTTTGGCACTGAGAAATCTCATCTGCATTAAAGAACACCAGCCACTGCTCACCATCCTCTTTGAACACAATGGCTTCTTTACCACGTGAGAGCTTGAGATCAGGATGTGGTGCTTTTTGGAAGATAGACTGCAGGCAGCATGAGGTTTTGTACTCAGTGTGGGATTAATTGCGGGAAAACACATGCTCGTATTATCCTGTTGCCTTAGCTGGTTTTTATTGCTATTTAGATGCTATTAGTGACAGAGGGAAGCATTGTGAAATGGATCAAAGGTTTGAAGAAAATATTTTCTTGCTTTCTCTTCCAATTTTGCTTCTTGGGATTTAATTAAGATTATTTTCCTTTGTAGCATCTGCTTGGCTGTTTTCACCATCCTCTTGCTAATGGCAGCCACTACAGTAGTAGGACAGTTTCCTAATGGGAGGTAGGTGTTTTCTGAGGGCTCTTTCCATTTTCCTTTTTTATTTCTTGAAAGATTTTAATTACTGTGTTGAAATATAAGTCTGCTTGAGTCCAGAGGATTAATGTGGACTATCATGGGGTGACTTTTTCTCTACTGTAAATTCATAGAGCACGCACTACAAGGGAAAGTATGGCAATGGCATCTGGAAGTGGACATGCTATGGAAGCCAAATAGATACTGCTGGAGGCATGTCTTAGAATGGAAAATAGAGTATGCTCTACTTGAGTCATAATAGGGCAAGTAAATAATCTATCCTGAGCAATTCTATATTAGTCCTATGAGATTGTTATGTCCTGTCAGTGCAAAAAATGCAAATGTGATTCATCAGCTAAATATTTTTCTATTAAATTAATGTTAATGAATGAGTCAATAGTGGTTATTTCCAGAGAAAATCTATAAAACAAACTCCTGACTATTATCTTCTCTGCTGCAAATCTTGTGTGCTTAGAAGAGATTACAGTAGAAGACTGGACCAAGAATATCTTTGATACCTGATAAGCTTCTCCTGCATGGCATTAGTACAATGAATCTTAGTATGGTCTTTGTAAGCACACCTATTGGGAATAATTTGGGGAGTTTACATTACGTTGTTCTGTGAATGACTACATAGATGTAGAAATGTATTTTCATTTCATTTCTTTCAGAGTTAAACGCTGGATGGCCAACCAGGTTCAGATGATATGTGCCACATTAGGTGCCCGATGCCTGAGTGGCCTTATTCATTTCCACAACAGGTGAGTGATGCCACCCTCCTCTTGTTGGGTGGGTATTGATTTCCTGCAGTACTCAATGTCTCAAGTTGCAGAGCGGGATTCTTATTCTGTTACTGCACAGATGCTCTGATGGTACAGCTTGATCCAAGAAGCTATTTGGATCATAAAGACTCTGTCAAGACGTTTGCATGTACTACTGTGTTTTCTGTGGTGTGTTGGCAGAGTACGTGAAGGTGAAGTAGTACTATGTTCTCAATTAAATATACACTAGACATTTTTCTCAATGCTTGCCACCCATGTGTTATAATCACCTGCAAGAACATCACCATAAATATTCAGCTGTTTTTTCAGACAATTTTTTTGGTAACTAGTTCTTCACGCTTCTCCTAAAGTAGGTTATGGATGGTATTTCAGGGAGTTTTTGTAGTATCTTGCTTGCTTAGTGATGGAGCTTTGTGTAAGGGGGGCTTCTGGAATATTTTTTTGTTTATGTTTTAGAAATCAAGAAAAAACATGCTCTAGTGTCTTTGCTTTTAGAGTTTTAGCGTCCAAATATTCTTTGATATATGCCTCTGAATGTTAATTTATGCAGCTAACATGCCTATACAAACGAAGTCTCATCTTCTCAGCTAAAAGGAAACTGGTTTTGGTGAAAAAACAAAACAACTGAAATATGAAGGGACTCTTGAAAGCACAAGGAAAAATGATTTAACTGCTGTAATGAGCTGCCAGAAGTTTTAATATGTGTTATACTACTGTTTAGTCTTTTAAAATATTTTGTGTCCTTCCATTTCCTGTGGATCTGCAGGTAAGCTGTATGCATGAAATACTTTTGTCAGTGAGAGTCTCAGTTGTGGATGAATGCTCATTGGATGGGTCACCTGATGGGTGTAGTCTGTAGTCTGCAGAATAAACATTAAGTAATTACTTTTGTGGTTGTCACTGCAGAGAAAACCGACCGCAGGAAGGTGGTATCTGTGTAGCCAACCACACATCTCCATTAGATGTTCTAATCCTGGCCAGTGACGGATGCTATTCCTTGGTATGAACAAGAGAGCTTGGTAAATATTGGTAATGTTGGTATGCCCTTAGATGTAGTGTTGGGTAAGAGGATAAACCTACTGGTGGAAAGAGTAGGATTTGATAGCATTCGAACTCGCATTCTGGGCTGCAAAATGGTAGACACAGGCAAATGCATGAACACTTTGGAGCAAGAAGATTGGAATAATCTGTGAATGAGCTTAGAAACTGATGCATTTGTGATCAGAAGTTTATCATTTATGTGTAGTAGTTATGCATAGTAACCAGTTCCTTTTGGGCTTGCAGGTTGGCCAGACACATGGAGGGTTTTTGGGACTTATTCAAAAATCTTGCATGCAAACCACTCAGCACGTTTTGTTTGAACGCTCAGAAATAAAAGACCGTCATCTGGTGAGGAAAAAGTAAGGTAGTGAGGTGTTTGCTTAATTGTCCTGTCAGATCTCTTAATGGTGAGGTCCAAGCCTGAGTTGAGGCTATTCTCATCCTGCATCTCCCTTTGGTGGGCAGCTGTAGGTTGTCATCAGTGTAAGGTTTGGAACTGTGCCATCAATGAAGGTGCAGGGTGTAGCGATCATCCACTGAACTTCTGATTGTTTGCCCCGTAACCTCTGGGAATTTCCACATTCGCCACAGTTGCCTTGTCTGCCACAGGTAGGATTGAGGAACGTCAGGACAGAAATGGGAATTCTGTCCGTACACCTGCTTCTCAGGTCATGCTACATTTTTCATTAGCTATGAACATTGAAGATGGTTATATCTCCTGTGAATAAAGGGTAAAAGGATTGTAGCAAAAAACCCCAAACCAAACAAAACCCAGGAGACTGGTGCTACCATCTAGCTGCTAGAAGTTGGAAGACCACCCTGGAAAGGTGCAGTCTGTTTGTTTAGCGCCTAGACTGCTATCCAGGCCTGAAATACTGATTCTTGGCAGACAGCATGTTGGACTTTAAGGACATGAGCAGGATTGACAGCATGGCAGTTCTTACATTCTCAGGTGCTCACAGAGGCTGTTCTTAGTCATCCTAAATCTTCATGAAGTAGAGTGCAATGCAGCTAATGTTAAGTAAATATCTGTGACATTTTGTCCTTAGAAAAATGGAGAGGGTCCCCCCATGCTTTTTTTTGGTTTTGATATCTGATGTTTTGGTTTTGTTCTTTAATGCAAACTGGAGAGGAACTGCATGCTCTTGAGTCATAGGAGGAAAGACAGGAAAATGACAGATTTTGTATGTCAGTAACCTGCTTAGTGGTAATATATTTGCTTTTAAGTGATGCAGCAAATAAGGGAAAATAGTGGCATATTTCCACTATGTGTAGAGAATCATTAGATACCTATAAAACTGATGTCATGAACCTATAAGACATGAAAACTTGAAATATGGCATATGTATCAGTCCAAAGAAGAATTTGACTGTGTTCATAGCTGAAACCTGTCAAGGATAAGGAAGTGATTTTTACATGATTCAAGTACCACCATTCCCTGGCTTCATGATAACTGGGTTAAAATGGTAGTTTTGTAAAAAACCAACTTTTGCAATTAGCAAGAGAGAACCTTGAGATAAAGACCTGAAACTAACATATATCCTGGCTGAGGCTAGGGTAGCGAAAGGCAATTGGGCAAGGCTTTTCTTGTCCTAAGTAAGAGGTAATGGGTGTTTAGGTTCTTGGCCAAATACAAATACAAAGCATACACTGAAATTTTATTTTCTTTCCACAGAATTAGAGAACACATTGCAGATAAGGCCAAATTACCCATTTTAATTTTCCCAGAAGGTAGGAAACAACTGTATTGATTTTATTGCTCTTCTCACTTTTTGCCACTGAGTGCACTTTATTATACCCAGTCTTTATAAGTCTTATAGTTTTAGTCTGCAGAATTAATTAGCTCTTGTGAGATATTAGAAGTCAGATTCTAGTACTTTACAAAAGCTTTTTGACAGTTTATTTTCTTTAGTGTATATTATGGAAGAGAGAACAGGCCCGGGGACTATGTTTCGGAACTAAAGCTTATTTCTCCTCTAGCAACTTAAGTCTCTGTAAGGACAGTTTTTAGGATTCATTTGCTGACACTATTCTTTGAGTGGATACAGCTCTTAATCTGTTTTAATTCTGACCAGGTACCTGCATAAACAACACATCAGTAATGATGTTTAAGAAGGGAAGCTTTGAGGTAGGAGGAACCATCCATCCGGTAGCAATCAAGGTAACATATCTGCAGTTTTCCAAACATGGCAGGGCTATCTGCAGAAGCTTCTCATGTCAGAGAAGCTGTTCATGTGCGAACCTTAAAAGGGGGTTGTTCTGTGTGAGTAAGGTACTGAATAAGCCCTGAGAAAACAATCTTTTCATTTGAGCAGTGTCTGGCAGTTCAGTGCAGTACGGAAAATGGTTTCTGCTGAGTATCTTTACAGCTGGTTAGGAGCAACCTGAAAAGCACAGTTGCAATTGCTGTGCAGCTTGTTCAGCCCGGACTGTTCTTTCTGTCCTAGGGCTTCTTGCTCTTGCCTGCTTTGGGGATAAAGGCACTTTTCTTGGCGCTTCCAAGGCTTTCTGAGTGAACCTAGCTCTAGATATGTTAGTTGCTTTTTCTGCAACTGTAATGTTGCATTTCTTATGGAAATTCTCACGGAAATTGTTAAAACTGATGTGCGCATTACCAAGGAAACCTTTGTATTCAGCATATCTGTAGATAACAAGTCTACATTTTTAATAGATCTGTTTAGTTGAGATGGTTTTCAATGTGTCTGTCACAGTTTGTGGTCTGTACTGCTTGTGGAGGTCAACTTAAAAACTTGTAATGAATCCTGAAATGTGGAGCTTTACTCTGAATTTACTGCTACTTTATGGAGGTGTGATTTGCCCCTAATTTAACAAGTTGAACTGTGACTTACTGGCCAAGAAAAAAAAGCAGCTTATGTGGTTTAAACTAAGGTAGCAGATCATGCCCTTTTGCTTATTCTTGTTTTTCAGTATGACCCCCGCTTTGGAGATGCATTCTGGAACAGCACAAAGCATTCCATGATGACCTATGCTTTTAATATGCTTAGCAGCTGGGCTGTTGTCTGTAATGTGTGGTACCTGCCACCAATGGTCAAAGAGGTACTTATGCTGTCATATGCTTTGAAAATGCTTGCAAAATGTTGTCTTGGAGGAAGTCTGCATTACTACGCATGGTGTGTTGGCATTACGTTTGCAAGTCTTTATTGACAGCATAATGGATAAAGGCCAGAAAGCAACACTGTGGTCTGAAAATTAAGTGAGCACAAATTTATGTGGGTCAGTTATCTTCAAGTAAAAATGACTCTTGCAGGTATTCAGATGTTTCTGCATCATGCTCCCTATTGCTCCCAAACACCATCTTTACTTGGATGCAGCTGCCTTGCTTTCCTCTCCTCACAGAGACTAGAAGAGATGTTAAAATGTGGTTTTATGCTGCAGGAGTCCTGCCCCTCAGCCTGGCACAGACCTCCTTTTTTTACTTTACAAGTAATACATAGATTTAGGCCTTCTCCTCACTCCATACAGGGGTGCTTTTGCCTTTTGCTTCCTTGTTTCTCAGCCCTGCAGAATACCCAGCTTATCTTTTGCCAGCAGCTTTATCCCACAGCTGAAGTACTGGGAGCAGACGTATGCTCCAGTTCTGGCCAGACCTATGACCTCATGCTGTGTGTTTGAGATTTCCCCAGAAAACACAGAGCCTTCCACTTAGTTCTTTTTGGCATCAAATGGTAGCAAACCAAGCAGTGTTCCCTAGGACCAGCTGGAACTGCCCTGCAGGTCACATTTGGCTCGAGGGCCTGGCATGAACCCAAGTGCCTGCTGTTTAACAAGAAGTATCTCTGTAAGTAAGACACTAAATGTTCCAGTTGCAAAGCAAGTAATTCATTCTTTGTCAGGAAGAAGAAGATGCTGTTCACTTTGCCAACAGAGTCAAGGCTGTCATTGCTGCTCGGGCAGGAATGTCTGTTCTTCCTTGGTAAGAAGCAACACCTTTGAGGTTGGGTTTAAAGCATTTGTAGGTGTTCTGAAATGTTAGCCTGGAATCCTTTAAAAATTCTTCCAAATTTGCTTTGCTTGCACTGTAGTCCATCATCCTTCCTGACTTTGAGTCAGAAAAATACTACTTTATTCCTTGAACAATTCCACTAGGATAAATAGAATAATAAAGTATAAAAAGAGAAATGGATCTGACAGGTGAATGTAGCCAGCAGGTAGTGTTTGGTGAAAAGAAATTATGCGCTTGTTAAATACAAGGTTAAAGGCAAGGCATTGCTTGTGTTGTGTACGTCTTTACAGTACAAATCATTTAGCGTTGTATTGCAAAAGCCAACATTTGGGGTGGAAACAGCTTTGACTATGTAGTCTAAATAGCATAATGTTTTTCTGCCTTTTTCACCCTGAAGTGAGCTCAAGGCTGTTTCTTTTCTGTATCTTTCAGGGATGGGGGACTGAAAAGGAAAAAGGTCAAAGAGTCTTTCAAGGAAGAGCAACAGAAAAAATATTGCCAGTTGGTAATAGAAAATGGATCTGGGGGAAATGGAAATGTTTGTTAAATGGTATTTATTTTATCTCATTTCTTAAATGACTTAATCTCTACCAGAAAATGGGCTATTTTTTACATTAAACCTGACATGTTCTCCTCCTGTCCCTGTAAGATACTTTGCAAATGACACAGCTGGGAAACCATAAATAACTAATATTTTGTATTAAACAAAGATATAATTTATGTAAGTAAGAAGATTAACAGTATACTAGTAAAATTCTCACTGATGTTGAATGAGAAGAATCTGCAATAAATTATGAGGTTCATTAAAACACCTTTTAAAAATCTTTGCATTACACTGAAGGCCGAAATAGTAACTTCTGAACTTGTAATAAAACACCTCTGTACCTGGATTGGCGGCTTTCCTGTGAGCCACAGTCATTGTGGTGCTGTAGAGGCAGCTCTCCTGATTTTATAAGATATTAGGATATTAAGCAGTTCACCAAAATATGTTTTCCAAATTGCAAGTTGAAAAGAAGTGTTGGATGTCAAAGGGAAAGAGGCAGTCACTGACTTTACCCTCCGCATCGCAAGACCAGGGGTGGAAGCTGTTGCGGAACTGGTGGTTGCCTATGCCTCTGTGTGTTACAGAGACCTTCCCACACAGGAGGTTCAAGAAGGACTCCCCCTTGCTTTCCAGCTGATCCTCAGATCCTAGAGGGGCTGGGTGCATGTGGATTCAATTTGAGTCTCAAGTTGGGTCAAGGGCTTATGTCTAAAAGGATTGTGTAGTGCTTGCACCTCCCTGTCCAAATTTGTCCCACATACCAATCACGTCAATTTTACTGTCACGTTACAAGAGGGGTGTCCTCGAACCCTTTACTTTTTTGACCAGCCGGACAGTTTCCCAAGAAAGTCAGGATCCTTGTGTCTGATCAGCCCATCCAGTGTCCCATTATGGGGACCCTACTTTACAGACCACCAAATCGGAGGGTGATTCAACCAACCTATTCAGAGACCTGCAGCAACAGCGTCCCCCAGTTAAATCCCTTATTTCAATTATTCAAGTCTCTGGAGAGTTATACAACAGGGACTTCAGCTGAAGATTTATACAAAACACAAGTTTGTGACAGGATAAGGTTCAGAGATTGCTGGTGATAAGATACTGTCTGCAAAAACAAGCTTGAAGTGATACACAACCAGACTATAATCACTAATAACAGCTTGTGTGAGTTAGTCATTCAGCATGCATAATATAAAGTTCTTGCCTAAGAGGTGTTCCTGTGGGGGAGAAGACAGGTTCAGCCCATTGACTGATCCCAAAGGTTACAATGGAGTCTTCTCTAACTCCTCCCCTCTTCTGTACTTCTATACTTCACTTTCAGGTGGAGCTTGAGTGACTGTAGTCATCCATTCTCTTATTATTGATTGGTGTGAAATTCTCTCACTTTTAAAGATACAGCCAATAAAATATATAAAGTGCTCAGAGAGGGGTGGTCGTAGCTTGGAGGTGGGTAACTTTGAGGTGGAGGTGCGTGTTGCTATTACATTATAATGCGCAAGGTTCACTTAAGGAAAGTGATTTTGCCATAGTTGCTGACTCAGCAACAGACATCTCTTATATTTCCCATTTGACAACTGTTATGTGGCTTATATCAGCTGTGTGGTACCATCTGGGCAGGTTGTCTTGCCTAGGGAACCATAGTGGAGCAGATTCCATGCATGCCATCCTGAAAGGGGCAACTGTATTTCGCCCCAAAAAGGTTTCTGTAATATTACAGCTTCTGCCAGATCCCAGTTTTCTCTTATCCCTCCCTCCACACTGATTTTCACACAGACACTTTCCAGGGTCCCACTGACAAACGGCAGAACAGCGCCCCAGATGCCTGTGTGTTTGACAGTGGGACAAACTAGTTGCAGCGACGGACAATGTCATAGCAAAATACATCTTATTTTTCATACTGTGTCTTATTATTTTGCTGTATTCCTCACTGTGTCTGTTTGTATGCATTACACAAATTAAAGAAAATCTGTGACCTGACCTCTGTTATCCTCTGTTGTAATTATTTCTGGGTAATTTGTGCCAAGTGATAGGCTTGGATGGAAGAGAATGAATATTTCTGTGGATCGGGCACTCAAAAAAAACAAGCCCAAACTTAAAAAACCGCCGATCTGTCAGTGTAAGTAATGCTTTTTTGGTTTATTTGTTTATTCATTTCTAGCTGCGCAAGCTACACAGACAAGAGGCATCACCATCTTAGAGAAGACTGCGGCTCTGTCTTCTTCAAGAGTACAAACTTCCTCTGCTGTATACCACTTAATGTGTCTTCCTTTCATATCCTTACCCAATGGACCTTGCACTTTTAATTGACTGGGTGGGCTCTTCTCCAAATAAAATCTGAGGACCTTCTGATATGGCTAATCAATATAGGGGAGACCTACACTGTAAAGCACAGTCTTGCTTTGTAACTTGGTGCTGCTTGGTGATACCTACATATGAATCATCTAAGTGATGCTAACTGTTGCTGGAGTCCTTAATTCTCTTCACTCCAAGTGTCTTTTTCTACAGCTGTGTCTTATCTTCGGGAATGTCTGAAATGCTCTTCTCTCTCCAACTTCTGCTGACCTGCTTCACGTTATTGGGAGACCCCTCTTTTTCTTGACTCGCTGTTGTTTTAATGTGCGTTTCAATAATTATGCGTCCATGTGGGACGAGACATGTGAGCAGCATGCCATCTAGTGGCACCTAGTTAGCGGTAGCGATCTCTCCCTTGCAGAATTGTCTGAATTCCGAGGAATTAAGCTTTCATTTCTCCTACCTTTCCAGAAAACATGAAAATATAGAAATAACTCTGTATATCCCAAACACAGGATCTTTGATTATCAGTCGTGGTGTACTACCAGCAAAGCATGCGCTTGTTCTAAGTTTCAGCAGCCTGTGTTCTGTGCAGTTTCCCCAGGCTGCCTCTTCCCGATGATAAACCTAAATCAGAAACGCTTCTCTCCTTTAGTTGCTTCAAAATCAGGTAGGGATCTAATCTCTGACCTTTTATTTGTATTTTAAAATTCAGCAGAGCTAGCAAGCCTGGGATGTTCCTGAGGGCAGTATGGTGCTTCATTTGCTGTCATGATTTCTTCAGCACCTGATGCTGTTTGCTCCTGACCAGGGGCTGGGGCCACTGTCAGAAGAAAACATGTTTTCAGGATAATGAGGCAGATGTTCTGAATTTGTATTCTACCTACACAGATTTCCTTAAACTGTAGTAACAACAGTGAGCAGTTAGTGCTGAATTCCACAACCCAGCATTTCTATGCAAACTCTTCCTTGTGCAGCCTGCCTTGAACAAGAGTGAGGAAAGCAGCCTGGAAAGCTCTTCATCTGCTGTTTGTTTTTAACCTCAAGGCACTCTATGGGACATGTTTTGGTTATGTGTCCAGTTTGAGGCCTGATTTCAAGTAGGCCAATAGAGATAGGTCACAGGTGCGTTACAGGTGGGACCTCCAGGTTTTTTAGCCTCTCCTGCAGGATTTGCTTTTGGCAAGGTTTGTGCTGAGGTAAAATACCCATTGCTCAGGCTCTTTTGAGCACGTTTCCCAACTGTGCTGCAGATTGTTGAGATGGTCTGTGAGGCATTCACAGGTTTATTTGATTTTGGAAAAGCAGGCTTAGAAGTTAGTGGACACACAGAAAGAGGCCTTCCTGGCTCATTGCTATTTTATTGTTGCTGTACAGATGGGAAGGATCTTAACATTTCTCCTCTCCCCTCCTCCTCCTCCTATATTTATTATTCTATTTAACACTGGCTCCTTCAATTAGTGTACCAGACTCCTTTGAGAGCAGGGTTCATTGTGATCAATTGTCATCAAGGCTAGCATTTAGTACATCCAATCAATGACGTTCTATGTAATGGTCGTGGTATTGACTGATTTTTAATTTTACAGTATGTTGAGCCCTGTTGAACTCTTTTAATATGATAATTGCTTTACTAATCAGTAGTCATGGCTTGTATGCAATTGCAGATTATTGACATCAGTTGATATCCTTTGGTATTAGTATTTGACTATACGAATGATGCATGTGGCGAAAGACATATAATATCTACCCAGTGATATTAAATAGAGTAATATTGGGGAAAATACTGTATCCTTGCATATCAGACTTTTAAGAAATAGGTTATTAAGTAATTTAGGTATATTTCTTTTTATATGGCATAGCTCTTAAATACTACCTTCAAAGTTTATACAGACATCTATTGAACAGCTTATTTTGTAACTACATGATAAGCATTCATTTGTTCATACATTAAATACTGTGTTTATCTATGATATTATCGATTTAAACCAAAAAAGATGGTCATCAGATATAGCTATGGGCAGTTTTCTTTACTCACATAATCTATAACTTTACGTAAGGTATAAGTATGTACACACGTTCAATAAAATAAACTGTATGTTATACTTCGAATAACCACTCTGTTTGTCGTGGGGTTTATTATCATTTTATAAAATACACCTACAAGGGATTAAAAAGACAGGTATCTATATAAAAAGGACATTTATGTTAGATCTGAGCTGAGGCTGATTTCTGTCCAGATGCTGTTTTACACAGTTTTAAGTTATTCTTGCATGTTGCACCCTCACTCTTTGCACTGTACTTGTGACACAGGCATCTGGTGTGTGCAGCAAATGCAGGCGTTACACTGGACAGTCTGCTTCGTATGTCAAACAGGGACGAGTGGCTCTTGCTGTGGACCAGGAGGTGGCAGTGCTGTATGCTTGGCTAACGCTGCCAGGCAAAATAGAGCCTTACTTAAAACCTTAGTTAATGTCCTTTTGGGAAGTACAAGCCTTAATAACACTTAAGGAAAAAAAAAAAAAGAACATATGAAAAGGTAAGTTAATTTACTATACATTCATCATGTTTTGTCCTTCCTTAAAGTACTGGCATGAACAGAAAAGTACAGCATCATTTTAAGTGGTAATTTTGTTATATGGGAAGCTTCAGTCAATACACAGAAAATGAAGCTCTGGAGTAATATATATCTACATATACTTTTTCTTCACCGTTTCTCCTCTCCAAGTGCAGTAGAAAGCCAGCCTGCCAGGCCTGGTCGTGTGCAGTACGATGCTATTCTTGTGGTGTGCTCCTTGTATTAATGCTGCAGATTCTCATGTCTGCTGGGTTTACTGTAGCATTTTTGCCCTGAAGATGCTATCTGCATCTTCTCCTGTGCTTGATGAAAGACCGCTCAGATACTCAAAATCCCTCCCATATTAACAGAGTGGTGAAGTTTTCTAATTTCTAAGTGATTTGTTGAGTGCAGATGCTTTTAAGGTCATGAAGGGAAAATCATTGCTAAATTGCCTTCTGATGCTCCTCTACCACTACAGAGCCAATTTCAGTATGCAGTTATTTTGTCATATAGATTCCAGCATATTTGGTAACTTAGAGGAACAAGCACCGAGACGTCTCAATTTAAAATGTGCAAATATATTGCTTATTGGAAAGGTCTCAAGGTTCTGTTTCCAAGGCTAATGAGGAGTCTCAGGTGTTATGTTCCAAGTGATAAAATCCTGCTGTAGATGGGAGGCCAAATGACCACAATCCATGTGCTTAGGGTATCCAAATGAAAAGTGCTGGATGCTGAACACCTGGAAACATTTGCTCCTGGGATTTGTTCATATGACCATTGCATTAGACAACTCTCTTCCCTCTCTCCACTTCAGCAGTACAGACTCCATTTCTCACTAAGTCACCTCAGCATAGGCACCTCTAAGACACCCAAGGCTGTGTGGGGCTTTTGTTCAGTTTCTGAGGCCTGCAGTTGTCTCCACTGCAGTGTATTTCCTGCTAGCTGTTTTAGCTAGAATATTCTTTGTTTCTGCTTGCTTCCGTTAATGTCCTTCATGCACGTTCACATTTTCCTTCTCATTGTAAGGAGAAAATAAGTTCAGGTCTTTTAATAGGGTTTTAATTGTAGCTGGATTGTTGAACCCCTAGAAACCTGGATTTCTAAATCTTGGAAGTTGATTTTTTTGAGGCGGGGCATAGCTGCCTGCTGTGTTTATGAAGTGCACAGTGCTTATGAGCCCTTGTCCTTCCTGGATAGAGCCCACAAGGCTGCGGTTCTGTCAATCCACACTGCTAGGCTTAAATGGTCTATGGAAGTCAGGCTCCCTGTACTTATTTTCAGTGTAGTAACAACTAGAGGTCCATGACAGCAAAAGGTGAAATTACACTTAGGTTCCTGGATACAAAGTGAAGCTGAAAACATCTGACTCCTTGTTTAAAGGGTATCAATTTTTACAGGAGTTATATCAAATGCAGTGGTAGAGAGAAAGCATGACCTGCCTGCAGCCCGAAGACAGATGAGAGAGTGCAGAGTTCCCCTGAGTGGTTTGCTGGCTACCTGCCATTCCTCAACAGCAGAAGATAAAAGGGAGTACTAGGATAACTACCCTGACCCTATTTATTTCCAATAAAATACAGATATTTACATAAGATGAAACTGTTTTATATGCTGAAGCTGCCTGGCTGCAGTGACAGGAGACAAATGAAAAGCTGTTTTTTATTAGATCTGACCTACCAGAAGCCAATAACGTGTGCATTAACTTAGCAAACGGAGAGCGACTGCCACATGAGGTGACACTGTCCAGGCTTGCTTCCCAAGTCAGTTCAACAAGATTTCCCTCATCTTGGAGACCAGGTCTGCAGGGCTCCATACTGCCAAAACTTGGTAGTCTCTGATAAGTAAACAGGATACCATAAGTGTAGCCAAAGGAACTCAAAAACAAATCATTCAGAAAAGCAGTGTGGTAAGAATGATGAGAATTTCGCACATGCTTTTTCTCAGTCTTTGATTCAATCTAAGCCTCTCTTAAAATCATGCATTACATTATATAGCTGTGCATATCGAGGCAATAAATGTAAATGCATTCTTACAACAGACATAAAAATATGTTATTACTAGTGTTCATAGAACAAAACTTAAGAATCTTGATAACTTTGCATGAAGTTAAAAAACAAACCAAATCTTTTTTGATCAATTTGGAGCATGTGGTTTAGATAACCTTGTAGCATATAATTTTAACTGAAGCTTTTTTTGCATGCATTGTACTTTGTGAAATAAATTGAAAATAAGGATATACATGAAAATGTTTTCTTCCAAGTTTATCAACTCTGATATATTCTCATGGGATGTTTCTTGTTCATGGTTTGCCCATTTTACTGGTGAATACTCCACTAGAAAGCATGACTACATGTAGCCTTTGCACAGAAAATTGGCCTTCAAAAAATGAAAGCATGGAAAATTGTTAAATCTAGCATTTTTTCTATGTCTTCAGTGGAATCATGCTGTCTTACCTGTGCTGAAAGTACGGTCCTATTGCTTGAAAGCAAAGTCCTCCTCTCTTAGGAAAACAGGTTCACTGGTAAAAGCGTGGCAGAGAAATTGTATGTTCTCTCAGGCTACAGCACATACTAATAAAATATAGCAATGAAATTAATTCGAAACCAATTTATCAGTAGATAGGTGATCAGTGGTTTATGACAGTTATATCTTTTTAGAAGACAAAGGCTACTTGGCAAAGAAAGCAAGCTCTTTGGTTGTTATTTTTTAAGTCAGTCAACAGTTTTTTGCAGTTAACAACCAGCTACTCTTTGATGGGAGTGCAAGATAGGTGCAAAGGATGAACTTTAGCATATTCACAATAGGATTTTGCCTGCACGTCTATCACTAGGAGGAAGCTGTCAGGTTAGCAGACATGTTTGCTCCCTGCTGTCCCAGAGAGAGAAGATGGTTCTTCAAGGAACTCAAGAACAGAATTGATTTTTTTCCTATTTAGCACTGATGGCTTTGTGAATTATTCATGCAAGTGTGGAGGGGAAACCTGGAAGCAATAAGACAAGAGTTTCTGTTTACATGTAAGTCTTGCCTCTGTTGTGCTTCTTTTCAGCTTATACAGAATGGCCGCCTCCTGTTAAAATACCTTTTTGCCAGTGTTTTTTCCCCACTGGTGTATAATGACAGTGAGGATCAAAAAAATCACCTTCTACTCTAAACACAGATGTTGCTAGGGACTGCACATTTACTACTATTTGTTTATGCAGCCTGTGGACAGGGGCACTAGGTCCACTAGCCAGGCTATTGCAGCAGAAAAGCAATGCCTTAATTCCATGTGATGAATGTTATGAGATGTCCAGAATTTTCCTTCGATGCTTCATGGACACTAGTGGATTTCAGCCTTCTGAGACTCAGGAATTTGCCATATGCCACCAATTTTGACATACAATGTGCCACCATTTTGAGTCAAGACTTTTCTACATTTTACTAAAGCAGAGGTTAACAAGCGCGTGGACTAAGCCAAACAAAATCTTTATTTTTAGTTTACAAGATTTTATCAGCAAACACAAAAACTTTGCCTTGCCAGGATTATCTGTATTGTAATTCTTCCTTCAGGTGTCAATTTTAGGTGAAGATGTTGAAATATAATGGAGATAAGATCTCTATAGCATGTTACTGTACTGTTCTCAGCAGCAAAACAGCTGTTGCCACCTGGGCTACATCTATCCATTAGGTGGAAACCTCTGCTCCTTTATGCCAGGTAAAAACAAACCAACCAGCCAAGCCTTTGGCCTCTGCTATTTGCACCTCAAATGAAAATTCATGAGCAAGAAGTAAATCCCCCGTATCACTTCCTGCTTGTGAAGCAACAGACAAACTACAAATTTAAAATAAGCCGTACAAGGGTGTATGCATTGTGAATATCACAGTTTCAAAAGTAATGATTTTTTGATTTGTTTCTGTTCCAGACTTTGGACACTCATAATTGTCTTGGATCCACCACCCTTGTAATGTTTGAAAACCACTGTAGTACAGCAGAGTGGTGTAGACATTACTATGTGTATGGCACAGACATAGGTAGCTGCCTTTAGTCCTAACTGGGCCTTTTGAGCATGATCATAACTAAACAGTTAGAGGGATGAAAACACTGAACTGCCGGTTGGCAGTGTGAAAGCTAGCTGGAAGGTTGTTTCTGTGGCTGTTGTGCCCAGAGGCTTCATCAGGCATCATCCTATCTCTGCCTCAGAGAAATCATCTAACTAGATGAGGCAGAGAGTGGGAGGAGAGGTGAGAGCCCGAGAGCAGAGAAGACTTGTCCAAGATGACACAGTGCCAGAGCCAAAAATAGGAGCCAGAATGCAAGGGCCTTGTCCACATGACTGCCCTAGAAATAGTTCATAAGTCCTTGGAGTCTAGTTCAGGTTTTTCCTTGTATCCTAAGCACTTGGCTCTTAGATATATTTCTAACCTCTCAAATATGGACAGGGAAATCAAATGTCCCTTTTTTTTTAGAAAACCCCTATGAAAGATGCATGCGGTCACTAGGTTAAGGCCTTTTTCCCAGAGGATAATGCTCCTCCTTTCCAACAGGATGCTTGGGCAAGGCTGCTATCTTCAGCCTCTTTCTGCTAACACTGCTTTTTGTGTCATACCAAGTGCTATACGACTGCCATGTACAGGCCTGGGCAGATAATGTCTCCTTTAGCCGTTTCAGTTTCATTTCTGTTGGTGTGTGCCCAATACCTGGTAATGTACACCTAGGCCTGCTCTCCCAGTGAGTCCCTCTTCCCAGCTCAAGGCACTAGGCACAACACAGATGGACCAAGTCAAGCTGGCTGAAATGCAGACTTTGCCTCTTTTTGCCTTTTAAACTGTCCTTATCTACTTTAGTATTCCTAAATCCAGGAGCTTTCCACAATTTTCCTTTTCTCTTTTACTTCCTGAACTGCTGTTTTGGGGCTTCCTATGGCTTTCCTGCCCATGCAGCACTGCTGACTCTGGACCCGTTTTTCCTACGCGAGAAGGCTCGGACGTGGCCTGTTTCCAGCTGCCTTCCATCCCGCAAGCACCACGTCCGAGGCGAAGCCCCATCTCCATAGCCCTGTGTTGCGCAAAGGATGCGTTCTGCAAGCAGCACCCTCCGCTCACCACCACAAGGTACTTGTGAAACACCTAAAGCAACCCCCCCCCCAGCCCTCTTTAACTTCACTCGGCGGCGGGGCGGTGCTGCCCTTGCCCGGCCCCGGCCAGGCGGAGCGGGGCGGGGCGGGGCCGGCCGCGGGGCTTTAGGGTGGTGGGTGCCGGAGTCCGCCCTCTTAGTACCGGCGGCGTTGGTGGCGTTGTAGGGCAGTGCCCGCTATGGAGGACGTGTGGTCGGTGGTGTTGCGGGTGGGGGCGACATGGGTGGCGTTGGTGTTCGCCCTCATCGTGCTGCCCTCGGCGCTGGGCGTCTCGCTGGGTATCTCCGAGGCCTATTTGTGGGTCCTGATGAAGACGTTAGAGGTAGGTGGAGGCCGCCGACCCCTGAAACGGGTGGGGGGGACCCAAAATGGCGTCCCCTGTGAGGTGTCGCTTGGGGCCGGCGTGGGGTGGGGGGCACGCCGGGGGGCTGGGCCTCCCTACCCTTCAGCTGGCCCGGGCTGTTTTTTCTCCGCCCAGTGGCGCCGGCGCGTTTGTGTCTCGTCCCTCAGGAGGCTTGATGGGCTCCGCTGGCCGGGGATCGGCTCCCTCCGACCGGTGGAAGCGTGACTGCGCTCCCGGCGCTGTCCTGGGCGTGAAGGCCCCGCGGCAGGTGTGAGGGGGTGGGCAACCCAGAGAAACGCTGTCCCGAGGGGAGCGAGGGCCTGGGAGGAGAGGAGTAGGTTACGTCCTGTCTGGCTGTGTCCCTTCGTAGTTTTGGTGTTCAGACCCTTTGGCAGAAACCTAAATGTGTATGAATTTAGTGGTTGTGCAGACTCCAGCTTGCACTCCTTTGGACCTGCAGGAGTGTGAATTAAACTCTGTTACCTAAGGCTGTCCGATGTCCTGGGTGTGGTTGTCTCTGCATGGTGTCAATTGCACCCTACCTGAGAGAAACTGTGCTGGGTCATGTTCTTGGAGGGTATAAATGCCTGGCACCATGCCCAGTGCCTGCAACTGCAAATGTATGCAGAGTGCTGATGCTCGGAGATCTGAGTGCTCATCCCATTGACTGTGTCCAGCACCTCAGTCTCCATCTTCCCCCAGTTTCTCTGGGGAATTGAATTTCTCACAAAGGAGCTGCTTTCCGGCCAGGGCATAGTTCATATGTGTGTGAAAGTGCTCCCTCTGAAGCTCAGAGTGATGGTGAGGAAGTGTTTCAAAATGGTTGGTAGAAATTATTTAAATCTTTATTGTGCTTTTTCCAAGGAGGAGGAGAACCCAACCAAGCAGAACAGTTGTAAGGAGAAGTAAAATGGCACAAGGAACAGTCTGTGGCAATGCAATATACGTTGGCGTGTGACTATGGAAAGTAGCTTTAGTCTAATTTAATCGCCTTCTATGAGCTTTTTCAGTCAAACCTCACTAATGTTCTTCAGTGCCTTCATGATCATTGGTGCTCAGCTAAAAGAAAACTCCACCAGCCACTAATAAATATATTGTCTGTTAAATGTATCTTTAAGTTAAAATGTTATAAGGTTTTTGGTGTGAATGAACCTACTTGAAGTAGTTTCTGGGGCCTTGGATTGTATGAGGATAACTGTTACAGGTGGAAGATGCAGCTGTTGCTGGAAAAGAAAGTTTGGATAGGCCAGTGTGACCTTCACTACCTCAGCTTCTGCTGAGGGAGCAAGCCAGATGGCCTAGTAAGATAGTCTTGTTTGGATGACTTGCCTTTACCTATGATTAACCATTTAGCAATTTACATTCTTTATTCTTAGATCATTAATAGGTATTTTTTAGTGTCATCAAGTGTTGCAACAAGAGGTGATTCAAAATGTCTTGGGCAGAAGTAAGAAGCAGCTGATGGCCTAGCAATGATAGTGACTTGTAAGAATTCTTCTGATGCCTAAGGGAGGAAGTAATGACTTATCTTGACAGTTGCCATTATTTTGCATGAAATAACTTCTGGCATTATGAGCCATTCAGTCATATATGAAAAATGTGATATTAATAAATAATTAGTCTGTATATAAATATCATATATAATGCTATGTAAATATTAAAGAAAAGCCAGTGACAAATTGGGAAGTGTTCTGAGGAAGAGAGTAGATTTGCTGCAGGAGAGTGAAGAAGTGCAATCCACTTATCTCAACTAGGCCTTGCTTTGTCTGTGAATTCTTTATGCCCTCAGAATACCTGTAGGGAAAGAATCCCTGAAATAGTGTTTTGGAGTGGTTGGTTTTGTTTGTTTGTTTTTGTGTGAAATGGTTCCTGTTTCTTGGCTCACAAATCTGTCTTGGTTAGCAGCCTGACAGAGAGAGGCTGATAGTCTGCCAACCAGTTCCAAGCAGTTCCTGCAAGAGTGCCTGAAAATGTGTTGTCACACCTGGTTTTTCCCTGCCAAAAAGCACGTTAACATGAAATGTTAAATACATATCTGCTAGCCTTGTGCTTGCCTGGGTGTCCGAGACTCCTGGGATGTTGAACTGAGTATGCAGGCTTTTTCCTGCGAAGCAGTGGTCCATTTTGTGACTATGTTTGGTCATAGGATGCTGCAATATCTGACGGCTAAAACTTTTTTCAGCACACAGATTAACTTAATAGCTTCCCTAGGCTTCCAGCCCTGAATCTCTCAGGCAGTCTTCCTTGTCTTTTCAGGAGCATAGGCTCATGAGCCTGCAGGACACTCAGCAAGATGGTGATGATGCTGCTGCCTTGGTTTCCTCTTTGGCGAGTTGTATTGCCCAAGCTGTCTGCAGAGTGGTAGATGTTTTCGTATGTCAGCTGAATGCCATGTTGCTCTCTGGCCTTGCCTGTTTATATCCTGCATGTTGGCATAGTGGGAGGATACAGTGGCTATGAGGTTTGTTTCTTACACAGCAGTTGTCAGGTAACAGTATGTGTTTTGTTAAAGCTAATCTGCTGTGACGGTCCAAGTCTGTAAACTTGGGTACCATAGTCCAGGGACTGTCTAGATGGAGATTCTACAGTTTGCTAGTCCGCTCTCATGTCAGATGAAATAAGGCATATAAAAATGAGTCTGTGGTGTTCAGTTGTGATCTAGGCTGTGGTAGGGAGCAAGTTGAATATGATACTGAACTTATACTTGAGGCTTTTCTTCCTGCCAATAAAAATAAATCTGTTCCTGCAAGCATGATGTAAGAAAAGGGAGAAGAAAAGCTTCTTTTAGGAACAAAGTGTTCTTGTACTTCGTTTGTCTGATGTTATTGACAAAGGAGATCAGTTGGTGCACAATAGCTTTTTCTCTGTGCTGTGATGCCTCTGCAAGGCACATGCTTCTAAGCAAAATGCAGCTTGTACAGGTGGCAAGTGTTGAGGATGTGCTTCTCCTGGGTTGCTCTGGGGCTTGTATTTGACTCTGAAGTACTGTGCTAGGGATGACCAGCTTTATATGGAGAATATATTTTTTTCCTATGTAGTAAGGGGGGGAAAAGAGCAGAAAAGGATGACCAGCTATTCCAATTCAAGGAAGGCAGTACGACAGGCAAACTACTTGCTATTAGAAAACTGGCTTCCCCCATCACATTGGTATTCCTTAAAGTATATTAACTTGCTTCTGAATTGCCTTACCAAATCAAGCAAACTTTTAGGAAACTGCTCTCTTCTAACTGTGCGTTCCCTTTCAGTGCTAATAAAAGGATCTCTGCCACCGTGTGTCCTGGGTTCAGCAGCAGCAGTCATTTTTCTCCTTCTTGGTAGCTGGTGCAGCGCTGTGTTTTTGATTTTGGGCCTGGGAGCAGCGCTGGTAACACCAGTGTTTTCAGTCACTGCTTGTTAATGTTTTGGTCTGACCAGGGACTTTCTGTGCCTCATGCTCTGCCAGAGAGGAGGGGAAGCCGGGAGGAAGCAGAGACAGGACACCTGACCCTAACTGTCCAAAGAGGTTATTCCATGCCACAGCACATCATGCCCAGGATGTAAAAATGGAGGGCAGAGACCCGGAAGGAGGGGGGGTGGTAAGCGATTGTATTCTTTCCTTGTATTTGCCTTGTCATTATTATTATTGGTGGTAGCAGTAGTGGTTTGTGTTATACCTTAGTTACTAAGCTGTTCTTATCTCAACCTGTGGGAGTTGCGTTCTTTCGATTCTCCTCCCCATCCCCCCCTGGGACTGGGGGAAGAAAGAACGGGGGAGTGAGTGAACGAACTGCGTGAGGGGCTTAAACCATGACACCATGTTTGCATGTTTGGGTTTTTTTCTTAAATGGTGAATTATTTCTGCAAAAGCATATCCAGCAGCTGTTTGTTCCTACGAGGAACTAGTCTGCGTTAGTCATCTGCCATGCTGATGCTTGTGAAATCACTTGCCACAGAAACCTTTCTTATTGCTGAAGTGCTGGGGACGGCCTCTTGCAATCATGCTGCATTTCTGCTTGTTTTTAAACATCATCAGATAGCTTCCAATTTTAAATTTAGTGTGTCTTTATCTCTTGGTCTCATTTTTCCTCTTAGTTCATTTACTTTTTTGTAATCTCTACTATTAGATAAGTGATAAGGCCCCTGCAGGCATGCCATTTGAGCTCTCTTTGACAAGCAGTGGAGAAATCCGGCCTTTCAGAAAGTGATTTGTGTTTCATTAAGGCCCATAGAGCAGCTGCTACCATGGAGCAATCTGTTTCCATTAGTTTGTAGAAAAACTGTAGGACTAGTTTAGACTGTGTGCCTATATATTTGGTGATGAGTTCCCCCCTGAGGGATGATTGCTGCTTCACAGATTGTAGCTCACCTTGTTAAGAACTAGTTCCAATACTTTTCTTGGGTTTGGTGGGTTTTTTCTTTTAGTCTGTTGGGTGTTTTGGGTGTTCCTAGCTTCTTGAGACAGTGGAGTTGACTTGTCAGTCACTCTTGTACGGACTGCCCTGCTTTCTCTTTCTAGTGGAAAAACATTTCTTGTAATTTTAAACTGTGTGATGTGTGTTACTTGTGAATATTAAGAAATGAGCTAACCTTAGGGAAGTGGTTATTGGGTCACACTTGCATTAAATATCAGCCTGGCTATAAACTAACATCATGTTATTGTGTATTTTTGGGCTAATGGTTTGCTGGTGAAGCTGCAAGCACTTTGAATTCACACCCACCTTCCCGTCTCTCCTCTCTGATCTCTTGAGGCTCTTTGACTGTGGGGCTTGCAGTTAACAGAAAAAGCATTTCTTGGGTGGTTGGTTTTGCTGTAATGCACAACAGATGCTTGAAGTCATAGGTGTTTTTCTGTAAACCCCTTCTGGGTTTAATAGTGGCCCCTTGTAACAGAAGCTATTTCTAATAGCTGCTTATGCAAATGTACTTTTGCTAGATAAGAGTGTAACATTATTCAGTAGCTGGGAGGTGAAGCGAAAGTTAACTTGCATTGCAGATGACCCTGGCAGTGTGGCTGTCCTGTTCCAAGTATGTCAGGCTACAGCTTCTTCCTGTGAACCACCATCAGTATTGCAGGTGCTGCTGGGTATAAGGGCAGGGAAGGGAAAAGGACAATGTGTAAGCTAATAAGCGAATTATTTTTGACTGTTTCCTCTTTAACTCACTGGCCTCTGAAGCAGGTTTTGCTGACTAATGTCATTGCTCAGTGACAATGAAGGCCTCTGTGTAATCGGTATCCTGCAAGAACTGCTGGACAGAGGAGAAATGGAGAGCTCTGAAGTGAGACAGTAATTCTGAAGGCTGCCAGCTCAGATGTTAACAAGAAGCATGTCTTGGAGATGTGCCTTATGTGAATTGAGGCACCCTTGTTTGCAGAGCTTGAACTGTCTTCTAGAATAGTATTTCAGCAAATCTGCTGCATGATCTTGAAGTAAATCCCTGGGCTGTATTAACTTAGACCCCAGTCCTATGAAGGCCATTATGTGTGTTTTCATCAAGGCTCCTTGCACATAAGTAAGGTTGGCACAGCTGCAGTTGCATCAGTAGTTAACACAGCATCTTTTTCATTTGCAACTCTGATCTGAACTTGCTCTCAATTTCACAGCATGTGAATACTGGGATTTCTGATATTGTTAAGTAAATGCTGTTAAAATAACATCAGCTGTATACAGAGCTTGCCTTAAAGTAGCAGTCTGTGATGCTGGTGTAAAAAAAGCTGCTTGTCGTTTCAACACAGCATTTCTGTTGCTGATCCCCTTGTTTCTTTTTCCTGCTGTACTATTTATTGTTCTTTGGATACCTGCTCACCAGGAAGGGCTTGGTATACGACTTGAATGCAGAATAATTTGGAAAGCTGCTTTGAGGCAGTGGTAAGTATGTCCCATCAAAATGAGGAAAAGATGTCATGGAAGACCACAAAAGACCTTTTTGTCTCTCAGGAATGGTTACTCCTCTTGGTGGTGGTGTTTTCCTCTCCTCACATAAAACAGCCCAACAATTGGCATGCAGGTTTTGCTGTGTCAATGTAGCATGGTGTGGGAGGTGCTGTGAAGTCTTTGTTACTGAAGTTTGGAGAGCCTTCAAGGAGGAGCACTCACCTAAACTAGCATATAAGCTTTTGCTCTGAATGTGACCTGGTAGTCCCTTTAAGTAGGGGAACATCAGTGATCTAACTCTGCATGACTTTGGATTTCAGTTATTGTGAATAATTCCTCTTCTGAATAATTGTCAAACATTGCTTATTAAGCCAGAGGTGATGTAAAGCTGATAAATGGGGTGAAAGGCAAAGGTCCATCTGTTAGGGAAATGTGGGAAGTTCCAGAAGTGTTCATAATAACTTGGCCTGTGGTTGATCTTAACAAAGTATCTCTAGATGTGCTTTCGTGAAACAACGTGTCAAGCTTGCCTTTGGAAATAGTTGCTTATCTGGTAACTGGCTTATCTGGAGATGAATTGTTTTGTTTGTTGGTTTGGTTTTTTTTTTTGACATCTCTTGTAAATAATGTGTGTATTGTTTTGCCTCTGTGATCTAACTGGATATTTCTCAAATGCTGCATAAGACCTACATATGTGGGAATTGCTTAGTGATGTATAAATGAGATTTCTCTTTTTGGTTGCTAACATGCTGTTTAGTTGTTTTTATAGTGCTGATAAACTAGAAGCCTTTTCTATGGGGTTGAGGTAAATCTTTGCAGGGAAAGATTCATATGTTTTCCTTGCCTAGTGAAGCGTGGTGTCTTCAGACTGTGTCTTGTGTAATTAAAGCATTCAAGCTACTTTGTCTTGAGCAGTTGGAATACCTAAATTTCAAAATCAGACCTGTGGTGGTGTTTGTGTAGTTTCTATGATTATGCTGCTTTCTAACTTTGTATTAGTTCAGTGGGTAACCCCAGCTACAGGACTATTTTTAATCTGTTCAGGAGCTTGTTGTTTTATACTCATTCCCCAAAACTGCTTCAGGAATCCATGCTAAAGACTTAGATCTGCTTCAAGGTATTTGGGACTATCTGCTCAGCACCAGCTCACAAACTGGGAGAAGCCACTTAAGATACCAGTCAGTGTTACTGGTAAGTGATAAATCCAAAAGACCTGCGAGTCTGGTTCTGCTCATCTCCCGAGTAGAATGGAGTCTATGCCGTATTTTGTTCTGTGTTTTGATCTGTAATATATAAACACATTATTTTCCCTTCTGTGTGATGGATCATCTTACATTATGATAGCTCTTTGTTGTATAGAGCCTTTCCGGTTGAAGTGGTGATGGATGGTGCAAATTCCTGTCTAGCAGGAAGGAAGGGAAATTACTCACATGCTGCATGTGGTGTCTCTCTTGTTTTCCAAACTGGGTATAAACAAGCTTTTCACTTGATCAAATATCAAATTTTGGCCTTGATAGTGTGGTTTTTAGGTGCCTGGGAATAAGTGGAAGGAATAGGTCAAGTTAATTAAAAATGTCTGTTTTTCTTGGTTGCTGGAACATACAGTTTTTGAAAATATGATGAGAGAAATATATGAAATTGAGGGAAGAAGAAAGCTGACATAGAGAACTTAAAACTCATTTGCTGTAGCTTCTGGTAGATGTGGGCCCTTATGAATCCTCAAAGGCTCCTGGCCAAAAGGGGAGCAAAAGAGGGGAGCTGGTCTCACCCTTGCTGTTTTTATGAAGCATGCTTAAATCCCCAGGGAGATCTGGCACTAGAAGTAAAATTGCTTTAGCACAAGTAGTCTGTCCCCTGGAATACTATGTGCAACCTTTGTACTAGATGCCACTCTGGTGTCAAGCTTCTGGTGGTGCTTGCATCTCCTGGGAGGGCATGTGTAGAGGTCAAAGGGAACTAGCCTTTCCATTCTTTCTCTTTGCCCCTGTCCCTCCCATGGCCCAGGTGGGGTGCTGCAGCTTTCTGGAGTTATAGGAACCTGTGGACCAAAGGTCAGACTACTTCAGAAGCAATAGGGTAGATAAATGCATCTAAGCAGTAGAAACTTACTTGGGTTACATGACTCTACAATTTCTCCTTTTGGAGGAGTTCACTGCCTCCTTTGCATAGAAAAAATGTCAAGATACTACAGTATAGTAGGATTTGCCATCCTTTGAGATATTACAAAGGCATGTTGCAATAGCTTGTGTCTTCATGGCTTGTGCTGAGGCTCAAACTTTTTGACGCTGTCTAATGTGAACTTGTAACTGCAGGATTTCTGCAGCAAGAGCATTGTGTAGGGAGTGTTTTATGCTTTTTGTGAGCACCAAACAGAAATTGTTATTCCAGGTTTTGCAAAGCAAAAGGTGGCAGTGCTGGTTTTGATTACAAGTTTGAGAGGATTTGGAAGATGGAAACTTATTTTCTCAGCTAGTGTATATATGGCTGAGACCATAGCCAAGTATGTTCTTACTCTTCTAGGTAATAAGTGACTTATCAGCTGGTGAAGATTTTAATTCATTGAATACAGTGGCTCAAGTCTGGTCAGAGAATGATTGTGTAATGCATTTGTTGGTCTGCCTGTACCCCCAAATCCATTTGGTGGAAGAAATGTAGAAATTGAAGTATTATGAATAGTTGCTTTCTTGAGCAATATTTTGTTTTGGTATTTCCCAGAACTTTCGTGACCAAAGCACTGCTGAAGATGATGTGTAGCCACAAAGTACTGAGTTACTCCTACAGGTAAAATTAGCTCCGGGAACAGCTGTTGCCTTAGCAGCAGCAGAACTGAAAACAACCCCAAGTGAATATTTTGGCAGGGTAGGCTGGGATTGAGCAAGACCTGAAACAGTAAGCAGTCCTAGCTGCTGAGGAGTTATGTAGTGGAGGTAATGCCATGAGACAGGATACTGACCTTTCAAAAGATAATTGTGTTCCCAAATGCCCCGCAGCTCTGTTGGAGAGGAGAGACAGAAACTACATGGTTTAGTATTGGTCTGGGTCCTTTCCTGGGCAGACCATCTGTATGCTGTTAAAACAAAGCATGCCTTTGATACTGCTGAAGTTGTTCATGTTTGAACGGGGTAATAGCCTGATCTTTGGATGTGAGCTCATTTCAGCCAGGTCACCTGTCTTGGAAACACCTATTATAACTGTATTCCTAGAAATAGTATTAAGTCTCATGGGTGAGGAATTAATGCTCAGAATGAGGAGCCACAAAGTCAGTCCTCTGGCTGAGCTTTCCATTCCTTCCCAAAGCTGCCACATTGGGAAAGGAAGGATCCAGGTCAGAAGGGCTACTCTGTTGTCATGGTCAGGCTTTGGGGTGGCAAAGGGGTTGTAATTGTTAACCCAGTAAAAAGAAAGCCTGATACAGGAGGTGGAAAGACTATTTAAAGGCAGTGTGTGGAGCTGAGTCAGCTGAAGGTCAAGAAAGCCATTTGGCCCTAGAACAGGTTAAACTGGCTCCAGCTGCATCAGAGCTGGAGATGAGAGGAAGTGTCCTGATGCCTGTGTGGCCCTGCTACAGGGGTTTGCAGTGAGCGTAGCTACTGGGAAGCTTGGACACTCCTTGGAGAACAGAACTTACCTTATCACCTATTTCAGTCTTCCTCTTCCAGCCCACCTACTAGAAAAGAGCAGGTTAACCCCAGTGAGCTGGCAGCCCTTCCCAAGGACAGGAGAAGGTGCTCTCTGCAGCTGTACACTAGAGGTGATGATTTGTCCTGTTTTTCTGCTGCTCAGAGCTTTAAAATGCTAAGAAATGAGCAGCTGCAGTGTAAGGGAAATATCAGTTTTGCTCAGCTTGGAAAAATATTGGGGCAAACTTATTTTAAATGAGACTTCCTATGACTGCAAATGCTGTTTTGATATTTTTTTTTTTTTTTTTTTTAGCTGATTTGTGATCTGTCTGTTGGCTCTGTGAATGTGTGCTGTTGTGCTCAGGGGCTGGTGTCTTGCTCAGCTCCTGGAGCTTCCCATGCATCCATGATTTGGTGGCTGGTGTGCAAGTTGCAAGGCTGGCAGAGGCCTATCAGGCTCTTGGTGGCTGTGTATCTGAACAGGAACTGAAACATTTGTGGAGCATAGTCAGTTCTGAAGAATGCAAGCATTTGGGAAGTACTGACTGGCACTGAGGTTCCTTTTGATTAAGTACACTGGGGCAGTGTTTCTTTGGAGGAACTGTGTGTGGACCCAGCTGAGGAAGATAGGTGATGATTGCCTGGTGAAGATACTCTTCCAAAATCACAACCTGTCTTTGATTAACTGCAGCTTTTTTAAGTGGCTTTTATCTTAAGTGAATACAGCATTTGTGAAATTAATGTTTTCTTTCTCTTCAACAGTGGGCAACTATACGGATAGAAAAAGGTGTCAAAAAGCCACAGCCACAGATAAAGACTTCTGCTACTAATGGTGAGAGCTTGGGGTAAAGTCATATTGATTAATGTTCTAAAGTAGCACTGAACCCTTTTCAAATGAAGTTAGATGTGTACCTGAGAGAACTGGAAAAGCTAATTCTTGCATTTAATTGTTTTGCAATGCTACTGGCACCAGAACCATTCCTGCAGAATGGTACATTTCTTTTACTGGCTTGTGGTGAATGGTTGAAAAATCAAAGGATGAGGAAATGAAGGGTATGAAATAACATGAAGTTTAACAAAACAAAGTAGAGCTTAAGATGGAGGCTGTCTTCAGTTGAGGGAATTTTTATAGTTACAATAAAAGCTTGGATTTTGGTTTGAACTCTTCAGGCTGCTGCTTGCAGTGTTGCTGGCCAGCTATCTCAGTCCTAACTGCATCTCAGTGCACTTAATGTCTGGGAACATCTGAATGTTTAGTGGACAGCGCTTTTCTTTCTCAAGCTCAGTGATTTTTCTGTTGTAGGACTGTTGGATGGAAGTATGTGGTGTTACACACTAGTTCCCTTTTCTTCAGTTGTCTGCTGTTTATCTTTTGCCCGCTGGAGTTATCTCAGTGTTTGCCAGGCAAACTTCTTGCACTCAGCGTTTGTAGAACAGCAGCTGAAGAATTGCTTCATGTTTCTTCCTTTAGCCTAATTTTGAAATGATTTCTTTTACTGTATCCTAACCCATACTGTGCATGTTGTGCTAGGCTGTACTAGGTCAGAGTTGGCTGTGAGAGTTGGGAGCAGTAGGTGCAGTGAGAGCAGTCTGAGTTTGCCCAGGAAATATGAGGATGCTGAACAAGGCATTGCAGCTAGTGCTTGGTTATCCCCTGATTCCTGACTGCCTTGCTGTTGCTATTGATTTGCTCATTTCTTGACAGTATTTGACAGCAGCGTCAGCATTTTCTGTGTGCTGTCTCATTAGGCAGCACAGCTGGAAGCAGGACCACCTTGCCAGTTGCTAGACAAGTCAATTGTTACCTGATTCTACAAAGTAGCTCATGCAAACATGATGCAGTAATAGGGACTGAACTGGTTGTGTGCCTTTCATCTCCAGAGGAGTATCCTTATCAATACTGTAAACACTGGTATTGCGCTATCTGCAGGCCAGGCATGAAGCGGGCTCCAGTGGTAGCACATACTGCTGTCAGTTAGCCTGTGTAATAATAAACTGGAGGTACTGCACAGCAGCTCTTGAAACCGGAAAAAATTTGTCTTATTTAATTACTGACTTCAGAATGGCTTTCAAAGTATTGCTCATGAGTGTCCTGAAAGTTTTGGGTTTGGGTTCATTCTTTTGAGGGGTGGGGAGGAGGTAAGGCAAGTGATCCTTCCAAATAATGTCAGTGCCCTGCTATCTGTTTCACAGGTTGTCAGGGATGCAGAAAGATATCCTTTTTCTTCCTGTAAGGGTGATAGTATCCCATCATGTCATGGGTCAGTGAGTGGTCAAGAGATCCAAACGTGCTGCTTTAACTGCACAGTAGGAGCTTTTGTCTTCTCAGACATCTGATCATTCTGGCATGTAGCTTTTTCTTCTCTAGAAAAGAAACGTAAATGGAGAGTGACACAGCTAGTAGATTATGTTCTGTTAAGCTATCTTTCCATAAAACCACAAGTGCCTATTCCCCCTGTATGTGTGACAGAGTGGGTGTATAGTGCTAATATGTACTATAGTTCAGAACTTAGATCAGTCTGAGTGCACTCAGCTGTCTGAGGCATTAGTGCTAGTTAGTAAAAATGGCCTGAGGTCATTTATATAGATTATTGCATGCAGGCTGTGTTGAAACGATCCTATGGATGAAGATACGCAATTGTGGTGTTGTGAAGTACATTTTTAATATCTCTTTCATATTTGAAATTAAAAATCTTTCTCCCCTGTAGATGACTTCCTGCTGTAAGCTGTTCCTTTTAACTCTTCCTTACTTGAGAAGGTATGAGGAGTGGGGGAGATTTGGAGTCAGCCATGCCAAGTTGCACTCTGTGTTTTGCTTTGGGGAGCTTTTTAAGCGTAGTACTGACTTCTGATTAGGAGTCTGGATTCCTGTAAGTGGATGAAAGTACTTGAGGGCCAGAGCAGGTGTAGACCTAAAAGTGCACTGTCTAAGTTGGCATCCCCTGAGGTGACAGAACGAGAGCAGATGGAGAGGCCTAGTTGTGTTTTACAGTATTTACTGAGGGAGAAGAAATTCCTGGTGATAATGAATTATGGAGTAGTGATTAAAACAGGGTGCATGTAAGTGTCTGTGTGTATGTTACACATGTGCTGAAGGGGAATGGGTAGCACCTTTTCAATCTTTCCTCACCATCCAGTCCTCACTAGGAGGTAGGTCAGTATAGTAAGGAGAATTGCATTGCATTATGCAATTTTTCTAGTTCCCAAACAGATCAAAAATGGTCCTTCTGAAAGGCCTTAAAATCCAGTGTCTCTCAATGTGAAAGATGAGAGAGCATGACTGAGGAGGCACTACCTTTCTCTGCAGTACCAAATCCAGTGTATTTCACATCTGTTAGCAGAAATGCAGCCACTGCCCCTGTGTTGGAGGTGTGATAAGGAATAGTTCCAAGAAAAATGTTGGCTGGTGTAGTTGCTATGTGGGAATTACCTGGTACTGTCACCTTAAGGTCCCTTGGTGTTAGAGGGTGGTGTTTTTATGTGCCAAGTCCAAAGGTAGGTAGCTGTTGGCTGAGCGGGTACTTGGAGGCTAGAAGTCTATCTCATTGTGGCTAAATAACCAAGTTTCAGCTGTCAGTGTGGGTGTTGGCTGTGTGGAAAGGCAGCTCTCTTCGAGTTGGTGGGTGTAAAAGCCACAAAAATGCTGTTAGGTCAGAGTTCTGAAGGTGACATCCACTGAAAGAAAAGCTTATGCAAATAGTGTGGTTGTAAGCAGGTAGCGTAAAATTTGAGCCTGGTATGACTAGAGTGTGTGAGCTTTAAGGCTTGGGGCTTGTGCTGTGACACTGAGTAAAGTAGTGGCTGCAGGTTTTTTTGTTTGAGTGATGTTTGCTGTACTCCTGCATAATGTACTCCTGCTGCTCTCCTTTCATCTGTCTTTGGCAAGCTCAGCTCTGCTCATGGCCAAGGGATTAAAGGCCATTAAATGTTACTTCTGATTATAAGTATATCACGCTAGCAGCGTGTGTGTTAATTCTATTCATAATCCCTTCAGGTTCTGCTGAGATCTTGGCTCTCAGAGTAGCTTGTCCCAAGTCTGAAAGTCAGCTTGTGCATGGGGATGTTGCGTGACAGCAACAGCACAGGCTGCTGAAGCAAGGCATTAGAGCCGTGCTCTTGGTTGTGCCAGCAGTTTGTTAAACTTGAGCCCTGGGCTGGTTTCAGCCAAGAAGTAAGACCCAGGGGAGCTAACTGCTTGGTTGATGCTGAACTGGGGGCTGGATGTGGAGGAAGGATTCCCAGTTCTCCTGGGAACTGGAGAGGAGAGAGGTACTTCTGTACCTGTGTGATGGGTGCTGGAGAGTTCCCCTGGTGTGTGTTTTGGCTATGACCAGTCTCCTACCTCGCGAGCAACCTGGAGCAGACAGGTTGGGCTGACTCACCTGCAGTCCTGGATGTTTCACAATGTAGAGATTTAGGGGACTGAAGGAGGAAAATGGAACCACAAACTAGAGGTCTGGTTTGGGTTTAAAATACAACACAAGTGTACGTCATCCTGCTAAATTTTTGATGTGATGCATGTTTGTATAATTTAGATCCCAAAAGGCATGTGGGTGTTTGGGTGTGCCATATTAATGATTTATATTTATAGGCTAGTGATAGGACAATGCACTGAGATTGTCTGCTGCTGGAGCTGCTAATTGTGGCTGTCAAGTTCAGAGCTGAAGGTGCTAACAGATTTTGTTGCAGTGTGGCATCTCTTGCATGTTGTTCTTTAGTGTTTACCTCAGTGATTTATGGGAGTTGTGTCTTTGACCTTCTTGCGTTGCTCCATATGTATGCTACAATGCGATACAAAGATTTTCCATATCACTTACAATTTAAATGTTGCATATGATTTGCACAGCAGATATGTTCACAGAATGTTTCTGCTGGCTTACATTCCCTGGGATGCAGATTTGTGCTTTGCGGGATGTGTATTTGTAGGAAATGCCTAGTAGCTTGAAGCGGTTGGGTGCTTCCTTCTTTCCTGTTTTTTCATCTCAACATGGAAGCACAGATTATGCAATTTGCCAGGGGGTGTCTGATAGAGTGGCAACCTGAGTTTGTATCTTTGTAATCCTAGTTGACTGTCTCAAGGGATGATTGTTCTGGTTAAATGTTACTCTAGATTTCTTCAGTCATCAGTTTCTAGAACCAGACTTGATTACCGGAAAGCAGCTACTTGGTCTTTATATTTAGCTTACATAATTTGTTCTTGCCTTTGAAAGCTCTTAGAAATTCATTCTTATCAGACCATAAGTATAAAGAACAGAAAGGGAGAAGAGGGAATACTTGTGCAATTCTGAACTCTTCAGGTTTCTTTCCTATTGCCAGGCTTACGTGGGCAGAGTTCAACTGAAACACAACTGTTAGTGCCAAACTAAATTATATCAAGGCACCACTAGGCAGGACTTTCTTTGACATTGTGTGTGCTGGAGTGTTTGATTTGAAATAAAACAAAAATTACTGTGGTCCTGTCTGTACTTATAGAAGAGATTTGTGCTGTGAAGGGAGGGTGGTATATTTGGTTCAGAGCTAGTCCATGTGCAGATGTGAGATAGCTGTTGCAGCCTGGGGGTTTGGCAGGTAGCAGTAGAGCATATCTCAGCTGAATGTGGCTGTGGACACCAGATCTAACTATCTGTTGTCCCACAACAGATCTTGTTGTCTGGCAAGAGATGGGGCTAGGGAACAGGGAAGCCTCCATGGGAAAGACTGAATGCCCTTAAATACACAGAGCACTGGAAGGGAATGAAAAGGGCAAGGAGTTTGCTTGGTTTCCTCTGGAAGCATAAGGTGGTCTTGGATAGAGTTGAGTTGAGGACTTGTCAGATGGTGGGAGAGGCTTTGCTTCTTGCTTCATCTTCAGTGGGCAACATAACTTGGTATATTTGCTGCACAAGGTGTTCATGTGGGGAAGAAGGGCTAGATTTGGCCTGTTGAAGACTATTCTGTGTTCAGTTGCCCATCTGGTCTTGTTATCATAGGAGGGGCTCTGAGAGTAATTTTGTCTCCTTGAATAATGTGGAATGGCAGGTGATTTGGAGGATTACGGTTACTGTATAGAATGTTTTCCTTATGTATTTACTCTTTCCTTCCCCAGGTATCATTGAAAGAGATGAAACGCCTATGGAGAAAGAAATTGTGCATCCACATCGAGTGGACTTTGAATTCTCTGACATATTCTACTTCTGCAGAAAAGGGTTTGAGGCCATTGTGGAAGATGAAGTCACCCAAAGATTTTCCTCTGAAGAGCTGGTTTCCTGGAATCTCCTAACAAGGACTAATGTCAACTTCCACTACATCAGCCTGAGGCTAACTATTGTGTGGGTCATTGGGGTTATAGTGAGATACTGCTTCCTGCTGCCTCTGCGGTAAGCTCGTGGGTGCTGAGGAATTTTGCCAGTCTGGGAACACCTAAGTTTGTGTTTTCTTGGGAAATATCATCTCAGCTTTTTTAACCCCAAAGCAGCATTAGCAGATACAGACAATGAACCTGCTTAAACTCTCCTTCGAATGGTCAAGAAGCTATTCAGAACACTTTTATCTTGCTGTCTACTTTGGAGAGTAAGGCAAATGGTCATTTTTTCTGTGAATTCTTCCCTAAGTCGTGTGTATTGGCAACCTAAGTGTATGTTGGGTGATCTCTAAAACTCCCTGACAGCATTGGGCTGTCTCAATCTGCTGCCTCTGCTAGACCATGATTTTGAGCAATGTCAAGGAATTCTTAAGCAATGACAGGGAGCTACTGGGTTAAAAAGAACTGAGGAATAACTGAATTCCTGCAATCCCTTTCCATTTTAAAATCAAAGTGATATAAAAATGAACAAAACTACTTATCTTGATGTAATGTCTATTTTGTCTGTAGCGTTACCCTTGCTGCCATTGGGATTACCTCCATGATTGTGGGGACAATGATGGTAGGACAGCTGCCTAACAGCAGGTAGGTGCTCTGTGTGGTATGTGAGGCAAACTTGCCAAGTTGCATCAGTGCGAACAGCTCAAGATTAGGACTAGACAGATTTTGCAAGTCATAGACTACTGATAGTCTGCCCACAAGCTTGTGGCCTTGCTTTTAGTGACATTTTGAACTTGGACTGAGGCTGATTTCTTGCCAGGCTTGGCACTGAGTTTGGTGATTTCTGATGGGCTCCTCTTGCTGTCAAGAGAGACTCAAAGAGAGCACTGTAGGGGAGATAACAGTGCTGGGAGAAAGTATACACAGTGAGGAGATGATAACCTTGCCCAGGTAAGTGAGACCGCTGGTATGGCATGTGTTGGCTGAGCTGCTGTAGTGAATGAGTAGTAGAGCTGGGAAAAACCTTCTGCTCCAGAGTACTGGGAAAACTTCAGCCCTGAGTTGTTGAATAGGCTGGAGAATACTGTGTATGTCTAGCTGCTTTACAGGATGCTCCAGATGCCTGTGATTTCTTTCAGTGTGAAAAACTATCTGAGTGAAGTGGTCCACCTCACGTGCTCCCGCATCCTTGTCAGAGCTCTGTCTGGTACTATACATTACCATAACAAGTGAGTGAGCTGTCCTGTGATGGCAAAAATGTGTGTATGCTTCTGTATATGTGAGTACCTCATTTGAAGTGGGGCAGTTCTTCCCTGATGTGCAGGTTAATGTCACGCTAAGCGTTGACTTGCCTGACAGCTTTATGGAACTGTTGTGTTTGTAATGTAGTGTTTAGCACACTGGTAGTCTAACAAAAATGTATGTAATTGCAGGGAAAACAAACCTCAGAAAGGAGGAATTTGTGTTGCCAACCACACATCACCGATAGATGCGATCATTTTGACAAATGATGGATGCTATGCAATGGTATGAGGAGACCCGTGGTCACCACAGCAGAGGGAGAGAGATCAGGAAGGAGAAAGATTGTGGGGTATTGGTTGTGGAGTTCGTTACTGAACTTTCACAGTAGAGATGTTAACTTCAACACTAGTCAGTGGGGAAAGTATGTTATGTTGAAATTGATCTACCAATAACATAAATTCCTGGCAATGTCGATGCCAGGCTCTTCATCTGATGGAGTACTTGATTGAGGTCAGGCTTCCATGCACGTGCCTAGATCCTTCTGAGTGAATGCATTTCAGTAACTTCATGGGCACTGCCCAATCCTGGTTTGCAGTGTGTTTGGGTTTTTTTTTGAGGGGCATGAAGACGACGAAGTTCTGTTTTTCAGGTGCCTTGCATACTAACGTGCCTTATTGGGCTTGCAGGTTGGCCAGGTTCACGGTGGACTAATGGGAATTATTCAGAGGGCCACAGTCAAGGCCTGTCCGCATGTTTGGTTTGAACGCTCTGAAGTTAAAGACCGCCATCTAGTGACAAAAAGGTGAGGTGTGGATTGGAGCAGGGGATTACAGTGCTAGTATAACTCCAGTACCTACCGGTGCTTTAGAAGCCGTGTCGGGGTGTGTAATCCCCGAAGAGTCGTTGGATAATCAAAGACCCAGATGAGGAATTAAATCTTCGGAAAGACTTAAGCCAAGAAGCTAATGAGGTTGCAAATGGAAATGGGAACTTGTACCCTTGGGATCTCAAGAGGGCAAAAGACTCACTTGCAAAAGCATCTTCTTTTAGCAAGAGCCATATATGAGTTGCCTTATTCTAAATAGTGGCTGCTGCTTATAAATGCTAATTACAAAGATACAGATTATTTGTAATGCCACATTACTGTAGGCTGGAGTGATGCAGAGTATTGCAAATTGGTAGATGTAGATAGGATTGGAAGCAATCAGTATACTAGTAGCTCAATGGCAGTCATTGAAGTGAGTTGGAGGGATGGTATGCAGCAAACCGGATCATTCAGAATGACCAGAATATGCTTGCCTGTGTGGGCTTTGGTATAATAGGCTGGTCAAAATGCCAGGTTCCCAGCTCACCAATGAAGGTTTGAAAAGGTTATACAGGATGAAATGGTTCAGACCAAAGGCCATGCAGACTCAAAAGCAATCTCATTTGGGTAGCCATCAGCTTAATAACTAATGTCTGATGTATTCAGATATACATTTTGAAAGGATGTGAAGATAATTAAAATTGTGACTTTCTCTTGAAGAGAAATACTGATAAAAAGTGGGATTTGTGTAACACAGACTATCTTGACTTCATTCGAAACTGTGAGCTACTACAAATAACAAGCATTGCTTTTTTTGGGGGGGGGGGATGTGTCTAGTTATAAAATTGAACTGCTTACAAAGGCAGTTTACTACAGTGTCACCAAAGGCACACCCATGAACAGTGTAGCACAGTGACAGAAAATCTTCTGAATTTTTAAAGAACTTTTAGGGTAATTCTGATGGTTAAGTTCTTCATCACCTTACTGGCCTCTGCTCAGCAGGACAGCTTTGCCAAGTCATCTGAGTATTATTCAAGTAGTGTGAGCTGTAGGCATTTAGGAGTCCTTTTTAAGAAATCTGCTGTTAGGTAAGGAGAGCCTGGGCACAAGGCTTTTTTCTTATGTTGGCAATTTATTGCAGGTTGAGTTGATCAGAGTTAATTGGACTGGCCTAGTGGCATACATTCGTGAGCTTCCCTGACAGGCATTAGTAAAATAACTTGGAGGAAAGAAAACAGGATGCTGCCCCAGTGTAATCTGCTAGGGACCTAAGGAATGGCTTGCACAAAGCTTATTGTTTATTAGAAACACAAAAGTGTGTACAAATTACTGCCCAGTAAAAGATTTTGGTTTTAAACAAATGTCTTCTATGTAAAGATATTTTTAATGCATCTGCCTGGGGAAAGAATAGTGGAAAAGAACTGTTTTAATATTTCCTTTTTTTTCCACAGACTCAGGGAGCATGTGGCAGATAAAAGCAAGCTCCCAATCTTAATTTTTCCAGAAGGTAAGAAGCTGAAATATTCCTTATCTCTGTTCAGTGTAGATGTCATGCCTGCTCTCTTTTCATAGCTTCTGTTGCTCAAATGTATCTTCACCTCTGGCTTAGATTTTATTAGGGCATTCCTATTTTTCATCTTTAATATGAGGTTACACAATGACAACACAGTACTGTTCCAGGTTGTTGGGTCTCCTGGCAGAAGCTTTGGTTGGAGAATTGGAAGATTGGTTCTTTTACTCTGTGAATATCAATTCAGTGTCCTACAGATCTAACCTCAGCCCTGTGCTTCTTTTTTTTTGTACGTGTTCTGGCTTCATTCAGTCAGTCACAAGACAAAGAATAAAAGCAAGCACGGGAGAGATGCTTAACATAACCATAAAGGGTCTGCACTTCTTCCTCAGTGAGTCTAAGACCTGCTCATTGATGAAGTGTTGCTATCAAGATGTCATGGGTTGTGTGAAGTAATGACTCCAGTTTCTTTTCTGGACAGGCACCTGCATAAACAATACTTCCGTGATGATGTTCAAGAAGGGGAGCTTTGAAATAGGAGGAACAATCTATCCTGTTGCAATCAAAGTAAGTGGAAATAGCTGTCAGCCAAACTTCAAAGTTTGGGATCTGCTTTTGTCAGGGTCATAGGAAGCTGTCTTGATACAGCTGCTAATGAAAGAACAGTGGCTTTGGGAGTAGGCTGCATGCTGTGGAAGACTCCTAGAGTAGAAGTGGCTGAAATGGAAGTGAAGTCCTTCAGCCTATAGAGCATGCTTGGTAGGACCTGGTGGGCTCAGCCTCTTCCTTCAGAAAGCTGGGAGGAAGGGAATTCTGGCGAATCCTTGCCAGTGCTGAAGAGAAGCACACAGCTTGCAGCAGACTTAGCCCTTTTGGCTGTTGGGGTAACATGTGCTCCTGGTTCTGTCATATAATCACAAGCAGCACTAATAAGCACAGGTTTATTGTTCTAAAGCCCCATTCTGAACAAAAAGATCAGTTGTCAGTTTACTCTAGCATATGGCTGAAAGCATCCACCTCAGATCTGAGATAGGCTGTGATGGTCTGGGACAAAAGGGTTTTATCATGTTTTTTGTGATGCCTTACAGTACGATCCTCAGTTTGGAGATGCATTCTGGAACAGCAGCAAATATAACATCGTGAGCTATCTGCTGCGAATAATGACCAGCTGGGCCATTGTATGCAATGTGTGGTACATGCCACCAATGGTTAGACAGGTAATCTAGCATCTGGTTGACTGACCACTATTTAAGAACCTGACCGTATCTGCAAGTGCCTCTCCTTTTCCCCCAAACCCCTACCTACTCTGTGTTTCCAAATCAGAGTTTTTTACTGGACTTCTGTTAGTATTAACTCTGTGTGATTGGACTAGCTTTTCCTGATGTGGCTTAGCACCATCAGCAGTGCATCAAATATGCAAAGGATAGCAGTAAATGTAGTGCTGTTCACAGTAGCAGTGCTTTTAGTGTTCCATGCTGTTGGAGCAAAATTTGCCTTTAAATTAAACACTTTAGGGGAAAAATGCGCTAAATCATTATTGCATTAGAACATCAGATTGTGTTGGCATGATAAGGGAAGGATTGTTTGGCGGTGAGCTAATTTGATGAGGCAGCAAATGAAAAGTGCTATGGAAGTCTGTTTCAGTTCATTTCTACCTGCTTTGATCATGTTGAATTTATGACCTTTGAAGGAAGGTGAAGATGCTGTTCAGTTTGCCAACAGAGTGAGGTCAGCCATTGCTCGCCAAGGAGGACTGACTGAACTTCCCTGGTGAGTGATACCATCCTTGTTAGAGTTCATGGACTATGTGTTTGATTGAGAAAGGCTTCCTCCCTTAGCTTTGTGACAGATAGCATTCAATGTAACCTTATTCCACTCAGAAGAAAACAAAGGAGTAACTTCACATGTGTGTGTACGTGAAAGTAAAAAGATGTATGAAGTCTTTGGGGCATGTAGCTGTTATGCAGTGAGTTTAACCTAAAGGCTTTGTACTTTCAAAGAGGGCTCCTTCACAGTTGTTCCTCATGTTGAGAAAAGATTAAGGAGCAGAAGTGAAGTTATTCTGCAAAACTGACAGACCACAAAATATAAAACACAGGGCTTGGCTTTCTGCCTGGTCTTTTTCATGTCCTACCTCAGTAAGTAGCAGTATAATGCCTAGATTTCATAGGACCATATGAAGAAAACTTGAGAGCAGGATTGTGATGAAGAGAATCCACAAACCCTCTGAGTTGAAGTAAGGCAAGAAACAGCCGTAGTGTTGCACAAGACTGACTGCCTCTACAGTCTAGGGAAATAACATCCCAGATTGGCGAGGATTTTGATGGTAGGTGCAAACTGTTATAAACATGAATAGGTTTCTTTAATGGGCTAACCTCAAAATTTGGACTGAATAAGCATTATGGCTTAAGGTAAATGTTTTAATCAACATGCTTAACTTGGATGTTCTAGAAGTTCTGAAGGAAAGCCTTTTTACTAATCTAGGTTATGACTCTAGAGTTGGCTTCAGATAATATTATTGAACTTGATAACAGCAGTGGTAATAATCATGACTGGTTACTTTTTTCCTCTTGCTCTGTTCCAGGGATGGAGGGCTGAAACGAGCAAAAGTCAAAGATACTTTCAAGGAAGAACAGCAGAAAAACTTCAGCAAGATGCTAGTGAGAAATGGATCAGTAGGAAACCTGTCTGCAGGAACAGAATCAGACTGAATGGTGGCTCTTGAAAACTAGTTTTGCACAACCAGCCTTAGCAGGAGTAGTGTTTTTTAATTAAAAACAAACAAAACCCACCACAAAAAAATAAAACCAAAACACAAACTGGAGAAACAGAATCTGTCATCACCTATATGCATATTCTCTGTATGGCTGGTGCAGAGCCTGCCAAGGACAGTGTCTGTGCCACTCCCTCCCTTTTCACCCTTCTTATTCTCCTGCCCCTCTTCATGTGATAATGCACTGCAGCTCCTGGTATTCTTAAGCTGAATGTGTGGGGACTTGAGACAAAAGTTAAAAAGCATCAGTTTTTCTGAGCTTGTAAGGTGAAGGGAAATACGTTGAACAGATGCTGTTGGGACACTGGTTGTGAAGATGCCTCTTGCTCATGGAACTTTGAAGGTTTAAACATAACAAAATTTTGCGTTTTCCTGTTGCTCACAGACTTTTAGTTGTAGATGACTGAATTAACATGTTTTAGGATGTTGTCAGAACTGTAATATTGACTTTTTTGATTGGCTTGCACCTGGTTGTGCAAGGTGGGGAGGGAAGCAAGGGCTGTGGACCCAAAAAGGTGGGAAAGGAGCTGACCTGTCAAAAGCGCAGTTTATGGACCATGGAGATTGTGGTGGCCTTACAACATGATATTGCCTTTATTGAGAACTGCTACCTGAGGGAGGGAAGAAAAGGGGCAAGTCCTCAATCTCCCTGTCTGCTGCTACCGTCAAAATTGCTTTCTTGAGATCTGGAGCTGTAGAGTTGAGATACCACAAGCAGCTGTTTAACATAGGCTATGAGAGATGAATTTTTGAGGTGGGTTTTCAAGATCACCTTTCTGCAAAAATGGCTGCTAATGGCTTAAAGATCTCAAGAGAGCCACTCCAGAAACACATTTTGTGTTGATCTGGGCTAGAAATAGCTATCACAACTATAAACATAGGATCCATAAGTCACCTGTGATACAAGTGTGGCATGTTCAAATCTGCAATATAGTCTGAATGTAAAGAGAAATAAATTCTATATTTCTAATGAGTCTTGTGTGGTGTTTATACTCTTCTCTAAATGTGTATAAATAAATGAGTTCTACTTCCTGAAAACTTAAAATTAGGGTCATGGAAACTTAAGTTACTATGACTAAAGGAGCGATTGTTGTTGAGCTGTTACCAGACTTCTAACCTGACTAGTTTCCCTTCCCCCCACCCCCTTCTTGGACAGTAGGGAACATACATGGCTTAGTGTCCTTCCTTTTTAGAGAAGAAATGTCTCATCATGCAGACTGATCTTGAAATTACAACTTAAAGTCACATCAGCTAGACTCAACTAATGAATCTGTAAACTGTGAGCTTATAAACTTGTAACAAACTGAATTCATTTTTAAGTAGTCTTTTCCTGTACCAAAGATACTTTCAATTTAATGCTGAAAAAACCCCCAACCTGTTCCATAGCTGATGATCAAGTTTAACGATCTGTTAGAACGTATCTCACATAAAAAGGTTCCTGATCAGTTTTCTGTTATCCTGCAGTCTGTGCACTTAGACAAGGACCAATATATATTTATTCATTGAGTGTTATATAGACATGTAGCATATCACGATTTTTATTGGAAATCTGGTGGTGAAGCCTGTTGGAGGTATCTAACCTTGGAAGAAACACATTGGGAAGGGGCTCTTGGAGAAATGTTTTCAGGTTTAGCATGGCCTTTTAAGAACAAGATTTTTTTTTTTTTTTTTATGTTAAAAGGGTTAGAGTGGTAAGACAAGCGAGACAAAGGTTTGGGATTTTTTTGCTTAATGTGAATCTAGTTCAGCTTTGAACTGAAGTATATTATTACTATTAAGTAGATTAAAATTTATTACATGTAATAGGTGTGTATATAGAATATTTCTTCTAAGGTATACATGGTGATGTATTCCTCTGTAGATGGAATAGAAATTGGTTTGATGAAGGCTTAAATGTATGATTCTGAAGAGAACCTTTGTAGCTGGTTTGTGGACTGATGTTCCTCTATTTCTTCCTGCTTTTGGAGCTGATGATCAGTAGCTGAGCTGCAGTGGTTTTTGAAGTCTCAGCTGTGCTCCCTGGATGCCCTGTTAGGTGGATGTCGTTATAGGAGCAGTACTGTGATATCTGGGAGAAATGCTGAAGACTGATGTTTGCTTCTTGCTTAGAGCAAAATTGGCTTTTAAGGTGAAAAGCCCTGCTTAAGTCAAAAGGATGATGGCAATATGGTAATACAGTGACATTGAGGAAGCTCCATTGGCAGACCAAATGGAGTTTTGTGACTTCAGAAACTCTGACTTCAACAGATTTACAAAGAACATCTACTGAACTCATTGTAAAACAAAATCTGCCTTACTTTGGATGTAATTATCACGCAAACACGTAGATGAGCTGTGTAAGTGGTACTAAGGACTGCATAAGTTGAGTGTATCTGTATGGCTGTGAGAAGAGGTGTCACTCAGTTGTCACATGAGTGGAGAAGTTGTAGGTGAATGATCTGATGAGGTTTTTTGATCCTGCAGTTGCTCATGTGTTTTTGTCTTTACTAAGCAAAATGTCATCTTGCTTGTTCTTAGACTCCATTCCTGGCAAGACTTGATAGGTTTTTGATGGTGTATCCCTCAACTTCTTATGTATCTCTGAAAGTGTTGTGTTCAAGGAGGGTGTGTGAGCATCGGTGACTAATAAACTGTTATGGGCCATATCACAGATTTGTTGCAGGTACGAGATCCGCATTCTTTGAGTGATTTGGAAATGTGTGTGTTAACTTTGGAGAAGTATTTTTACAGGGCAGTGATGTCTATCATACATTAGCCTATATGAGTAATAGCAGAAGGGCTAGAGTAGAAGGTATAACTTGGCTCAGTGCCAGTCAAGTTACTCTCTTCTTTCTGCTGCCTTTGGAAAGCTTTTTGTACTGTATTTTTTTTTTTTTTCCTGACAGATCTGGGAAATGTTGCAGCTGAATTGGATCAGCAGAGGCAGCTCAAGAAATCCATGCAGCAGCTGGAGCTTGAAGTTTTTGTTTGTACTGCTGGGCACTTAGTACTTATGTCCTTAAATAAGAGTCAATGCTCTATTTCTGTTTAGATTTAGAGAAAGATCTTTGAGTTTGGAGAAGGGGTGACCCGCTTTCTGACTCCTAAGAAAGCATGTATGTTCCTCACAGGGTTTGGACAAAAAAAAAACCCAGTTAGTTGGTTTTGGATGGTAATGGAATCCAATTTAAATCATTAATTCTTTTCGAATTGTTGAAACCTAGATACTGTTTTGTACCTTGAGCACAGTTGATATAGCCAAGGCTTCTGTCTGTATCCTGTTAAGTTGCTCTGCCTCTAATACATTGAACATATGCAGGCTGTCATTATAGGAAACTCGTAATTGACATGGAGGATAAAGAAAATACTCAAGAGTCCTTGGAAACTTGTTATGAAAAACTTGATATTGGCTCTGGAAACTCCCAAACCAAAATCCAATTTATGTTTTACCATGAGCTTTAAGGTACTTAACAATGTCCTTGTTCTCTGCACTACTAAACAATTTGATAAAGGTTTTTGGTTAAGATTTAGGTCTTCCCCTCTGGCCCCCAGTGTTTATCTGAATAGAAGATAAAAGTCTTGTAGAAGGCTCTCAGCTCAAGGCTGGCCAATGTGATGTATTCCTGCTCATTTTTGTTTTGACTAGATCTTCTCAAGAATTGGAGGGTTCAGATATTATCCAATCTGCAAGTAGGAATGGAAAGGATTTTAAGCAGTATGAAGATATTTAAGGAGAGGGTGAAATAACAGCCTGAAGACACAGCTAAGGTGAAAATAGACTTCAGCTATGAAGCCTTGTCCAAGGTACTAGTACTAATGCCCTAGAAGGAGGTTCCTAGTTACTAATTTTTTTTCTTCTGTGGATGCTGGACATTAAGTAACTAACTGTTAGATAAACAAAAAAATCAGTACTAGCACTAATGTAGCCTGATTTTATATGCAATTGTGTTTCAACTTAGGCTGCAAGATCTAATTGAAGTTGTGGTATAATATGTTTTCATAGAATGGTTTGATTTGGAAGGGATGTTTGAAGGTCACTTAGTTGAACTCCCCTGCAGTGAGCAGGGGTATCTTCAACTAGATCAGGTTGCTCAGAGGATCATGTTCAGCCTGATCTTGAGTGTTTCCAGGGTTGGGGCATCTGCCACCTCTCTGACCAACCTGTTTCAGTGCTTCATTACTCTCAAAAAATCTTGATAGTATCTAGTCTGAATCTGCCCTCTGATAGCTTAAAACCATTACTTCTTGACCTATTATTGCAGGCCCTACTAAAAATTCTGTCCCTGTCTGTCTTAAAAGCACCTTTTAAATACTGAAAAGTTGCAAGAAGGTCTCCGTGGAGCCTTCTTGAGGCTGACCAACCCCAACTTTCTTAGCCTGTCCCCAGAAGGGTGTAACACGCCTCCTGATCATCTTCATGGCCTTCCTCTGGACCTGCTTCAGCTGGACCTGCTTCAGCTGAAACTGGGGTTGCCCTGACCCAGGTGCTGGACTTTGCACTTTGTCATGTTGAACATCATGAAGTTCATGTGGGCCCGATTCTTGAGCTTGTCCATGTTCTTCTGGACAGCATTCTGTCCCCTGGGTGTGTTACTGCACCTCTTGGCTTGGTGTCATCAGCAAATCTGCTGAGAGAGCACTTGATCCCAATATGTCATTGATGAAGATATTAAACAGTCCTGGTCCCAGTCTGGTCCCCTGAGGGATACCACTTGCAGAATGGATGTAGGTGATTGTGTTGCAAAACATGGATGTTGACTCAGCCATGTGTGAGCATATGCAGTTGGACTAGGAAGCTGCTAAAAATCTCTGGGATTTTTAATATTGATTTGGATGACAAACTAGCTCTTCAAGTCTAATTGATTTTGTTTCAGCTCTGCTTTTCGGCACTGCTGCCCCTGAAGAATGTGTCCATGCTGTTACCAGCTCTGATTTGTTCCATCCATGATGGTTTTTTTGGTGGGTTTTTTTTTGGTTTGTTGATGTTGTTGTTTCCCTGAAATGGACATAATAAAAAATGCAAAAATCTGGCCTTAAGAGTCAAGATACAGGCTCCAGTGATTGTTCACTGTCTCCATCTTTTTATTAGATTTTATGAGGCTGTTTTTTCCCCAGATTTGATGGATAAAATCCATACAAATGCAGTACAAGCACAGTCAGTAAATAATAATGAAAAGGTAAATTCATTTTACAGAGAAGCCACTGAATGTAAGACATCATCTGCAATGATGGTGATTTTTTTTTTGTGTGTGTGTGTGTGTGCAGATCACAAAGCTATTACAGTCTTTCAAAATTAATATCTGGCTTTTAGGTCTATAATGGTTTGTGTGATCTCTTCTTACCCTTTGGCTAGTAAGGAGAATGATACTGGTTTTAAATACAAGATCAACATGAGATATGATAATTCTGGGGTAAGACTGATACTTCTGTTCAATAATGTGGAATGGGCAAGTGCTTGGTTCAGTTTTCCAAATTGCAGACTGGTGGTGAGACTACCTTTGGGGCAGGGTGGCTATGGAGATGTCTGTATCCAGGCTTCAGTGGGGTTGCCCCACAACATGGTGAGGAGGAGGCACAGGGAAATGTCCCTGCCAGCTTCCTACCTCTCCTGTGTAGGCCAGGCAGGGCACAGGGGTAGAAACTCAGCTAGAGGTGGCTAGGTTGCAGTTTGTGCATGTCTGTGCTGGGAAGGGATACCTGGCCTGGACCTAGTCCCACTGATTTCCAGGATGTTTCAGCATTCCCATCAGCGGCAGTGACTCTGTCATGTCCTTATGCCATCATAGTGTCCAACTTACAGGCTGGTCTGTATCCAATTTTTTCTTGCACTCCAGATAATGTTCTCTGTGCACAGCATGTTTTGGAAACCTAACTTTGTAGGTATTTTAATTTCAGAGCATGGAAAATTAATAACCATTAACTGCCATGAATTACTCTGTCATTTGATGTCTTGACGCTATTCCACTAAAAAAAATGGATCTCTGGAGTGAGGTTTTTAGCTATACTTTAAATATGCATCCTGTCTTAGTACTTAAGCTTTTCAGTCCTGATGATACCAGAGTTGTATTATGTAAAACCAAGTTGCACAGAAATTTAAAGGAAATTCACTTTGGAACTTTGAGGCTGTTGCCCTAATTCAGCCACATACTGAATATGTTACAGGAAGAAGACTTACTTGCTAAGCAGTCCCATCTTTCAGCTGGAGACTGCATGAAGGTTTAGTGGGTTTTGTGGTGTTTCCCCTTCCCCATCCAAACCATTACATCGTTATGCAATGAATTGGCTGGGGGGAGGGGGGTAAATTATAACCTTATCTGTTTACAAAACAGCAGAAGTATTCTTGCTTTGGGTCATGAAAAGGGCTTTTAGGATGAGCTAGGATGGGAGCAGGGACTCATGCCTTTTACAAATGAGCCTCTCTTGATGCTCTTGGAGTTTTAAAGTAAAGGGAGTTCTTACCGGAGCAATGTGACTGATAGTTTGGGGCTCTGTGTCTGACTAGACATGACAAAACTTTCTGCCTATCAAATGACTTGGTGACGTGAGTCAGAGCCTTACCTAACAGCAGTGGGGTTTTATGTGTGCTTTGCTCATTAGGACTTCCCACTTTACCATCTTTATTGTCATGTGTTTGTTGTAACCTAGTTTTATTCTTTTTTAAATGTTCTATGGTTGTGCAATTGCATGTCTGATGATTTTTTTTTTTTCTTTTACAAAAGAAGGCAGAAGTTTTATCACTGAAGAATGATGTCTATATGTACTTTCAGGTCTGATTTTCTTACATTGCTTGCCTGTGGGCTCTCTCTACCTCCATTCCCATACAATAGCAAGTCACTGTCTCTGCAATTAGTTACACAGGAGAAAGATAAGATTGGCTCTGTATTCTCCTCACTTCATCCTAGGATAATGTATTAGTAAAGATGCTTGACAGCATTACATAAAGTAAGCGTGATGGAGTGCCAACCCATTTGGGGACAGCTCCAGCACAAAACAACCCTTGCATGGCATACTCTAATTTTCTTCCTCATGCTTCATCTCATGCCGTGGTTCCACTTAATTATTGTGCTGTGGAAGTCAGCTGCCTGGGCAGGGATTAATCCTTTCCAACAATTGAAATCAAAACTTCCACTCATGCACTCAACTCATAACACTGGGTTCGTGCTTAGGGAATGGTATGGGAATTCAGAAGCATGATCTCTTAGCAGCAGGAGAAATCTTTGTCTTGCTCAACAATAATAATGATGACATCTGTTGGGGAGGGAGAGGAAGAATCTTGTTTAGGAGGTAGTAAATGCTCAAGTTAGCCATAGGAAAAACACAGGGATCAACTGCGGTACTAATCCCACCTTTTCATTTAGCTGGGATGGCTTAGGTAAATATTAAATGTTTGGTCTGTGGTTTTTGGGAGGGATAGGGGAGTGAGGGAGATGTCTTAGGTTTATAGGTTTAAGTGCCTTGTGGGTATTAGATGCTGTCTTGGAACATCTAAAACATTTGTATCTTAACCTCCAGATGCCAAAATATCTTTGGAAATGGTCCCTGACACCTTGAGAGAGCTAGCACCCAAATGTAAGTCTTCAATCTTAATAACTTAAAAAATTGCACAAGCTCAGACCAGTTCTGTCAAACTAGATAACGTGTGAGTTAAAAAGAAGGTGTTAGTGGGGGGAGAGTGCAGTTAATGGTTTCTGCTGCTCAAAAAAGGTAGTGCTGAAGCTAGACTGCATCCTTAGGTTTTACTCATCTCAGTATCTTTTGGAGCTCTGCTGGGCAGTTTAATGACCATCTCCTCATGCGCCAAAGGGGCAAAACCTTTGCTTTTGTTTGAGCTTGAGATGTTTCCTCAGTTTTGAGTGTGTTTTGATTAGGATTCACCCATGCTCCTACTTCAGTCAGTATAGGATTTACTGTGTTTTAAAGGAGCTTAAAATAAACCTTGAGGATAGCAGCAGTGTTTGTCTTGCGTCCCTTTCCTCCCTTGAAATAACATGCAATCATTTATCTCTTCAAGAAAACTCATGAGGAGTTGATAGTCAGTCCTGTCTCAGTGCTAGGATTTCCAATTTCCATAGACAAGTTAATTTCTGATCCTTAATTTATATGGACAAGGTATGTACTGCTGTGTTTACAGAGGGTTTCAAAGCACACTGAGAGGGCTGAAGTGGTTTGGCAAAAGGGCTAAGGTTTGCACTATGGTCTGAGACTGAGGGTTAACTTTTACCCAGAGTGGCGTTACTGTCATGTTACTATATAGTGTAATAGGAAAGATTAAGGTTAGATGCATGCGTGGACTCACTAACAAGTACTAACCAGCCTGTCTTATTTAATCACCGCTAGAGATGCCATCTCCAATTGCCAAAATTGAGGCATGCTGTTACTTTCTTTAAATTACTGTTACCACTTTTATACAGTAATCAGCCTCTGGCATATTTCTGTCAAACGAATTTCACATCCTTTTAAACTGAATATACGCCTCATTTTATTTTTTTTTTTCCAGATGCTGCATCTTCCAGCAGGACATTGGCAATGAATGAATGGCTTTTTTTTTTTTTTAAAATATATATATAAACATATATATATATATATATATATATATATAAAAACAGAGAGAGAGATGTATTTCAAGTCCCACTTATTGGGCTATTTCACACAGTTTAAAGTGGTTATGAACTGAAATCAGTGCCAAAGCCCTTTGGCAAAATCTCAGACCATGAACCGTGATGGTAAGTTTTACTGCTTTGAATCCTCCATGTTTCATGAAAAATGAGTATGCCTTTGACATAAATATTATTGTATGTGGTGTAAAATGACCAGGCTCCATTTTCACATCTTGCCTGATTGCTTAGCAAAAAGCTGATGGAAAACTGTGTTATATCTTTTTCTTATAGTACTCTAAGGTAAAGAAAATTCCCAAGTCACTGGGACCATTGAGATTTATTAGCAACTTTTCCAGCTTTTTTAGATAGACAAGTTTTGGGGGCATGATTAGTTGTAAGTTTTCTTGAAAAAGAATAAAGTAACTGTATGTAATTTGGTAAAAACAGATCCACATGTTTCCATGTGGCCTCAAGGCTTACACCAATAACATTGAGATTCCTGGAATCTCTTGAGGCTTTAGAAAACCAAAATCCAGCAAATGCCCCTAAACCTCTGAACCACAATTGTGTGCAACAATAATTTAAAGACAAAGGTACAAGTAGTGTGGTAGAGGACTAGATACATAGGGAAATGGAGATTTTCATACTCTAGGGTTTCTCTAATTTTTGTGTATGTCATAGTTTAAACCTGAAACCAGGGCAATGTAGCAAATCGGTCCTTGCTTCTCTGATGAGCTCTGCATGGGTGTGGGAGTGTCGTGGCTTAAGCCCAGCCATAAATCAGCCACGCAATCATTAGCTCACTCCCTCTCTTCTTCCCCCCATTCCCCAGGGATGGGGAGGAGAATCAAAAGAATGTAACTCCCACGGGTTGAGATAAGAGCAGTCCAGTAACTAAGGTATAACACAAATCACTGCTGCTACCACCAATAATAATGATAAGGGAAATATCAAGGGGAGATAACACAACTGCTCACCACCTGCGGACCGATACCCAGCCAGACCCAGCAGTGATCTAACCCTTCTGGGTAACTGCCCCCAGTTTATATAGTAGGCATGATGTGCTGTGGTATGGAATTCCTCTTTGGTCAATTTGGGTCAGGTGTTCTGTCTCTGCTTCCTCCTGGCTTCCCCTCCTCCCTGGCAGAGCGTGAGGCTCAGAAAGTCCTCGGTCAGAGTAAACATTACTGAGCAGCAACTAAAACCATCAGTGTTATCAGCGCTGTTCCCAGGCCGAAAGTCAAAACCACAGCACTGCACCAGCTACTAAGAAGGAGAAAAATGACTGCTACTGCTGAACCCAGGACAGGGAGTTTTACAGTTGTTGCTGATGGAAGCAGCAGAACTGATACCTTTACTGCTTTGGGGGGTACTGCTTCAGTCACATTCGGCTTTACTTTGTAGGAACAAATGAGACCATTTGGCTCCTCCTGGTGGAAATACACACTAGTTTTTGCATAAAGTTTGAGTTTGAGCTGGCTAAATCACAGTACAGTGTTATTACAAAAATCCAGTTAAGCAAGCCAGCCAAGAACACGCTTACTGTAAAAAAGATAAAATTATTTACTTAAACCTGTGTTTTACAGCTTTGCACACTTGAAGTGGCTTAAAATATTGGGACCTTAAGCTGGATTAATCTCTGCTTGAGTTAGCTTTATTTGCCTTGCTTTATCACCAACTGAAATGAAGTTGGGCAAAAATGGAATCTGTGTAAATGGGTCCACTGTTGAGGCTTGCATGGTGTTTAATTTTAGCCCCCTCTACATACAGCTGCCTTCCTCACAGAATATTGTGTTACTTCTGCCAGTTCTCTGGGCTTGTTGCAGGCTTGTTGCCGTCCTTGGGTTTTTCCACCAGAAAGGCAGTCTTCCTCATCTTATTTGCTGTTATGTTCTGGCTGTGGAGCATATTTTCCTGTAGGCTTAAAAAGAATAAAAATAAAGAGACAGGTCAGTAAACAGATAAAAAATAAGATTGCTTGAATATATCTATGTGGTTCTTTAAGAAGATGGACTTTGTAGGGAGTAAAACTCTGAGCCATTAAGAAAATTACTATTTGAATTGGTCATGACCCAGAGAAAATGCAGAAAAGATACATCCGAGGATGCGACAGGAGAAGTGCTGTCTCAAGAATGCCCTTGATAGCCCTATTGTTGTGTTTGTTTTTTTTTTTTTTTGTTCATGGGGATGTGATGACAATTCCAGCAGACCTCGTTACAGCTTACAGAATTCCCTTACTGCAGCGTAATTCCCTTACTTACAGCCTTCTAATTGTGAGCATTTGTCTGTGTGTTCTGAAATGAGAGTGGATATTTTGCACTATTCTATCAGCAGAAAGGTGAAATAAACTCTTAAGGATACTGTTTCAAGGAGGCTATTATGCTATTGAACATTATATTACTTTTCACAAGGATTTGCTCGCTGTTTTCAAAACTGTCTGAAGAGGATGCTTTTTACTGCATATAGCTGCTTATTAAGTAATGAACAGCTTTTTTTCCTCTGCTTTTTTGCTTTGAAGGTTTGAGTTCTAATGCTTTCAGTTTTTGAAGTTGGAGATGTACAGTATTGAAACAGGAAGGGTTTTGTTTTGTTTGGGGTTTTTTTTGTTTTTTTTTTTTAAAGGCAGAAGTGCTAACACCTGGATTTAGCTTAGAAATCAGTTACCTGAAGGGAGTGTGAGGGTCAACTGTGTTTGGAGCAGTTGAACACCCAGATTTGGCTTCTCACATTTCTTAAGTATGTGTGTCAAGATTTAGTGATAAAAGCAGTAATGGTTTGTCTTCTGTGCTTCAAATACAGCATAACTATAATAATTATATTACAATTATTATAATAAATATACAAGTTATCAATATAACATAATATGTAATATATGCTATAGAATAAGTAACATACCATGTATAGTATAATACAGAATTCTAATATATTACAATTATTAACTATAATAATTATATTTATTACCTCTTTTCAAGATGCTTCAAACCCCATCCTCCCCCAGCAACAATATGACTAACATAAAAATAACAATAACGAAAAAGCCCTGAACACAAACCCAAAGCCCCCAAACACACACAACCCAAAAGCCTGAGCTATGCTGTGACATCAGAGATTGATTCAACACCACAAACAAAACTGAAGGCACTTGTGATCTTGAAAGATCACGTACTTCATTTTAAGTCCTTCTGTAGCTGCTGTTATGTAGTTTACCCCAGGTCCTGGCACCCCTGACAAGTGTGGCAGTAAAGTAAGGGTTACATCATAAGTTTTAGGTAACCAATGGAAAGATGGAGCTGTCTGTCAAAGTTGTCTGTGAAGCCAAGTGTAGAGTCCTACTACATGGGCAGAAAGCCCAAACTTTTAGTCAAAAATACACTTGGGCTATAGCCAGAGATCTGGGAAACTCAGTCCCTGCAGGTGACTCCTTGACAGGAATAATCCTGTCTGTTACGAGCAAACAATGGGGAGATCAGTCAGGATGAACAGGACCCAGGAAGGCCAGAATTTTGTGGATGTATGAATTGGATCCCGTGGTCTGGTGGGTGCATGCCTACTGCCTGCCTACAGTCACCCTCCACTATGTGAATACTCCCATGTAGCTGGGGTATGCAGAGCTGTGGAACACTGGGAGGAAAAAAAGGTTCAACTCTCAAAACACTTCCCTGTTTAGCAGCCTCGCGTCTCCAGACAGCCACAGTACATCCATTGCTCTGCAGCTGTAGCTTTGCTCTTGCTCTGTTTTCTGTGGCTTTGCATGCACCATTTCTTGTAACTAACTTTGAATCTGCTTTCTGAGACACGTTGGCAGGCTTTCTGCGCATGGAATGACGGAGTATAAAGCTGATGAAGAGCTGCTATTGGGCACATTTGGTCTCTGCTACTTTTGCAGCCCCTCCAAAGAGATCGGAATCGAGCTGGTATTTTACAGCACACACAGCTAGGGGCCAGCACTAGCTCACGTTTGCGTTTTCCAGACCAGTGTCTTCCCCAGCAGTGCTCTAAGCAAGAGCAGCTCCTCTATATAGTGAACTATTTGCATACTCTAACGAGATGGGCTATAATTGGCCTTCATTGATTTTGTTTTCATTGAGCTAAAATAGAGTCAGAGCTTCTTAGGCAAGAAGAACCTGATTGATTTGTGGTAGGATTCAGGACTATTCAGTTGAAGGAATAATTAATTATGTTCTTATTTAGTAATTGTCAGGGTCTAAGTTTACTCTTACCTTTCAAGTAGACACTGCTGAATTTTCTCTCTAGACTGTGTCTCTCCTTTTAAAAGCTGGGATAAAGTGCCAACATACGGAAGACAGTTCACAGGAAACGCTCAACTCATTTCCTTCTCTGTCCCTTCATTGCCACTTCTTTTTCTCCTTGCTCTTACTCCCTACTTATCCATATGCATGCTGTTCTTCTTTCATGGTGTTGATTGATCAGCTCCATTACATGGTAATTTTCTTTCAAGCAATTCCAATAAAACAGCTTTTTAACCAAAACTTGGAAAACAGAAGAAAATTGCTGACGTTCAAAACTTTGAATGGTAACATGCTGTTAAGATTTTTATGATTTTTTTTTTTTTTAAGTCAAGCTCTTGCACTACTGAAACATTTTCTTGTGTTGAGTATGGGTGTTAAACAAATACACCTGCGTAGCACAGGAGCTGGGATGTGTTGATTGTGTGCTGTTACACGCTCATAAAGTGGAAAGAGTAGATGTATTTGTGTGGGGGTGAATAAAGGTCTTGCTGAAACTGGAAGGGCCCTTGTCCTTCCTTGTGCTTTTCTTATGAAGTATCCATTTAATTAAACATTAGCACTGTGTGAGCAGACAGTACTATGTATGGCAGAGCCAGGGTTTATGAGCTGTTTCAGTGGAGTTGAAAGCAAGGTTACAGTGGCCACATACAGCAAAGTTAGCATTAGCACATATGTAACAAAGACGATGTTTAGTACATTTTCTTCTCTTATCTTGTGCTTGCAGCATAATATGGTGGCAACATTTGCTAGTGCTTTTTAAGTGGTGGATCGTGTTAGGAATATGATGTTAAAGTCTAATGAATTGAGTCCAAGCAGTTTCTGTGCTGCTGCCAGGAATGCAGTGCTCAGTAAGTACCTTGCACCAAGCAAGTAAATAATAAAGGAACTCACTGGGCAAACAACAACCAAATGCAAGAGATTGTTCTTTGTAACAAATTAGTTCTTAAATAGAAGGATCTTCCACTAGTTTCACTGGATGAAACCTCCCGCTTCAATGAGCGCACTGAAGTGGACACAATTGTCAGCAACAAGTAGGACACAACCCCTGAGTACCCTGAAGTCCTTTGTGGTATGTGAGTTGTAGTGGTGCGAAAACCAGAGGAGAAAATTACTGAAAACATAATAGGAGGTGAGGTTGTCTTGGCCACTGACTCTGAGTAATGGGCCAAGTCTAGCTCTGAAGGGAAACCATTCAGTGGCTCCAGTCTCTGCTGAGCAGGTGAAGTCAAAGGCTGTTTGGTGGCCTGCGCAGCAACTTCCATGTTAGGAACTGTGCTGTGACTGGGATACGAAGTTACGTGGGAGGCTTTGGAGGTTGGAGTCTGAAAGAAAGAAGGTCTGGGGGGCAAAAGGAAGTAGGAGACAGCTGTGTGGTTTTGTGGTGGTAAATCAAAATCTGTGCTGACCAGCATGTTCCTTTGAATTGAACACTCCTATTACATCATCTAAGTTATTCTCTTTTTTTTTTTTGGCAGTGACTTTTCTCTAAATACTTCGAATGGTCGTGTTTTGAGAGCTTAAGGTCACAGGCTTCGCCATTTCCATAGAGTTGGGGTTTTTTTTTTCCACTTCTCTTGTTGCTGACCTGTTTTAAGGAGCAGAGATGCATTGCATAACCTTTCTTCCTGTAGAATCTTTGTAAAATTGTGATTGTTCATTGTAAAGTACCTATTTATTTATAAAGTGAACAGGTGTACCATGCCACAAGACAATTTGCGTCACGTTGTGTGTGTGTTTTCCAGGAGGGAATTGACTTACATTTGTACCTCCTGAGATTTCTGTGATTTGTGCTGCCATCTTGCTACTTGTTCTGCATCAGAAGTCGCAGGTTATTTCAGAGCAAGGAAGTCAGGAGATGGGGTATTTTGCACATGTACTTTATAGCTTTCATACACCAGAAGCCTGAAGCACTTCTTGCCTGCATTCATTTTACTGAAGGCAGCTTTCTTCACTGTATATGCATCTTTTAGATTGGATTCTTATATATTTCTGCCTTGGGAGAGAGGTAGTGCTTAGGGGCAGAGCAGTGCATTTGTAAAGGTTACCTGATATTGTCAGTGTTGTGAAATGAACTTGAATTTCAAGTGGTCAAGGAGCGTTTTCCTTTTGCTTTCAGTGAAAGAAGGATGAGACCTTAAAGCTGTTTAAGATCAAATGTGTTTACAGGCCTCTTCATGTGTTTAAGGTGGGCCAGAGCTTCAAACACTTGTTATGTCTACTAGGCTGATTGCCTTGAAAAATGAAGAATTTTCTATACTGATATTCTCTGGGTAATGAATGATCAGCTTAGGAGAGGATGAGCACCTTGGGGGTTGTAAGGATTATTGGACTGCCTTACCCTGGAGCTTCAGCTATTGCATTGTAAAGATAATAAATGATTAATTGATCTCATACTTTGTACTTAACTTAATTGGTATCAGTGCTTTGGCCGCACTGGCTGCTCTAGCAGCTTAGCCTTAGAGGATATATTTACTCTGAGTCAAAAATATTACTAAAGAATTTTTAAAATGAAGTGAAGGGGCATGGACAAGGAACAGAAAGTGCCACCTCATAGGCCCATGTAATTGTTGTGGGTATAAAATAGGAGTAAGGGGAAGAGCTGGGATGGGGGATTGCAACAGGAATGCTCCCAGGTGGGAAGATGTAGAAACTCCATTTCTGGAGAGAAGACTTTGCATTACGTCCTTCTCCCTTACCAGTGGAGATCTCAGTTCTCATTTCACAAGAATGCAAAACTGTGTTAAATGTCTCTATTTTCTCTCCCACATAATATCTCTGTACCAGCCTCTATCTAGAAAGAGGCTCACCCAGGTCTCTCCTGGGTGTCTGATCCTTTACAAATGAATACATTGCAGTGAGCTCCAGCTACAAGGGTTTGTTACTGCTGTTGTGGTATTTCCTCTTCCTGGCATTACTGCTTACTTGTTCTGTGTCCTTGGTCGGTTATTAAACCCTGTACTCCTGTGTTTCAAGGCATGACTTACGGAAATAAGTGGCTGTTAAAAGAGGCGATCGGCTACTATAAACCCATGTCAGACATGAAGTTAGTTCCTGTTAGTCTTGCCTTTGGCTTTGTAATCAGTAAATCCCTAGTTTCTGCCACTGTTAGTGTGGTATG